>CM052719.1:13264462-13513988 GCA_028551405.1 Uromys caudimaculatus | reverse complement strand
TTTCCCAGGGCTGAACTGGACGTGGTCTAGCTGGCTAAGAGAAAGAAAGCTGAACTCTGGGCAGCGTGTGAGATCTCCAGGGGGAAGAACAGTGCTGGCCTCCAGTCACCAGTCCGTGTTAGGCAGAGGCCCCTTGGACACTGCACTGTTGCTACGGGAAAGTCAGAGTACTTTTCTCTTTCTCCTGCACCTGTCAAGGCCCCCCTGTCACTCAGAAAAGGAGCAGCGGCCACTCTGCCTGAGGTCAGACATGCAAAGAATTCCAGAGTGCCCACTAAGGGGTCAAGTCCAGCTTACCTACCGCAGTACCCCATACACACAAGCCATCTCACCTCCTCCAGCACCTCCTAACCCCTCCCCCCCACACCATTTACTCAATGGTTCATTTGTAGAACACTCTGGTTCTTCTTACTTTTTGAAATTAACTATATTTAAGTGTTTGGGTTGTTGTCTACACACTTGTTGTTGTACCACGTGCATGTCTCATGCCCACAGAGGCCAGAAGAGGACATTGGATCCCCTGGGACTGGAGTTCATATGATAACGAGCGCCATGTGGGTGCTGGGACTCACACCACGGTCCTCAGCAAGAGTAGCCAGTGCTCTCAACTGCTGAGTCAACTCTCTGGCCCTAACACTGGTTGTTTAGCTCCACCATCCAAAAATTGGCATAACCTGCAGGAACTGGTTTCTATTTCCTCTGCCTTATGTGCCAGGCATGGGTAGGTTCTTGATAAATATTTTCTGAGTTTAACAATGGATGGGGGGAAGGACACCACGTGCTCAGGTGCTTCTCACTTCTTCATTGCTTCACACACGTTTCACATGGAGACCCAACCCCACTTTACAGAGCTTTGTCCTTCTAGAAATCAGGCCCCTGCTTCAGACAGCAGGATTTGGGACAGCACTAGCTCATCAGAGGTACAGTCTGGGCTGATGTGCAGCTCAGTGGTAGAGCCATATCTGCGGGTCTGAAGCCTGAATTACGTTTCCAGCGAAGTCAAAAGAAAAACAATGCAGAGCCTCAGGCTCTTCCCAGAGACTGAGACCCTGGGATGATCTGCAGACACAGACAACTTTGAGGAACACTGGGCTCGGTTTGGTGCTTGTATGCAGAAAAATAAAAATGAAGAGTACTTTTTTTTTGGTAGTGATGAGGCAGGGAACACAGCTCAGGCTAGCCTCAAAGTGACTATGAAGCTTGACCTTGAATTTCTAATCCTCTAGCCCGAGGACGTCCTGAGTGCTGGTTTACAGGTCTATGTTCCCATGCCTGGTGTGTAAGGTACTGGGGATTGAACCCAGGGCCTTGTGCATTCCAAGTAAGTTTTCCCTCAACTGAGCCACATCACCAGGCCTGCTCTTTAGATACCTGGAACATGTTATTTGTACATCTGAGTCCAGCTCTATTCCAAGTCCAGAAAACATTTGTGGCACCTACATATTATCTTTCCATTAAAAGTGACTGATCTGGTCACCCCTGGTGCTAGCAGCAGGCATGCTAGACAGGTCCCCAGCAGCCATAATGGCTGGGTTGGGTAGGTTAGAAGGAAGTGAAAATGGAAAAATGGTTAGTGACACATGTGAGCTGAGAGCCAAATATCTTGCCTCTGGAATTCCCGTCTTACACAGCTATGTCCATTCTGAGCCGTGTTTCGTAATTTCTTTGCCAAGCCTTTTGAGGTTGAGAATAAGGTAAGAAGACTTCCTCAGGTCACACAGTCAGTAAAGTGGCAAGCAGCCGTGAGGAAATAGAAATACGTGAACTCTCAGATCTGCTCCCTGTGCCCCAGGAAGGAGTACAGTCCCCACCACCCGGCCTTTCTCGCCAGCTCCTCTTGCCACAGCAGGCAGGGATTCTATACTTGCAGCCACGGCAGGATGGTTAGTCCCAGGGTGGCCTGAAGTGAGATGCATGCTGTGGAGCAGGTTTCCTGTGTGTGAAATAGGATCCAGATGCACTTTGCAGAGTTGCTTGAGAATTAGAGGAAGAATGTGTGTTAAGCCTGCATACAGTCTGCCGTGCACATACAGGAGCTCAAAGGTTAAGAGTTATCACCAAGATGTGATGGCACACACCAGTAATCCTGGGGTGGGGCAGGAAGAGTTCAAGTTTAAGGCGAACGAGGCTACATGTGTGTGTGTGTGTGTGTGTGTGTGTGTGTGTGTGTGTGTGTATAATATTCATGTATGTGTATATTTGTATATATAATATTTTTGTGTGTATGTGTATATATATTTGCATACATATAATATTCATTCATAGATAGAGATATAATATTGTGTGTGTGTGTTTAAATAGTTTTACTCCTCAGAGAGTTGCTCTGGGCTGGAGCATGTCAAAACACTTACATAACATGTAGTAGGCCCTGGAATTTGGGGTGTTGATTTTCTTTGTTTTTTTCTAAAGAATTATTTATTTATTTTATTTTATTTGAGTGCACTGTCGCTGTCTTCAGACACACCAGAAGAGGGCACCGGAATGGATCCCATTACAGATGGTTGTGTGCCACCATGTGATTGCTGGGAACTGAACTCAGGACCTTCGGAGGAGCAGTCAGTGCTCTTAACCACTGAGCCACCTCTCCATCCTGATTCGCTTTGTTTTGAGTGTCAGGATTATAGATGTGCATTGCCACACACCTAGCCACGGACCTGGATTTGACACTAGCACTCAACAAGAAGGTAGGGGAGGGGAGAGAAGGGAAAGAAGAGAAGGGAGGGGGAGATGGTGGGGGAGAGAAGGAGAGGCGAGGAGGAAGGGACATGGAGAAGAGAGGTGGCTCCAGTGATGCCCTCTTCACACTGCTTCCTGCTTTCAAAGCCTCTCGCCTCTCAGCTTCCCAGGGCAGAATGTGCAGACTCGTTAGAACTTAATTCCTCATTATCCCCTGCCTTTTCTCCCGTTTCTTTCTTTCCTATTCTTTCTGGTTGGAATGGAGCCGCAGGTGTTGTGCTTGCTAGGCAAACACCAGCCTCAGACCTACCCCTAGATCTCCAATCTCTCCTCTGAATATTTTGGGAAATTCTAAGTAACTTTACTTCCTTATTTCTGACTTACACTAATATTATGCTGCAAACATAGAAGCAAGTCTGGTGTCTTTAGAGCATCGGTTATGAGAGCAAAGCTTCTTAACTTTTGTATTTTTAGTCATTGACAAAGAATATTTCGTGTGTTACAAAAGCTCTTTCTTTCTTTTATTAAAGTGACCTTCGGCAGGCTGGTTGTACATCTCAGCGGCAGAGTGTATACTTAGCACACACAAGGCTCTGGGCTCAAACACAAAAACACACCACAAGCTCACCTTCAGCTGTGCTCACTAACCACCATTGATCACTAATTAAGAAAATGCCTCACAGCTGGATTTTACGGAGGCTTTTCCTCATCCAAGGTTCCCTCCTCCCGGATGACTCTAGCTCGTATCAGGTTGACATGGATCGCCAGCACAAGCGGTCAGTTCTGCAGGTTGCTGCTGTGGTTTAACCCCAGCCCCATTTACACCAGCACCCCAGACAAAGGCGCTTCTCCCTTGCTAACAAACCCTCTTGCAATTTTGCAGCGGAGATGATGTCATCCCGTTGGTTGCTCATGAACTGTTCTTTGATTCGAGGGATTACAAAACAATGGGACCTTGGGAGTATAGATGTGGTTAGATTTTTAGGCAAAAGATATGATTTTGGTTTTGGTAACCCCTGTGATGATTTTGATTATCTTTTCTGATGGTGCTTTCACTGACTTCCCAGTGTCTTTACACCAAGGGTCACTTATGAACACCTGAGGAAATGTTGAACAGCTGGAGGAAACGTGGAAGAATGAACGAGAGTTTGGAATGAAGGACTGCTTTGACTGAGCTGGGAGTGGATCCCCCATGCAGGCCCTTCCTCTGGTGCTCCACGCACATCTCACAGTCATGTGTGAACTACAGATCCCCTCTTGGGTGGGTGTGTGGAAACACTGTAGACGTTTGACTATCAGACCTTCCTTTGCTTCATTGACCTTGAGCAATTTCCTAGTGTGTGTCCTCAGTGTCCCCTCTAAATCCTGTCTGTTCCTTAGTTATCCTTGTGTTATCTCTTCCAGTCAGCTCAGACTTTGCTGACACAGTAGGTAAATACACTGTGTCTAATAGGACAATATTGATTATAAAACAGATACTCGGAGAATTATCGGTACATTTCTAGCAATTCTTTTCTATTAACATATATGAATGTGCAAATTAATGGCATTTGTTATATTTTCATATATGAACATGGTATGTGTTAATCCAGTCCCACATCCTGGCTAGGAATGATGGTGTACACTTATAATCCCAGTGTTCAGGAGACTGAGTAAAAGAGTACTCCAAGTGGAAGTCTAGCCTGGGCTACATCAACCTTGTCTCTCAACAAAACAAAACAATACAAGCAATCAAAACACCACCAACAAATCCAACATTTTACACATCAGTACTTGTCTTTCTATGGTTTTACTTCACTGGTCAAATTTCCAGTTCCATCTATTTTAATCTTAAATGTTAGAATCCCATCCTTCTTTATGACTAAATAATAATCCACTGTCCATATATACCATGTTTTTTATTTTCTGCTGATGGGAACCATTAATAACAATTCTCTGATAAGAAAAAATTTTTGTGTTAATTTAGGATAAAACAAAAAATTACTTAGTTCCTTTCAGAGTTTCAATTTATGAATTTTCTTTTTAAAATGATTTATTTTTATGTGCATCAGTCTTTTGCTTACATGTATGTATGTCTGAGATGCTGGAACTGGACTTATAGACAGTTGTGAACCACTATGTGGATGCTAGGAATTGAACCTCAGTGCTCTGGAAAAGCACCCAGTTGCTCTTAACCACTGAGCCATCTCTCCAGCCCCAATTTATGAATTTTCCAATACAAAAGTCATCTTTTCAAAGTCAGCAGTTTATAATCCCAAATGTGATGATTCATTTGGTCAAGGATGACCTGTAGATGCTACAGAGATTAAGTGAGAGGTACAGTAAACAGAATTTTCATGGTGCCAAAGAATAATCCATGAATTATAAGTTAGGAAGAGAATACTTATATCACAATGGAGTGATCTGATCTTCACCACTTTGGTGGGTGGGAGATATCCTAATTGTATGTTTCTAGTCATGAGATACATAAAATGTTCTTTGTGTAGAATGTGCAACTGCAGTCTATTCAAGGCTTTAAACTTATCTTCCAGTTTCATAAGTAGATTCTCTAAAGTAACAGAACCTATAGAATGAATCTCTCTGGGTATAGGAAGGGGATTTATTAGAACGACTTACAGACTGTGGTCCAGCTAATCCAACTATGGCTGACTTCGAAAAGAAAGTCCAAGAATCCAGTAGTTGCTCAGCAGTTGTCAGATGTCTACGCTGATCTTCAGTATATGCTGGAATCCCAAAGATTCCAGCTCTAATGCCAGTGAAGGAATAGACTTGCTATCAAGATAAGAGCAGGCAGGCAAAGAGCAAGAGCTTCCTTCTTCCGTGTTCTTATATGGGCTGCCAGCAGAAGGTGTGGGCCAGATTAGAGGTAGGTATTTCCAGCTCAAAAGATATGAATTAAAGGTGTCTTCTTACAACAAAGATCTAGATTTCACTTCAAATTAAACGAAAGTCCCTCGCTGGTGTGCCCTCCAATTTTTGGGTTGAGATTCCAGATGTAATCAAGGTGACAACCAAGAATAGCTATGACAATAGGAGTTCTGATGTTAGAAAAAAAGCTAAACGGTGTCAAGAAGCCAATTATATGAAATCAGTCATCAACACTACAGAGCACTTGCCAAAACTGTCCCTCACGGGAAAAGGCAGAGTGAGAAGTATAGCTAGACGGTAGACCCTGAAGGGCACTGAACAAACAATGCAGGACAGAGAAGTTGTAAGGGATGCACCTGAGACAGCTTTGGGTTTTCGAATGGACGGTGCACAGTCCTGTGTTGATCAACCTTCGGTCAGTGTCACAAGACCCCGTGATTACTAATGTAGACAAGGAAGGTGTACCGTCAGTCACTCATGATTCACAAAGTTTAGTCTTTGATTGCAATTGATTGGGACAGGGAAGGGAGCATGCAGATCAAAAATCTGCTTTCTTCATGGCCAGAACACCAAAGAAGAGAAGAGGGGACCCCACAATTCTTTTCAAGGACGTGTCCCCAGAGACCGACCTTCCACTAGACCAAGCTCTGAAAGGTTCCTATCACATCCCAACAGAGCCACACAAGGCTTAACCAATGCATGTGCCTTTCATTCTGGAGCTGGATCCTAAGTGCATTATGGGATTGTGACCTAGCCTTCTAGGTCTGGGAATATCACTGATGGTATAGAGAAAAGTGACTGGGTTCTTACAGGACCCATATGCCTCTGTCATGACAGGTCACACAGCAAAATATAGAATCAATTTCATATCTTCATCTGTCACCTATTATTTATCCGTCCGAGAGAAGGTAAAAAGAAGCAGGTACAGATTGAGGTTACTCAGAGTGTGGGGAGAGCTTGTGGGAAACTAATGGAACTGATTTTATTTCACACTTACTCTGGTTCATACCGAAAACATGCCTATCCTGAGCACATTGCCATGGATAATCTTGGTTGTCAACTTGACTAGACCTTAGAATTAAGAGACATGCCCCGGTCAGTCCTGGTAGGGTAGCTCTTAGAAGGACTAACTGAGAGGGTGTCCTGCTTAGGTTTGATGTTGTTGTTTGTCAATCTGATGCATGCTAGAGTCATCTGGGAAGAGGGAAACACAGCTGAGAACATGTCTTGATTAATGATTGATACAGGAAACCCCAGCTCTCTGTGGGTGGTGTGACCCCTAGACAGGTGGTCCTCAGCTGTATAAGAAGTCAAGCTGAGCAAGCCATGAGGAGTATTCCAGTAAGCAGTGCTCCTCTGTGGTCTCTGTGTGTGTTAGTTCCTGACTCCAGGTTCCTGTCTTTGGCTCCTTCTCTAACTTCTCTCAGTGATGGAGTCTGACCTGGGAGTTACAAGCTGAAATAGTCCCTCTTCTCCCCAAGATACTTTTGGTCATAGTGTTTATCACAACAAGGGAAGGCAAACAAAGACAGGATGGAAGACTCTCCTTGAGAGTAGGTGGGACTAAATATAAGGAGGCCAAAACAAAACAAAAAGCATTTTCTTTTCTTTTTTTTTTTTTTTAACTGTAAAGTGCTCTTTGTCCTTGAGGCTGAGCCATGTTTCTTGCTTAGATGTAGCAGAAAGAAAGATCTTGTTGTCTAATCGAATCTGTTAGCCTATGTCATTTTACTGGCGATTTGAGACCATTAATATTGAGAGTTATTGTTGAGCAGTGATTATTAATTCCTGTTATTTTGTTCCATGTGGTGGCTATGGATATAGGTAGAAAAATTCTCAATGAAATACTTGCAGAGCAAATAAAAGAACAAAGCAAGGGGCTGGTGAGATGGCCTGGCAGTTAAGAGCATGTCTGATCTTCCAGAAGACCCAGGTTGGGTTCCCAGCATACGTGACGGATCACAGTCACCTGTAACTCCAGTTCCAGGGGATCTGTTGCCACCTTCTGACTTTTGTGGTCATCAGTCATGCATGAGATGTGTCTTAGTCAGAGTTACTATTGCTGTGATGAAACACTATTACCAAAAGCAACGTGGGGTGAAAAGGGGTTATTTGGCTTAGACTTCCACATCACTGTTGATCGTTAAAGGAAGTCAGGATGGGAACTCAACCAAGGCAGAAATCTGGAGGCAGGACTGGTGCAGAGGCCATGAAAGAGTGCTGCTTACTAGCTTGCTCCTCATGGCTTGTTTAGCTTGCCTTCTTATAGAATCCAGGACCACTAGATCAGGGATGACCCCACCCATAATGGGCTTGGTCTTTCCCTATTAATCACTAATTAAGAAACTAAAATACTCTACATATTTGCTTACAACCCTGTCTTATAGAAGCATTTTCTCACTTGAGTTTCTCTCCTCTCAGATGACTCTAGTTTGTGTCAAGTTAAACTATCCAGCACATGGTATATAGACATACATTCAGGCAAAATAATAATAAATAACATAATAAAAATACTTCTAAAGAATATATTAAAAGATTATCAACTATGATTAAGTCAACTTCATCCTAGAAATTCAGGGATGGTTTAACATACATGAATCAATAAACGTAATTTATCACATTAACAGACTAAAAGACAAAAACACATGATTATCTCATTATATGTAGTAGAAAAAGCCTTTGGCAAAATCCAGCAACCCTTCATGATAAAACTTCTGGAAGAAACTACAGATACAAGGAGCATATCTCAACATAGTAAAGGCAATTTATGCTGGGTGGTGGTAATGCATGCTTTTAATCCTAGCACTTGGGAGGCAGAGGCAGGCAGATCTCTGTGAGTTCAAAGCCAGTCTGGTCTACAGAGTTCCAGGATAGTCAAGGCTACAGAGAAACACCATTTCAAATAACAAGAAAGGAAGGAAGGAAAGAAGGAAGGGAGGGAGAGAGAGAGAGAGAGAGAGAGAGAGAGAGAGAGAGAGAGAGAGAGAGAGAAAGAAGAAAGAAAAAGAAAGAAAGAGGCAGGCAGGCAATTTATGGCAAACCAAAAGGCAGCATCATAAACAGAGAGAAACACAAAGAACTTCCACTAAAATCAGGAACAAGGCAAGGTGTTCACCCTGTCCATGCCTATTCAATATAGCACTTGAAGTCTAGCTTGAGCAACAAGACAACCGAAGGAAATCAAGGGGATACAAATAGGAATGGACGAAGTCAAATTATCTATATTTTCAGATGCTGTGGCTCTATACATAAAAGACCCTAAAGACTCTACCAGGAATCTTCTACAGCTGATAAATATTTTCAGAAAAGTATCAGTATACAAAATTAGCAGACAAAATAAGTAGCCTTCCTATATACAATTTCTATATATAGAAATTGAAAAAATATGAAGATGAAAAGTAGGATTAATTTTCTGAAAATGACTATGCTACCAAAAGCAATATACAGACAAGATGTGCTCCCCATCACATTCCTCACACAGTTCTTTTTTAAGGGTAGTGACAGTTCTACTTTTATTTTTGATCGAAAATAAAGTTTTTTTCACATGATGTCTTCTAATCAGTTTCCCTCCCTTATTCCTCTCAGATTCTCCCCAAGTCCACACCTTCTTCCTCATTCTCTCCTAAGAAAGTACACAGGTAGAGAGAGAGAGAGAGAGAGAGAGAGAGAGAGAGAGAGAGAGCACATGAGACATACATAAGCATGCATGCCCACACACATAGCACAAAAAGAAAAAATCAAAAACCATAATATAGAGGCAAAAGTCCAGTAAGGTAAGCAACAACAACAACAAAGCAAAGCAAAACAAAACAAAACAAAACAAAACAAAACAAAATTGTCCAAACAAAGCACTGTGAGACAAAAATAAAGTTTAGTTTGTGTTGGCCACCTGGGCATGGCACCTGCTCATTAGTGTTATTCGTATGCCCAGTGAGACTCCATTGAAGAAGTTAGTTTTCTTGTATCTGGTGGAAGTTGCTTTGCTCAATTTTTGTGTGAGAATCAACACGTGATTTTAGCTATAATTATGTTTCTTTTATGACCTTGCATGCCCTTGTGTCTCCTGCATAAATGTTTAGAGTTGTGATATCCTCTTGGTGGATTATTTTGATAAGCGTGTGATATCCTTCTCTATATTTTCTGATAGTTTTGTTTTGAAGTCTATTTTACCAGATATTAATGTGCAATGCCTGCTTGCTTCTTGGGTCCATTTGCATGGCTTATCTTTCTCCATCCTTTTAACCTTTTTGAGGTGATGTTTGTCTTTTATGGTGAGGTGTGTTGAAAGACAGATCTACTGCTTTCTAATCCAATTGGTTAGTCTGTGATAATTAGTGATTTGGGGCCACTGACAATGATCAATGAACAGTGTTCCTGTTATTGTTATGGTTTGGGCTTCTTTTTATTTGCTGGTCTGGAATTATTTACATCTTGTGTTTTCTTGGGTATGGTTATTCTCCTCAGGTTGAAATTTTCCTTCTAGCTCCTTTTCGAGTGCCTTCTATAGAACTGGGTTGGTAGAGAGATACTGCTTAAATTTGGTTTTATCATAGGATGTTTTTGTCCTCTATGTGATTGATAGTTTTGCTTGCTATAGTAAACTGGGCTGCCCTCTGTGTCTCTCAGAGCTTGAAGAACATCTGCCCAGGCCCTTCTGGCTTTTAGAGGCTTCATTAGGAAGTTGGGTGCTATTCCAACTGGTCTATCTTTATGTGGTTTACTCTGTTTAAATTGTAGCTTTTGATATTCTTTCCCTGCTATGAACATTTAGTGTTATTATTCTATGGTGAAGGATTTCCTTCCTGGTCCTGTTTATTTGGTGTTCTGGATGCCTCTTGTACTTTGATAGTCTCTTTCTGTAGGTTAGGGAAATTTTCTTCTATGATTTTGTTTGAAATATTTTCTGTGACCTGAAAATTCTGTTTGTGGGGGAGGGCAGGATTTGGTATTTTCTTTGACTGAATGATGTAATTCATCTTTGTCTTCAAGGCCTGATATTCTCTCTCCCACTTCATCCAATCTTTCAGTGGGGCTTTCTTCTGAACTTTTATTTGAATTCCTAAGATTTTTTTCATTTCAAATTTTGTTTTACTTTGGGCTTTCTTTCAAGATCCTCTTTATTAAATTCTTTCATATCTTGAATTTTTAAAATAATTTCACCCAGCTGTGTTTTCTCCATCTTCATTATGGTGTCTATTCATATCCTCTTTGATTCCTTAAGCTTGTTTATTATTGCTATTTTGAATTAATTGTCTTCTATAAAATCTAAGTCATTTTCTTGGGGAATATTATGGGAGTACTAGTTTTTGATGGAGATTATTGTTTTGCTTATTCGTGTTTGTATGTTTGTGATAGAATCTAGATATCTATAGTTAGAGTTTTGGTAGCGTTTCTTGGCACAGAAATATTGTCTCTGCTTTGCTGAGTGGGTGTTTGAGGCACTATTTCTTGTTATCCCAAGTTACCAGGTGATTAACCTGACTTAGGGTCATCGGTCTTTGAGCAATTTAGTGTTGATGTTCAGATAGGGTATCAGAAGTATTCCTGGCTATCTTGAGCTAAGTGAGGTTTCTGAGCCCAGAAATAGATCTTCTATAAAGTTAGAAGTTTCTTACAGCCAATCTTCATGACCTTTCTTTAGATACTAGATGTTTGTGGGGTTGGTGATATGAGTCTAGGGTCCCTACCAGAAGAGGAGGAGTAGAACAGGGAGCCCCAGAAGTCAGAGACAGGGCACATGGTCCTCAAAGAGGTTGTGGAGATGGGTGGAGAAGGTCTAGTATCCTTCCCTGGTGAGAGGAGGTCCTGGAGTCATGAGGATGGTGGAACAAATCTAAGTGTTTCTATTTAGAGAAGGGACCAGGTGTGCACATGAAGAATGTGTGGGATTGGTGGGTGTCCTTGTTAGGGTTGCATTGCTATGAAGAGACTTTGACGAAGGTGACTCATATAAAAAAACATTTTATTGGGGCTGGCTTATAGTTTTGGAGGTTCAGTCCATTATCACCATTGTGGAAAGCATGACTATATCCAGGCAGACATGGTGCTGGAACAGTCAAGAGTTCTATATCTTGATCCAAAGGCAGCAGCAGGAGCCTGACTTCTGCAGGCAGCCATCAGAAGGGTTTCTCCACACTGGGTGGAGCTTGAACATAGGACCTCAGAGCCCACCCCCACAGTGACACACTTCCTCCAACAAGGCCACACCTACTCCATCAAGGACATACCTCCTATAGTGGCCAAACCTACAAATCACCACAGTGGGCATGAGTACAGTTATAGGAATCTAGGTTCCTTGCCTAAAGATAGGCTCTCAACAGGGATGGATGGGTATAGGGCAAAGAGGCCATACTACCAGATGGGCATAAATACTGGTGAGGTGGGGTGTGCTCAAACCCTGGGAATCTTAGAGATCTGAGATGGTAGGAGTGAAGCTGCCCCTTCCCTGCCTCTGATACTCTGGACCACATAAGCATGACCTCCAATGAAAGTGACCATGGGCACAGTCAAGTAGCACAGTATCTGGAATACCTCTCCATGTTAATGAAGTGTATGTGTTCACATCCGCCTCAGTAAAGAAATATGAACAAGGTAAGATCATCTCAGTGAGCTGCTTCACTAGAGGTCACCATGAGGAAGGCCTTCGCCTAAAAGAGCAGCACCACTAAGGACCCCCAAAGAAGACCGTCTCTCTTCTCATGACCCTCTGTCACTTGGCACTTGCTCCCAATCAGACTGGATCCTGCTAGTCTCAGCCTGCTTTTCCTTTCAGGCCTGGCTTACAGCAGTGCCCTGACACCCCAAAGGGAGAGGCATGAAGTGCAGACTCCCTGTCAGCTGAGACAGACACAGATGCTGAGGCAAGACCCACGGAGGACACATGATGTTTGTAGGGACCATAAAAAGGACTTGGCTGACAGTGATGGAGACAAAGCTAGGCTTGCTTATAGAGCTAGCTCTGCAATGCTTGCTGGGCTCTCATCTTCACTGATCTTCTCCTCCCTGTGAAAGGCACAGCTGAGAGCTCCTGGCATTCCTCCTGGTCCCTCTTGCTGACTTGAGCTGAGGCTGAGGCATGGCTGTTTTTGCTAGGTAGTGCCACTGCTGCTATCCTTACTCTACCGAACTGGACTGCTGGTGTATCTGTGAAGTGTTTGCGAGTGGACTGACCTTCCACTGCTGACCTGTGCTCTTAACTGCTGATTTGCTGGCAATGCAGATGGGAGTTGCTCCAAAGAACCATATCTAAACAGGTCCACTTTCCCTGTATCCTTTCCTTTCCACTACTTCTGGTGGGTGGTGGGCTAGAAGGGAGGTTAAAGCATTTAAGAACCATCATTTAAAGAAGGCTTTGAAAATTAAAGTTATAGTCCTGGGTGTCCTGGAAGTTGCTATGTGGACCAGGCTGGTCTAAGACTTGCAAGGATCTGCCTGCTTCTGATCTTCCTATCTTAATATATTTTATTTATTCTTTGACATTTCATACATGTAAGCAATATATTTTTATCATATCCACACTAACTATAAACTCCAACTCCCTCCAGGCACCCCCATGTTCCACACCCACCTTCATGTTCTCTTCTTTCTTTGTAAGAGGTTACTGAGTGCAAGCAACAAGTGTTGCTTGTGGCAATGTTAAGTGATCTCGTTGGCCCTGTCTGGTACACAGGTAACCATAGTTACTGTGAGTTCATGGATGCAATGGCCTTTTTATACCCAGAGGACAGCATTTCACAATGGTCCTCCCCATCCTCTGGCTCCTACATTTGTTCTTCCCCCTGTTGTGCGACAGTACTCTTGGGAAGATATGAACAAGTTTGTTACCCCACATATCGAGAGTCCAAAGTATGAATACCACCAAAATCAACTTGTTCAATCCATGAGTTTTACTATGATTACTAACAGAAGTGTGGGTGACAGATCACTTACGAGAGTAGAAGTAACTCAGAGACAGCTGTCATCACCAAAGGAAGTCAGGACTGGAACTCAAGCAGGCCAGGAAGCAGGAGCTGATGCAGAGGCCATGGAGGGATGTTCCTTACTGGCTTGCTTCTCCTGGCTTGCTCAGCTTGCTTTGTTATAGAATCCAAGACTACCAGCCCACAGATGGTACCACCCACAAGGGGCCCTCCCCCCTTGATCACTAATTGAGAAAATGCCTTACAGCTGGATCTCATGGAGGCATTTTCTCAACTGAAACTCCTTTCTCTGTGATAACTCCAGCTTGTGTCAAGTTGACACACAAACCAGCCAGTACACTTGGGTATGTGTGTATTGTTTGATATATATGTCCCATTGAGGGCTGAATACTCACTCAGTAGACACTCTCAGCACTTCACCATTACGAGCCTCTGGATTAACTGATGACCACTTCAGAGAGAAACTTTTGTAGCCAAGGTTGAAGGTAACACTGATCTATGTATATAAGTACAAGTATTTAAAACTTTCTAAAGATTTATTTTTAATTATGTGTCTCTGTGTGGATGTATGCATATGGCTGAGTGCAGAGAACAGTAGAGGGTGCCATATATTCTAGAGCTGGAGGTGCAAATAGTTGTGAGGTACCTGGTGTAGATGCTGGGGACCTTCGGTCATCTGTAAAAGCAGCAAACATTATTAATCACTAACCCATCTTTTCTGCCCTCATATTATTTAGAAGGCAGCTTGGCAACATTTGCACTTAACAAGGCCATACTAGCATGTTCTCCCCATAGAACCTATGACCTCCTGAGCCATGGACCTCAGGCCTCAGATCCAATCCAAGGCATATGGTTACTCCCATAACCACTGTGCCACGGTTGCACCAGTGAGCACATCTTGCCTGGCAGGTCAGCATTACAGTATAAAGGGTTTACCTGTCAATACCATTAATAGATTTTTCTCCTCCAGTGGCCTGAAGAGAAGCTTCTGGCATTATGAAACCAAACTGTCAGGAAGAAGATTTTAGGTGAGATGCAGTTTGATTTCTCTATGTCCTGAAACCAAAGTGTGTTGTATCTTCAGCAACAGGGTCTTACCATATGGTTCTGGTTGGAAACCAAGAACCATTGCCATGGCTTGTGTTGTTTGTGGAACTTCTGAGACCTTCCTGACCAATAAATTATAGAGAATTATCCAACATTTCATACTGAGATTTTCAATTAATAATGAATTAATCTCTTCTAGGGGAAGCCTTGTCCACCTACCTTGGGTACCTTCCTTCCTTCCTTCTTTCCTGCCTTTCTTTTTTTATTTTTAAAATTATGTTCTTAAATTGGCCTACCAAATGGTAGGTTTCTGTTGTGATTTGAATGAAAACATTCCCCATAGGCTCAGACATTTGAACCCTCGGTCCCAGTTGGTGGCACTGTCCAGGGAGGCTCAGGAGGAATGATCTTCGTGGAAGATTACATCCCTGGGGTTGGGATTTGAGAGTATATGACCTCACCCTACTCCCAGCTTTCTCTCTTTGCTTCATGTTTGTGGTTGAGGGGTTAGCCCTCAGCTTCCTGCTGTGGTTGCCCTGCTGTCTGCAAGCACTCCACCCTGCCTCGAGGAACTCTTGTCCCTCTGAGACTGTAAGCGAACATGAAGTTTTCCTCCTAGAAGTCATCTTGACCATGGTGTTCCATCACAGCAATAGAAAAGTAAGTAACGTGACTTCAGTGATGCTTTTCATGAGTCCTTGGTTTTATTTAACTCACCCCTCATTCCTTTCTGCCTGCACATCACATGTATCCTGCTATCCCTTCGCCCTCAAGGCCTCTTCTCCCCCTCCTCTCATGGGTCTTTTCTAGCTTTCTGACCTCTATACATAGTCCAAGTGAAATATATAAATCTAAGGGTTCATAGGTAGGATCCACATATGAAGGGGAACAGGTGCTAGATTTTAGGGGGTCTAGGTTACTTAGTGTAACATTTTCCAGTTTCATCTATTTTCCTGAAATTTTCATAATTTTATTTTTCTTCCATAAGCTACTGAGAAAAAAAAAAAAGTTGTGTTCTGTAGTTGTCTTAGGGTTTTACTGCTGTGAACAGATACCATGACCAAGGCAACTCTTTTTTTTTTTTTTTTTTTTTTTTTTTTTTTTTTGGTTTTTCGAGACAGGGTTTCTCTGTGTAGCCCTGATTGTCTTGGAACTCACTCTGTAGACCAGGCTGGCCTCGAACTCAGAAATCCGCCTGCCTCTGCCTCCTGAGTGCTGGGATTAAAGGTGTGCGCCACCACTGCCCGGCCCAAGGCAACTCTTACAAGGACAACATTTAATTGGGGCTGGCTTACAGGTTCTGAGGTTCAGTCCATTATCATCAAAGTGGGAGCATGGCAGCAACCAGGCAGGCATGGTGCAGGAGGAGCTGAGAGTTCTACATCTTCATCTGAAGGCTGCTAGCAGAATACTAGCTTCCAGGCAGCTAGGGTGAGAGTCTTATAGCCCACACCCACAGTGACACACCTACTCCAACGGGGTCCCACCCTGGTCCCTGTTGGGCTGTTCTAATATTGCCACTCCCTGGGCTAAGCATATACAAACCATCACAGTAGTGTTTGGGTGAAATAATCTACAGATGTCTGTTAAGTCCACTTGATCTATGGTGTCATTTACTTTAAATATTTCTCATTTATTTTTTGTCAGATTGCCTGTCAGTTGGTGAGAGTATGGAGATCACTTGCTCCTGTTGTACTGGGCTTGATCTGTGACTTGACTCTAGCAGTACTTGACTTATGAAATTGGATGCCCCTGTGTCTGGGCACATTTGTTTGTAATGGCAATGTCCTCTTGCCGGGATGCCCCTTTAGTCGGTATGAAATAGCCATCTTTACCTTTTCGCACTAGCTCTGGCTTGAGGCCTATATGTCCAGATGTTAGACTAGTGCTACCTGCTTGTTTCCCGTTTTCTGAGAATTTCCCCCCTTTCTTCCTTTCATTCTAAGACAGTGGTTCTCAACCTGTGGCTCTCGACGCCTTTGGATCAATTTGCAACAACATAAATATGCCCCACATATCAGGTATTTACGTTATGGCTCATAACAGTAGTAAAATTACAGCTATGAAGTAGAAACAAAAACAGTGTCATGGTTGGGGGTCACCACAATGTGGGGAACTGGGTTAAAGGGTTGCAGAACTCGGAAGACTGAGAGCCACTCGTCTAAAGCAATGTCTGTCTCTTGTGGAGAAGTGCATTTCGTGGGGTCCACAAATAGGTGGTGGCTGCTTTTTGATTGAACCTACCAGGGTGTGTCTTTTGACTGGGCACTGAGACCATTGGTATTCAGTGTTCTTATTAAAGGGTTTGTATTGATTCCTGCCATTGTTTGTTTTTTTCCTTTCTCCTCCTTGGCTTAACTGTTACTCTAAGCAAGGCTTATTATTTCCTGTGGCCTCGGGAATAGCTGTGTTTTTCTCTTCGGGCTGGAAGATTCCCTCAGTATTTTCTGCAGAACTGACTTAGTAGTCATCTATTCCTTTAGTTTATTTTTATCCTGGAAAGTTTTTTTATTTTTCCTTCAATTATGACACATGGCTTTGGTATGTAGCCAGGTATGGTAGCCAGGGTTGGCGACTGTCTTTCAGAAGTTGAAATACACCACTCCAAGCTTGTCTGGACTTAAAGTTTCAGTTGAATAACATGGTGTTATGCTGGTCGGCCTGCCTTTGTGTGGGGAGGCGTGTTTCTCCTTGGCTGTTTTCAGCATACTTTCTTTGTTCTATATTTTTAGTGTCTTAATTGTGATATGGTGAGCTCTTGTCTGTTTGATATCCCAAATGCCCGGGCGTGTGCATTGGTGTCTTTTCCTAACTCGGGAATTTTCTGTTGTTGTAATTTTGAACACGTTTCTTCTCCTACACCTGTAGCACATCGTGTCATGTATATATTGGAATTCTCACCACTGCTTGCTTATTATTCTGTCTTCGCCTTGGGTTGTTTGACTGGTTTTCAGGCTCAGCCATCTTGTTTTCTTGAGATTTCCTACAGAACGTTTTATTCCACTCACTGTGGGATTTTCCCACCAACATTTCAGATTAGTTTTTCTTCAGCATTTCTTTGTTGAATTCTTCTTTCATATTATCCATCTACTTGCTTCAGCCCTTCCTTTATGCATTTGACGAGCCAATTATTTTGAGTTCTTTCTCTCAGATTTCACCTAACCCCCGCCCTTCCCCCAACAACTACAAGCTGCTCCTTAAGGTTAATAATTTTTGGAGAAATTACATTGCCTTGGTTCGTTGGTGTTTGTTTGTTTGTTTGTTTTTTAATGTTACTATACTGAGATTTATTTTTTCTTGGGTTATTTTTATTATCACCTATGTTCTTTCAGTTGAAGTATTTGTGGTGTTCATGTGGGATTTGGATAGATTAGAGTTGACTGTGTCGTTCAGAAAAGATCTCAGTCCAGGAACTCAGGATCCCTGGTAAAAACACTGTATTCCTCCTAGAGTAGGGTCCCAACTGGGAGAGCAAGCACGGCTGTTGGGTGTTGTCACGATTCAGTTGTTCTTCTAGCCAGCAGTGGCTTCGGTAGCTTCAATAACCGTTAGGAGGATAATCAACTGAGGACTTTACGTGGACTTTATAGCAAGATCAGGTGTGGGATTCATAGAGTGGGTAAGGAAAGGATTAAGTATTATATCAACTGTGGAAAGGAAAACAGTCAAGGTGGGTAAATTAGCTGGGAGGGGGAAGTTGAGATTCTGTTATGGAAGGTTATAATTAAGAAGTAAGATGACGCGGGGGGGGGGGAATAAGAAAAGATGTAAGAGTAAGGGGGAGCACAAAAGACGGGGCTTCAGAGCATGGTGAAGCGGGGTTCATGGTGAATCAGCTGGAGAAACACGAACAATGGCCCTGAAACCTGAGCGGCATGCAGACGGAAACAGATCTCTCCTGAGAAGGACTTGCACAAGCGGAAATCCAGTAAGAGAGAGTAAGAAATAAAACGCACACTTGTGCTCTGCGCAGTTGAAAGGTGAAGTTCACCGACTCTAGAGCGGTGATTCTCAACTGTCCTCATGCTGCGACCCTTTATAGTCCTCATGTTGTGGTGACCCCAAGCATAAAATTATTTTCTTAGGACTTCATAGCTGTGGTTTTGCTACTGTTGTGGATTATCATGTAAATATCTGTGTTTTATGGTGGTCTTAGGCGACCCCTGTAGAAAGGTCTTTTGATCCCCAGAAGGGTCACGACCCACAGGTTGAGAACCAATGCTCTAGGCGGTACCACGTTGCGTTGTGTGGGGAAGGGGAGAGCAGGAGCCTCCTGTTGGTCTCTGCAGTCTTGATCTTAGGATTCTGTCCTGTAGGTCATTTCCTAACAGTTCTCTGGGGTTCCCACCCTCCGTTTTCTGGTCCTGCAGTTCTGCTGTGTGAGACCAGTAGGACTTTCCCGGGTCATTAGCCTATTCCCACTTTCTGAGGCTCTTTCTCTTTCTTTATGGACTCTTCCTATTTTTATTAATAAACAGTCTCTATTTCTGTTACTTTATAATTCTTTGTTCAGGGACACGGGAACCCGGACACCAGCTGGTGTTCTCTGGACTCAGATCCAAGCCTACAATTTTGGCATAGTCCCATGCTTGTCTCAGATCTCCTTCTGCCAAGGGAATTGTACGGTGACTCCTGAAGTGCAGGGTCCAGGTTTATGAAGGGGAAGGGAGTGACAATGTGCCTCAGCTCAAAAGTCACAAAGAGTCCAACTCTAACCAAACACAGCTTGCCATTTTTTAATATCTTTTGGAAAATAAGCATTGACTCTGTAGTCAATTTTAATTCTGTCGCTTGTGTTAAAGTATCTGGCTATCAGCCAGCAAGAAACACAAACTAGATCTCAAAATGAGGGGTTTCTTTTCCTTTCCAGATCCCCTTAGTTTTCTGTCTGTCCATCCTGCCTCATCCTGACCATTGCAAGCCTTTCAGGAAGATATTCCTTGATTGTCTATATACTGGGAATGTCTTTTTTTTTTTTTTTTTGGTTTTTTTTTTTTTTTTTTTGGTTTTTTTGGTTTTTCAAGACACAATCCATAGTTCTGGGAAAGTCTGTAAGTACACTAACCAGGCTTTTGGCTTCTGTATTTCTTGCTTCTGGCTAACTGTTCTTGCTAACTGAATATGTCAATCAAGGATGTGGTTTTATGCTTAAAAGCTCACCCTGACATAGGCAAAGTGTGACACTGGGATCCTGAATACCCAGTGTAGTCACCAGCCAGCTAATAACGACTTTCTACTGGCTTAAACATACATATCCAAGTAGGCTTTCTGGTGTATATCATACAACCGTTTTTCTGAGAGATTTTATTCACCTCAGAGAATCAAAATGATTGCCTTAAAAACTATCTGATTGGGGCTAGAGAGGTGGCTCAGCGGTTAAGACCAATGACTGTTCTTCCAGAGGTCCTGAGTTCAATTCCCAGCAACCACATGGTGGCTCACAACCATCTTTAATGGGATCTGATGCCCTCTTCTGGTGTGTCTGAAGACAGCTACAGTGTACTCACGTATATAAAATAAATTAATTAATATTTTAAAAAAAAATCATCTGGTTACATCTTAGTCAATACATATCAGTCTCACAGGTGACTCTGTCTGCTTTAATGATATAACCTTTCTAGTTGTTTTCATCTACAATGAAGTTTCTTATTGAATCCATGCACATAACTACATTGCTACAAAATAAGAATATTCAAGATTAAGGGCAAAAGGTAGATGCTTTCCAATTCCATGTGCAATGTATACTTTACTAGCATTGCTAGAAAAGCTGCGGCTTCCTCTCCAGGGGTTTTAGTCGGGCTTATAAAGGAATTTAGAAATGGACTCAGAAGGGAGCTTAAGAATAGGGTAGGCAAGTGCAAATGTTGTCACTTTCCAGAAGGAGGGAGATGGAGAGGAAGAGAAAGAGATCCAGGCAGTTAGCAATGGAGGTCAGCAAGAGGGGACAGCAGAAGTGGGCGCGAAACTTCAGGGAAGGGGTGAGAAGTCTCAAGTGTCTACAAAAGTGTTGGTTAGACTCAGAAAGAACGAGACAGAAGAAAGGAAAAGGGAGGTTGCAGAGAAGAGGGCAGGTCACATGGTGGAGGCTCCCTAGGCAGTTACGTGGGGGTTTGTTGGGGGGATAATTATTACTCACATTTCTTAGTGTAGCTTTAGCGAAATCAGCCTGCTAAGTAAGGAGTGGTCTCTGGGCTAGGTGATTGGTATGTCCAGTTGGATTAGCTATTAAGGGAGGAATAACTGGATATAATGTTCTAACTGTGGGAACAAATCAGAATGCTCCATTTCCACCTAGGGCCAGAGGGAGAATTCATTCATTTGACCAGGAGGTCAAGGTTGCCTTCTCTTAATTGGTCTCAACAAACTCCCAACAGCTCTACTTTTTTTTTTTTTTAATTTTTTTTATAAGATCAAAGTTGATGTTTCCCTTTTTAGCATTGCCAAGAAAACAGGCGTGAGGGCAGGGTAGTTTCAAAGCCAACAAGGAAGAATGGATTCGGCCACAATGGCCAGGGCTTTTGATCCTTGTCTTGTCTGGCTACCTAAGACTAGATTGCTTACTTGGAGGGAACAAAAAACAAAACGTTTGCTAACTCTAGAAAAATAGAACCGGAGAGATGACTCAGCAGGTATACGTGCAGCACTGACAATTTGAGTTCAATCGGCAGGACCCACGGAGTGAGTAAAATGTGGAGAGACGCAGCAGAGACTGTGACAGAAGATTAGAACATTGTAGGTCCAAGGCTAGTTACCCAATCTTAGACTAATTCTAGACCTTGGAACAGCCATTCCTTGCTCACTACTGTGTCTGAACTAACATTGGAACAGGCCCCCAGATCTTAGGTCCCCAGACCTTGGCACAACTGACTCCATGATGGAAGTACTGTTCAGGCCATGAAATTCAGCACGTAGACAGCATCACTTGCCAAAATGAAAACAAAGACCTAATCCATCAAAGTCCATAGTTCTGGGAAGTCTCTAAATGCACTACCTTGCTTTTTGGGTTTTGTAATTCTGCGTCTGACTACTGTTCTTGCTAACTGAAGTGTATCAACTCAGGACATAGTTTTTGTCTGAAAAGCTCATCCTGAGATCTGTAACACCCAGTGTAGTCATTGGGTATCTAATAAAGACTTTCTGTTGGCTTAAACCATGTCCAAGTAGTCTTCTCTGATGGAAACCCCACAACAGCATCTTGTGACTAATAGAAACTTCTCAGAATCTAGTAACTGAGCTGACCCTTAGCTTCTACCAACCCAAAAGCTTTGATTGTCATCAAATATCATCCTAGACCTATAAAAAAACTTCCTGACTCTCTCCTCAGTAGCTACCACTCTGATGGGTCCATTAATGAATTTTAAACTCATCTTGATGTACGACTTTTCTCTGTTCTATAAAACTATAGAATTTTATGGAACTACTTCTACATGTAAACATGAAATTTGGGGTAACCTAAATCTATGTTCCTGGGCTGGTTATTCAAAATAGCTCCAGAATAAGTTATTCTTTATTCACTTTAGGATGAGAACTGAGGTTTATATGTTGACAAAACCAACTTCCACAAGTTGACTTTTACACACGCGATGTGGCACAGGTTAAATACATACTCATAATAAATAAATAAACAGACAAATGTAATTTTTGAGACATGGACTCACTCTGCAGCACTTGCTGGCATAGAATTCTCTATATAAACCAGGGTAGCCTGGAACTCACAGGACTCTGCCTCTGCCTCTGCCTCTGCCTCTGCCTCTGCCTCTGCCTCTGCCCCTCTCTGCCTCTCTCTCTGCCTTTGCCTCTGCCTCTGCAATTAAACACCATCATGTTCATCTTAAGTGAAAAATTTAAAATGTAGAAAAGCAAAACACTGAAGAACCAAGCTATTGTAACAAACAGTGATAAAGAATACAGGATCCACATTAGTTCATTTGGTCCCAGGCAACTGATTCTTGGTCTGTGTGGCCTTATCTGTCAGCTTTAATAACCCATCAGTTTCTTCATTAGCATTATGAAAGTTAACCAATCCAAAAGAATGTTCTTTAAGTTACCAGAATCCTGCACTTGTTAACTTGTCAGTAATTTATATAAATCTCTTTAACAACGAAGTGCTTTCAGCTCAGGCTGGGCACGGTGGTGCACACCTTTAATCCCAGCACTAGGGGAGGCAGAGGTAGGCAGAGTGAGTCTTTGTGAGCCTGAGATAAGTCTGCTCTGCATACGGAGTTCTAAGACAGCCAAAGTAACACAGTGAGACCCTGTCTTGTATAAAAGTGATAGCGAATGGATAAGTACTTTCTGATTTGTCACTGGCTAAAGCACTTTAAGAAGACAGCAGCAGCTGGGTGGTTGTGGGGCATACCTTTAGGCAGAGGCAGGCAGAGCTCTGAGTTTGATGCCGGCCTGGTCTACAGAGGGAATTCCAGGACAGCCAGGGCTACACAGAGAAACCCTGTGGAGGGGGAAGATAAATATAAAAAGTATGCACATGTCCCTGCACGGCAAGACTTTAAATGATTATGTTAAAGTATTTGATGATAGCTCATTAAATGCAATTAACAAGAAAATCCAGGTGTTTCCATAACGTACAATGTTGTAAGAAAGTAACTAGGGTATGACTCAAAATATTCTGCTATGACACGTAAGACTAGCTAGGGGTTTTGTGTGCTTCTAGAACATTAAGAACATATATTTATGCAAATATAATCAAAATTTGAGTGTGTTTTTTTTCACAATCTTTCCACAGTTGAACAAATGAGCTAAATTAGTTTGACATCCTTCTGGAAGACCCCAGTTTGTTAAATGTCAAAAAAAAATTAATTCAGATTTCGATTTGGGGAAATTTATCAAAAAGCTTCCAAAAAGTTTAAAACACTGGATTAAATGGAACAGGAGTCATTTATTCATTTAACCGAAGTAACAAAAGACTTCAAGCATAAATACAGAAAGACACATAGCTTCGGAAAGAAGCAAGTAAACCAAGAGCCAGGGACTGAGTGGTGGCAAATCCAGATTGTCAACCTGACACGTGGGAAGAGGGAGCCTCAACTGATGGCCTGTGGGAATGGTTATGGGGCATTTTCTTGAGTGCTAGTTGAGGTAGGAAGACCCAACCCACTGTGAGCTCTACCATCCTCAGGTAGGTGAGCCAGGGCTGCATGAGAAAGGCAACTGAACATGATAAGCCTGGGAGCAAGTCAGGAAGTGCTGTTCCGCCATGGTTTCTCTCTCAAGTGCCTGCCCTGCTTGAATTTCTACTCTGAGTTCCCTCAGTCATGGACTGAATCCTATAAGATGAAGTGCACCCTCTCTTCCTCCAGTGTTATATATGGTCCTGGTGTCATAGCAACAGAAGCCAAATTCAAACATCAGCAATAGAGAAGGACTTGGCTTCCTTAACTAACCAAAGACCTGATAAAAATTGTTTTGATTTGCTTGAAAAAGGACTTGGAGTTCAATTTGGAATTTTCATGTCTCTGCCTACTAAGACAGGGGCGGGGGTATGAAATCCTCTGGGAAGATCTTAGGTTTCTGGTCATATTACTTAGAAAATAATTCCCAACATTGTATCAAGAGCAACTCATATTTTAACAGAGAAGACCGAGCTTGGTTTTGCAGTGTTTTTATAGTAAATCTCACTTTTAAACATTTTTTTCTTTCTGAAAGCTAGGAGTAGAACCCAGAACCTTGTGTCTGCTGGGCAAGCTCCCTACCCATTTTTGATACTCTTATAACAAATTAACTTAATTTTATATAGTTTAAGCATGTGAAATTCTTTGTCTTCCCTCTTTTGTCTAAGCTTTCTATATCCATTTAGTTAGTTTTTATCACACACGCACACACACACACACACACACAGAGAGAGAGAGAGAGAGAGAGAGAGAGAGAGAGAGAGAGAGAGAGATTCACAGGAGAAAATATTTTAAGTGGTAGTTTTTTTTCCTAAAGTAAAGAATTGCTCCAAAAACAAGACATCGGGGCTAAAGAGGGGGCTCAGCAGTTAAGAGTATTTATGGCTCTTGCAGAGGACCAGAGTTCAATTCCCAGTACCCATACGGGGCAGCTTACAACTGCCTGTAACTCCAGCTCCAGGGATTCAACACCTCTGGTTTCCATGGGCACCCGCCTCACATGTACATACCCTGTCCAATACACCCATAACTAAAAATAAAATAAAGTTTATTTTAACATAAAGAAGTTAAAGCAGACCCAGAAAGCTTGAGCATATTACAAAGGTCTAAGAAAGTCCAAAATACGAGAAATAAATTGTAATGGTGGCATTTATGTGCATGAACTTTGTCCTGGCTAGTTTTAAGCCAATTTGACACAACCTAGAGTTATTGGAGAGGAGAGAGCCTCGATTGAGAGAAGTCTGATATGCTCTAGGTAAGCCTATGAGAGGCATTGTTTTAATTAGTGATTGATGTGGGAGGGCCCATTGCAGGTGGCGCCACCCACGGACAGGTGGTCCCAGGCTCTATAAGAAAGCAGGCTGAGCAAGCCATGGGGAGCAAGCCAGGAAGCAGCACCCCTCCATGGCCTCTGCATCAGCTCCTGCCTCCAGGTGAGTCAGGTGCCCTATTTGAGTTCCTGCTCTGAGTTCAGTGATGGACAGCAATATGGAATCATAAACCAAAACCCTTTTCCTCCCCAAATTGCTTTGGCCATGGTGTTTTGTCATAGCACTAGTAACCCTAAGACAATATTATTATAATTAAAGGTTATTATTTTTTCCAAAGGTCAGATATCATTATCTGCCTATTTTATCAGTCACCCCACTGCAGGCATCAGGAGAAAACTCCAAAAGAAGAGAATCCAACCCACACATTCTAGCTTGTTCCAAAAAAAATAAACATACATTTGCTTGTGTGGTTTTCAACAACATAAATAAAGACTGTCCTAAGGGCATGGGGAAAATGTTTATAGACACGAGAACAAGCTCAACTAATGACGTTAATCCTGGGAATAACGTATTTTCCAGGCAGATAATAATCTCAGAGAATGCCAGGTGGCAATAGAAGACTCAAAAGGAGTAACACACCCCAGCTACAGGAAACCAGCAGACTGAAGAAGAGTTGCCTTTTATAGAGATATAAGCAACCGGGCTTTGCCTCCTCTGCCAAGAATTACCTCAACGGTCAATGCTTGTCACTTTAGCATGAGCCTCCAACTCCAAAGTGCTTATCTTTAAAAACTTTAAAGAATGTTACCCAGCATTCTCTGAGAAAAGCCCAACTCAGGTGACTACAGATGACCACAGAAGTGCTTCAGGTGAAGGTTCTTTGTATTATGTAGGTCTGGCCGGCCTGGAACTCACAGAAATCTGCCTCTTGAGTGCTGGGATTAAAGTCAGGTGACTTGATGTAGCAGGAAAAATTGATAGTTTTCTTTCCAACATTGGGCTTAGTCCCTGGCTTAATGGATAACTCAGGATTCCTTACTGAATGAACTTATGTATTACCAATGGTAATAGAAATGACCCAAAGCCAAAGAAAAATATTACTGTCAACTCTTGCCCCAGGATTTGCCTCTTGCATGGCGCAATTACGAGGGGTAAGATTGGATGTGTGCACCAAAAAGCTATAAAACCCTAAGACTCATATTTACCTCTCCTTCCACCAGCGTGAAAGAAGGTACAGAAAAATGGTCATCATCCTTCATCTCCCCCAAAGACTTCTGGGACCACAGCTCTCAAGAGAGTCAGGTGTGGCTAATGATACATCGAGATTAACACAGGAGACAAACGAATGTCAGAGGAGACTGGAAACCCCTAACAACCCAACAGGTAACAAAATAGAGCATGTCCAAAAATGCCTACAATCTCCAAACACTAGGAAAAACAGCTGCTGCGTAAATGACCTGTGGAGGTCATGGCGCATGGAGCCCAAAGCGTTTGAGCATCTGACCTGTCTCATGTCCCAGTTCCCAAGATTTTCTTGTTAATCCCTTTCTCTTCCTCCATAAACGGTCTCTATTTCTATTGCTCTATTACTGTCCATGCATTTCTAGTCCAAATACACATACATCATATACATCAAATATTTATACACATACAGTGTGTGAGTGTTCTGGCTGTATGTCTGTCTGTGCACTATGTGTATGCACTGCTCACAGTCACCAGAAGAGGACATGAGAGTCTCTGAAACTGGAGTTACAGGTGGTTGTTAGCAGTTATGTGGGCATGTTGAATCAAACCAGGTCCTCAGGAAGAGCAGCCAGTGCTCTTAATCACTGAGCCATCTCTCAAGTCCTGCCCTACCACCTTGCCCCTCACCCCTCACCCTTGGCCCAATTCTAGGAATTGATGCTTTGGGGTTCCTACCCTACAGGCCAGTTTTTATCTCCCAATCTCATCATCTGAAGTTCTAATTAGTTAATCAGACTTGCAAAAGGTTCAATAGAAGGTGCCATTATTGCCAGGAATCGTCATCATCATCATCATCACCATCATCACCATCATCATCATCCCTTAGACACTTGTTTGCTTTCTAAGGAGAGACAGAAAGGGTATGGTCCAGATAGTTGGGGAGGTAGGGAAGGAGCTAGGAGGTGTAAGGGGAGGGGAACTGTAATCAGAATATAATGTATGAAAAAAACTTTTTTCAATAAGAGAAAATAAAAAAAAGAAGATACTAAAAAGAATGGCAGAAGCAAGTAGTTAGAGTTAGGGGCAAAGACAAATCACCCCACCTACCTTACCACCACACAAGCCATCCTCTCTTACACCAAGTCCCTGGAGGGAAGGGTAAGGCCTTGGCGATCTTGAATTTTCAGAAATAATAGACTTTTACAGAGTTTTCAATGAATAGATGCTTAAGTGCATTTCTCCTCCTCCTCTTCCTCCTCCTCTTCCTCCTCCTCTTCCTCCTCCTCTTCCTCCTCCTCCTCTTCTTCCTCTTCTTCCTCCTTCTCTTCCTCCTTCTCCTCTTCTTCTCCCTCCTCCTCTTCTTCCTCCTCCTCCTCTTCTTCTTCCTCCTCCTCCTCTTCTTCCTCTTCTTCCTCCTCCTCTTCCTCCTTCTCCTCTTCTTCTCCCTCCTCCTCTTCCTCCTCCTCCTCTTCTTCTTCTTCTTCCTCCTCCTCCTCTTCTTCTTCCTCCTCCTCCTCCTCTTCTTCTTCTTCCTCCTCCTCTTCTTCCTTCTTCGTGCTGTAGAACCTGGAACACACCAGTAAAGACTCTAACCTCCAAAATACAGGCTGAACTATCAAGACTTTGTTTGAAGTTCTGCGTGTCTATGTAGCTGTTTGCTGTACATGTGCACACATGCACACTTAGTGCCCGAGGTGCCCAGAAGAAAGCATTAGCTCTCCTGCATCTGGAAGAGTTACAGTTGGTTGTGAGCCACAATTCTGGGGACTGGTGTGTGATGCCTAAAGTTGCGTTTGAAGTTTAAATTACTGTGCGTAAGAGATCCATAAAACAAAAATACCTCTGACCTGTAAGCCCCACTTGTCCAAGGACAGATAATTTCCTGGAATGCTGGGGCTGCTGTTCATGTACATTAAAAAGCCACATGTTTCCATTTCTGTAAACAAGGTTGGTGCCCCAACGGCACAGGATGTTCACATGTAGGTGGGAGGTATGTCAACAGGAAGTGTCAGGATGTATACTGGCCTCTGATTGGACGAAGGTGAGAAGTCCATAGCATGTGGATATCTGCCTTTATAAGTCTCTAGCTAACGTAATTTGGTACCGTTCTCTGGGAATCCCAAGTATGAACCTGGCCAGTATTCGATAAAGCTCGCTTCAAATTTGGCTCAAAATTTGTAGTGATAGTTTTATTCTCAAACAGCAAGTAAGCATTAACACTGGGAATTGAACTCGAGTCCTCTGGAAGAGAAGCCAATGCTTGTAACTGCTAAGCCATCTCCCCAGCCCACCGGTAAAATTTTTATTGCACATGGATGGTGTACCAAGGAACAAGGATGATTCAATAAGCAACATCTTGGACCCTACAGAGGAAAAGCAAGTACTTGGAAACGAGGCAAAAAAAATTAGCTGCCAGGTACTACACACCTTCACGTATCCAGCTTCCCTGCCACCACAGCCCACTAGAAGGTCTTTTGTGACTTGCTTAATTTGAATTTACAGAAATAGAAACACACCGGGGTAAAGGCAGGAGTGCTTGCAGAGTGATTTCTGCTTTTAAGGCATCGGCACCGTTCCTTCCTGAAAGGTAACTCCGGGTTTCAGGACCCGCTGTTCAGTGCTTCCCCTGAAGCCCATGAGGGCATGCACAGTGAGGTCTGGCTCCTTGGGAGCTTCAGGATTCTTCAAGTTCACTCACAGAATCTAAACATCCCCCAGGTTTCGTTCTGTCTACTGTCCCCTACTGGGTCAGAACGGCCTGGCCATGGCTCACTCTTTCCATCAGCTCACTCCCTGTTTCCAGTGAAAGATAGATTTCTTCATGAGCTCCACTAAATGAGGTTTTTCCTGACTTGTTTGGCAGAGGGTTATTTGTTGACAGGGCCAGACCCAACTCACACAGCCCTCTTTCTGAGGGCTGGACTTAAACAAATGTCCACAGGTAAGAAAGAGTCGCTGAAATCACTGACCCTGAACTGCCTTCCCGTTTCAAGACCTCTGTTTTATTGCTTGCTTTCCTGTCCTTGAGACTGACTTCTCCTCCTACGTTTCAGCCTCTGACAGTGTAGAAATCCTTCTTTCTCACTCAAAGGATTCCAGTGCGGTTTTCCTGTTGATTATTAGCTGAGCGAATAGAGTTTAATCAGCCGGCGGCATAGGAAGACCAGGAATAGTTATCTGTGACTTTCTCTGAGAACAAGATTTTTATATTAAAACCAACAAAGTAAGGAACCTGTTCTCATCTCTGCTATATAGTACCCTGTACCCTCTGCAGCAGAACCAGAATTTGCATTGCCTACAACTTTATTGCCTTTATTCAGTGGCTCTCTCTAGATGTTATACCCTAGAAGGTTTTGAGCATCTCTGAAGCAATATATGATACTTCAGTCCCCTGGAGTCAACGCTGCCTACAGCTCTGCCAGCTGTTCAGGAATTCTTCATTGCATTCAACCTTGAAGCCTAAAATTCCAATAATGGCGCCTATAAACAGGTTGTTCACATCTCCAGAGTGTGATGGAGATCGGCTGAAAGCTGTGATCTGGCCATGGCCCTTCCTGGGAGGAGAAGTGGGGCTTAAGTTAATAAATACTTTAGAACATGACAAAGCTCACAGCCTCATCCAGGGACATCATGAAAACTATTTAATGTTTAACTTTATCAGACTTGTGGCTAGGTGAAAGGAAAAATTATTTTGAGCTGAGCAAAGTGAGAAGTCTGAAAAGGCACGGCTGTAAGTTTGGCATGTGACTGAGGATATTTATAAATTACCAAGTCTACCAACATGAAACGGTAAACTTGCTTAAAACATTATGAGATATTCTGTGCCTTTTTGATACCTGGGTGGGGCGATTATTTGCACGACGTTTGTAGATGGCAGTGTTGTATTGCAATGTCAAGAATAAACAGGTAGTTCATACTGTCGGCATGTTAGTGGGGGTCTTGATAACAGGTATCCTAATTTGCTTTTTGTTCATGTGATAAAACACTGACCGAAGGCTGCTTGGGCAGGAGGGTATTTATTTCAGCTTGCAGGATATGGTCCATCACCAGGGAAAGCCAGGGCAGGAACCTGAAGGCAGGACCTGAAGCAGGGACCATGGAAAAACACTGCTTACTGCCTTGCTCCCTCCCGGCTTGCACTCACTCCTCTCTCAGACAATTCAGGGCCACCTGCCTGGGGTTGGCGTCACTGTGGCCTGGCTCCTCCTATATCAAGCAGCAATCAAGAAAATACCCCACAAACATGTCCACAGGCCAGTCTGATGGAGGCAGCTCTTCAGTTGAGGCCAGTCTGATGGAGGCAGCTCTTCAGTTGAGTCTCCCTCTTTTTACCTGTGTTGAGTTGACATCTAAGATCAGAGGTGATAGGGGAATTCCTTGATGACACCATTCAGGTTGCTTCCTGGGTAATTCTAAAGTTGTTAAGTTGATAACATCAAAGCATTTTGGAGGCAGAACACTTGCCTGGCATGCTCAAGATTCATATTTTAATCTTCAGTACTGAAAAACGAAATCACAAACTCAGTTTCATTTAAGTCTCTGTTCATGCCAAAATATTTAATGACCATTTTACAAAAAGTGATTTCAGCACATTTAATGTCCTATATATCTGTGACTAGAAATGTGTGTGTATGTATATATGTATATATGCATATATGCTTTTGTATGTATAATATGAAGTATGCAAAATCTTGAGAGTTAAAGCATAAAATACAATCTATTCAAAGTGATGAGTAAGGCGTCTGTGTTATAGACATGAATCACGTTGAGATTCAGCATGTGTCAGTAAAGTTCTTTTGGCATCTCTACTATTTTTAACCAGTACTATTCAGATGAAAAATATGCCATTTGCGAAGTCCTGCTGTGTCTAAAGTCCTTGTCGACATCTATTGCTTTGACCATTTTGTTGTTGTAAATATGGTATGTGCTTATGCACCAGAAAATGAGTCTGTCTGTGGTCACCAGCACTACATTTTTAGAAGGTATTTATCTATTTAATGAGTATGTGTGTGCACCACATGTGTGCAGAAACCCTCAGAAGTGAGACAAGGTCACTGGAACTGGAGCTACAGGCAGCTGTGAGTCATCCTGTGGGTGCTGGGAATTGAACCCAGATCTTCTGTAAGAGCAACAAGCTTTCTCAGATGCTGAGCCATTTCTGCAGCCCACTGGCACTAAGCTTGTAACAAGTCTAATGTTCTGGTTTTGTTAACGATAAAGGCCTATTTTCCTAAAATTTTCGAAAATTCTAAATATTTATTCAAAATTACAGCGTTAATGCATATATGGCTTCTGCGTACCTCTTCTGTGTGATCATGTTTAATTGTCACTGGCTCCTTTATATGTCAAACACATTTATGTGTATGTTGTATTACATAAGACTTCTAGGAGGCAAAGTTCACGAGAACAGTTTTCCAAGATGTATCCTCCAAACTAGATTTGCTAGTGGTCCTGACCTTTTCCAGGTCTGTATCCATATGTTTCTAATTATATCATGGATATTATCTGTAAGCAAAGGTAATCAGACATGATCTAATACCACATATACAAGTAGTGCTTCCCAATAAATGAAAAGGCACTGGCCATTGGTCCGCTAAGGAGTACATCTGTATCTTAGTCCCTCTTCTACTGCTTTGAAGAAACACCAGGATCAAGGCAACTCTTACAGAATAAAGCATTTAATTGAGGGCTTGGTTTCAGTTTCAGAAGTTTAGTCCATTATCATTATGATCAGAAACGTGGTGTGGGGCGGGGCCGCAACAGCGGGGGCGGGGCTACCTCGGAGGAGCAACGGAAGCTGAGCAGGCCAGTCGCCTGGGCCGCAGACCTGTGCGTTCGCCAAGGTTGTCACAGTTCCGGCTGACCGGCCTCTGGGTCCTGGTGGCTGTCAGCAGTCCTGAGGGCAGGCACTGGTAGTGGCGGGTGTCTCGCTCCACCGGCCCAGCTCCCGCGGGATACCCGGGTGGTCCGGGCCCGGGCGCCGCACTCACGGCGGCTCCGTCGCAGGCCCGGAGCGAGGAGCCCTCCGAGGTCAGCGTCAAGAGGAGCCTGCCATTCTTCTGCCGGGGCCAGGAGGTGCGTGGCTTCGGCAGCAGCTCCAAGCAACTGGGCATCCCCACTGCCAATTTTCCTGAACAAGTAGTAGACAATCTTCCAGCTGATGTGTCCACTGGCATTTATTATGGTTGGGCCAGCGCTGGGAGTGGAGATGTCCATAAAATGGTGGTGAGCATAGGAAGGAATCCATACTGCAAGAATGTGAAAAAGACCATGGAAACCCACATCATCTATACCTTCAAAGAGGACTTCTATGGGGAAATTCTAAATGTGGCTGGCCATTGTTGGCTACCTCAGACCTGAAAAGAAATTTGATTCTTTTTTTTTTTTTTTCCCAAGACAGGGTTTCTCTGCCCTGGCTGTCCTGGAACTCACTCTCTAGACCAGGCTGGCCTCGAACTCATAAATCCGCCTGCCTCTGCCTCCCGAGTGCTGGGAAGAACTTTGATTCTTTGGAGTCACTTAGTTCTGCGATTCAAGGTGATATCGAAGAAGCTAAAAAAAACAACTGGATTTACCAGAACATTTGAAACTCAAAGATGACAATTTCTTCCAAGTTTCTAAAGGCAAAATTATGAATGGCCACTGATGAAAAATCCCTTAGCTGTCCACCCACTAGTGTCTCAACTTCTGATACAGTCTCATCTTGATCATATTTTAAATCAAGCGTTTCCTGATAGCTGTTGAGAGGCCTCCAGCAGTTAGCTCCATCATGTTGTGTAGTACTAAAGATTCATTCAAAAATCAAGACTTTAAATGTAATATGTTGATTATAATGTAGCACTAGAAAGCTAGTGTCTTGTAATGAAAATAAAGTCTGTGAGTGTGGGTGGAAAAGCAAGTTACTGAGGAAAATGAGAAAAAAAAGAAAAAGAAACGTGGTGTCACACAGGCATGCATGGTCCTGAAGAAGTAGCACAGAGCAACATCCTGCTCCACAGAGAGAGGAGAGAGACAGAGACAGTGAGAGAGGGCATGCCTGGGCCTGGCATGGGTTTTGAAACATCAAAGCCCACCCCAAGAGACAGACTTTCTCCAATAAGACCATGCCTCCTAATCCTTCCCAAGTAGTAACAGTCCCTGGTTACTGAGCTTTCGAATAGATGAGCCTGTGGGGGCATTCTCATTCAAACCACCATAATCTGTAAACAAGTATTTAATTTTTAAGTTACCTTTCCCTGCATATTTACTCTTGTGGTTGTTCTTATGTAAAACTTTGTTATTGTTGTATTAAAATAGTGTAGTCTTTAACAAAAAAGTAAAGGAACACTTTTTAAAAATTTACAGCCCCTCTCATCCTCTTGGGACTCAGCCTCCTGGTATGGATCCATGGTCCCCCTGGTTCTTCTTTGCCACTGTCCTCAAGCATTCTTTAGCCTGTCTCTATTTTTTGTGACTCCATGCCCACTGCAGAACCATTCTATACCAAGTGTCCAATTAGGGTGCCTGTGCTCTCCTTCCCCTCCACCATCTGGTGGATACTCTGAGAACTGCCTCTGTTCACCTAAACCCCATCTCCCAGCCCATTTTTAGTCCCAGTAGGAACCCATGGTCCCCTATCCCCCCAGTTCTTCCTCACCAGTCTTCTCAGGCATTCCTTCCAGATCGTCTCCTTTCCTTTGTGACACCCTGCTGACTGCTTTGTACCAGGGACACCACAGCACCACACTGGACTGGGACCCGGATAGCCTACCTATCCTACTACTCCCTCACCCATTCGGAGCTCTTTAAGTTACTCTAGTCCGTCTTGCAAGCATGTTGCAGCTGTTCCTCCCAGCCTGCCTCCCTTACCTTGGAAATTTCCACCGTCCATAGCAAGGCCTAGGGTAGTCCTACTACAGAGGCCTCCAGAGTCAGTTCACTTCCCATGCCTGTCACACACCCCACACTCTGAGCCTGACTGAGATCACTTGGCGTGTGAACCCAGAGTTCTAAACAGATCTGGGACCAATTGATCAGAATGCTAAAATGCTAATACCCCAAGACTGAGAACCAAGCCTCATTACATTCATCCACATCTATCAGATTAGGGTAAAAGCATTAGATCAAAAACCATCCATCTTCCGCTGCCTAAATAACACCTATGATCAAGGACAGACATCCATCACCTTAGGTTAAGAGGATGTGGAACTAAGACGCAGAGAGGCCCTCAGGCCCTCAGACAGTCTCGAAGACAGGCACACAGAGAGGCACTCAGACATACTTATGTCATCGACATGAAAAAACGGAACTGACTACCATTGATGACGCTGGAAGGTACCCTGCACACTACCAGAGGAGAAAGGTAACCATCACTAGCATCCAGCTATAAACTACGACCTACAACTATAACCTGTCTGCAAAATATACTGATACAATAGTGCCACAAATTCTGTGGAAGCAACCAACCAACCAACCACCTTTTGATTTGGAATCAGCACCCACTTCAAGAGATGGGACTCATTCCTGACACTGTTAATAAGGCAGAGAACATGGGGCTTAATAGGTCATGGGCTTGGAGAAAAAATCTACTATAATTATTCTAATAAATTAACATAGCAAAACAATGATTCCTAATGCCCTATTACCACATTCATAGGCCAAGGCATTGCGACACCCTTATCAAAGAAGCTTCTTCTTGAAGTAGGTGGGAATCAACACCATGCAGCTAGAGTGCACACACGCTGGACAACATGAGACTTTGAAGCACTCATCTCTAAGTGGGACGTCTGTATGACACTTCTCCTCTCAAGCCTCAGGAGTCCATGTGGAGGAGGAGGCAGAGAGATTACAAGAGCCAGAGGTGACAGATGACTCCAAAGAAACAGCGTCTTCCAGACACTGCAGAATCAACGCTCATGTGAGCTCACAGAGACTGAGGAAGCACCAGCAAGACCTGCAGACGTTCAACACAGGCAAATAAAATCCCAGCACGGAGGGAGGGATGTGCACACAGTACTATCCCTGGCCGGGAAGCTATGGAGTGCTCAGGAATAGTTGGCCAACACAAAAGGAACTCCGTGGGGTTGGTTTTTGTTTTGTTTTTCATTTTGTTTGTTTGTTAAATCGAGAGAAAGAATATGAAGCAGAGTGAGTAGGGAGAGGTAGGAGGGATCTGGAAAGAGCTGGGGGGAGGGAAAGAATATGACCTAAATATATTGTATGAAAAAAATTTAAAGGAAATTTGAAAAAGGAAATTAACTACATTTATTTGGTATATGTGTGCCTATGTGTCTCGAGGTACACTTGTGGAGGTCAGAGGACATGTTGGAGTTGGTTCTCTCGTTCCACCACACGGGATCTTGGGATTTAACTCAGATCGTCAGTTTTGGAGGCAAGCACCTTTGTCCACAGGAGCCATCTTGCTGGTTCCTGAACATACTCTCTTAGTACTATTTACTCATTATTTAGCAATGTCATATACTATATCCTGATCATATCCATTCCAAAATCTCCCCTCTCGCTAGCCTTGAGTTCTTTCTCTTTTATATAATTATTTATTTATTTTTATTTTTATGTGCATTGGTGTTTTGACTGCATGTATGTCTGTGTGAGGGTGTCAGATCCCCCAGAATTGGAGTTACAGACAGCTGTGAGCTGCCATGTGGGTGCTGGGAATTGAACTCAGGTCCTCTGGAAGGGCAGTCAGTGCTCTTAATCGCTGATCTGTCTCTCCAGCCCCAAGTTCTCTCTCTTTAAAAAAATGTTTTTGTAACCCTCTAAGTTCAACTATTGAAATGTTGAACAAGTTGACTGATCTTTCAGCTTGACCTTGGGTAGGTGACCACAGCAGCAGTGACTTCATGAATATAACAGTTGTGTCATAGCTAGACGTCAGACCTTTGGGACACTCCTTCCTATACTCTGACTCTCACCCCCTTCCATGATGCTCTCTGTGCCTTGGGTTGAGGGAATGCTGGATAGGAGTCCCATTTAGGGTCAACACTCAAGAGTAACTCACTGAATCGTGTTTTTGAAATGCCAGCACATCATCCACAGGAAGACAGAATTAAAGCACAAGAATCAACTCTTCTATAATCAACTCTTCTTGGTTGCTTACACTTTACCATGCAAGCCCAGTTAACACTTACTTCCCTGTTCACTCTCCTCCACCACAGGATCGGATCAGATGGGTACATCTCATCCCAGTCATGAGGCACCGTTGAAATCAAACACCAGATGGGTAATTAGTGATGTCTTCAGAGAATATCCTTCAGAGGCAAGGGAGAGAGTTTTCAGAATCAAAGCTCAACTCCTCTGGGATGGCAGCCTCTGCTTGCAATCCCAGCACTTGGAAAGCTGGACTGAAGCAGGAGGATGTTCACTTCTATATCAACCTGGGCCTCACAGCAAGACTGCCTCAAAGCCAGAATGGAGTTGCTTATGCCAGCCCCTTCCAAAGGTTACTCAAACCAAGGAGAAATGGCTCTTGTGTGTGGCTGCCTGTCACTAACTAAACGCTGTTGTGAATGAGACCTCCTTGTAAGAGGTTTTATTTGCAGAGGCTGGTTAGGTCTGCAGCATGTGGAGAGATCCGAATGTTACAAGTCCAGAGGCTAATTCCCTTATCTGGAACACCCATTGCTAACCCACCACTATGTCAGAACGAACGGTCTGTGACTAAGAGATTAAAACAAACAAACAAAAATAGCTTGACATCTATTAACTTAGTGGGCTAATATCTTCCACCAACCCCAAAGCTAAGAATGTTATCAGAGAACATCCGATGACTCACAGACCAGTTTCCCCCATCATGCTGTAATCATCTCTCTGAGATAACCACTGATTCGTTTCAAACTTGCTTTTATTTAATCCTTTCTTGGTTCTTTAAAACTTCTTAAAACTGCTTTCATGTTGGAACATTATATTCAGGGAGACCTAAATGTATATTGCCATGCCGTGATCTCTCATATATGCTCCAGAATAAACTCCGTTTTTTTACTCCTTGGAGGAGGTGAGAGTTGTTTCTTTGGATGACACGGTGCACCCTTGATTCCCACTTCTGTTTATATTTGTTTCCGGCACAGAAATCTTTTACCTGAAAATGGAAGTGAAATAATCAAGAGGGGGACAGCAATTGTCCTGGCAGGAAAGGAGGTGTTCTAAAGATACACTTGAGCTCCTCCTTTTGTCTCTTAAACTGCAGACATAACAGACCCTGAGAAATTGAAATGTCCCCCAGGAATATCATCTGAGGCCATGTGGGAGCCCTTGTAAGAAAACTGTGACCTTCCTGGGAACTGTGGTCGAGTCAGAGGGCAGAATGTTCTTCCCACAGGTGGCCTTCTAGAAATAATTGCATAACCTATAAAAAGTGGATGCCCTTGAAATCGAGGAGATGAAGGGTGTGCCCTGGGATGTCCACGTTATCTCTGTGGGAAGGATGAAGTCCTGGGAGGAATAGTCTTGGCTTTTTCCCATATGTCCAAGGATGATAAGACATAATACCAAGTGTTTTCACTTGTTGTTCTTGTATTTGCTTAAGCTCTCTGTAAACATCATCTCATGCTTTGCTTGCTTTAATAATAAAGGAGTGTGGAGTGCTTTATTTGCTCTATTCCTGAGTTCAAATGCTTGGAGTTCCCTGGTTATCCCACAAAGATCTTTGACTTACATTCAATTCACGGAGACTTTGTTAGCCTTGCTGGTTGTGGTCTGCAGCCGGGATCGATCGGGTCTAAAAAGCCAGTAAATGTCAGAAGCCTCGTGCTGACATCAGAGGAGCTTGGCTCAGACAGAAATTTTAAACAGTTCTGAAACGCCACCTCATAGGAGGGACTGGAGCCTAGACAATGATGGTGGACCAGAACATACCTTGAGCATGCCTACTTAGTTATGTATACCTCTTGCCTTCCACTAAAACCCAAACCTCATGGCAGGACCCCAAGATTGGACTTGGGTTGGCAGAGGTATGGGTGAGAGAGATTAGATCTCTGTCTTTTCCCAGTGTAGTCACATTGAATAAACCGCTTTTCATCACTAATTTTATCATGAATTGGGCTATGGAAGGTGAGTGACTGAACCTGGCTTGTTAGAGGCAGGGGTGGAGACATGTAGGAGTGTGGAGTGGCGGGGTGGAGGAGACAATACCCAGCCTCTTGACCTAATAACTAGTAATTTCCTTATGCTCCCAGTACTAGTTTTTCGTGGTGTGTTACTTTTCGAGGAACACCGGGTGGTTTATTCTTCTAAGTACTGATCCAGGAGCATTCACACTCCAGCGGTGGTGGGAGGACAGGGAGGCAATTCTTAGGACAGTCTTAGGTCAGCACTAGGTCAGCAGATTCTCCCTTTGTTAACTGCCTAGCCAGTCGGATCAAGCTCAGCCCGAAAAGAGCCAGAGTGACAAAGAACTCTCCGCACAGCCAGGTCTCGCAACGCCAGGTCCAGCACCGCCACTGGCTGTGGCTCGGTTTCTCCGAGCGGCTCGTGCGTCCCCTTTAAGAGCCTTCAAGTGCCCGTGACGTCAGGGCAGGAAGTGTTTGAGGAAGTGGCGCTGGGCTGGCTGCGTGGGGACCCCGAGTTTTCATGTCCTCAGCGGGTGTCGCTGGCGGCCCCGCGGCCCCCGGGGCAGGTGAGTCCCATCGGAGGGCGGTTCGCGGCGCATGAACAAGCTCGCCCGGGCGCGCGCTCCGCCTGTCCCCGGGGTCCGCGGCTGCACCGCCCTCGGTGCCCAGCGGACCCGCCGGCGGGCCGCGCCGCGGCAACACTTATTTGTTAGCTAAACTGGTCTCCTAGCCTCCCCTGGAAGGGCAGCAGTCTCTGCTCCTTCCCCCTGCTTCCTGAGCTCCAGTGTTCTTACTCTCAACTTGTCCTCTCTCCTTACTTGCTTCTAGAGTTAGCAGGGCATCGATATGAGCTGGTCACCTTCCCTCCCAACCCAGACATGTGGGGCCTGGGAAATGAAAGAACGCCTCGGGACCGGGGGGTTTGGAAACGTCATCCGGTGGCACAATCAGGTAGGGCTCCAGCACCAGGGAGGGCGGGTGAGCTTTCTTGGCGCCTCTTCTGTCCTGGTCCGGTGTGAATGGGTGGATCCCCTCCTACCCTTGGCGTGGTCCTATGGGAACTTAAGAAAAGGGACTGCAAAGGGGACCTGTGAACTGCTTAAACTGACTCTCAAAAACCTTAATAACCATGCCACTTAGAAGGGGGAAAAGTAAGCTGTCATTTCAAATATTTTGAAATTGTATGTCTACTAATATTCAGACTAACATGTAATACATTACATAGTTATAAATGTAGAATACAGGCAGTGGTAAAAGATGAGAGCAATAAAAACATTGTAAATATCTTTATTTAAAATATTTTTAGGTAGTTGATAACTCCAAGGCGTTTTTTGTTGTTGTTCTTGGTTTTGTTTTGTTTTTTCTTTTGTAATACGGTGCTCACAAAACATGTAGTTCAGGATAATGGGTGAAGATGTACATCCCGTATAATGCTGAGTGATTTGGTCTAATTTCTTTTTTTAGATCAGGTTATTCTCATTATTTTAGTCCTTATGTGCCTAACATGAGTTGCTCGTGTTAAAAGTTTCTGTTCTTCCAAATTTTATGTTTGGGCATGCGGTAAGTACCCTGAAATTTCTTGGCAGGACTCTCTTTAACTCACTTGTTTACTGTATGAAACTTATTTTATCCAATTTGGGTAATCAGTTCATATTAATGCCTAAAGAGCACACATTACCTGTGATGTTTCCGCTAGAGAACACTTACTTACCTCAGGATACTTGAATACCAGATATGATGTGTAACGATTAAACTTGGGGGTCACAGCTTGTGCCCTAAGCTAGGTCCTCGATAAACCAATTAAAGTAGTCAAATTAACAGTGGAAAGCAAGGGATTTACTCACCGAAATTATGTTGGGAAGACAGACAAACCCAGTAAACCTCCCAAGTCCGTCTCCAGGATCCTAACATTAGATTAAGGTTCAAATAGAATGCCAAGGATATGCACAACTAAGCAATCCAGTGGTCCAGCCTACCACAGACCCTGTGAGATTTTCTGAGAATGTATTAGAAATCTCTAGCCCAAAAGACAAATTCCCCCTCTGGCTGATAGCTTTTCCTCTGCCAGCATGAAATTCCTGGGGACTTTCCCATCTCTCTGGCATCCAGTGTTTAAAAGTACCTCTTTGGAATATCATCATTTCTGCCTGGCCAGTTACCCAACCTCCTGATAGACCCGGGGGAGGGGCTCTCCAGAGGCCTATTTTTATATTTTAGGGTTCCAGTGTTGGGCAACACTTGGGAAACTTACCAAAACGAGAGGCCACCCTTCTAGGGAATCCTTCCTAAACAGCTAAAATCAAGGTCTCGACTCACAATTAAGAGGTCCAGGTGAGAGACCAGCCTAGTTGATGTTGATGGTGACAGGGAGAAATGGGCAGACCGAAGAGATATTTAGGGGTTAAAGTGAACAGGACTTAGGTGGATAGAGGGGGTAGGTAGGGGGTGGAGTTCTGAGGAATCTGGCTGAAGAACCTGCCTGCTTAGACCTAGAAGTCCTCTACTGTCTTCACGGACTGATCTCGAGGAAGCCCGGGTGCTGCATTGGGTGCGTAGAAGCGATCTTTAACCCACGCCTAAGATCAGAAGATGCAGCATATCTTCTGTCGGACGCGCCCCTGTTCTGAGCCTCCAGGCGTGTGCAGCTGAAGTATGCTAGTTGACTTGGCATCAGGCATCTTCTTGCTACTTCATATGCTTTCTCTCGTCTATAGGCATGAGGAGATTTGTAGCTGTCACAGAGAAATTGCTTAAAAGAGCCTAAGTCAGAAATGTGGCCCAAGAACCAGGATCACTGTTGCAAACCTATTACATGCCAAGATCGGGCTAGGTTTCTCACATGCTGGGTCTGTTTGGCGTTACCATGAGCTATGTATCCTTACCTTACTTACACGTTTTGCTTCCAGGGTTGCTGACAACTCTAATTTCTGTTTTATAACTGAGGAATCAGAAGCACGGGGGAGTTAGGTAATATATCGAAAAAGGCCATGCTGTTAACACGTACATCTATTCCAATCTAGACGATATACCCCGCTGTGGCTTCTTCTGGTTGGAACTAGAGTTTAGGACATATCCTGGACATAAGCAGTTATTCTGTAGGTACTGTTTGGTTCTTCACAATCAATCCAAGCCATCTTGAAGCACCAAGCAAAAACTAAGGGATACTCGAATGTAGCAGATGACCCTGCTCCAATTCCCTGGGTTCCTGATACACGCAGTGTGGACTCGACAGACTTTGTTGCCTAGGTATACCCCCACATCTCCAGCTGAAGGCTCAGCACAAACCGTTTGTGCTTCAGGTAGGCTGCTGTTTGCAGCAGACCTTGAGAGACAAAGAGAAAGGGGAAAGATACAATCCCTGGACCTCAGCCTGTAGCTCCTTTTTGAGGGTAAACAGGGGAAAGAGCCCCACCTTCTCCCCACCACACAGCACTTGGCTGGAATCCGGACTGTCACTTGGTAATTCTCTGACATACCTCACAACTTCTGGTGTGTATCATAGACCCTCAATGTGACTGGAAAGATGTGAGGCAAATGCACCATGGAAACATCCCAGGATCCTTTGCAGCTGTTACAGCATCAGTGTGCTCTAATGGGGAAGAGACTGGCAAGCATGGGGAATCTGTGATCACAGGATGGGAAGTAGGGACCATGCTGGCTGTTAGAAGGCGAGAGGTTATCAGTTATTCTTCCTATGACATAGCGCTAAGCTTTACTGGTAAGACTGAAGTCACACTGGGCAGTGGTGGCGCACGCCTTTAATCCTAGCACTTGGGAGGCAGAGACAGGCAGATTTCTGAGTTCGAGGCCAGCCTGGTCTAGAGAGTGAGTTCCAGGACAGCCAGGGCTATACAGAGAAACCCTGTCTCGAAAAACCAAAAAAAAAAAAAAAAAAAGACTGAAGTCACTTCCGTGTGTGGAATGTCATCTTGGAGCTCAGTTCTCAGTAAGGACTTATTGTGCATGGGCCTGAGCTCCATGCAGGCAAATGAACAGATGACACCATCCTTAGTTTGTCTTTACTTCCATTGAATAAATTCTTAGAGATACGACTAAATAGATAGTCATAAAGATATGCCCACGTGTAAAAATACTAATGACTAACGCTTATCAAGACTCTTTATCATTTGCCAGCTGGATGAGGTGGCAACACCGTCAACCTCAGTGCCCACCCAGGAGGCAGAGGCAGGCCAGTCTTTGTGAGTTCAAGGCCAGCCTGGTCTACAGAGATAGTTCCACGACAGCCGGGGCTCCACAGTGAGATCCTGTCTCAAAACAAAAACCAACAAACAAAAACCAAAACAGGTCCTGGCAGTGCCAGGTGCTCTGTTCCCATTCTCCTCCTTGCTTAGTAGCAGGGGAAGACTTTGAGGAAGCGAGACTTCATCAGGTTCTGGAGAGGAAGTGAACTTTAGATGGCCTGTCAGGAAAGGAGACAATTGAGTGGGTAGAGCAGCGTGTAAGGAAATGATAGTGTCATGGCTTGCCCAAGGCTCCCTAGGGAGGAGACCCTTCATTTTCTTTTAATTGGCATCACCGGAAGGGTTGAATTTTTCTGCATCTGTGATAAAGAGCCAAAGCTAATGGCCTCAGAGCTGAAGTGTTTACGTGCCGAAGGAGGCAGCGACACCTTTATTCCTTCAGCCTGTTCTGGCCTCTGTGGGTGCGCTGGGAGCCTGCTCTGTCATTTTGTGTTTGTTGCAGGAAGACTGAAGACGATGTAGCCCCTTATCCTAGGGACAGGTTGTGTCCACCCCTTGTTATGTCGGGAATAAAGATGAAACTAGACCATTTTTTTTTTAGAAAATTATTTATTTTATTTTTTGAGATTATAATTACAAATTTCTCCCCCCTTTCCTCTCTCCAAACTCTGCCACATACCCCTTCTTGTTCTCTTTGAAAATATGGCCTCCTATTTTCATTCATTATTGCTATATCCACATATATGTTCCTAAATACATAAAAACAATCTGTTCAGTCTTTAAGGATGTGTGTAGTATGTGTATGTGTGTGTGTGTGTGTGTGTGTATATACATATCTCTATCTGTCTGTCTGTCTATCTATCTACCTATCTTTCTATGTTTTTCAGGGATGACCACTTGTTACTAGATAACCAGTTAGTTGTTCTTTCCTGGGGAGACTGTCTCTCCCGCTCTGAGTGGTCCTCAGTCGACTGTAGTTATTTGTGTAGATTGCGGCCTCTTGGGTTTTCCCCTGTCCACGTTAGCATGTCCATTACTTTTGTTCTTGATCAGCTCATGCTTACGCAGTCTTTTTTTTTTTAAGATTTATTTATTTATTTTATGTATGTGAGTGCACTGTCACTGTCTTCAGACACACCAGAAGAGGGCATCAGATCCTATTACAGGTGGTTGTGAATCACCATGTGGTTGCTGGGAATTGAACTCAGGACCTCTGGAAGAGCAGTCAGTGTTCCTAACCGCTGAGCCATCTCTCCAGCCCTTAAGTAGTCTTGTTAGCAGGACGTTACCCATATAACTGCTGACACTGCTAGAAGGGGCATCCTCAAAGCAAACCCTGTTCCCCTGGCTCTTGCAATCTTTCCGAGACCTCTTCTGAACTGATCTAGAGCCTTGGGTACGGGAGTTGTAGTGTAGCAAGTCCCAGACCTTTACTTTCTAAGTACTTATTTGAGAATTTTGTATAGTATATTTGGTCATATTTACCCCTCTCCCCACTACCCTCAGCTTTCACCCCACTTCCTGACCATCCACCTTTACATCTTTAAAAAAAAAAAAAGTCTGATTTGTGCTCCTCCCACTGAAGTGTGGTTGCCCCACCACAGAACACACCCTTAAAGAGAACCGATTCTCCCTCTCTCAGCAACTGTACATGGCCACTAGCTGCCTAGCGAGGTGTGGGACTTCCTGCCTCCCTCCCCTCCATGATTGGGTTTTCCTTGGCCCTGCGTACACCGTCACAATGGCTGTGAGTTCTTATGGGCAGCTTCCTTGTGCCTGGGAAGCACCACTTTGTTGTAGTCCCTCAGAACCTCTGGCTCTCAGAATCTTTCCAGGATGATCCCTGAGCTTAGGGAGGAGCGGATGTGATACAGACATATCATTTAGGGCTGAGCACCTCACCTTCTCCTACCCTCTTCGATTTGACCAGTTGTGAGCCTTCGTGTTAATGGCCATTCACTGAGAAGAAACATCTCTGACTAGGGTCGAACACCACGTGTGGCAGCTGGTTTGGTTTGGTTTGGTCTGGGTTTGTTGTTGTTGTTGTTGTTTATAAACTGGCTTCCTATTGTCGTTGTGTGCAGTCACTCTTTTTAGACTTTATAATACACAGACACACACAAGAGTTGTGTTCTTGTGTGAAAGGCAAAGAATCAGTGGGCAAGCTGCAACAATCAGCCATGTTCCACAGAGACAGCAAAACCAAGCCTTTCTCTTTTATTGAGAATAAGGATAATTTTTAAATTGTATTCTATTTAAGGAGTCCACTTATTAGCAAGTTGGAGATAGATATTCCCAGTTTGGTTTCTGTTGCTGTGGTAGACACCATGACCAAACCCAGCTTGGGAAGGAAAGGGTTTATCTGGCTTACATGTCCTCCATGAAGGGAAGCCAAGGCAGGAACCTGGAGGCAGGACCTGAAGCAGAGACTGTGGAGAAACACTGCTTACTGCCTTGCTTTCTATAGTTGGCCCAGCCTTTCTTATAAAACCCAGGACCACCTGGCCACGGGTAACACTGTCCACAGTGGCCTGGGCCCTCCCAGGGGCAACACCATCCACGGCAGCCTGGGCCTCCCATATCAACTGTTAATCAGGAAAATGCCCCACAGGCTTCCCCGTAGACAATTAGATGGGGACAATTCTTCAGTTAAGGGGCCCAGATAAGACTCTAGCTTCTATCAGATTGACAAATAATACAAACTTAACCAGCACAGAGATAGAATTCAGGCCCAGTCTGGCTTTCCAAACTCAGATTCTTCAGCTGGGGATCCTGGGCAAAATAAAGTCATTTACTGCTGTATGAATTTTTCTGCTGATAAACACATTTCCAGTGTTCATAGTTCATGAACAAAAATAATAGATAATAAAATAATAGATAAAATAATAGCTAATAGTGTAAGGAGAAGTTTGTTTCTATCTCAGACATCCCTAAGCCTTAGAAGCTAGGGTTCTCCTGTAGTAGGGCTAAGCTGAGCTGGCACAGGCAGTGCTAGCCTCTGTTAGCTAAGCCTGAGTTTGGAGGTTGAAGGCCATTCTCACATCTTCACTCTCCCTGTCAGTCTTCATTATATAGGTTATCTTGGCTTCTGGGTTGAGCCAGCTAACAACTGTGTCTTACACTCTGACATTGGGCAAGAGATTACAGTTACTCATTGCACAGCCCGACGAGTTCCCTAAATCACAGAGGATCTGATTGTTTGTCGTGTTGTTTGTGGAGAGCGTCCTCCTTCCCCGAAGGCATCCATACCTTACTCTCCTGAATCTTTGACATTGCATGGCAAGGGAGAGTCCAGGTCACCAGTCAGCTGGCCTTAGATTGGCAGATTGTCCTAGCTTTTATGGGTGGGCCCAGTGTAATACCAGGGTCCTGAAAAGTCGGAAAGGAGGCAGGAGAGTCAGTGTTGAACTGAGTCTAGGTGAGGAAGATCCAACTGGACACTGGTGGGTTTGAGGATGAGATAAAGGGCCTATGCGAAGGAAAATGCCCAGGCTTGGGCTACAGGAGGTCATGGGTGATCTCCCAAAGCTGGTAGAAGAGAACACAGCTCTGCTGACAACTTGATTATTGACAAGGGAAACTCACCGCAGACTTGTGATATGCAGAACTGTAAGGTGTATTCGTGTCGTTTCAAGCAGCCAGGCTTGTGGCTAACTCATCCCAACGGAACACAACACACTGTGCTGTGTGTTAAAGTTAGACGCGTGCAGACTCTTTAGTCTCCGAGTGTAGACTCTGTCACCCTCGGGTAGCGTAGCAGGGCTTGTAGCACCCTCATGTAACCACAGAACCACCGGAGTACCGCCTATAGGAGTGTCTGGACCAGAGATCCTCTGCAGTGGGCTTGCCCCTCCCCCACGCGCTTCCTCTTGTCTGCAGAACCCTGCTCTCTGAGAGTCTAGGCTCCTCTGGAGATTTCTACTTGACTAAAGGTCAGTGTAGAGTTCTTGAGTCTGGGTAATCTATTTTTTAATGGTAATAATAACCTTTACTCAAGTGAATAAAACCTATCTTCCAAACCTTTGGGAAATAATTTAATGTAGATTTTTCTTAGGTGGCCATGTTTCTCTTACATCTATTTTAATGTGTTATTTGACAGTTTTGTACATGTACGTACTTTGGATAATGTTCACCCCCTTACCTTCTCTTACTGTCTTCCCACTGAACCCCTTCTTGTCAACACATCTTCCTACCTTCACGTCTTGCAGGTGTGTGTGGCCCACTGGACTTAATTAAGGTTGCCTACATGAGCCTGGGTGGGTGTTAGGCTGATTGACTTGTAAGGCTGAGATCAAGGTTCTGGTCATTTCAGACGACCGCTCACTCTCACCATGATAGCATCTCACCATGGCTGCCTGTAACCCTCTCAGCTCCTCCACAGTCCCACCTCTTAATACTGCTATAAAAGTAATTACATTACAACCTCAGCATTTGGCAGTAGTGGGATTTGCTGTTGGTGAATCCACCCTAGAACTGGGCAAGAAAATATTTGAGTCCAAACACTGACAGGAAGTGAAACTGAGGACAGTTCCAGTCGGCTTGAGAAGAGGCAGACAAGTTGGAAGCAGACAAGTTGGAAGCTCGAGATCTTGAGGTATGGTGTTTTCCAAGCTGTGACTCTGAGAATGTCCGTCAGTTAGAGGATGTTTTTCTAGTATGGTCTCGCACTCGTGAAGACCATAGATGGACTTCTCCCTGGGTTCCACTGTGTAGCCACAGGGACTGATTCAGAAGCCTTAGGGGATAGATACAGCGTTAAAAGGAAATCAGCTCCTTAGAGAGAGCCTCAGAATACAGGCCAAAAATCAGGCTTCTAACAGGCAAAGCAAAGGAAAGAATGATCCTGGGGCAGACCCAGTTAATGATGCTTCCTCCCGTGGGCAGCCGTGGAGGCTGTTGAGGTCACAGGAGTGGACCCATAGCTGCAGCATGAATGAATTGTGGAAATGTGTCTTTAAGTGAGAGTGTCTGTTTAAAATTACACGTGTGTGACTTGTTTTACACGGAATGTCCAGAGCATGACAATTCATTCAGACAGAAAGCAAATGGCATTGTCTAAGGGTTGGAAAGACCCCAGGGACGGATGGGAAGTAGGTGGGGTTTGTGGGTAGGGACCCTGTTCCAGCATCAGTCGGGATTTTGGTTGTATACTTAGAATACACCAGAAAACTAGGCATGGACGCAGCTGCATCTTAGACAGCTTAAGCAGAGGTTCCTGAGAATATCTGAGAGGTTTTGTAGTATGTGTGCTCTGGCATTAGAGTGGTGATCATCCACTTCAGGGTTGATTTCTTGATGGACAATCGCATTAGATAACTCTCCCTTGTGTCTGGGGCGTTCTGTTTCCCTTCTCTTACCAGGTAGTCCCAAGTGGCGTCAGGAGTCTGGGCCATTTGGGTGAATATGAGGCACTGATGCAGTTGGGTGCTGAGGACAGCCACCTGCTTGTCTTGCCAGTCTCCTCTGTGTGTTGGTTCAAGTCCTACTCATAACCGTATGAATTGCACACTTACAAGATTTAGGATTCTTTTCATAAACCGTACAATCGAGGAATTGGTCATCAGGGCCTCTAGGACTTCCTTTCGGGGGCCAACAGCATTATCTATGCTAATTAAAGTTGACTTTGAAAGCAGAAATCTTGTTCTGTATGGAAAATAATCCACCAACAGTTTGGAATGAGTGAGGTTTTTTGTTTGTTTGTTTGCTTTTTGTTTTGTTTTGTTGTTTAAGTATGTAGCAAGCAGAAGTGAAAGAACAAATAGCAAACAGCAGACAGGTAGACAGGAGAGCAGCTTCAAAGTGGGCACTTAGACCATTCAGAGAAAGCGTTCAGGAGTCATCCAACTGGCAGAGATACTAAAGCGTCATCAGATAGGTGACTAACGTCATCCATCAGAAACCTACTGGGGAAGCCCTGGCTGAAGCTGTCATGCTAGAGTTCCCAGATGTGAGATCTGCAGGCAGAAGAGAGCATGCGTTCCGTGGATAAACCTCTGCGTTCCTGTTCTTGCTACAAGCATTTCTATCCGTGAAACAAACTGTAGTCATCTCTGTTGGGGAGGATTCCTTTCCAGCTGTTCTCACTATGAACAGGGACACGGATACTACCGTCTGAAGTCGAGGCTGCCGCTGGTGGTTCCAGGACACCTGACGCCAGGGCTTCTCTCTGCTGCTGCTGCTGCCCACACCACAGGCTCAGAACCCTCCCCTACTACATGTTCCCGGGGACTCCTTTGTGTACCAGCAAAGAGATACATGTTAACCCCAGGAACCAGTCATTAGTCACAAAAGATTGACTTTCCCAGTAAAGAAACCACAGTGTGGTTAAGAATGTAGCTCAGTTGGTAGTGTTTGCCCAGTGTTCACGAAGCCCTAGGTTTGACCCCCGGCACCATATAAAGTGGGCGTGGTGGTCCGCGCATGCCTATAATCCTAGCATATGGTAGGATGAGTCAGGAGGATCAGAAATCCAGTGTCATCCTTGTAGCCACAGTGAATATCGGTCTAGCCTTGGATCCTTTAGACCGTTCTAAAGTAAATAAGTATGTAAATAAATAATGAAACCAGGCTTTAGAAGAGTATGTGTCTTATGCTCGGGCCAGTGCTCTTGTGGAGTTGTCAGGCACTTGCTATGTGCTCCCTAGCTATATGATATAGCTACATTGTCTTCATTACAGCCCTGAACTGTGGCAGGTCAGTATTCCTATTTCGTAAATACAGACACAATCTGCATGTAGTTTGCTCAGAGGATACACAGCTGGTGAAAGGAAGTTGGAATTTGAGCTGTTGTGTGTCCCATTGACTACACTGTTTGTCTTCCCTCCAAAGAGAAAGAAAGAAAGAAAAAAAAAAAAAAAAAAAACCTCTTACATGAGACAAGGGAGACACCCAGTGTGCCAGTAGTAGTTGAATCACACGGAAGCCCCATTTTTATATGTGAAACAGGCCAATGACCAGCAGTGCTGTATGGTTTAACCTAGCATTACCATGGTGACAGTTGGCGTATGCAGAGAGAAGCAGAAGTCCCGGAGAGGGATGTGTTACAGGGACTTTGTAGAGGAGGCAGAGACAGAGCAAGATTTGAAGGGTTTGTTTTCCCTCGATGGGCAGATGCAGCAGGAAGATGGGCCAGCTGTGATGTGGGGGTGGTGAGGAGGGCAGACAGACAGACGGACCAGGTGTGCAAGTGTTCTGCAGGATACCGGTGTGGCCAGTGGGGTTCTGTGGTGGTCATATGTTGGTTGTTCATTGTTCCGATGCCTGGTGTGCTCTTTCTGCAGGCGACAGGTGAGCAGATCGCCATCAAGCAGTGCCGACAGGAGCTCAGCCCCAAGAACAGAGATCGCTGGTGCCTAGAGATCCAGATCATGAGAAGGTGAGGGCCTGGGCCCACAGCTGGGAAAGCCATTTCCACAGCCCTGTGATCCTGCAATGAGAACCACAGTCCATCCTACTTACTCGGTCAAGAAAAGAACCCCTAAGTGTCTTCCATCAGGACATTGTCCAGGCTATCCAGATAGGTCGCTGTCCTGGAGATTTCTAAAGGAGTAACATTTAAATACTACATTGAGCTTTTGGTCAGTTTGTTACATTAAATATAAGACAGCCTAGACAATATAGCCTAGACATGGTGGTATGCTCCTATAGGCCCAGATACTTTGAAGCTGAAGATAGGAAGAATGGTTGAGCCCAGGAATTTGAGACCAGCATAGGCAACGTAAGACACTGTGTCAAACATTACTTAAGTAGTAAGTTAATTAAAACAGTTAGCAAGTTTTGAATTGTCAGCAAACATCTGTTATCCCTATGTTTCTAATTCCAGAGTGGCACGTGACTGCGCTGTTTGCCCTCTGGGGATATTCACACAGTGAGGACATAGGGTCTTTCAGGCCTGGGTGGACGCTGTCCTCCCAACTGGTGGGACCTGTAGTGGCGAGCACTCCAAGAGTTAGCCTGAAGAAATCAAGCAGTTGCTCCCGCTGCTCACATCCTTCATTTTTAAAGTTAATTTGTTTTCGTGCGTCTGAGTGGTTTGGCTGCTTCTGTGTCTGTGTATCACATGCATGCTTGGTGCCTGAGCAGGCCAGGAGGCAGGCTTGGATCTGCTGGCACTGGAGTTCCAGCATGGGGGCTGGGACTCAAGCCCAGAGGTCTTACCTGTGGGATCATCTCTCCAGACCTCTGCTCACGTCTTTAAGATGAGAAAGAGCAGCGTCTCCTACGCTGAATGTCCACACGCATACCTGTGTCAACCTTTTCCTTAAATGTAATAGGGTCCTGTTATCACCTACCAGAAGCAGTCTGACAGACACTGAAAAATTGAAACAGGGCCCTTTAAGGGCCCAATTAAATGGTATGTGATATACTTGTAGGGTAGTTCAGAGGGCTGAGGCAGGCTGGGTAAACAGCTGTTAACTTGCTAGAGTGCCAGGTAAGTTTCTCACGCCCGGATCCCCATCTTCACCTGTGTAGTTACTACGAATACCTGGTTATCCTTGGCCTCCGTCAGAAGCTGAGATTGACTGAGACCTGGAATGAGGGGATGGATCTGAGCTGAGGCTTGGATGTTTTTTTCTTCCCCCTCTTTCTAGGCTGAACCATCCCAATGTGGTGGCTGCAAGGGATGTCCCAGAGGGGATGCAGAACTTGGCACCCAATGATTTGCCTCTGCTGGCCATGGAGTACTGCCAAGGAGGGGACCTCCGACGAGTGAGTCTTCTGGGGTCGTGGGACATAGGTCCATTGGGAGCGCTCTGGGACACTGGGAGGGGAGAAGAGGAGAGATCTCTTGCCACCATCCAGGAAGCTCAAAGAGTCAGTGAAGTAACTTCACCTACTCAAGCTCCCTCTTCCACGCCTTCTTTGGGGTGATTTCTATACGTGTAAATCAAAAGGCTGAGTTGGAAGTGCCCACAAGAAAGCTGAAGAGGGCTGTGTCACATGGTCACTAACCTGACAAGGAAAAGTTACCACCAGGCCTGGACCACAGGTAGAAACTGAACAAGTCTCAGAACACACTCTTCCCCTTCAGCATGTTAGGGCCACTGCAAGCTTTGGGGTCGGCATCACCACTGTCCAATGGGGAGAGACTTTCTTCACAGACATTACGGTGCTGCACAGAATCACGGCGGGCAGGAAGGGAGCCAGCTTAGTCATCAGAGAACAGGGCTGCAGTTCCAGATCCTCCCGACTCACTTCAGGACTTCCCCTCACCTTCCCCGCCCCAGCCCCACACGGGCAGTGGGTGTCGGCCATCCTCCCTGGTCACAGGGACAGCTCTGGGTGCCACCCAGAGAGATATTCCTTATGCTCTTACAGGGTGCCTGGTTTATGGTTTCAATATACTGGCACCCAGAGAGAATTCCTGCACTGCAGGCAGATGCCGTGGCCCAGAGACACTAAGGAGATAAAGCACTTGCTGCTCACAGCTGTAGAGAGCCTGGGTCACAGACCATCTCAGGTGCAGGCGGCTTGCTGTCTGAACCCAGGTCACGTCAGTTTTGAAAAAAATAAACTCTCCACATGAGTTGTTCTTTATCTACTCTTCCGATAGCTCCATTCAGCTCCTTACTCTAAAAGAGCCACCGCATGTGGCTTGGCCGCCTCTTCACGTCTCTCTTTGCACAGCAGTTCCCAGACTTACATCATGTGCTGTGCTCTTCATTCTTCCAGGCCTTTCAACTCATTTTATAAAAAGAAAGTTTCCAGGAGTGCCTCTGCTGCTGTAGGGGTGGGCGTGTCCTGAGAGTGATGTGGCTTGGGGACAGGATATGCCCAACCCATGAGTAGGGTGATAACAGAAGAGAAATGGAAAGCCTGACCACCCTGTGATTCTCCTGTCTCCAACCTTTGGCGGTCATCCAGTTGCTAACTGTGGCTAGCGGGAAATGTAACCATCTGTCTTAGGCAGAAACTTCAGGCTGGAGTGGGCGGGTGTGACCAGGTGACGGGGTACTCGGAAATGCAGAGGAAGTATACACTTGCCCTTTTAGGCAGCAAAGAACTCGCAAGCCAGGGGAAAAGATGATGGAAATTTCAACATGACTCTTGGCGTGGGCTTCCGTGTGATCTAGGGAGAGGCAGGATGTGACTACAGAGAGGACCTCTGTCACCGTACCTCGGTCACAGTGTCCAGTGGCACTGGGAGACAGTCCTGTTGCCCAGAGTGCCTACGATCATCTTCTCATTCTTCCCTAAATAAGGTAGCCTGCCTTTTCCTGTTCTTAAAAGTTCAAAATCTACATCATCTCTTAGCTCAGCCTTCCTAATCCTCTACAGCCCTTTAATACAGCTCCTCATGTTGGAGTGACCCCAACCATCCATAACATTATTTTCACTGCTATTATTTTGCTAGTTAGGAATTGTAATGTAATATCAGTTCTCCAATGATTTTAGGCAACCCCTGTGAGAGGGTCATTTAGAGCCATTGTCTTAGATAGGTTTGACACACATAGTAAATTTCAGAATGAGAGTTAATTCCAAGGCTTAAGCCCACCATGCTTAGCTTGCACCTGTAGTGTAGCCATGAGAGAAGTTAAGGAAGGAGACTCTTCAAATTTGAGATCAACTGCGGTAGTATGGGGAGACCTTGTTTAAAAAAAAAAAAAAAAATACACAAACCCCAAACAAACCAAACCCAAAAACAGTGAACTGTATGGCACGGAAGTTGAGAACTCTGGGATGTTCGTGGAGTTGAGTGTTGATCACCACGGCTGACTCGCAGCAGCACGAGGAGCCCCTGAACAAGCCGAGAGCCAGAAATGCAAAGGGTTCAAAGTTCACTTCACTTTACAGCCCCGCCTCCCAGCTGCATGTGCCAACTGCACATGACTCCCCAGTCTCAGCATCTTCACCTCCCAGGGAGTAGTGGGACTCAGGGCAGGGATGTTGGGGAAGTAGGTAGAGCCCGCTGAGTTCATCCCTGCAGAGCTAGGTGCAATGCCCAGGTACGCAGCAAGTGCACATTCCCCTTAGTGAATTGTCCAAGGGAGGCCCTGTTGCTATTGACATTTGACCCTGGCCACGTCCTTCAGACTTAGGGCCGTAGTGAGGCTGACTCAAATACTTCGTGCCAGGACCAGGAAGGTGATGCTATGGATACCCATAGGCTGCTGCCTCACTGACCCAAGAGCAACCCGGCCAGTACGACTGCTCCAGTTGTCTCCAGCCCGCTTCCCTGGAGCCCTGGTGTGGTACTGTCTGACTGACAGAAGACACTGGTGGGCTTGTCAGGACTGTGTGACACTCCACACTGACAGCATTTCTCCTGTTTCCTGCAGTACTTGAACCAGTTCGAGAACTGCTGTGGCCTTCGGGAAGGAGCCATCCTTACCCTGCTGAGTGACATCGGTAAGTCCCACCCTAGAAACAAGGGCAGGCCCTTCCTTCCGGGTAGATGTGCAGTTCCCTGAAAGTCCAATAGGGGGCGCAGAGGGAATTGTGTCCTGGGGTCTCTGCAGAGGGTGTGATAAGGTATCCCGAGAGCCTGATGGGTTGAGGGGGCCAGCCAGGGCTGGTTAGAACTGTAGTGGACTCAAATAGAGTTCCTTCCTTTCTAAGTCACAGTATGAATGACTGCGTGTTCAGAGTGAGAGGTTTCCTTTCCCACTAAGGAGCTCCACTCCCCGCCTTCCAGGGACAGCCCGGGAAGTAGGTCATCCTCTGGACAGCTTCACCCATGGGTAGTGAATTTTCTACCCTCACACTGGCAGTTATATGCCAACCAGAGGCATAGAAAAATCCACTCTTGTTTAATACACTGGAGCCATGAGTGTCCCTAAGTGTGGGTGCTTTTGGCACCCTGAGAAAGCTGGCATCAGGGAGGAGAGTCCATGGGCCTGCAGAGGTATGTGGTGTCTCCTACATCCTGCAGCTCCAGTGCAAACAGAACTGGGGCTCTGATGCTCAGCTCTGCCTCTCACCTAGAGAAGCAGATACTAAAAGTGCCACAGAACTTGCTCAGGGGCTTTAAAATTGATGGTGATGATGATGGTGATGGTGGTGATGGTGATGGTGGTGATGGTGATGATGTCGTCATTTTCCAAGGTTGGTGATGCAGACTGATAGTTTGGGTCAGAGTTATCCAGAGTTTATCTGTGAATATATGTTCCCCATTTTGGAGAACGACTCCATCTTCACCCCTCCCTCCCCCACTTTGTTCTTTTCAACTTGTACACATGATTCGTTTACTCAAACTTTGTTTTTCCCATACAGAAATGCAGAACATTTGAAGTAACATATTTACGTCATATGCTTTCCTTAGATTTTCCAGTCGTTAGCGGTTACCCCACTTATGTGCTGTGTTCTCTAACCGAGCAGTCCAGGAGTCTCTCACCTTCCAGAAACTTGGCCTGCATGGCTGCTGCCTCTTATGCCACGTCTTTGAGTAGAAGAGAGGCAAAAGGGCTTTGGGGGGCAGGGGGCTGGCGTCAAGCAACCATGTATTTAAGGCTGAGATCTAAGTAGTCTGGCATATAAAATATCCTTGCTTTGCATGGTATCATTTCCTTTTGAATGAAGTCCTGTGGAGGGCTAGGCCGCATTAGCACTGTCTTAGTTGACTGAGCAGCCACCTCTTGGCCTCTGACTCTGCCCATGTGCTGGTGTGTGTGTGTGTGCTGGAAGGGCCCTGTCTGTATACCCAGAGGTCCAGAGTTCCACTTCTCTTCGTGATACCGTGCCTCCTTCTCACCCACCCATGCTGCTTAGATGTGCATTTGATTGCATCTCTTAAAATCAGCAGCCAAATTGCTAATTTGCTTGTGTCAGACTGGGTTGAAGGCAGGCGAGCAGTTCGGGGGGGTTGAGGGAGGACATATCTTGTCTCCAAGGGCAGCGCTTGCTTCCTCTGGGATGGAGCCTCCCCAGTTACCTTTCTTTGATACTATCCTCTGGAATATTTTGCCTCCACGAATTAGGTTACTTACATGTCTAACACATAGCTAATAGACGTCTCTAAATGGGGCTGGTGGCTTGCACCAGTGGTCTTAGTACTTGGGTGATAGAGGCAAGAGTATTGCTGTGAATTTGAGGGTAGCCTGGGCTACAGTGGAAACTCTGTCTCAAAGAAACAAAAATAAAAAGTCCTGCGAGCTTGGTACAGGGGGGACCAGTGGCTTCACACATGCTAGGCAAGCACTCTGCCATGGAGCTAAACTTCTTAAAACCAGAGCCTTTAGTCCCTGCTCTGTTTCTGGCATCCAGAGAAGTGATGGCTGGTACATATCACCTTGTCTGTAGATATTTATAACATCAATATGCCTCCAAATGAATTAAAATATGTAAGTACTCAGTTTTCCCCCAAACTGGACATCCCTATATTCACACTCCCAGCTTACAACCCACTTCTTCCTTGGTTAGCCGTATGACCTGAAGCGTGGGACTCAAACTTTGAGAATGTTTGTTTCCTTAGCTGTAACCGAAATGTCATTCACCTCTTTAGAATTGCTGAACACAAAATGAGATGCTGTACATACACAAGGTGCTCTTCCTAAAATGAGAAACAGTAAACCTGTGTGCTCTCCTTTCTCCTTCCCTCCCTGCGGGACCCTGAAAACCCTCAGTCCCTACTGTGATTTATGAATATGAGTTGGGAGCCAGCAAACCCAACAGGCGGGGTTGCCCTTCCTGGAAACGGAGGATCACCCTTCTCCAGACCATTGCTAACCCAGCGTTGCTGAGATGTGTTCCTATGCTATGACTCCATTTGAAGCTGCTGATAGATTTTCATTTTACTTGCGTACCTCCCCCCCCACCCCCCACCCCCAGTTTCTGGTTTGGTCCGAGGCCCATCAGATTTATTCCTTCCGTGACTGTCGTCTCCTAAGTCAGCCCAAAAATTTCACTTAGAGCTGCTCAGCCCACACAACTGGTCTGTATCCTGAGCACATTTTGTTCTAACTGTCGCCCTGACCCTCGATGCCAGAGTCACCACAGCTCTTCCCTGCCTGGCTGACGTCAATTAGTTATCAAGCCACAGTCTTGGCCACAGGGTCCAGATTCATCACCTTCTCGTTTGGGTTAAATTTATTTGCCTCTAATCTCTGGACCCTAACTTCTTAGGACACACAGAACGTCATCATGGTACCAGACAGATTCTTGCAGTGAGTTTTAAGTTGTCAAATACAGCTCCAGTAACTTGTACATCATAAAATGGGCAGCTGCCTGGCAGACACAGATGAAGCCTGCCTCTTGTGCCAGAGCAAGTCTGTCAGATCAGTGCCTTAGGACAGACATGGAGGCAGTGCTAACAGTTTGGACTTCCCTTATTATGACCCTGAAATAGCCTCTGGGAGTTACAGTTCCACTAAGCAGCCTTGTTTATTGTCCTTTAGAAAACATTGAAGTGTTTTCTTCCTGCTAGTGAAGCAACAAATTCCTAAGCAGTCAGGACTAAGGGGCAGGTGGCTGCCCTCTTTGTCCTACCACAGAGCTGTGGTCATGACCCCAGTCTGTCACTAACCTCATGGTCCTCTTGCCTCAGCTTCCAAAATGTTAGGACTACAGGCATATTGCATAAGCCCCAGGCCACGCCCCCCATCCCATTCACCCTCCTCTGGACCTGGACCTGCTGAGCTCTGCTTCCCTCTGCTCTGGTTTGCCCGACTGGTTTCCTGAGCATCTTTATCAACTGCATCTTCCCAGAGTCTGTTCTCTAGCCTGAAGTCCGTATCCATGTCTGCAGGATAGCAGTGACCAAAGTCACTCCCAAACTGACTCCTAGACTGCTTACTTTAAAAACGTGATCCTTTTGTAATACCTTCTTCTTTTTTTTTTTTTATTGGACCCATGTTTCTGCCTACCCAGACATGGGTGTCAAGTTTAAATCTCATCTTTTGGGTTAGCAGTTAAGAGTACGTGTTACTCTGGGGGAATCCAGAATTGGATTTCAGTTCCCGTGTGGTGGCTCATAATCATCTGAGGCTCCAGTTCCAAGGGATCTAAAACCCTCTTCTGGCCATCACTGGCCCCAGATGCTCACATGGTACACATCTGCACATGCAGACAAAATACCCAAAATAAAAAGAAATCCCTAAAGCGCGCCTTCCCTGTCGGTTCTTCATACCTTCCTTACTACTGTGCCTGCCTGAGAGGACACTTAATGACATTAAAACACTCTCCAAATTGTTCTGGGATGTAGTTCAGTTGGTAGAAGGCTTGCCCAGTATGCACGATGCCCAGTAATTCATAAACTGGCATGTCGGCCCATGTCCCAGCTCTGGGGTTGAGGGTAAGGATCTGGAAGTTAAAATCATCTTCAGCCACAGACCAAGTTTGATGCCAATCCGAGCTAGGACCCAGAGGGCGTGGCTCAAAACAGGCAAACCAAAAGAATGAGAGTACAGCGGTCACCAAATCCAGTATGTCTGTCATGTCATAGCTATGTCTCCCTGCCTGTCCCACTGCCTCTAGCAATACATTATCAGAGCAAGTCATTGTCAGGACCCCATGCTGGCTTTGCTGATCCATTTTCAGAAGGGCACTTTCTGCTGTGTGCCTGACTGGCCTCAAACTCAGAGCAGCCCTCTCCTCTCGGCTCCTGAGTCCTGGGCTTACAGATGCGTATTACTATGCCTGGCTGAAGGGTGCTTTTACCTCTGTCCACTCCAGACCCCTTCATCCCGCATGTCTCAAATGCAGCCAGCCTACCGAGCACAGGGTCCCCACCGCTGTTCCCTGCTTGCTCCGCACTTGCTTCCCCTCCGGATGCTATTCCCGCATCACACCAGGGACCCTCAGCTTTCCCTTCCTTTAGGGGATAGCCTTAGACTTTGCTGGTCTTGTCACTCTTGATTCCCCTCCCAGAATTCTGCTCGTCATGGTCACTGAGCAAGCGAAAGGATGCTTGTGCACTTTCATCTTAACGTTTGGTCCTCCTCCTCCTGCTTGTTAGTCATACAACCTGTGTTAGTCCAGAAGGCTTGAGCCAGGCCAAGTCTGCCTTCCCTAGAAAGTCAGTCAACAAGCTGGCAGGCAGCTCATGGTGGGCACGCCATTTTAATTAATAGCACAGACATCCTCTTACTTGGACCACCCATTGGTTGGCTTCCTGCGCCTTCCTACTTTGCCTCCCTCTCCTCCCTTCTTCCTTCTGCTTCATGCCTTCACTCGGGCACTAAGAGACAACCCCAGCCCCTGTATGTTCATTTTTGCCTTTTCTTGTTCTTCTGATTTCTGATCCCCCCCCCCCCAAATTTTCTGGTTCATTTGTCTTTCCATTTCTTCCCAGTGAAACATATCCCTAGCAAGCATCCTGAAAAGAGCTTAACCACCTCTTAGCACTTACATTGAAAGATGGGGTTTCACAGGCATGCCCCTTCTAAGACAGTTCTCTCTCTTGAAGCCTGGCTGCTCTTACCTGCTTCTTGGTTTGTCATTTATCACCTGAAAAACTTGGTTTGGAATTCAGGTCGCATCCTTCCTGTAAACCCAGGGCGATCCTAGGTGTAGACCTGGGTACCACCCTGACAATTACAGTGATGCTCTTTGCCTGCTGCAGGTACTGCACCTGGGTATCTGCAGAACCCATGCTGCAACAGGCCAACATGTAGTCCAGAGAGCTGCTTGTTTCAGTGCTCAGACAAAGCTCAGGAACTAATGCATGCTAAGCCCAACAGTGTAGTCTAAAAATGAGTGTTTGTTTCAGCTCATGTCTCTAATTGGAGCATGAGAGATTAGGTGAACTTTTATTTGTTATGATTTTCAGTTTTTATGAGTATGCTCTATCATTACATCCAAGGGTTTAGGTTTTTTTAAATAAACTTCCAGACACAGCATTGTTTGTTTTTTGTTGTTTTTGTTTTGTTTTGTTTTGTTGTCGTCTCAACATTGCATGTCTCATCTAGTTTGAATCAGTTTAGGTTCTCTGGGAGTAAAATAGTGTTGATCAGCTTCCTGACACTGTTCCTCAGGGGATGTTTGCAAAATGTACAGTCAGACTGCCTACAGCTCATTACACAGTCAGACTGCCTACAGCTCATTACACAGTCAGACTGCCTACAGCTCATTACACAGTCAGACTGCCCACAGCTCATTACACAGTCAGACTGCCCACAGCTCATTACACAGTCAGACTGCTCACACACAGCTCATTACAGTCAGACTGCCCACAGCTCATTACACAGTCAGACTGCCCACAGCTCATTACACAGTCAGACTGCCCACACACAGCTCATTACACAGTCAGACTGCCCACACACAGCTCATTACAGTCAGACTGCCCACAGCTCATTACACAGACTGCCCACAGCTCATTGAGGACCTGTGTTTTAAAAGAAGATGTTTGAAGACCTTGCCTTCAGAATGCTTGCTGGTTTAGCCACCTAGGGCCTACTCAGTCTAAGAAAGTACTTAGACTTCTACCTGTCTGATTCCTTTAATCCCAGCACTCAGAAGGCAGAGGCAGGCAGATCTCTGTGAGTTTGAGGCCAGCCTGCTCTACAAAGGGAGTCTAGGACAGTCATAGCTTTTTACAGAGAAACCCTGTCTTGAAAGCAAAACAACAAACAAACAAACAACAAGAGCCCTGACATCTTTGGCCTTCGCGTGCACTCACGTCACTTATGTCAACACACACCACACACATATTCAAAGAGTTGCCCAGTGTAATATGGATCTCTCATAATTTAGGTATTTCTTGATTATAACTAAATTTCAGCTTGTTTCTCTACCTGTTACTCTATGCTGTGCTGTTTTGGGAGAAAGACCTTTTGAGGCAGATTCTCCATACGAGCAGATTCTCACGATCACCGTGAACTTCTGGCCACACTGCAATTCCTGAGCCCTGAATTACAGGCACCACCACATCCAGATTTTCTTCCTCTCCCCTTTTCAAGATGCTGGGGATCAAACCCAGGTTCCTGTGCGTAGCAGGCAAGCATTCTGCCACTGAGCCACACTCCCAACTCCCCTGTCCTTTGTGATGTGAAGAAAGATTAACTGAGCTTTGCTAAGCAGTGATGTTTTCAATTTTGTAAGCTAGTTTTTCGGAGGTAGAAACTGTAGTTCAAGCCAGATAAATAGATGGATGGATAGATAAATAATTGATAGATAGATAGATGATGGATGCATGGGTGGGTGGATGGATGTATGGATGGATGGATGGATGGATGCACGGATGGATGGATCAATAGGTCGATAGAGAGTGCATCCACGTGTCCGCCCAGTGGAGCCGAGCTCCCTCGTTGCTTCACTCTATAGTCTTTGATGTCAGCATGAGCAGCCGTTCGCTACCTTGCTTGCCGTTCTTATTCCACTTGTGAGATGGAGCTATCTTTCCTTCGCCTTCCTTCTGTTTTTGTGTTTGTCCCCATACTGGGTATTGAACCGAGGCCTTCATTCTCATAGGCAGGTGTCTACCACTGAGTTATATCACAACCTCTCCTTTTGCTTTTGAGTTTGAAACAGTCTCACCAAGTTGCCCAGGCTAGCCGCAAGTTTGCCTCAGGCTCCTGAGTAGCTGGAGTTACCAGCCTGTGCTATTACACCTGGATCTTTGCTCTTTATGCTGATTTTTTTTTTTTTTTTTTTTTTTGGCAATGGTTAAAAATATTTTAATTTCATTTTTTCTCTTTCATTATTAATTAGTTGATTGACTTTCCACCCCTTTCTGCTGGTTTTTAAGGGCTGTGTTTGCTGTGGAGTATATGTTGCAGATAGTTTCCCAACTCCCTTTGTCTTTGAACTTTATGGTGTCTTACTATGAATTTTCAAAACGTTTTTGTGCCACTTCCCATGTCCCATCCCCCTCTGTTAACTGGGGTCTATCTCAGGCTAGCCTTGATCTCACTAAAGGATGACTTTAAACTGCTGTACTTCCTGCCTTCACCTCCCTGCAGCTCCCAAATACCTCCTCGGCTTGTCTATGTGATACTTTAGCAGTTCATGCACACTGGGCGAGCCCTGTACTAGCTGAGCTACGTCATCAGTGGATATGTCAGAATCTCACAGTTAGAATTCTGCTCTCTTGTCCTGGTCCCCTTCACCCAACATGAACAGTGTCAGCCACAAGCCACTCAAAAGTCATAAAATGTGTCAAGACAAGTTGTACCGTACTTCTCTTACAGGCTAGTCAAGTCTGAGATAAAAAAGCGTTTTCTAGACATAATAAACATCACTCCCCATTGCTCTTCCTCAGCGTCGGCACTTAGATACCTTCACGAAAACAGAATCATCCACCGAGATCTGAAGCCAGAAAACATCGTTCTACAGCAAGGAGAGAAAAGAGTGAGTGGCCTTCCCAGGGCTCAGGGCATCTCGTGGGCGGCGTGGGCTGCTCAGGGCATCTCGGGGGCGGCGTGGGCTGCTCAGGGCATCTCGGGGGCGGCGTGGGCTGCTCAGGGCATCTCGGGGGCGGCGTGGGCTGCTCGGGGGCATCTCGGGGGCTGCGTGGGCTGCTCTGGCACACATAGAAGGAATGTGCTTTGGAAGCTGCCTGTTGCTGTATTTCCCTGAGGCACTCTGGTTCTCTTAAGAACTTTTTATTATTATTATTATTATTTCTTTTGTTTTTCTTGAAACAACAATGCAGACTGTTCTTCCTAGCAGATTGAGGCAAGCTTAGATGTATCACATTGGAGTTTTATTTTCATTTTTATTTTCTCCAGCTCCGAATGTAGTACATTGGTAATTGCCTAAGTCATAGGAATCTGATAAGGGAAGTAATCCATGTACATCCTCAACCTAACACTCTTGGAAATTGACTTTTTTTCTGTTTGACTCGTGAGCCTCATCTTTTGGTGAGCTGAAATGAGCTGACGTCAACTGTGGCTATGGCTTAGAAGACACACAGAGCCGGCATCGGCCCGTCTTGGACATGGTCCAGCTTACCATCACTCACAAGCTATTTGTGGCCCTTCTTCTCAATGGCTGCCCTGCTCAAGTGTGATCATAGCCTCCCAGTGGGCTTAGATGCTGTAGTCTTCCCCAGCTTTGTTCAATCGGGAGTCACCCATCCTTCCTGATATAGCTTCCCTCACAATTCCCAGCCCAGCCCATGACTGTGGCGGGCCCATGGAACAATCATTCTTCCAGTAAGTCTGGATATTTCCTGGTCTCTCACATTACAAATCCAGGCTTAGTGATCCTGAGGGCTAATATGTGGGTTCTTAATTGATTGGTGGCAGACCAAGAAAAATATCGGCCCAACATTTTTTAGTGCCCCAAGTCTACCCTGCTGAGGGCACTCTCCCATGATGCAGCGGCTCTAAGATGCTTAGGAACCAGAATCCTTTGGGAACTCAAGGATGTCTTTGCTCTGATGTCAAACTGCCTGAACTATTGTAAGAGGAGACTGCCTTCTTACAGCCTTCAGATCTCTTCTCCCCACCCCTCCCCACCCTTCTTTTTTCCAGTTAATACACAAAATTATTGATCTAGGATATGCCAAGGAGCTGGATCAGGGCAGTCTGTGTACCTCATTTGTGGGGACCCTGCAATACCTGGTAAGAAATGGGGCTCACATGTTTGCTTCTCAGTCTCACTGATGTTTATATTTGTGGGTCTGTCTGTCCTTCCTACCTGTGTCTCAGTCTTGCCAACTCCATGGATATTTAGAACTGATAATTTACTCATGAGTGGTTTGTCCCCTCTGGAAAGACAGTCTCTGCCCTGATGTGAGAAGGGCTGTACCTGTGTGCCTTAAGAAGATCCTGGAACTTCTCTGTGCCACAAGGTTTTATCTGATTATCCGTAGAGGCTGAGTTTCTTGGAGGGTCTCAGGAGCCAGGGAGGAAGAGGTGGGTCTAGGATTTCCTTCTGTGTGATATGCAGTCTGAATAATGGAGTATTATCTGACCATTCATCGGGAATATTGTGTGCCAGAGATTGTACTCACAGCTGATATTACAACAGGAAGAGAGATAAACATTTTTCTGCTCTTCAAGAGCTTAGCATTTGAGAGGAAAAAAAACCCAGACATGTGTTACCGTGATGCACAGATAATTCAGAAAACACCACTGATTAAAAAGAAAAAGAAGAAACACACAAGGCGTGTAAGGATGGGACCTATACCAGGAGCACCTAGCTACGGCTGGGCCTGAGGGGGAGGGGCTAAAGTGGGAGACATGGAGGGGGGAGAGGAGATGCTGGCAAAAGCGTAGTGCACTGGAAAATGCTGTAGGGTAGCTGGGGCTCAGAAAATAAAGAGAGCATCTGGAGGTCAAACTGGGGAGAAGGAAGGGACAGATTATTACCGTTTTAAAAACTGGCCTTAAAAGTTTTAAGCTGTATTGCAAAAACTCTGGCATAGCATGGAAGGGCTTCACACTGGAGAAGCCGGCTTTGAGTGATGATGTGGAGAGGAATCGTACCAACCAGGAGAGCGGTTGTAAGGAGGTTCTTGGACTCAACACCCACACCACTGCTCAAGGAGAGTAGGGAGGTAGGGAATGACTAAGTCCAGGAAGTGCTTCCCAGGCTGGGACACTGTGCTGCACACCTGTCATCGCAGCGCTTACCTGCAACCCGAGTACTTGGATGGCGGAGGCAAGAGAGAACAAGCTTGGGGCTAGCCTGAGCTACACAGTGAGATTCCCATCTTTTTAAAAAAAAAAAAAAAAAAAAATCGGGGATGGGAGAAGATAGCAGAGACTCTAAGGAAGCCTCAGTAAGAGCTTACTTCTTAGTGGTAACAGCCATCAGATTGTGATTGAATAGTAGAATTTACAGTTCAAGAAACGAAAACAGGTCCAGGGTCTCAGGGCTAAAAGAGCTTAAGCGTCCTATTTCCTAAGAAAGAAATTTCGTGGCTTTCCCAATTGAGTTGTGTTTCCCACCCAGCTTACCAGCTAGAGTACTTGGATCCCTGTTTCTCTTCTGCTGTATGGGTGCAGCTTTCCCAACGGTGACTGCAGTGACATCATTCAGTCCCTGTATCCATGATGTAATTATACACATCCTGCTAAGTACCCTCTGGGGCCCTCGGTAGCTCAGCAACAATTAAATGAGGTGAGCCCGTGTTCTGGCCGTCACTGGCAAATCCTTGTCTGGCTCCAGAGACGTGACCTGACTAAAGGTGGCAAGGGAATGAAGCAACGGCTAACTGACAGGCAGGAGTGCAGGGGTTAGGCGGGCTGAGCTCTCTGATGGAGGACTGATAGCACCTCTAAAGTGCACTGCGTTATAACAGAGAGGCTGAACAGGAGGTGGGGTCAAGGAGATGGGTTTAGGTTTAGCAAATCTTTGTAGGAGCAGTCTCTGAAGAGAGGGGCAGTCTTCAAACTGTCAGTGTTGGGGGAGGGGAAACTATGATGTACCTTCTCTGCACACACGTTCAACACCCATACTTGGACCACTAGGGAAGCTTTGCCATCTCTGTTCCTCACCGCTGTGGGGAGGGCTTTGCCATTTCCCCGTGGGTCTGAGGCTGTGGTCTTTGACACAGCAGTGCCCACATCAGCAGCGCCCATGTCAGCAGCACACATTCACTCAGATTCTCTCTGTGTCCCATGCAAGATGCTAAGTGGAGCTGTCCACTTGTGAAAAATAAAATGTCAGCCATGTCCATGCCTAGAGACTGAGCTAAGTTTTAGTCCAAATCTCTCATGGTTTCGACACCCTGGCCCTTCTGCGAGTCTTACCTGTCCATGTAGATCACGTGTGGTCTTTTTCTTCCTTGTGGTCCTTTCTGGCATGTTTCTTTCTGTGTGTTTCCTTCAAGCCTTCTGAGCCCAGTTCCTGTGCTGCCCTAGGCTTCATCACCCTCCTGGGTCACTCTAGCTCCCTTAACCTGGGCAGCAATCATGCATCTTGGTTCTTTACTGCTTGACTGTAAATCTCCCATCTCATTGTATGGTTATATGGTACTTGATTCAGGGTTACTTGGTTCAGTATATGTGCTATATGTTTGGTGTATACAAGCTGATGTCATTTTGTTTGTTGGACATAGCTTATCTCTCCATCTTTATACAAAACCCCTGGACTGAGTACTGCATGTAATCTTCAATAAGTCCCTGAAATACTACCTCATTCTTAAATGGAGGAAAATTAAATAACTGTGAAATGCATAATTGATTGACTCTGGTCTACCTTGAAGTGTCTGCTCAGGACCCTGACTCCTCAGTTCTCCTGGCATTGCTTCTCATTAGCATGGTCTCATTGTGAATATAAAGTGCAGAAAATCTTAGTTACCCACGGCTGAGCCTACTCAGCTTCGTCTCCTCACATGTGAGTGGGCTTACTGTGCACTGGTGACGATGGCAGGAGGCTGACTCCATGAGCTGGTGGCTCTTCCATCCAGGGAGAGGACAGCATAGGCACCTACCTGTGTGTTTCAGGCTCCAGAGCTTCTGGAGCAGCAGAAGTACACCGTGACTGTTGACTACTGGAGCTTTGGCACCCTGGCCTTTGAGTGCATCACCGGCTTCCGGCCCTTTCTCCCTAACTGGCAGCCTGTGCAGTGGTGAGTGGGCCTGGTTCTGGTGGGAGGGCTATCTCAAGGGGACAGTGAGCCCCTGGCTCCATGTCTTGTCATTCAGTCCTTTTCCAGTCCCCAAGTTAGGCCTAAATGGTCTGTGGTCTGTTCTCCCTTAGGACCCAGAGGTGGCAGTTCAAGCTTTTCAACCTTGAACAAGAGTGGTTGCTGGCTGTTAAATGTATCACCAGTCTAATAGGGCCAGCCTCAATGGGTTGGTACACCACAGACCGGAGTGTCACCGTGCATTTACATTGATAATGTTAGTAAGTTACTAGTAAAGAGAACAGAGGTGCACACATGGCATGTAATGAAGGAATATTTACACATGTAGTAAAACTTGTCAACAGTAAGTCTTCACGTAGAAAGTTTTTACTTGAGGTAGTTTCTGGACTAGCATAAGTTCACATGGTTTAAGCTTCAAAAGAATAAGAAAATATAGGGGAAAAGATTGTCTCATGAAAGTTTCCATGCCACCTGGCCTCCCTCCCCAGAGGCACATGATAACCATTAGTCTGGGTGCTTCATCAATGCTTATCCCCGCCCCGCCCGTTGCACTCGTTTGTCCGTTTGGTGACATCCTCTCTATGCTCCAGTGCAATAACTGAGCACTGTTCTGTGTGTGCCTTGAAAGCATTTGACACCAGAATATCCTTCAGAGCAATTTACTTACAATTCATTCTCTCTCTCCCTCCCTTCCTCCCTCCCTCTCTCCCTCCCTCCGCCTCCCTCTCCCTCTCCCTCTTTGCCTGGAGTCTACAAGTGTTAACAGTTTGCCCCACCTTAATTCTGTAGTATTTTGAAATAATGAAAAGTCTAGAATTTGGTAGCATATATGCTAAAATTAGAAACATTTTTTTTTTTTTACTTAGAAAAGAATCAGCTATAACCAGATGGTCTAGAAACAATCACTGAGCGTCATTTCTGCTCATCTTCTTAGGAAAGACCAGCTCCTTATACACCCTTTGATGTGACCTGTTCTCTGCTCACTCTGAACATGCTGCATGTCTTCCTGGGCTTTGGGAGGTCTCTGGTGTTCTACTCAGTCACTGTGGCGTAGTTCATGGCCGGAAGACTGAGTGGTTTATAATTGTGCTTCTTAAAATAACACCACAAATAGCATCCTTGTAAAGCTGTTGTTCAGACACAGCTGTTTGTCTAGTTATTTATACGTTCGTATGAATAGAATTAAGAGGCTTTTAAAGAGCACACACATTTTAAAGGCTTTGATGCATCTTCTGCCCCCTGCCAGAAAAGGTTGTACAAAAACATGCTTCTGCAGGAGTGCGCCAAGCTGACCTTTTCCCTGTGCCATTCTCAACAGTAGTGTCTTCATTTAAAAAAAAAAAAAAAATACAAGTATTTACTCCAAGAAAAACTATATGGTAGAAGATGACCGTAACTTCTGGCCCTCCTGCCCCCAGCTCCCAGAAGCCGGAATTGCAGGCATGCGCTATCACAGTTTTCTTCAGTGTTGGAGTTGGAACCCAGGACTTTCTTGCATGCTAAGGCAAACACTTGACCAACTGAGCCACATCCCCATGAGAATATTTCTAGTGAGAAATGAAGCCTGGCCTTTAAAGTCAGTTCTAGGAGAAAGGTTTGGGTGGTAGCTGCAGCCACCACCTCCACAGTTAAACCCACACGCGGGCAGTGCTGAGGCAGAGAATGTTTTCTGCAAAGCCTACTGTCATACAATAACTGCTTACTAGCCAGGCTTTGGTCTTTCAAGCCCTTGGCTTCTGAGATATGGGAGAATTGGGTACTTAGTTCATAGTCACACATTATAATGTAACCAGAAAATAAAATAGCTCTAAATTGTTCATACTATACTGATTTTAGTTAACTAAGGGATTGGTTATTTTGTCTTCAGTTCAAATATCAACTTTTCCAAATTGGTGGGCTCCATCTCTAGAACGGAGGAAAACATCACAAATGTTGAACTTTTCTCTGCTTATACCAAAATAAGTTAGTCTGTAGAACTGAAAACACCCTTAATGGCCTGGCCTCTCCACAGCTTGTCTGTCTGGTGTCTGTGAGATCTTTCTCCTAGAACCACCTCTCCTTAGCTGTGTAGAAGCCAGGTTCACTGGAGCCCCAAAGGAATCATTCTGTGGACTAGTTAGAAGAAGACCTTCTCCTGGGATTTTAATGTTTGGTGACATTTTCATCTCTCAGATGACAAGACATGCAGTCAAGCAGTACCTGCGTTACTTAATGCAGCCGTTGATAGTTTCCTGCTAGCAGACTGTGTTCTGTAGGAGAACCATCTTGTGTAAGTTAGAAGCTGCAGAGACCCTGACCTCCTCCATCAGTTCGTCCCCGAGCTGGATGCCAGCAGCCTTTGCCATGCAGACAGCACCTTTCATACTTCCTGTCTGCCCTGGATAGAACTCACTGTTTGCCAACTATAATTGTTTAAGGCTAAAGCATTTTTTAAAGTATGAATGACCCTTTCTAGGGGAAGGATGTATTTGGACTTTTAGATACTAGAAATTATACCAACTTTTTTAGCCCTTTGTTCTGTCACTCTGTAGTGTGTCTAACATTGGACAACATGTACTCAGACTAAAAATAATTCCACCACACAGGGTCACCCCTGAAACCAAAGGAACTCTGGCAGAGTACTTGGTCATTTGTGAAGCATTATTCAAATTTAAGTTGTCCTCGTTACCAAGACAGTTGGAAACCACTTGGATTTAATTTTTTCCACTTCCAAAACTACTTTAAATACTTTAGGAGTACCCCTACATTAGAAAATCTAAAAGCTCATTTATTCTAGAAAAAAAATGTTAGCCATATACTTTTGAAGGGAAGTATGAGCCTGCTAGGTAGCTAAATGGGTAAAAGCACTTGTCCCCAGGCTTGACAACTGAGTTCTATCTCTGGAGCCCTAGTGGAGGAAGGAGAAAACCTGTTCCCTTAAGCTGTCCTCTGAGATGCACATCATGTGGCAAGTGTGTGCTTGCATGTACATGAACACACACGTGTGCTCACACACATGCACACACACAAATAAGTAGATGTCATTTTGAAATGAAGTACATGTGTGCTTGTTTTACATTTCAAATAAATGTGATGTATACACAATGGCCGTGGTTCAGAACCCCAATTTTATCCTCTATCCAAACATGAGAGCTGGGCCGGAGAGATGGCTCAGCGGTTAGGAGCACTTGCTGCCACAGGAGACAGATACACACACACACACACACACACACACACACACACACACACGTAATCAAAAATGATTGTTTTTAAATGAAAGCTTGAACCTGATGACTACAAAGGAAATTAGAGAAACAGTCAAAACACTTGGTCACCCATGGGGCGTTATTCAGACTTAGGTTGTCTTCGTAAGTTGTCCACACAGAGATCAACAGTGCTTCCTGGAGAACCTAGGAGGAGAGGCCATGAGTGACCCTGCTCAAGGTTGTCCCGCAAGATCTCATTCGTGCAGTTCTGAGCACACTGTGTTTAAATGCTGTGGACTGAACAGGGCTCCACTCATGCTGGACTCACTGCCACTGAGCTAAGCCCCTAACCACAGTGCAGACCACTCACAAGCGCTCGGAGAAGCATCCTAGCAGCATGCTGACCATTATTTTCAAAACATACGCAGTTGTGAAGTGATGCTACACGTGTAAACGGGGTATACTTGCCACTGAGTGACATAAAGACATCTTAAAATGACACCTACAGGCATTCCAAAGTCCGGCAGAAGAGCGAAGTGGACATTGTTGTTAGTGAAGACTTGAACGGAGCAGTGAAGTTTTCGAGTTCGCTACCCTTCCCCAATAATCTTAACAGGTAAGGCCACGGGGCTTCCGTCGTATAGTTTTCTTCTCATTTTAGAAATACAGGTTTCGGGTAACAGCTGATACTTTTTTTTTTTTTTTTTTAATTTTATACATTTGAATGACTGGTGCCTGTGGAAGCCAGAAGAGTAGTCAGATTCCTCAGAACTGGAGTTACAGATGATTGTGAACTGTCATGTGGATGCTGGGAACCACACAGAGTACTCTTAACCACTGAGCTATCTCTAGACCCTCGGATAACTTTTGAATGGATATAAGAATACCTTCCTGTGATTGAGAACTTCGTCAGTCTGTCTCAACAGTAGACATAAAATGGATTCCCATATCTCATCTCCCTAGGAATCTTTTTGTTGTTGTTGTTTATTTGGTTGGTTGGTTGGTTGGGTAGGTGATTGGTCAGATGGATGGGTGGTTGGTTGGTTGGTTGGTTGGTTTTTGCTGTGGTGGAGAGGAAGTCCCTGGCTTTGTTTTGTTGTTGTTGGTGGTGGTGTTTTGGGTTTTTTGTTTGTTTGTTTGGTTTGGTTTGGTTTTGGTTTGATTTGATTTTTTGAGACAGGTTTCTCTATGTAGCTCTGGATGTCCTGGAACTTGGAGATCCACCTGCCTCTGCTCCCAACATGCTGGGATTAAAGTCATGCGCAACCCCCTCCGGCTGGAATCCCTGGTTTTGTTCATGCTAAGCAAGTGCTCTACTAGTGAGCGACATTCACACCTCTTAAACTATCTCTTTACTAAATTCACAGAATAATTTATTTGTTTGTCTTATTGTCTTTATTGATCTTGTTCTAGTTTATTTTTTGTTGCTTTTCTTTTGCTATGATAAACACTGTGTGGTGGTTTGAGTATGTTTGGCCCAGGAAGTGGCATTATTAGGAGGTGTGGCCTTGTTGGAGTGGGTGTGGCCTTGTTGGAGGAAGTGAGTCACTATAGGGGTGGACTTTGAGACCCTCCTAGCTGCTTGGGAAGCCAGTCTTCTTGTTCCCTTTGGAACAAGATGTAGAACTCTCAGCTCCTCCAGCATCATGCCTGCCAGGCATGTTGGTGCACACCTTTAATCCCAGCACTGGGGAGGCAGAGGCAAGTAGATCTCTGTGAGTTTAAGGCCAGCCTGGTCTACATAGTGAATTCCAGGACAGCCAGCAGCTGGGATCCTTTTGTGCCCAAGAAATGTTTATAATACCCCAGATATAAAAACACATAAAGTATATAAATCAAGCATCTACTGATAATAAATCATTAAAAATTCTTTGGTATACATACTTTTTAAAGACAAATATTAAATTTTATTAAAGACATTAAATTAAAACATGCAAATATTAAACTTATATACTAATGATATTAATGAAATATATGTGCTTCATTTACACAAAATTAAATCTTGACTGAATTTTTTCATATTTTCTTCATCTGTGTGTTTACACGTATGTACACACAGAGGCATGGTGCTGATCACACAGAGCCAGGCAAGCCCTCCACCCACCCAGCTGTCAGCATTACCAAAGCCTCAGGGTCACTTGAAGGTTTACTGGAGTGACCCTGTTGGAAAAGAGAGGAGAGATCCTAAACTGTTAACTTGTTTTCTGTCAGTTCACTCAGTTTCATTTTCGATAATTAATTTGGCTGTTACCATGAGTGTGGTGCTGAGACACACCCAAGCCTGTGCTTTCTTTAACATGTATGCTTGTATGTGCTCACGTACGTGTGTCCGAGTGTTGGCAGGTGTATGTACTCTGGAAGATGACCTTGGCTCTCACTCTTCAGGCGTTGTCCACCTTCTCTTTTCAAGGCAGAGCCTCTCACTTGTCTGGAATTCAACACGTAGACTGAGTGGGCTGGCTCCTCAAGGATCCACTCGCCTGTTACAAGCATTGCTTATGTGGACTCTGGGATGGAACTTGGGTTCTCCTGTGTACACAGCAAGCGCCTCACTCAAGCTGAGCTATCAGCTAAGGCTGTGCTTCGGGATCTGCACACTAAGGCAGCCTGGCTCAGGCCTCTCTTACCTTTGCCCCCTTAGTGTGCTGGCTGAACGTCTGGAGAAGTGGCTGCAGCTGATGCTCATGTGGCACCCTCGGCAAAGGGGCACGGATCCCCAGTACGGTCCCAATGGCTGTTTCAGAGCCCTAGATGACATCTTGAACTTGAAGGTGAGAACAGAGCCAGAAGCAGCAGCTGTGGTCCCCAGTGGGACACAGCAGTTTTCCAAGGAAGGGAGACCTAGCAGGTCATGGGCCACTTGGCTTTGTGAAGAAATTCAGGCTCCCCTGACTCTTTGGGCTAAAAAAAGGACAGGAAAAGTGAGCTGACTCACATTTTTTGCCAGCTCGCTGTCGAGGAAAAAGGGGACTCCAACTAGCCCTTCACCAGCAAGTATGGGGGTGGGGTGGGGTAGCAGAGGGTCTTGGCAAATCCATGCACCTTTTGTAAAGAATTTTGTTTTCTGGGATAGTGAGATGGCTCATCAGGTAAAGATACTTGTGGCCAAGCCTGACAACTTGAGTTCAACCCTACAACCTACATAATGGAAAAGAACCAACTCCGTCCAACTGTCCTCTGGTCTCCACACACGCAGTGTGGCTTGCACACCTGCTCCCCTCTCCTAATATGCAAGTGTCTTAGTTAGGGTTTTACTGCTGTATACAGACACCATGACCAAGGCAACTCTTATAAGGACAACATTTAATTGGGGCTGGCTTACAGTTTCAGAGGTTCAGTCCATTATCATCAAGGCAGGAGCATGGCAGCATCCAGGCAGGCATGGTGCAGGAGGAGCTGAGAGTTCTACATTTTCATCCAAAAGCAAACAGGAGAAGATTGGCTTCCAGGCAGCTAGGATGAGGGTCTTAAAGCCAACACCTGCAGTGACACACCTACTCCAACAAAGCCATACCTACTCCAGTAAGGCCACACCCACTCCAACAAGGCCGCACCTACTCCATCAAGGCCACACCTCCAAATAGTGCCACTCCTTGGGCCAAGTATAGTCAAACCACTACCGCATACAAACACACAATGTAAATAAATGTTAAGAGAATTTCTTTCCAGTAACATCTGGGTTGTGTTGCAGCTGGTTCATATCTTGAACATGGTCACAGGCACCATTCACACATACCCCGTGACAGAGGATGAGAGTCTGCAGAGCTTAAAAACCAGAATCCGGGAAGACACAGGGATCCTGGAGACAGACCAGGAGCTGCTGCAAGAGGCAGGGCTGGTGCTGCTCCCTGACAAGCCTGCGACTCAGTGCATCTCAGAGAGCAAGGTGAGTCCTGACTTCCTGCTTACCCTGTTTCCCTCTGACTTGGTCTCCTAGGAGACTGTCAGCATTCCACATTACTACTCTACTATGACAGTCATGTACAGTGACACTGTGTACAAACTGCTTGATGGGTCAGGAATCCCAGGCGGGTCACCAAAGACAGGTGCCATTCCATACTCAGTTTGTCACTTCCAGACACGAATACCTTCTTGTGCTTCCATTGTCAAAATCGTGTTCTGCTCCTCTACTCAGCCAGAGCTGTTTACGATGAGACAGCTAACCCCATCAATGTGTGACAGGTGTCTGCCCCCAAGTATGGAGTAGTTATGGAGGCCACACCCACATATGAGACACAGCCTTTGCACAGGAAAGTGTGATATTCAGGTCACAGGAGAAGCAAGCAGAATCAAACAGAACAGGATGTAAGCTAGGGGCGGGTTCAGGTAAAAAGGGCAGGAGAGAAAGCAGGCTGAGTCACGTGTGCTCCTAGGGTGAGGTGCGGCCCTCCTTGTGCAGGTGGAATGCCTCAAGACCATGTGACTGGAAAGGAAGGGTGGGATCCCCAGATCTCATCGTTCTCTTGTCCCTTTGCAGGCAAATGAGGGCCTCACGTTGGACATGGATCTTGTTTTTCTCTTTGACAACAGTAAAATCACCTATGAGACTCAGATCACCCCCCGAGCCCAGCCTGAAAGTGTCAGCTGTATCCGTAAGTGCACTGTTGATAACAATCCATCAGCTGTGATATTTAAGATGAAGTTGGAGGAAGACCAAGTGTTTTGGTTCTGAGTGTAGAAAGCCTTCTTTGCTGGGATGTGCAGAGAATAGTCCAAGCAAGGGTATTGGTTAATGCCTCTCACTAGAGGAGTAAGCAGAGGCTAAAAAATTCCACCTGCTTCTGTGATTCATTTTTGAGGTTACATTTATATTTTAATAACTAATCTGTGTTGGAGGGTAAAGGCAAGAGGATCAGGAGTTCAGCCATGTAGGATGTTTGAGACCAGCCTGGGCTACATGAAGCTCTGTTTTAAAACAAAAATTATATTAATATAGGTATGTGATACAAAAACAGAACACAAAGCCTCAAAAGAAACCCACCCCCCACCACCAAAAAAATATTCAGTGAAAAGTAAACACTCAGACTCTAGTCCCTAGCCAGGAGGCTCGCCTCCTGCAGAAGTGCTGCCATCAAGTGCTTGGGTACCCCCCCTCAAAGAGGCGACGACATAGTCATGCGATGTTCTGTGTGCCTCCTCACCCAAGTCGCTCATTTCCTCTTCCTCGTGTGGAATGGCTGCCCAGGGCTCCACCGAATGTTTGTTTGGTGAGCATCTTAATAACCCTCCCATTCTCAGCCAAAGATCGAATGTCTCAGAGATCTCCCAGGCTTCTTGATTATTTCAGTATGTTTAGTACTTCTGGCTAATGCTGCGTATTAAAGTACTTGCTTAATTAACTTAGCTCTCGTTGTTGGGGGTCGTATGTGCCACACTAGAGGTGTGCACACATAGAGGCCAGAGGACAATTTTGGAATAAGTTCTCTCCTCCTACTTTCATGTGGCTCCCAAAGATTGAACTCTGGTCACTAGGCTTGTGAGGCAAGAGCACACCCACTGAGCCATCTCACCCGATGGTGTAGTTTCATATTTTATGAACATTTCATACAGCTGTTACTGGACTTTTGCCTACTTGGTGGGTTCTCTTCTCTGGCCCTCTCCTTCCACCCTTCCAAACCCCTGGCACTAGATAGATGAGAGAACAAAGGAGAGAGGGGACGGGGCCGATGACATTGTTGACTACTTCCTTGGGACAAGTTTGATCTTCCCCGTCGGGATATTTAATTTCTTCTTTTTGTCTTGACAACTTGACAAACCAAAATCAACAGCAACCACCACCAGCCAGCCAATCAGCTAACAGCTCCCCTCCCCACAACTGGCCCTCCACCATTTATACCCTCTGAAAAGTCCCCCCAGTTCCAAATGTCACACACTCAGAAAAAACTCTGTGCAGCTGGTGAAATCAGCCCTGCTAGACCAGAAGGCGAGTCACAGCCAGGCACTGTGGACAGTCTGAGCAGTCCTAGACCCCCATGCCTAGGATTAAAACTCATTCTTATATTTCTATGTTTTAATAAAACCAAAATTCTCACTATATACAACCTTAACTGCGCTGACAATAAGAGCTTCTGTTGAAAATATATGGGCGTGTGTGTTTGTAATTATTTCTTCAAGTGGTCCACAGCACAGGCTGACCTTGAACTGACTATGTGACCTGAGCCCGCCTCAATCGCACAGCAGATCCTCTGCCTCAGCCACCCAAGTACTGGGATTGCAGGTGTATGTCACCATCAAGTGGGAAGCTTTTTGTTCGCCATCCGTACTGTTAGTGGAACACGGAAATGTTTAAACTAATAATGACCCACAATACCTGTGAATTACGTTAACAGTAGAGCAGTTATGTAACTTCTAAAACCACTAGCAATGCTGTGGGTGGGTGCGGTTCCCTGTAGCTGAGTTCCTCTCTGACAACCGTTTGTTTCCAGTTCAGGAGCCCAAGCGGAACCTCTCCTTCTTCCAGCTGAGGAAAGTGTGGGGCCAAGTCTGGCACAGCATCCAAACGCTGAAGGAAGACTGTAACCGGCTGCAGCAGGGACAGCGCGCTGCCATGTACTGTGCCAGGCTGGCTTTGCCTAATGCATTTAAAATTGCTTTTTGGCCTGACTCTAGAGAGGTGGCTGAGGCAGGGATCCAGAAGCAACTCTTAGGGACTCTGGTTTGGATGACAGGAAGTGGTTGGGTGGGCTGGCTGGAGGGAGGCTCTTGGGCTGGCTAAGGCCAGGGGTTAGAGAATGGGGCAGCAGTGCAGAACTTGGGTCTGGGCAGCGCAGCTGTGTGGAATCTGGAGCTTGGAGAAACTTAGTGAGCCTTGGGTTAACAAGGATGGTTAACTGGGGCTTGCTGATGGATTCTCCAATTAGGACGAATGTGTTGAGCCTAGGTAGACCTTTATGTGTTCTCACAGACTAGGAAGTCCTTATGCTTCTAGGAGGCTGTTTTGGTAACAGTGGTGGCTGCAAGTGATTATAGCTGCGGCTCCCTTGGCAAAGTGTTTTGTTACGATACAGGAAGTGTACTTAGATGTCGAATGTGTCCCAAGGTTCTGTCTCTGTTTCTTACCATCCTTGCAGGATGAATCTCCTTCGGAATAACAGTTGCCTCTCCAAGATGAAGAACGCCATGGCCTCCATGGCCCAGCAGCTAAAGGCCAAGTTGGACTTCTTTAAAACCAGCATCCAGATTGACCTGGAGAAGTATAAAGAACAGACAGAGTTTGGGATCAGTGAGTGCACTCCGCCCTCCGTGACCTGGAAGCACTTCCCTCCTCCGCCTCTTTCTTGCTGAAGTTTCTTTGCCCTCCCCTCCCCCCTTTTTTGCCCTCTTATACTTCAGTTATTAACTTCTGTTTTAGTTTTATGATGTTTTTGGTTTTCATTTTTTTTTTTCTTTCCATTTTTCTTCCAGCATCAGATAAACTGCTGCTGGCCTGGCGGGAAATGGAGCAGGCTGTGGAGCAGTGTGGGCGGGTAGGAGACTCACCCGAGGGCTCTGTGCTTCTGGCATGGCTGGGTCTACCATCTTCCACTCCCTTATCCAATACTGGCTTGAGCTTCTATGTCAACACTGAGCATTTCCTCATCTGACCCTAACCAGACCTGCTGGACGGACACAGGGTAGTGAGACGAGAGAGCCCTGCCGTGACCAGACCTGAGAGCTGGGCAGAGGTGCTCCAGATTTAGGAAAGAAGCCAAGTGTCTGTCAGGTGCCCTTGGGAAAACCAAGGCCTTCTGCTCCCGCTTCACGAAGGTTTCCTCCTAAATTTGTCAAAACATGAAATCTGTAAGGAAGAAAGGGTTTAAGCAGAAGTCTCAGGATAATACCTCAGGTGCCATTTCAAACCCCTCTTAACAAGGTGAGAAAGGTAAGCATAGCTGGGAGCATCGTGCACAGATCTGAGGCGCTGCCTGCCGGAGCTTCTCCCGCTCCACTTCCTGTGCGTGGACAGGGCCTTTTCCTCTGGGCCTTAGTATCTAACTATACATGAGACCTAATAGGTAAATGCTTACCTAAAGGTATACGGACATGAGGCCAGCGAAAGGCTCAGTGGGTGGAGACATTTGCCGCTGTGGCTAGAGTTTGGTGTCCAGAAGCCACGTTTACAAAGCCGGCAACGCATGCACCTGTAATCTTAGTGCCCTACAGCAAGATGGGAGACAGAGACAGGAGAATTGTCCAGACGCTCACAGGCCGACTCCATTCTGTATCCTGGAGTACACAGTGTGTCAGAACCAATAAGAAAGACTTGCTCAGAAACGGAGAACCAGATATTCCACTCCAGCCGCCACACATGTAGGAACCGTGGTACACAGATGCCAGGGCACATACACATGAGCTTATGCACACAAGCACAGGAATACATGTTATTCAAAGGTGATTGTCCCATGTATAGTTCCTTTTCTGACGAAGCGTGTGTCGTCCTCACCAGTTTGACAGCTTTAGCACTGCTTTTCATAGACACAGTAAACAAAGACAAAGTAACATGCATTGGGCATCTTCGCTGCCAGATACTGAGCTTACTCTATTGGTTTTAACTGCGCAGTTAAGCCCCATTGAAAGTTTGTTTCTAAAAGAGGAAGCTGTGGCTTACAGTTAAGGTACTACTGAGAATCTCATGGCTAGAAATGGTAGACATGAGATCCAAGTTTGGAACATCTTATTCCTGAACTCACATTCCTTCTAGCCAGGAACTGAGGGTCTCCCCAGCCTGCCCAGCACACATCCTCTCAGGATGCCCTCTGTCTGTCAGTTGGCATGAGCACAGCTTTTCCATCAGGAGGACGACGTGAAGCATCTCGTAGAGCGGATGATGGCACTGCAGACTGACATTGTGGACCTCCAGAGGAGCCCAATGGGTCGGAAGCAGGGGGGCACCCTGGATGACCTGTGAGTACAACCAGGAGGGACAACACTGTCCCCCCAGCACACTGACACCCTGCAGAGTTTCAGGAGGTTCTGTGGGGTGTATCTCCTAGTGAATCACCTTGGCTTACTCTTTAGGATAAGCTGTGACAAATGGCTGTCACTCTGAGCCTTGTCACTGTGAAGTGACAAGGAAAAGTGACCTCACAGAGTGTAAGGAGCCAGCCAAGAAACACACGCACACACAAACACTCACACACACAAACACACGCGCACACACACCTTTTCTGTGGCAGCAGACATCCCTGCTCATCCAGCCCAGCCCTCTAGGTGTAGCTCCCAGAGCAGGAAGTAGAACTGAGGGAGGAGCCTGCTGAGTCCAGCAGTTTGGTGTTATGTCCAGGAGGGGTCAAGGCATCCAAAGAGATCCATCCTGCTGAAGACCCTAACATGCAGCCCTGTGTGCTGACAGAGGGCTCCAGGCAGGTGGGTCAGTTTAAGGGCCTTTTCACCTGAAGTGATCGCTGTCCCCTGAGTCTCTTACTAGAATTCTTAGGGTGAGAAATCTGAAAACAAAGAATAATTTATTCTCCATTGTATCTTATATCTTAACTCTTTACTCTCTTCAAGTTTCCAAATGAGAATCTTCACTTTGTGCACATGTGTATATGGACGTCTGTGTGTGCAGGTGTTCTTTGTTTAAAACAGGGTCTCACTATACGAAATTGACAGACCTGGTCTGGAGTCAAGACTTGCCTCAAATTCCCAGAAATCTGACTACCTCAGCTTCCTGAGTATGTGTGCAACCAGGATCAGTTAGAGCCTCCTTCTGAGGCTGTTGCCAGCCTACCTGTGTTAGAGGAAGGAGTAGGCATTCATGTCTAGCTTTGGACTTAAGTTTTTGAGGGCAAGTATTTTCTTGGCCAGGTCCAGAAATGGTACCTTGAATCACTCTTGTAGCTAAGCAGAGGAGGAATATAATCTTTAAGTTTGTTCTTGTTTGGGGCATTTGGGTTTTATAACTATTACCAAAACTGGCAGGTTTTTTTCCCATTGAGAACAGATAACCAGTAGTCTAAAAAGTAATGATCTGGCAAGAATTAGCAGGCTGGTGCTTTAAATGTTCTTGCTGTGTCTTGACTATGGCCTTCGCTCTTCCAGAGAGGAACAAGCGAGGGAGCTCTATAGAAGACTCAGGGAGAAGCCAAGAGGTATACGCTTTTGACCCCAGCCCCCAGCCCCGACTTGTCTTGTCTTTGAGACACTGGTCTCCCCTAGAGGTCAGTAGGAGGAACTATGCCACTCTCCTCTGCAGACCAAAGGACAGAAGGTGACAGCCAGGAAATGGTACGGCTGCTGCTTCAGGCAATCCAAAGCTTCGAGAAGAAAGTGCGGGTGATTTATACACAGCTCAGGTAGGTGCTCCCTCTGCCCCTCCAGGACAGGATGCAGAATCAAGCAAAGCCAAGGGAAAAATGAATGCCCTTGCTCGGCTCTGATTTGCCTGCATAGTGAAGAACTGATCATGCTGTGCCGGCCCAGAGCTCTCGGGAGTGTGGCTCTTTCATCCCTTACAGTAAAACCGTGGTTTGTAAGCAGAAGGCACTGGAGTTGCTGCCCAAAGTAGAAGAGGTGGTGAGCCTCATGAACGAGGATGAGAAGACTGTGGTCCGGCTGCAGGAGAAGCGGCAGAAGGAGCTCTGGAACCTCCTGAAGATCGCCTGTGTGAGTGACATACACAGGCCTCTCAGGTCTCTGCCCCATGTGCTGCCACTGCCCTCTAAGGAGGCACAGGCAGGCCCTCAGCTGTGGCTGCTCTGTCAGCACTAACCTGTGACATGGAGTGGGCAGGGGAGCTTCCTGAAGGGAGGGTTTATGTGAGGTGTTCTTATTTATGCATTTGGCTACTGTAATTAGCACAGGTAGCTCCAAACAGCAGACATTGTTCTTTCAGAGCTTCAGAGGCCAGAAGTTAAGAATCCAGTTGTCAGCAAAATGGTATCCCTTCTGATGGATCCAGGGCAAAGCCACCCCAACCCCACTGCCCTCTCCAGCTTCAGTGGCCCAGGCCTCCTCACCTGTATCTGTGTCTTCAGTTGACATCAATATCTCATCTGAATGTCTCTTACAAGACATTCAGGGCTAGAGGTGCAGCTCAGCAGAAAGATATTTGCCACTGGGCAGTGGGGGTGCACGCCTTTAATCCCAGCACCTGGGAGGCAGAGGCAGGCGGATTTCTGAGTTCGAGGCCAGCCTGGTCTACAGAGTAAGTTCTAGGACAGCCAGGGCTACACAGAGAAACCCTGTCTCGAAAAAAAAACAAAAAAACAAAAAAAAAAAGAAAGATATTTGCCCCATGCATAAGGCCTTGGGTTCAGACCTAGCAACATACACACATAAACACATACACAGAGAGAGAGAGACAGACAGAGAGACAGACAGAGAGACAGAGAGAGACAGAGAGAGAGAGCGCTAAGCAGAAGGTTGCACACTTATAATCCCAGCACTTGCTGAGACAGGAGGATGATGAGCTTAGGCCAGCCTAAGTCAGATGTCGTAACACCTTTCAAGGTGTTAGTGGGCAGATAAGGAGGTAGCATAGTGGCACACACCTGTGACCCCAGCACTTGGGATTCTGGAGCAGGAAGTTCAAGGCTAGCATGGACTGCATAGTAAGACCTGCCTCCGATAACAAAATAGCCCCAAAAAGAACAAGAAAGGGAGATGGCTTGTTACTGAGGCAGGAAACAAAAATAGTGCTTTGTAAGAGTCTAAGTGTGGAGCATCTCCCTAGGCCAAACGGGAGGAGGCCTTGGGGACTCACAACAGCAAGCTCACTCTTGTGCTCACTCTAGAGAACTCAGGGAAGTCAGAATCCGGAGCATCACTGATGGATTTACCTGGGGATGGGAGCTGGGGGCGATTTCCTCCTGTAAGCAAGGAGGGAACAGGGAAATGGAGGTAACCCGTGCTGGCTTGTTCTGCCACCTGCACTCGTGAGTGTCCAGCAGTGTGAGGGCTATGGTACGTGGGGAACTGGGTCTGGCGTCCACTGTAACCCAGTGAGGGTGCAAACGAGGACTTGAGAGAGAGCACTCTGGCCTGCTAAAGGAGTGTAAAACTGTGGTATGCAGGAGTGGTGGCCTGTGAATTCAGGGCAGGAGCCCCATATTTCTGGGAAGTGAGGGAGCAACCAGAAAGACTCCTGCACAGTGCGTTAGTGACGTGACAATGAGCACATTCCAAAGAGTGCAGCTGCCTGCTGGGTAAGCTGCGCTGGAGCTGGGCTCATAGGGTGTCACTGAGGGTGAGACCGAGTGCTGCTAGCACCAGCATCTCTTAGAGCACAAGAGAAAACACTAAAGGGTTCCTTCTTCCCAATCCCAGTGAAGACACTTCGGGAGAAAAATGCTCAGGAGGTAGCTGGAGACAGAATGTAACATTGTCAAACCTTAGCACCAAGAGACAAAGGCGTTGCATGCAAGGAGTTGAGGACCCTGTGAAGAGTAGGCTAGCCTGCCCCTGCCTGGGTAGAAACAGAGGAAGCAGGTGTCCGGCTCTCTCCACAGCTGGTGCAGCAGATGGGTGAGGAATAGTACAAACTGCTTTCTTAAAAAGCTTGTTGAAGGTGGACCTCAGTGGTGAGCCGACTTGGGGGGGGGGGGGCGACGACACAGAAAGGGCTGAGATTAGAGCCATGCAGCTTCTGGCAACAGTAAAGACAGGATCACGGGAAGCGAAGAGTCTGTGAGGCAACCCAACCAAGGAGAAGCCAGAGGCTCAACTGGAGAAGTAGCTAGAGGTGCTAAGGAACTGTCTGCAGGGTCTAGTCCCTGGCTGCAGGCATGAGGGGGTGGCCATTAGCCACTGCCTGGGCCTCTAGCTGGAGGAGAGCTAGCCATAGCAACCCTAGTCATCCAAACACCTCAGCGTTCGTTCTTAGCTACACCACAGGTAGTACAGTCATTATAATCTCTTCGTGTATCTTGTTTCCTGCTTGGAAAAAAGAGTGAAAACACCTTCCTCTCCTTTAGAGTTATTTTACCTCTGTGTGTATGTGTATGTGTCCACATGTGGGTATGTGCACTGAGTGCAGGTGGCTGAGGGCCAGAGGCACTGGGTCTCCCAGGAGCTGGAGTTACAGGCATTTGTGGGCTACCCACTGTGCGTTGCTGGAAACCCAAACTTAAGTTCTCTGCAAGAGCAGTATGTACTTGTAACCACTGAGCCAGCTCTGTAGCCCACTGACTCCATAATATGCTTGACTTTCTATTATCGTCATTCAGAGCAAAGTCCGAGGTCCGGTGAGTGGAAGCCCAGATAGCATGAATGTGTCTCGACTTAGCCACCCTGGTCAGCTAATGTCCCAGCCTTCAAGTGCCTGTGACAGTTTACCTGAATCAGACAAGAAAAGGTAAGCTATGCTTGACAGTGCCAAACGTCATGCTTAAGTGCACTCAGGGAGACTGGGAGTGCGTGTATGTGCTTGTCACCAACCACTTCCACCCTAGGATCTTGTCTGTGTGTCGCTTACTGTGTTTATATGGACACAGACACGGTTTTTTATTCTGCTCCTACAGTCTCTTGTCACGTGCCAACTAGTTTCCCTGTCCAAGAGTTAGCTTTACCAGTTGCCTAATGAGAACACTGAATTGTCAGTCATGCTGTACACTAATTGTTCTTAGTACCCACTTCAGGGTGTGCCCTCTTTGTCACACCTGAGCCCCTGGCTTTCTCTCTCCCAGGCACCCCCATATAGAGCAGTGGTTCTGAACCTGTGGGTCACACCCCTTTGGAGGTCACTGTCAGATATCCTTCATATCAGATATTTATATTATAATTTATAACAATAGCAACATTACAGTTATGAAGCAGCAACAAACATAACTTTATGGCTGGGGTCCTACAGCACGAGGAACTGTATCAAAGGGCCACAGCTTTAGGAAGGCTGAGAACCGAGGATCTCATTAGTGGCTGGGCTGTTCTTCCCACCCAGTGTTCACCTCTTTTCTTGTTTGTCTTCTTTTTAATTGAGGTGTGTGGGAGGGTGTGCCGAGGTACACTGTCAGGGTCAGAAGACAATGGTGGAAGCTGCTTCCCTTCTTCCACCATGTGGGTCCTGGGGCGTGAACTCCTCACCAGGCATGGCTGCAGGTAACTTTACCTGCTGAGCCCTCTCTCAGGTCTTTTCTCTTTCCTGACAGATACTCTAGCTCTTCCCTGGCAAGGTTTTTAGCTTCTCCTCTGCTTCCTGACTCTTTAACTTCTAGCCAAGTCTTCTGTTTACCTAGAGTGACATTCTGACTGAGTCATTTGGCCAGTAACAGTGGGTTTCCTCTCCAGTCTAGATCATGTTTAAACTTGTGTTTATGAACACCTCAGTGTGGTTCTTGGGTTAGTCTATTGTGTCTTACAAATGGCTTGCCTTAAGCTAGTCCAACCTGAAGGACCAGCAACAACAAGTACAGGTACTGGGTCCCACTGTGCACCCTCTGAAGTGGGGTGGTACCCAGCTGTTCTTTGTAATACAGGTTCTGGGGTCCCGCTGTGCACCCTCTGAAGTGAGGTGGTACCCAGCGGTTCTTTCTGACAAGGCAGACCCTCCTTCCTCGGATTTTTTTCTGGTGGTTTCTACCTGCAAGGCACACTGCTCCCCACCCTTCACACTCACTAATGGCTCCATCTTGGGGTCTGCTTTGTTCAGCTCCACTGACATTGCTCATATCTTCTGCACACTGGGCCCCTGCACTACAGATGCTTGAAGCAGTTCCTTACGGTAAGCCTTTAGGATCAAGAAGTAGGTGGATGATGGCCTGCAGTGAGTGTGGGAGGGGTGAGCTGACTGCTATACATACAAGGTCTCCTTAATTACACACATAGTGATGACTATACCACTGTACATATGCTGAAGCCATGCATTTGTTACAGTGAACAGCCAAGATTTCTAACGTAAATTACATAACAATATAGATGTTTCTTTAAAAAATCCTTTTTTTGGTCCTAGGGAGTGTATAGTCTTTGGTATTTAATTATATGTTTCTGTGGAGTCTTAAGTACCCCTCCCATCTCTTGCAAGTTTCTGGAGGCCAGACACCGGGTCATGAACCTCCCTGTGCTCTCTGGAGCTGAGAGTGAGCCTTTAGCCTGGCCCAGAGCCCTGTGGACATGCTCTAGGTTATTTCCCACACAGAATGTCACATTTGAAGGCGAGGGAAAATCTGAGGCACTGGTACTTTTCCTCCAGTGATAGCCCCTGAGTTCAGAAAGGTTAGTCTGTGAGCATGGGTAGGGGTGGATGTCTTATCTCTCTGTTTCACAAGACTCGGGTTGGAAAAGGACATAGTTTGGTTTGACTTGCCCCGTGTCATACACAATCCATGGTAGAAAACCAATTGTTCAGTTTAGATGCAGTACAGTCCCAGAAATGTGCACTATGGAAGCTCATACATTTCTTGATCTATTTTTTTTTTTATTTCCATTTTAAAAACCGTGATTTGGAGCTTATCTCAGGGGTAGAGCACTTGCCTAGCCTGTATTCAACTCCCAGCACTCCCAAAAAACAAACAGAAAAACAAATAAACAAAAAAGCCAACTTTAGAAAACAGGTGGTGGAACACTTTTAAGTATTGGCACTTTGGATGGAAATTTGGTTATATGTAAATCAAAAGGAAATCCTGGAGCTAAGACAGCACAGTAGCCGAGAGCACCGTCTGCGGTGGCAGAGGACCTGAGTTCAGCTCCCAGCTCCCTTATGGCAATTCACAAGGGCTCTAACCCCAGTTCCAGGGATCCAGTGCCCTCTGTTGTTGTCCATAGGCACTGCCTGTACATGGTGCACAGACAGCCATGCAGACAAACACATATACACATAAAATAAAAATAAATCCTTTTTTAAAGGCTTTTATTATGTGGAGATCTATTCACTGTTCTGTATTTTCAGCAATGTTCTCTCTTGTGGGATTTGAGCGCCTGTTAAGTTATTTAGCGAGATACTCGAGATCACCCGTCAATGATGTGGTGCTTTAAGACATGAGTAATTCTATGTTGGTTTTAGATTGGTGTGAAGAGTTCTTTAGCACATTTTAGCAGTATGTTAGCTCTGGTAAGATCCTGATGACCTTGTTCTGGTATCTGATCCTTGTCTTCAGTGAAGAACTGGTGGCTGAAGCCCACGCCCTCTGCTCCCAGCTAGAAAGTGCCCTGCAAGACACCATGAAGGAGCAAGACCGAAGCTTCATGGTAACGGCCTGCCTGCGGGGAGCCCATCCTGTCCCTTCCTTTCTGCAGCAAACCCGGAAAAGCAGTTTGGCATCAGCCTTGGCTCGGCAGAGACTCATGGTTGTCTCTGCATTTTTCAGGTTTTAGTCATTCTTTCATGCTTAGGAATGCCTCGTGCGTTCATTATCTTAATCCTTATGACCCTTATCCTGACAAGGTGGCATCCGGACCAGAAGCCCCTTCCCTATTTGTGGGTTCATTGCAGAACGTCTGTATGTGTTGGGCACTGTGCTGGGCTTTGTGACAAAAGAGAAACCTGTCGCAGCCTGTGGCTCAAGGACTCAGTTTAGCCACAAGCAGTAGCAGTGTCAGAGAAACTCACCTGAAGAAAATATAGCCGCGATCCAGGCACTTTCAGAGGCTTAAACAGTTGTCGGTGTCTAAATGGCTTTTTGCTGCTAATGCAACCATCTACTAACTACTCTCATGTCTAACTTTAGGGAGGCAGAAGAAGCCCCATTCAGTCGCCATCCTCACTAACCTGATCACTGGTCTTTCTTTGGTGAGCTAACTCCTGCTGCTTCCCACTCACCTCCTGGTGCTGTTTCTTCTGTCTCACAACTTGCTTGCACTTTAGCCAGAGAAAAGGGCAGCCTCCTCTGGTTGGCATGGAAACGGATAGCTGAGATGATTCCCACCTATCTGCAGTGAGTATGTAAATGAGAGCCCTATGCTACAGGTCCCTACTAAAGTGACATCCACATTCCACAGGCACAGAATTCCAGGAACTTCAGCTAGTCCAAAGGAAATGTGCTGCACATTTGAATCTATAACTCACTTGGCTCAAGGGGCCCTGTAGGACCAGGACTGGCGTGGATAAGGCTTAGATGTACTTCTAGATTGTGTTGCTTGCCTCCTGAAGAGAAACGTGTGGCCCCGCCACTGAGTATTTACTGTGCCTGTTGACTTTCAGACTCTAGACTGGAGCTGGTTACAGATGGAGGATGAAGAAAGGTGTAGCCTGGAGCAGGCCTGTGACTGAGGTGCCCATGAGCTGGCCCGTGGCTCTGCATGTGATGATGTTCTGGTATCTCCAGGTGGAAATCTCACTCTCCCAGCAGCTGTGATGCCAGCATGGCCCTGTCTACACACTGGCCGTCTTTTACCACAGAAGCACAACAATGCAGTTACAAGCACTTGCAGCAACAATGCTTCAGAGCTGCTGTACAAAGAAAGCCACACAAAGCATATGACAAATGTCTAGGAGTGTTTCCAGACAGCAGCCAGCCTGTCCCCTTTGGACTGCTGGGGGGAGGGAGCCCTGCCCTGCCCATCTCTCCTCACCTTACAGCTGGGGCATCATCTGGATCCAGCTCTCTTAGACATTTAGTCAGCAGTTTGACGATCCTGTATCTGTCTTCCTCTTCACTTCTCCTGGTAAATGTTTCTACCTTCCGTGCTGGTTGTTGTGGCAAACCACCTTTGACTGTGTTGCAGAGTTGGGGATGCCAAGCTCCCTCCTGTTTCTGGTTCTTTAAGCCACAGAGCAACTTACAGAGCCAGGCAGAACAGAAATGCAGCTACATATCTTGAGCCCCAACGATTACCTGGAATCAATTCTCATGGAGGATAAAGGCAGATGAAGGTCTTATGCCACTACTACCCTACTGAACACTGTGACTCCTGGGTACCTGTCGGGTGTGTGTGTGTGGATATTGCTGCCTCTTATATTAGCTAGCAGCATTATTAAATTGGTTCATTTTATAAAGAGTTTCTATTTTTTGTAACGTTACTCAGCTATGTATCCTAGGCTCAAAGGTGCATTTCCACAGTATGCCATCACTGGTACTTCTGAGCTCAAAATTCAGCATCATAGGAAACTTTGTAAAATTGAATAGTGTGTCTAGATCACGAGCCATTTTAACATCACACAAAACTTGGATGTTTGCGTGCATATGTATGTAAAAGCAAAACAGGCTCAGGGTATCATAAGCAGGTATATTTGGTTAGAGAATAAAGTTGGAATAGAAATGTCAGGGTGGCCACCGCAGAGACAGTATGAAGAAGCGTCGATAGTCAGATGAGTTCGAAGGCGCTGCATGCTTTGGTTGTTTCTTAGAGATTGATACTGTGCACTGGTAAACTATCTGAAGACTCTGACAATAAAGATGCTGGCTTAAGCTCAGTGTAAATCCACCCATGAGTAATGTAACTGACCATAGAGTCCTACCCTGCATGTGTGCTCAGTGTTTACTAACACTCAGAAGTACTGGGCTCAAGAAAGCATGATTTTAGAAATCCTGGAAAGGACGTAGTGGGAACTAGGACCAGAGAGGATGGGGTGAGACCAGACTGGGGATGATGGGCCGAGAGCTGAGGTTTAATATGCTGTTGGGAGTCGTGGGAAGACTTTAAGGAAATGACATTAACCCAAAGCAGTGGTTTGGAAAGTTTGTCCTTAGAGCACTGTAAATTATGACAGAGTGAAATTCAAGGGTTACTTCTGCTTCCCCAAAAGATGAATGTTCTATTGCCATGACGAAACACTGGCCAGAAAGCAAGCTGGGGAGGAAAAGGGTACTTAGCTTACACTCCTACATCACAGTTTATCATCAGGGTGGCAACTCAGGTGGGGCGGGAACCTGAAGCAGGAGCTGATACTGAGGCCATGGAGGGGTGCTGCCCACTGGCCTGCTTCCCCTGGCTTGCTCAGCCTGCTTCTTATAGAACCCAGGACCAGCAGCCCAGGGATGGCCCCACCCGCAATGGGCTGGGCCCTCCCCCATCAATCACTAATTAAGAAAATGTCCTACAGCCAGATCTTATAAACACATCTTCTCAAATAAGGTTCTAGCTTGGGTTAAGTTGACATAAAACTATCCAGCACAATGAAATACTTTTTTTCCCTAAAAAAGGGAAAGTATAGGTAAAATCCTGGGACATTGTATATAAATAAAGCAGAGAGAAGGCAGACTATGCAGGGATCTAGGGGTCTGAGCACTAATGATGGTGACTTTCCTCAAGGCCTGTTCAGAGCCAACTAGTGGACTCCCAAAAAAAAAAAAAAAAAAAAAAAAAAAATCCTAAAGAAAAATTTTCTCTCTAAATGTAACAAATGACATAGCTAAAGCAGAAATTTAAGAAATTGAAATCAGCCGGGCAGTGGTGGCACACGCCTTTAATCCCAGCACTTGGGAGGCAGAGGCAGGCGGATTTCTGAGTTCGAGGCCAGCCTGGTCTACAGAGTGAGTTCCAGGACAGCCAGGGCTACACAGAGAAACCCTGTCTTGAAAAACCAAAAAAAAAAAAAAGAAAGAAAGAAAGAAATTGAAATCTAAATGTCATCAAGACTGTACTTCCCCTAAAGGTTTGGGGAGAGAGCCTTGCTGGCCTCTTCCTGTTTCAGTGGCTCTGGATAATCTTCAGCTTGTGGTATGTCTCTTTCTTAGGGATCACTTATTTTTCTCATAGCTAAGGTATGTTTCACCAGGGCAAAGGACTGACCCCTAGCTGAGCCAGCAAGGGTGAGAGGTAGGAGCAGGGAAGTTCTGGTTATGTTTGCCATAGCATGACAGTCAAGAAGCAGAGCAGTCATGCCAGAAGTGAGATGTGTAACCTTCAAACCCCAGTTTTTCAGCCTTAACCTAGATACCCTGTCCCCAAAGTCCTACTACCTCCTGAAACAGCATTACCAAATAGCTACCATATTCAATATGAGCTGTGAAGGACTTCATATCCAGCCCTTCAGAGTCACCCCTGCAGTCTACTCTTTCAGATTTGTCCTTGTTTAATTTATAAGATTTCTTTCATCTGATTTAGGGCCAGTCTGGGTAATGCAATCATGCACTTTGCCATATGATGTGACATCCACATGGTCTAGAACTCAGGATGTAGACATGTTGTGGGGCCACCATCAACCCAGTCTAACCTCTAGCCCCCAAAAAACTCTTTTTTCACATATCCAAAGACTTAAGTGCAACATCAACTCTTGAGGCCAAGATCTCATCTGGATGTCAGCTTACAAGTCCATGGCCTCATCATCTTGACCATGTGTGGACAACATTTCGCCATGTCCAGTAGGGGGACATGAATTCGGCCATTATAGCACCAGCTACTCTCCCAAAAGACCTGCTTTTGATTCTCAGCACCACATGGAAACTCATAACCATCCATAACCCCAGCTCCGGAGGATTAGATGCCCTCTTTCTAGTCTCTGCTGGCACCAGGCAAGTACATGATACAGATGTACCTGCAGGCAAGACACCCATACACAAACTTTTTTTTTTTTTTTTTTTTTTTTTTTTTACGATTTCCCATCTTTGGACCTAGAACGAACACAAATCACTTGCTTCCAAACACTGTCATAAAAAGGCACGTGAACATAAAAAAGTTCCAGTGGGTTCATGTTCTGTAAGTAATTATCTGGCTTGGGCTCCTGTCCACTAGACTCATGGCAATCCAGTAGACTTTTGCATCAGTTCTAAGCAATCCGTGGTCCTCTGTCCATACTAACTTCATAGGCCATGACTCCACCCCTAGGAATGAGGCAGAGATGCGTAAAAGACAGTTTAGCTTGTGTATAACCCATCTGGTTTGGGGTTATCCACACACATTCCCCCTTTTACTAATGCACTTGCCTGGTGCTATGTAGAGAGACTCTATCTCAATAAAAAAAACAAAGATAAATTTAAAAATAAATAGTACACTCTGCAGACTAGTTTCTTCACCCTTGTGCTTCATACACATCCCTCTCCTAACAGTGCACCTAGTAGCTTCAGAAACCATTCTACCCCAACGTGTATCAGGCTATGTGTTCTTCCATCTTTGAAAAACAGTATATGAATTTCCCCACCCCTGGTAACACAGACAATTCCAGTATATTCCCAGTGCATCCAGGTCTGAAGAACAGAAGAGTCAATCCGGCCTGAACTAGTTTTGAGTACATACTAAGGAGAATCCTGTATTTCCCATGTGTATTAGCTATATTCTTCTGTTACTGTGATAAAGCTCTAGCTAAAAAAGTAACTTCTGTAATGAAAGGTTTATTCTGCCTTACAGTTCCAGGGGGTTAGAGTCCATGATGGTGGAGAAGGTGTGGCCTGGCGGCAGGAGCAGGAGGCGGGGCCATCACACTCTTCTTCCATACACAGGAAAGCAGAGTAGGAGGAGATCGGGCAGGAACTGGGACAAGACTATAAATCTTCAAACCTGCACCTTCTAAAGGACACACACACACACACACACACACACACACCATCTGCACCTCCAACTGGAGACCAAGTGTTTAAAAATGTGTGAGTCTGTGGGCAACATTTCTCACTCAAACTACCACATCCAGGTTCCTAGCCCTCCAAACACATGGACATTTCGTAGTGCAAAATGCAGTTTGACCAACTTCAAGATTTCCCATGGTCTTTATATTTTAAAATTCCATGAGACTCAAAGCAGTCCCTTAAACTATGACCTCCCCCCCGGGAAATAAAAGAGCAAATTACACTCATATAATGGCACAGAATATACACTCCCATTACAAAAGGGAAGAATGAGAGAGTGATGTGGAAAGGTTGAACCAAAACAGGACTGACTCCAGTAGGGCGAACACCACATCCTTGTTGGCTGTCTGTTATCTGGGGCAGGAATCGCTAAGGCTTACATGGCTTGGCCCCTCCAGCTTTCCTTCCTGTAACGGACATCACTCACTTGGCTTGGTTCTGCTCCATGTATGTATTGCTCTTCTTGGCAGGCATCTCATGGCTCTGGAATCTTAACATCTTGGAGTCTCCAACACAACCCAGACTTCTCCTTTTTCAACTTTATGCAGAGACTCTGGCTGTGCCACACATTGCCTGGCACCAGCAGCTCTCTGAAACTACGGAGAAACAATCCGTGGTACCCTCAATCTTGCAACATTTTGTCTCCAAAACCACTACCACATGCACAACACCTCCAAATTAGGATGCTACTTTAGGATGAACGACCCTCATCTCCTTGGACCACAATAGTAGCAGGTTTTTGTTTTTGTTTTGATTTGTTTTGTTTTTTATGTCCCTGCCTCCCAAGTGCTGAGATTAGAGTCATGTGTCACCATGTCTGGCCTGATTTTCATTTCTTTTTTTTTTTTTTTTTTTGGTTTTTTGAGACAGGGTTTCTCTGTGTAGCCCTGGCTGTTCTGGAACTCACTCTGTAGACCAGGCTGGCCTCGAACTCAGAAATCCACCTGCCTCTGCCTCCCAAGTGCTGGGATCAAAGGCGTGCGCCACCACTGCCCGGCTTGATTTTCATTTCTTAATCACAGACATGCAGTGAAAGCAATAAGAGCCTGTTCAACCCGATTTCCAATCAGAAGAACGAAGTTAGGCTCTTATCTCTGATCCTGGACAGAAAAGAATTCAAGATGGATGGAAGACCTTAATTTAAAACTTGAAAGACTGGAACTTGTGGATGAAAATATAGGAAATATTCTCTACGACACTGGGGTGGGTAAGAACTTTGTGAACAGAGTTTTAATGCATCAGAACTAGTCTCAGCAGGTGTCAACAGATGGGGCTACATGAAATTAAAATGTTTGACACAGCAAGAGAAACTATCAGCAAAGCCAACAGCCTAAGGAAGGGAGAAAATCCTTCCAGCTATTCTTCAGACAAGGAGCTAATATATAGGATTTACAGAGAAGTACAGAAATTAAATACCAAGGAAATCAAGCTGCCAATGAACGTATTGACTAATGAACTGAAGAAACAGGTGTTCCTAAAAAACACAAAGCCAATACATATTTCAAAAAAGTGTCCAATATCCCTAGTTATCAGGGACATGCCCATTAAAACGACTTTGATACACCACCTCACCCCAGTCGGAACAGCAATCATCAAGGACTCTTGTAACAAATGTTGGAGAGGGTGTGGGGAAAGAGGAGCCCTTATTCACGGCTAGTGGGGGTGCGAACTAATGAACAACCATCATGGAAATCAGCTCAGAGGCTCTTCAAAAAAATTAGAATGGTACTACTGAATGACCCAGTATTTGCTTCTGGGTATAGACCCAAAGACTTCCACACCCTACCCTACAGATATTTGCACACTTTTTTTTTCTGCTTCATTGACTATAACAAGGAAATAGAACAACCTAGATGTGTATCAACAGATGAATGGATAATGGACATCTGAGATATATATACACACATATATATATGTATATATATATATATACACACACACATATATATGTATATATATATACACACACATAGACACATAGACATATACATATATGTGTGTATATATACACATACATATATATATGTATATATATATACACACACACATATACATATATGTATATATACACACACACAATAGACACATAGACATATACATACATATGTGTGTATATATACACATACATATACATATATACACACATACATACACATATGTGTGTATGTATATATATGTATACATATACATATATAGTGGAATATTCATCTCTAAAGAAAAATGAAATCACAGACTTTTAAAAAATGGATGGACTTACAATATATAATACTATATAAGGATGCACAATCTCAAAAAGAAAAAAGAGCTGCATGTTCTACTTCACGTGTACCCTAGCCTACAGAGCGTTAGTGTATACAAATATACACGTAGGTATAGGGTAACATCTAGACAGGAGACCAAGAAGGAGTGACACAAAGCAATGCGGATGAAATGCAGGAGAAGGGCAGACAGTTGAGGGAGAGTAGGATGCAAATTGCTTTTTTAGCTGGACCCCAGTCCACCCTGCAGTCCTCAGGTCCCCGTCTTAATGAACTTGCTCCAACTGGTGCAGAACAGTTAGTGGCAGCTTTGGGAGTGGGCCTTGATGCTTCTACTTCTACAGGGGTCGTTCCAGTTGTCCCCAAGCCCTCTTCCTCTTCATTATGTCTCTGGGCACAGGGACCTTCTGAGAAGTGTTTTCTAACTCTTCTGTCTGAATAGAACCCATCTCTCCCCTCCCAAGGGCTGCCCTATTTCCTTGCCTTGTTTTGTTTATCCATGCAGTGTTGTGGTGGGGCTGAGGCCTCATTCCTGCCAAGCATGTCCTCTTACAGTGAATCCCACTCATTCTTGACTTGTTCTTAGGCCACTTTATCATCCCCTGCCATGGACATGTGCACAAGACTTGATGTATCGCTACTGTACATCCAGTGCCGAAAGCAGTGCCCTGTCCTTGCTAATAAAAATAACTCATTAACCTAAAACAGTAACAGTATATGGCTGGACCTGGTGTTGCATACTTATCCCCAGCACCCGGGAGCCTGAGGCAGGATGATTTCTGTGAGTTTGAGGCCAGTCTGCTCTTCATAGTTCTAGGACAATCTGGGCTACATAGATACCCCATCTCGGAACAAAATAAAAACAATAATAGAAATTTTAAAAGATAAGACTGGAGTAGAAAGTAAAAGTGTATGTCCCCAAATATTAATAATACCTAAACTGGATGACAAGACTGTCCTTGACTTTAGCTTTCCTTTCTCTGTCTCTACTCTTTTCAGATTCACCCACACTAGTGTGTAGCATAATAACAATTTAACTTTATGCCCAAACGAATTGCTGTGTTTTCAGTTAATATGGACCCCATGAGGTACACTTACAGTGGCACAAGTGCTGTATTTCAATTTAAGGAAATTGTAAGGGTCTCACATATAGAATATTAGGGCTCCATTGCTGTGTAGTTAAGTCAGACACTTCTTTCTTGTGGTCTTTTCATAGCTTTAGCTTCTCCCACAAGAGGCATGGATACCTAAACAAACAAACAAAGCCAGAACACGTCTTTAGCCATTGGTTGGCGTATTTCATTCCGTCAAAAAGCACAGAGCTGCTCTTGGATTCTGACAGCAGAATTGGCGCTGGCACTCCTCACATACAATACAGGCCATGCGTTCCACAGCGATTGCCCATAGCAGCCAACGTCCACCTCCTTCTGCAGCTCGGGCTCTAAATCAGACTGTTTTCCAATTAGGAGAGCAGATATGATCTCTCAGGTTAACGCACCAAGAGGTAACCCTGACCGCTTCACTCTGCTCCGCCCAGGGATTCCCTGCTACCGCCCCGGCACCCGCTAGCCCCGCCCCGTAGCCTGGCGCGTGACGTCACCACGCTGCGCCTGTCAGGGGCCGCCATTGTTCCACCCGTAAGACCCAGCTGTTGGTCCCCGGAGCCATGAGCAAACGCAAGGCGCCGCAGGAGACCCTCAACGGCGGCATCACGGACATGCTCGTGGGTGAGTCCCGGGCCGCCCTCCCGTCCCTCTCCTCAGCCGGGCCTCGCTTTCCCTCCCACTCCCGGTCGCAGTCTCAGCGTCCGTCCCGGCCACCGGTGGAGGAACTCGCCCACACCTCCTTCCTGGGACCCGCATTCGCGGATGTGTACTTGTGTCCTCGAGCCCTTTGTTGTCTTTTCAGAACTCGCAAACTTTGAGAAGAACGTGAGCCAGGCGATCCACAAGTACAATGCGTACAGGTACGTTGTCAGCTGGCATTCCAGGACATCCTAGTTTGCTGTCACTTAGCAGGGATGGAGGACAGGTGTCCAGTGGCTCTTTGGATGATCCGAAAGAGGTTAAGAGAAGAAAAGCCGGGTGGCACTTTACTTAACCTATACAGAATTTTGGCAGAGCTTTATAGGGTTAATTCAGGAGAATTTACAGTTCTGACTGAAAATAGGTGTCTGATGTATATATTCCCACCATTAATCTTGAATGGCTGGAAATACAGTGTGGCTTTAAAACATAATAAACAACAGTAAATGAGATGTGAACTGTGAAATAGATGTAGTTCAGGAACTCACCTTTCCTTCTGGTTGGGCAGTAACAGATCCTGTTACCTTCCTGAAAACCAATTGCCATCACTACAAACCTCAGCGGGCACCTTCTCCTGGCCTTTATTCCCACAGTCAGCTACTTAACCTATAAACTTCACTGCCCCTGGGTAGTTGTCTAGGTTGTTGGTATCAGGTATGATTGATTTCCCTCTTGATGAGGGAATCTTAAGTCCAATTAGAGAGCTGTTGGTTACCACTGGAGATATATGTGTCCCTACAGTACCCTTAGAGTTAGCATGCCATGCAGGTCATTGTGGGTCATAGGTGTCATAGCTGTGTAGGACTGTTGGTTAATTCTCTCCTTTGGAAGCTTGCCTGGTGCCTTCTGATACCATGAAAGCTAGTCCTCAGAGAAGGTAGAGTTCAGGTCAGTTCCATCTGAGAGGCCTCAGAGCCCTGTGTCTGAAGTGCATTATTTCTTCAGCAATAGGGACTTACCTTCTATTTCTTTGGTGACTTCTAGGATATCACCAAAGGCAATAGCAGTATCCTGTATGTTTGGGGACATACATGACATACTAGGACATCCCTGGCCAAAAACTCAAAAGAGGGCTTCTCAAGCCTGACTTTGGATGTTTGCTTAGGTGTTCTTTGGCTCTTGGAGGGAGCATTGTTAGCTCAGAGTTTACACTATGTATGTATTATACACAGATTTAGTTTTACTGTGTGTGTGTGTTTTTTTTAAAGGAAGAATCCTCCCGCCTAAAAAAAAGAAGCCATCCATACTGTTATTTTACTGGCCTTCATGCCTCTGTGCTCTCCCCATTCTGTAATTATGCCCCGCCTTCTTCTCATTCCTCTCCCCATTGTATCACTTGGACCGTGCTGTTCTCTCTCTCTCTTACTCCCTGAAGCTCCTGTCCTTTCTAAGGTCCCATTTTATTTTCCTGGTCTTTGAGGTACTTTGATATGTACTCATACCTGAAGATTTGGAGCTAGGACCTCCCGTGAAAAAGGAGATGCAAGATTTATCTTTCTGGGTTTGGGTTACTCAATATGACCGTTTGCCTGCAAAGTTTGTGGATTCATTTTTCTTTTTGATTTTTTTGAGGCAGGGTCTTTCTTTATACCCCTGGCTGTCCTGGAACTCACTACGTAGACCACCCTGGCCTCAAACTCATAGAGATCCCCCTGTGTCTGCCTCCCAGGTGCTGGGATTCAAGTTGTGGTCATCACATTCAGCTGATCTTTCCTTATAGCTGAGTAGTATTCCACATTTTTGTTACCTATTTGATGACTGAAGGACATTTAGGTTGTTTCCATTTCCTAGCTATTGTGAATAGAGCAGCAATGAACATGGCTGAACATGTGTCTTTGGAATAGGAGGTCAGTCCTTTGGGCATATGCTAAAGAGTCATATAGCTGGGTCATATGGTAGATTTCCTTTTAGCTTTTTGAGAGTTTTCCAGACTAAGTCCCTGAGTGCTTGCACCAGTTTGCAATCTCACCAACAGTCAGTGAGGTTCCCTGTCCCCCACACCCTGGACAACAGTTGTCTTTCTGACTGGAGTAAGGTGAGATCTCAACGTTGTTTGATTTGCATTTCCCTACTTGCTAGGGATAGTTTATTTATCAGCCATTTTTATCTTCTTTCGAGCTCTGTTCAGATCCCTGGCCCATTTTTAAAATACTCATTGGTTTGTTTGTGTTTTGATTCTCTTTTTTAGTTCTGCATATTAATCCTCTGTCAGATGTATAGCTGGCAGAGTCCCATTTTGAGAGCTTCCTCTTTGTGTGGTTAGTTGACTCTTTAGCTGTGCAGACACATTTAGTTTTATGAAGTCCCATTTGTCAATTGTTGGTCTTAATTCTTGGTCAAATGGAGTCCTACTTAGAAGATCCTTTCCTACACCTATGTCATGGCACTTCTCTGGTCTATGTATTCTTCTAGCAGTTTCAGTACTGCAGGTTTCCGTCTCTGCTCCATTTGAGTTAGTTTTTGTTCAAGGTGATAGATATGGTCCTGTTTTCATTCTACTGCCTGAGGACACCCAGTTTTCCCAGCACCGTTTGGTAAAGATGCTTTCTGAAAGTACACCATGTGTTGGATGACGATTCAGAGCATATACCACCTTCTAGAGAACCCTGCCCCAGCCCTCCAGGCTGCCACCTAACTGGCGCTGTAACTGTGTCTTCAAAAGGCCATTCCATCTTTCTATCAGGCCAGCTGGATGGTAGGGAACATGGTAAGGCCAACGGAGTCCATGACTATCGGCCCACTGTTGCATGTCTCTGGCTATGAAGTGAGTTCCTTGGTCAGAAACAATCCACAGATGGTAGCTTTGGCAGAGCATTACATGCTGGAAGGGCAAATCCATAACCAGAATAAGTATCTACTCCAGTAAGGACAAAGTGTTGTCCTTTCCACACGGGAAGCAGCCCAGGGTAGTCAACCTGCCATGAAGTCTCTGGCAGGTCACACTGGGAAGTGGTGCCACATCTGGGGCTCAGTGTTGGTCTCTGTTGTTGGCAGATCTGGCACTGAAGAGTAGCCGTAGCAAGGGCAGCCTTGGGGAGTGGCGGTCCCTGTTATCTTCCCCAGATGCCTTTCTCACCAGTTCTCCAGTCTGCTCTTTCCAAGTCCCTGAACATCCACCGATCGGGTTTTAAGTTTTGCACAGGAGGAAGCCATCCATCCTTGTAAAACTAATGTGGATATTTGGTAGGATGTGGATTTCAGTTTAAGAGAAAATGAGCATTTGCTGGATTTTCAATTGTTTCTTTGTCTTCCTTTTTATTTTCTTATAGAAAAGCAGCATCTGTGATAGCAAAGTACCCACACAAAATCAAGAGTGGAGCAGAAGCTAAGAAACTGGTAAGGTTAATGAACATGTAGTGAACCCTGTCTTTTGGAGGGGATGGGGAGAAAGAAACTGGGTCATGTCATATTAGTGTGCATACCTGAGGTTTAAACAGGACTGGCAGGATGGTTCAGTAGATAAAGGCTTGCTGCCGAGCCTGCTTGCTGAACCTGGCTTCAGTCCTTGGAACTACATAGTAAAAGGAGAGAAATGACTCTGGCAGTTTGTCCTCTGACTTCCACGTGCATGCTGTGGCATGTCTGCACGCACTCCCACAAATAATAAAGAGGACCAGTAAGCATGAAGCTTCATCCATAAAATTAGACTGAGACAAGATACTCCGTAGTGCCTGTCAAATCATCAGTAATGTGACATGTGGACAGAAATGTTTGCTGTTGAAAGAGTGATCAGTGGCAGTCTTTCTGAAGGATCATTTGGCAGAATATGTGTATACTATCCCCCACCTTTTTGAGACAAGATCTCTAGGCCTTAGGTGGCCTAGAACTCATAGAGATCCCTTGCCTGGGCCTCAGTAGAGCTAGGATTAAAGGTGGCTCCAAGGAATCTTTTGACCCAGTTTTTTCTCTTTCTTTCTTTCTTTCTTTCTTTCTTTCTTTCTTTCTTTCTTTCTTTCTTTCTTTCTTTCTTTCTTTCTTTCTTTCTTTCTTTCTTTCTTTCTCCTTCTCACTCCTGCCCAAAGATTTATTTATTTATTATATGTAAGTACACTGTAGCTGTCTTCAGACACACCAGAAGAGGGCATCAGATCCCATTACAGATGGTAGTGAGCCACCATGTGGTTGCTGGGATTTGAACTCAGGACCTCCGGAAGAGCAGTTAGTGCTCTTAGCCACTGAGCCATCTCTCCAGCCCTTGACCCAGTATTAAACTTTGAGCAAGTACATCCCTAAGCTCTGGGGGAAATGCAGTAAAAAGACTGGGCCTTTATTCTTTCATGGTTTACATTTGAGAAGAAAACTGTCTAGTATTGCAGCCATGAGCCTCTTCTAGCTACTGATTCTTGAAGTGTGGCTACTGTAGCTGAGGTAAAATCTTAAGTCAGGCCTGGTTGGACGTGCCAGCCTGGTCATGGTTTTCTGTGTGAGGTATCTGGTGGCATCAGTACTAGATGGAACCTAGAGGTGCAGATGCTGGCCTTCTACTCACCTCTGAGGTAGTAAACCAGGAACTCCAACATGGAAGCTAGAATGGTGGGGTTTTTTTGTTTGTTTTTTTGTTTTTTTGAGACAGGGTTTCTCTGTATAGCCCTGGCTGTCCTGGAACTCACTCTGTAGACCAGGCTGGCCTCGAACTCCGAAATCCACCTGCCTCTGCCTCCCAAGTGCTGGGATCAAAGGCATGTGCCACCACTGCCCGGCTTAGGATGGTGTTTTAATGGTGTAGTTATTTTTAATTTTTAAACTTTTTTATATTTATTTATATATTTGTTGGTTTTTCAAGACAGGGTTTCTCTGTGTAATCCTGGCTGTCCTGGAACTCTCTCTGTAGACCAGGCTGCCTCAAACACAGAGATCAGTCTACTTAGTGCTGGGATTAAAGGTGTGGACCACCACTGCTTGGCACTTTTAATGTTTGTAATTAAAAAGAAATTTTTGTTGCATGTATGTGTGTGTGGTTGTGTGGGTTATGTGCACCGTGTACGTGCAGAAGCCTGTGGAGGCCAGAAGAGCACATGGGATTCCCTGGGACCGAAGCTACACACGATTGGGAGCCACTCTGTAGATGCTAGGAACTGAGCCTGGTCTTCTGCCAGAGCAATAATCTTAAATGTTGAGCCATCTCATATACATATCTTTTCTTAACACATTTAATTTGTTTTACCAATAAATACTGCAGTGTTTCTCATGCTGCATATTAGTTCATTGTAGGAATTTATTGAACATATCTTACTGGTGAACCTTAAATTAGTTTTCAATATTTGACATAATTATAAAGCTGCCATGAACTACTCCTGTTCTAAAAGACAGTCTCAGTTAAATAATACAAGCAAATGTCAGACGATGTGAACACAGGTGATGTTTGTATTTAATAAGCAATCTTGTTACTATGTATGTAACTTTATTTTCACATTTTCCTTTTTTTTTGTTGTTAGTTAAATATTGTTGCATTTATTTCTTTGGGATATATATGAATACATGCATGCCATGGTGCCCATGTGGAGGTCAGAGGACAGCTTGCAGGAACCAGTCCTCTCCTTCCACTCTGGATTCCAGGGACTGAACCCAGGGCATGAGGCTTGGCACCAAGTACACTAGCCCACAGAACTCTCTCGACAACTCAGTTTTCTCAGTTTCCCTTAATAAAAGTAGGGTGTGTATGGTACTGGGAGCATGTCCAGGGCCTCTCCTGAGCCAGGCAGCCACTTTCCCACTGGCCTACATTTCCAGCCCTCAGAAGTTAATTTTATGCAAACAAGAGTGATTTAAAGTTACTTACTAGTTTTTCTCTGTCAGTCCTTCAAGCAGTTTGTTCTAGGGAGTTTCTTCTGTGGGTTCAGGTTTCTGTGCCTTTTACTTCAAAACTTGTCTAGTGATGACGTGTTGCTTACTCCTCAGTGTTTATCTCTTGGGATTTGGTAAGATTTGTATTTATATTTGTATTTATTTGTATTTGTCTTCTTTATTTTTAATTTTCTGTATAGCCAGGAGTAGGAACAAAAATTGCTGAAAAGATTGATGAATTTTTAGCAACTGGAAAATTGCGTAAACTGGAAAAGGTAACATTTTAACTTGATTTCGTGTCCTTCTTTATGGCCTAGAGCAGAATGGTTGGTGTAACTCATTTTAGTGAGACTCAGAAGGAAAAATGACAATTGGACTTTACAATATTACTGAGTGAGGAAGGTTTCCTGGGCAGCATAGCGAGGCTGTGTCACAGAAAAAAGAGCCTCTTCTCCCACTTCTGTGTGTGGCTTTAAGACACAGCTGGTCTGGGGCAGAGTCCCTCTCACTGTACCATTCACAGTGATTGCAAATCTTGATGAAAAAGTCATTATCATTCATGTGTCTATGTCTGTGTCTGAACTCTCCTGAGCATTTTTTATGATTTTTGTTTGTTTTAATGATATCACTTCTGGTCTTTTATGAAGAGACCTTTTAAAAGTATTAGAAAATTGAAAACTGCAAAGAGAGTGGGTATTAAATATTAGTACTGCAAAAGTAACTATATGAGGTGATGCATTTATAATTAGCTTAATTATAAATTATATCTATATCTATATATATAACAACCCCATGTATTGTTAGAGATGAGAAGTCTTTAGCAACTGTTACCACCCACTAACAACTCAGGCCCTCGTGTTCTCTGCAAATGCAAATACATTTTTGCTTTATTTTTAGCATATTGGTATATTTCCAATAAGATAATTTCAGTTCACAAAGCATTCTTAAATCATTATTTGATTTTTCTTTTTTATAAAGATTCGTCAGGATGATACAAGTTCGTCCATCAATTTCCTGACTCGAGTTACTGGCATCGGGTAATCCTAACAGACACGGCTGTAAATTAGTCTTCTCTTCATGTCAACCAAACTAGACTGCCATGTTTCCTCTCCAAGCTTGCACTCCTCTCCCTCCCTCACACAGTGCGTCTCCACAGCTCAGGGTCTGCAGCGGTGCCTTCAGCTCAGGTGCTGCTGGTCTGCTTTAAAGGCCCTTCCAAGGCACTTGTTACCTCCTTCCTGACAGCCTGGTCCCCAGACAAGTGCTTTCTTCCTCCAAACTCCAGCGCTTACCTTTACGTCTGTCTTTTTATTCAGACTGTATGTGCCGCTCTGGGCATGCTTGTGACCTTGAATGAGAACTCGGCCATTTTTAAAATTTGGGCTTGTAAATCTTTATCTTAATATTCGTTTTGGGCTAGCCACAAAGGGAGCTTCTTGAGCACTGGGCACATGAGGGGTTAGTGATGAGGTGTTAGGTCTGTGGTGCTTTGTTCTCTTTTCATCTTTATGGGACAAAACATCCCCGTAGGGGTACAGTTATTGTCCCATTGAGTGACCTTTATTAAAGTTTTAAGCATAGGAAATTGGAAAGCAGCATGACTTTGCAGAGACTCGAGGCTACTCTAAAATGTCTGTTTGAGGGGAGTTTGGCAAGCACTTGGTGTATTACTCTGCTGAAGCCCTTTAGTTGGTGCGTTACCCTGCTGAAGCCCTTTGGTGCGTTACTCTCTGAAGCCCTTTAGTTGGTGTATTACTCTCTGAAGCCCTTTCTCAGGACTCTGACTCCCTGTTCGGTGTTGTTTCTTCCTTGACACATTGGATCCTAACTTCAGTGTCAGTTTCTGCGCCATGGATAGTATGATGTTTGCAGAGTCTCCCAAGCCACTGTACTCTGTGTGTGTGTGTGATGCACATTCCTGCTGTTCTCTCTTCTACTATATAGTACCAAAAGCTTCAGGAACATGGCTGCTGTGCCTGTTGCTCCTGCCAGCTAAATTGTTTCCATAACACATCGCTTTATTGTTGAGCAGTAGCCGCAGTGATAATCTATAAACCTAAAGCAGGTTATGGTTGGCTTTACTCATTTCTAATAGCTATTCATTGTGCTTAAGGAAGATCCCAACTTCCCTCCATGGCTTAGGGAATGTTAGAGCTTGTGACTCCTGTGTGCTGCTCGGTGCTATTTTATAGGACCCTATGTCATTCAGCATTACTAATCTTCCTGAGCAAGCCAAGCTCATACTTATCTGTGGAACCATATGAGTTGTTTCTCCACCTGAAATGGTTTTCTTTTGTCTCTCAAATAGCTGGCCTTCTTCATTTGTATGTCAGTTTTAGCATCTCACAGGTCTCTACTTCCTATGCAGTCTAAAGTGAGACACAGCCACTCGGTGACATCACACGATATGACTCTACCTGACATTGTTCTTGTTTATATTCCCATCTGTTGTCTTTCTCTACACACTGGCATAGAAGTGTCTTATCTATGTAGTGTTTCCAGCAGTGTATGTGGCATGTAATAGGTCCTGAATAAATATCAGCTGAATTAATGAGTGTTCGCGTGCCCACATGTCTGCACATGAGCATTATGACAGTAGCTGCTTAGGTGGCTTTTATGTTCAAGGTCACGGTTGTCCACCAACTGACTGGAGATTCAAAAATTCAAAAAGTCTTTGGGTAAAATGGAAATTAGCAAAGTAACCATGCAGCGTTCAGCAATTTCTTGTTTAGCTGAATATTACCTCTGTACTTGACAATAGGAGATATACCGATTGGTTCCCCCCCCCCCCGCTACTGAGACAATATTTTTTAATTATTGTTGTTGTTGTTGTTACAGGCCATCTGCTGCAAGGAAGTTTGTAGATGAAGGAATTAAGACATTAGAAGGTAAGTATGACATAAGTCACTAAGTCCAAGTTAAAATCTCCGGGAAGGCCATCTTGGAAATCCTGTTCTCAAATAAATGTAAATGCAAATAAAGGTGTTTTCGCAGCAACATCACAGAGAGCAGATCTGGAATAAGGTCAGCCTTCTTGTCTTGGATATTTTTAGGTTTGTGACAAAAAAAATTAAGACAAGAAGTTCCTTGGTGCTATCTGATCTAGAGAATGAGCTTTACTAGCCTCATTTGTATTTTGAGTCAGCATGTATATAGCAAGCCAAAGAAACAGAGTAAATAGCAGATAGATAACAAACGTCATCACCTCCGGCACTGAGAACATCAGCCCAGATCAAATGGGGAAGCCCCGTCAAGCTGGCCAGGTGGAGGTCCTAGTAGAGCAGACACAGCAGTAAGACACCACCATCAAGTTCGGTGCTCACCGTACCCTGCAGAGCTGACTGGGGGAGCTTTTCCTGCATGGACGAGCTTCTCATGGCTGAGCTGCCAGCTCGCCCACTGCGTGTTTATATCATGGGCTGAACAGTAATCCCGGCCCCATTTACCTTCCAGTTGATAATCAGGGCAGTGCTGGTACACTCGGGCTTGCCCCTTGTCACAGACTTAAGAGGACCTTGAAAGACACTTTGAGATACATATCCTAGGGTCTGAACTGGGGGGACAGTCCTGCTTGGAAAGTTGGCTTCTCAAGAGCTCAAACAGTTCATGCCAGACTTCTCAGCTTAGAGACAGTGAAGTAGTGATTATTTGAATTTGGGTCTAAATTGCTTTTGTTTCTTCATGTTTTAGACAGTAACATTTTAGACTAAGCTGTATGTGGTGACAGAGTGTTTCTGTTAGAGATTTACAAGCTGGTGGAGGAGAGTTTGCTTTCAAAGAAATGGAGGGAAGATTAGTCCCTAAACCAAATTTTAGCACATTTTCCTTACCCTAACTTAAGCATCCTTTAAATGTAACGTATCGTCTCACTTTCCAAGAGTGCGTGTGAATTCATTGTCACACAGCGTGGAATGTGTCCTGTGCCCCACTTAGCATAGGCTGAAGTGTTGTGGGTTCAGCTAACCTCTAAGCAGCCCAGAGAGGCCGGGCCAGGCTTTGGAAACTAATCTGGTTTGAATGCCACTTCCAAATCCTCCTCGTAGTGGGTTGGCTTAGTCCCTCGGCTTTTGGGCCGCATGGATGTAACTCTGACCCGCGGGATTTGATGTCATAATGTCTGTGGAGTGCTCAGAGGAGTGAGCAGTAGTGAGCACCGCAGCGGCACCTGACTGTGCGGGGTGCTCCTCCTAGTAGCAGTGCTTGTCAGCCAGCCAGAAAACAAGCTACCTGTGCCTCAGGAGGACTGTGTATTTTTTGCCTGGATCATATACAGTTTCTCCGAGTGAGATGATTGGCCTTGTGAGTTTGACAAAGCTATTCACATGGTGGTGCTAGAACCTCCTGTTCTGGTTTTTATATTTCATAATTCAGATATGTAATAAATGGTGACTGCATATAATTGTTTCCATTTCATTTCAGATATATTTGGTAGTATTTTCTGTGGGAGGTAGTATATGTGCATTTACTAAACAATGCATACTTTTCTCCATTTCTTCAGAGGGAATTTTTGTATCTCTCAATATTCTGATTATTAACAAATTACATTTGAAGTTTAGTTGTCTTATTTTTTCTTTAGCAAAAGTTGCTACTGCATTCATGCCTAGAAAGACATATTAATGTTAAATGTTTTCCAGATGAAAAGATGAGGATAATACCCTTCTCTCCATTAGCACAATGCCTTCACAAATTCATACTCAGTGCTAACTGAACAGGGGAGTTAACAGTGTTTAAGAAGAAGGAGTCTAGGCCGGGCATGGCAGTAATGCAGACAGAGGCAGCTGATCTCTGAGTTTAAGGCTAGCCAGGACGATGGTGTGAGACCCTGTCTCAAAAAAAAGTCAATTATAAAAGCTTAAGAAGCTGTGGTTACTATTGCTGCTGTAAACAGTGTAGTAAGCTACATTAGATATGTTAAGGGTGTTTTTAACCCTAGCCAGTAAGGTTGCCTGTAATTCCTGTTTGTCTCTATATTTTTTCATGACCCTCTAATTGAAATTTTGACTCATTACATAAAAATGATCTTAAAGTCAGGTGTTTGCAATGTTGACTTGAAAATATGTTACTAGTTTTTAGTCTCTGTGGTGTTTTTTTTTTTTTTTTTGGTCATTGTATTTCCAAAATCATTTCAATATCTTTTTCTTCAGGGTAGCTCTTTGTAGAAAAGATAATTGGGTTTAATATCTTTTTCTAAAATATATTCAATTTAAACACCTCAACTTTATCTCCTATTCAGATCTCAGGAAAAATGAAGATAAATTGAACCATCATCAACGAATTGGGCTGAAGTAAGATAGCCAGTTTTGATACTTCAGATGTAAGAGTTTTCGTAGACATTTGGGTTTTCTTACTTTTTGAGATTATAATATAATATTATTACTCCCTCCCCTTTCCTTCCTCCAAATCCTCACATATATCCTCCTAACTCTCTTTCAAATACATGGCCTAGTTTTTCATTAGTTTTTACATATGCATGTGTAGACATTCTTTGATAACCTTGAGACTTAGCTAAATACAGCCTTTTTTATATTCAGAAATGCTGAACTTTGTGCGGAGTTTTGTAAACGTTATGCCTGTGCTCGTGTTTTATTGTTGCATTAGGTGCTTGTTATGTTGTTTTCATTTTCTTTGAGAATTCCTTTCCTTCTCCTAACATTATAAGGAGAACCTCCTTTTTAAAGATGGAGACGTGAGAACTGAGTATATCACATAGTGTTTAGCTGTGGTTCTCTTGGGGGGTGGCTGTTATTTGAGATATTGTTTCACCTTGAACTCCTCATGTTGCCCAGGCTGGTCTCAGACTTGTGATTCTCTTGCCTGGCCTTCCAGGATCTCAGGTTACAGGCATGAGGGCTATACCCAGCTCAAGTAGCTCTTTAGGAACTTACCCATGGTCTGTGAACATGAGGCATGTAAAGTTTACATGAAGATAAGAAAGAAAGATCTCAAATATGTACATGAAAGTATAGTATACTAGCATCAACAGTGATTTTGTGTAGCACGCATTACAGTATTAGTGTATAGCACTCTATTCTTGATGATTTAGCCCAGATTGCATTTTTTTTCCTATTGGTGCCTTATGATTTCTTTCATTTCTATAGTCCTTGGAGAACCTGAGTGTTGGGGGAATTCATAAGGTCTTCTGAAGAGCCTTGCACTCGGGACTGTTCTGAATACGTGCACTAGTTTCCTAGGCGTATGTGTAGACATTATTTCCTGCTGCAATACTATCCTATTGGGCTTCCTGAGATAGAGTTTATACATTATGCAGTTAACCTGTGTAAAATATACAATTGAACAACTTTTAATATATTTACAGGGTTGTGTAGCCACGATTACAGTCAGTTTTAGGACATTTTTTCTACCCTAAAGGAGCCTGGTATTCTCTTCCTCATTTAACCCTCACACACTTCTTTCTAAGTTTAGGAACCAATTAATCTTTCTACCACTACCACTTTTCCTGTTCTGGATGTTTCACACATCTTTCATGACTGCCTTAATTCACTCAGTGTCTTGTTATTCTTAGGTTCATCCATATTGTAGGATAATATTTTATTTTATTTTTTTTTTTGTTTTTTTTTGTTTGTTTGTTTTTTTGTTTTTTGTTTTTTTTTTTTTTGTTTTGGTTTTTGTTTTTTTGAGACAGGGTTTCTCTGTGTAGCCCTGGCTGTCCTGGAACTCACTCTGCAGACCAAGCTGGCCTCAAACTCAGAAATCCACCTGCCTCTGCCTCTCAAGTGCTGGGATTAAAGGCGTGCGCCACCACTGCCCGGCTGGGATAATATTTTAAACAAAAATTTTGAAAACTTTTGGTATAATCTTCAACATGTATACATTGTATAACGTTTTGTTACTTGTATACATTGTATAATGTTTTAAATTAGGGTAAACATACCCATATCCTCAACATTTATCATTGTCATATTGTAAACATTCAAAATTCCTTCTAGCTTTTTGATGCTGTATATTATTTAGAAAGGAAATAAAACCATATATAGAATCAGCATCTAGCTCCCCTCAAGGCTGTAGCACATCAGAGCCTTCTCCTATTTTTGCAGGTTTTGGGTGCTTTGACCTGTAAACCTTTAACTTTCTCAGTAGAGGGCAATCTCCTCTGAAAACATGCAGCAATATGGTCTATTTATTTACTGTAGCTTGGGTTGTTTATTTAGACTAGATTTCATGTATCCAGGACTGACCTTGAACTTGCTATGTAGCCAGAGAATGATGAACACCTCCTAAGTGCTATAATTACAGGCATATGCCACCAGATCTGGTTTATCCAGGGCTTTGTGCATGCTAGGCAAAAGATCGCCCAGCTACATTGCATTCTGATCCCCATTTCTTTATTCTTGTTATGTGAATATAAAGTGTGAATATATGGAAATGAACTTAAAGCCTGACATTTTACAAAGGATGCAGTTTGGATCAATTAAGCAGTGGGTGCCTTCTCCACCACCTGCCCTGGCTTTCTTGTTGTCTTCTAACTGAATTCTAGTCTTGATTTTTGACAAATGATGCACTTCTATGCTTGATATGGTAGATAGTTTTTAAACATTAAAATTATACAGAAATCTCTTTCCACCTTCATGTCTTTCTAGATATTTCGAGGACTTTGAAAAGAGAATTCCTCGTGAGGAGATGCTGCAGATGCAGGTGAGAGACGCATGGTGCTCTATAGCATGAGAAGGCCAGCTGCTGTTAGAATACTGACTTCAATTTTCTTCTGTTAGGATATTGTACTTAACGAAGTTAAAAAAGTGGATTCTGAGTACATTGCTACAGTCTGTGGCAGTTTCAGAAGAGGTAACATACTTCAGACTCTCGAGTTATTCATGGCTTGATGTTAAAGTTGCCTAGTGTGTATGACGGACTTAGATTAAAGAGATGTGATTTGTGTCACTTCATAGACTTCCTAAGACCCATAGTATTAGTTAAGTCTACTTGTTCATGTTTATCTCATTACTACTGTTTATCCCATATCCCATTGTGTGTGTCTCCCCCCCCCATCTCTCTCTCTCCTTGTACCTGAGTAATTGGACAGAAAATGGAAGTTACAGTGTAGTAGAAATTTATCTTGTTGGAAATAGGGCCCTCGATTTCATTCTAGGTTGGCCTAATTAGTAGGTTTACATAGAGAATTCAGTGTATGTTCTTTTTTATCGTAGGTGCAGAGTCCAGTGGAGACATGGATGTTCTGCTGACCCACCCAAACTTCACATCAGAATCGAGCAAACAGGTACCTCAGAATGTATGAGCAAATATGATCAGTCTTACTCAGGAGGACTGGCATTTTCTAAGTGATAGTTGGATGTTTTTACCATGTGGATTTTGTTTTGTTTATGGTGCTGGGAATTGAACGTGGGGCCTCATGCAGGGACTCTACCACTAAGCTATAACCCTAACCCTGAAGTTTATTTTAGTCTTTATATGTAGACACATACAGACAAACACAGAGTATTGTTGCAAATTAACCATAAGTGAGGGAATAAATGAGTGAGTGAATCTCTGGGAGTAGAATCTGCTGCTGCTCACACTGTGTAGGATGAAGAGGTCCTCAGTGGCAGGGAGGCATGGGGCAAGAGCCCAGGCTTGACATGTGAACGTCTGTGTATTCTCCTATTGTTTTCCATGGTAAACCAGCATCTAGAGATAAAAATATGCCACAACAGTACCACATTTCTTTTACAGATACCTGTATGTGATAAAACCACATCTGTCTTGCAAATAAAAACTCATAATTTGTAGCATGAGCGTCCATAGCAAAGCAGAGTGGTGTGGGCTCTCGGGAAGATGCACACTGACTGTCAGTATGGATGCAGGGCTTCATGCCTCACATCAGGGTTAGGGGTTGTTAAAATTTTCATATGTGCAAATATTTCACAGTAACTGGTTTCCAGCAGCTTTAGTGTTGATTTTTATTTTATTTTATTTTATTTTTTAGGAATCCATACTGATTCAGAGTTTATCTTAAACATAGCCAAGGACTGTGGTTAGAGAGGATGTTGGGTAAAATGTCATGAGGGGCGTCCCTGTGCCTTCACTCCATGGTCTTGTCCCATTAGAATAAAAGATGAGGAAACCCATAGTGTTTCTCATCTCTCTCCTGCCCTGGCTCTCTACCATATGTGGTTCCTTACTGTGACTGCCTGGTCTTGTAGTGCAACATTTCCATCTGTCTCTGATGTCACATGAGCCAGGACACACAGACACCTGGCAGACTTCTTCCCACAGTCAGTACCCACTGACTGTCATCCTGCTGGTCCCCTGGACTGACTGCGTCCTATGAGAGGCAAAGTGAGTTAGAGAGAAGGATTCAGTTTTTTGAGCATATCCTAACATCTAAAGAGATGAAATTGAAGAAGATATTTTCAGAATTATTTACTATAAATTTCAGAAATACTTAGCATAAAATGCATATTTTCATTAAGAGAATTTTTATCTGTTACAGTAAGGCCAGAGATATGGCTCATCAAGTAAAGCTGCTTGCCACCAACCCTGACTCGGGTTCAGTCCCTGGACACACAGGGTAGAAGGAGAGAGCTAATTCTCTTAAGTTGTTTCTCTGCCTCTGCATATGTACATGTGTATGTACACTTACACTCTAAATAAATAAATGCAAATAACTGCTGTAAAACTTTACTTGTTAAAAACATATAAAGGCAGATATTTTAAATTTTAGAATATTTTTGCTTTTTAAAAAGAGCTAAGTCTTTGATTTGATGAAGCCAAATAAAGTTTATTATCATTGAAAGCATAAGTAGTTTTTTTGTTTGTTTTGTTTTGTTTTTTAAGATTTATCTATTTATTATGTATACAACATTCTGCCTACATGTATGCTTGCAGGCCAGAAGAGAGCACAAGATCTCATTTTAGATGCGTATGAGCCACCTTTTGGTTGCTGAGAATTGAACTCAGGACCTCTGGAACAGCAGCCATCTTTCCAGCCCTGGATAAATAGTTTCTAAGAAAAAGAAATCATTTTATTTGATGGTCGGACATGGTGGCGTGTTCTTGTAATCTCATCACTTTAGAGGCAAGAGGTTTAGCCCACTCTACAGAGTGAATCCCAGGCCTGACAGGGCTATGAAGCAAGCAAGCAAAAAATAAAAAAGGAAGAAAGAGAGAAAGAGAAAAGAAAAGGAGAAGAAAGAAAAGCAGTTCAAATTGATGCATTTTCTACTAGAGGGGAAATATACTCAACCTATGAAAGAGGAGGGTTGGGAAGACGGCTTAACCCTGACAGCCTGAGTTGAACGCCTGAAACCCACTCTGAAAGCCAGATGTGGTGGCTGGCGTGCATCTGTAATCCCAGCATTCCTATGACAAGGTGGGAAGTAGAGGCAGGACAGTGGAAGATCGCAGGCCAGTTTCCCTGAAGAATTCTGAGTAGAGCTGGGAGATTCCCAACATGAGAGACAACCAGCTCTGAAGCTCTGTTCCCTGATTATAAACCACCACATGCACACATTGGTATGCACACACATAAATTAAACGAATAAGTAATTTGGGGAATTTATGTCTTTAATGATGCACGTGTGTCTGTGTAGGAATGTGTATGTGAGCACAAGTACCCTCAGAGACCAGAGGTGTTGCGACCCCTAGAAATGCGGTTACAGACAGTTGTGGGCCTGTGAATGCTAGAAATTGAACTGGGGTTGTCTGGAGGTAAGCGTTCTTAACCACTGAGCCATCTTTCCAACCCCAAGACACTTCTCTTTTTTAAAGGAAACAGCCTAGAGCTGGGGGCATAACTCAAGTAGAATGTTTGAGTGTGTAGCATTCACAAGACCCTGAGTTGGGTCCCTAGCACTGCGTAAAACAGGGCATGATGGTGCAGCAGCAGGTTATCCTGCTCTACATATTCCTAACATAGCCTGGGTAGGCCTTCTCAAAGAGAGGAAGGAAAAAAAGAAATGGGTTTAGGGGACATAGCTAAGTGACAGAGACTGAGGCCCTGGGTTCACTTTCCAACACTAGAAATGTTTTCTTGTTTTAACAGTATTCTTTTTCTATTTCCTGATCATGGTTATGAAGCCAAAGTTGTTACACCGAGTTGTGGAGCAGTTACAAAAAGTCCATTTCATTACAGATACTCTGTCAAAGGGTGAGACAAAGTTCATGGTAAGTGTTTGTTTGTGTTAACTCTCCATGACTTGTAGCTTTCGGTCACCATCCTTTCGGTCACCATCAACAAATAGCTGCAGGGCAGAGCACTGTGGTCCAGGCAAAGCTCCAGGGCAGCCAGGGCTCCATAGAGAGACCTCAAACAACAATACAAAAGTCATAGCAGACTCAGAGCTTAGGAAAAGTAATTAATCACGATATCTTAACTCTCAGAGCTATTTTTAGAATATCTTACTAAAGGATTTTCTTGTAAACACTTTGTTAATAGTTTGAATCACCAAAATATTTGGGCAGAGTTTGCTCTTTAAAACTATTCATGATAAGGGACACAAAGTGAGCCTTTCCTAAAACAGCAGTAGTGTCATATTCTCTGACTCAGAAGACTTTTAATGAGTGGGGTTCGAAATGCCTGATTAGTTCCAGGTGGAAAAGCCCGTGTCAAAAAAGAGAGGAAGGAAGGAAGGAAAGAAAAGAAAAGAGAAAAGAGCAAAGAGAAGTGTCGCCCAGCCTGTTTAGTAACCTGTTACAGCAGTGAAGAAAGAAAGGGGATTCGGGTTCGCAACAGAACGCACTGGGAAAACCTTGTGCAGGGAGCCTACAAAAGGGCGCTTGCAGAGACTGTAAAATCCACTCTGCTGAACTCTCAGAGTTCTGTGGCCTTTGGGCTGTGATGTTAACCCAGCACTAAGGTTGAGGCAGGAAGGTTGCTGTGAGTTCAAGTCCTGTCTGGGCTACATAGTTCCAGGTCACACTAGGCCACAGAGTCAGACTATATCTCAAAAATAAATTTTAAAAAGCAGCAAATGAGCCGGGCAGTGGTGGCGCACGCCTTTAATCCCAGCACTTGGGAGGCAGAGGCAGGTGGATTTCTGAGTTTGAGGCCAGCCTGGTCTACAGAGTGAGTTCCAGGACAGCCAGGGCTACACAGAGAAACCCTGTCTTAAAAAACCAAAAAAAAAGCAGCAAATATATTAAAACCAGATAAATAAGTCTCTCTGAGTAAGAAAGCAAGAAAGCTAATGAAAATCAAATCCTCACTTTTTTCCTTGACTTGACTTTATTCTGGTTATTTCATTTGGGTTTGTTTTGTTTTTTTTTTTCCCCATGCTGCACTTTCTTGTGTCACGTGACTGAAAGGGAAGCATGTTAGCTGAAGTGCAAGGCAGTGACTGAGAAAGACAAAGTGAATTATTGTAAAGTAGAACAATGGTGATTTCCAGAGCCCCGGAAGTGGGGAGTGTCACTTAGATGTGCAGTTTAGGTGGAATAAATTAGAACCCTGGGCACGGGTGGGTGACAGCTGCATAGCTGAGTAATCGTGCAGTTCAGAAATGTTGCCTATTTTTGGAAAGGGAAAAGCTGATAAAACTTAACTCACCAAACTACAGAAGCAATGGCCAGAGAGATAGGTCAGTGGCTAAGGTGTGGAGGGCGGCTCGCAGCTGCCTGTAACGCTAAGGGGTGGGTTGTCTCAGGCCTCTAGCCTCGGTGGACACCTAGGCTCTATGTGTACGCCCATACACACATCACAGAGATGCCAAAAAGCAGAACTACGTCACATTTTACTTGCTATAATAGGGTTTTTAATAATCAAATAAATCCCCATTTTCCTGGGTTCTGTTCTGTCCTGCTGCCTCTGCATTACCTATGTCAAGTCACTAGCCCTGTGAATAATCCCCAGGCCTGAGGCCTTTGCCCCCCAACACAATTAAAGTAAATCTTAATAAACACTAGAACTGTGGTGAAGACTCAGCACATAGAAGACAGCCAAATAATCTCTTTAGTTTTCTTGTTTGCTTTGTTTTCTCTATTTCTAAGATTTCTTCAAACTCTTCTACTTTTATATCATACTTAAACCTTCCTTGAATATTTCTCTTCTGTAATATTCTGCCTGCTTCATGAATCAAAAATCTTGTTATCTGTGAATATTACTGGCAGCTTTCTCCTTTGTGCATAATCATTATTTTATTGAGGTTGCTTCTTCCTGCTTGTTTTGGTCTCTGTGTCTCATGCTTGGTGCTTTCCTTGACTAATCTCTACTTTAGAACCTGTAAAGGCCAAGTCCTGGAAGCCTGATCCTCATTTGCTCTCCATGTGGCCCTTTAGTTCCCGGGATACACTGAGCAGGTGGAGGTTGTACCTCCTGACATGGGCGTACTGTATCTGAAGCATGTCTGTCCACAGCGGCAGAATTCACTGAATAAGAGGCTTACAAACTACACAGACAGTTTCAGGTTCTCAGCTGGCGAGAGAAAATGCTAACAAACCAGTTGGAGAGTTACTGGAAGCATTCAGGACTGAGGAGTCGTGGGGTCAGGCTGAGCTGCAAAGGCACCAGGACCCTCAGCGCATGGTCAGGACCAGGTCTGAGGGGTGAACATGAAGGCAATCCGATTATGTCACACACAACAGGGAAAACATCGGGAAAACATGCCCTGGCTGTTTGTCCCTTGACACGTGCCCAGTGGAGATGCCAAGTGTCAGTGGGTATGGACGTTACAACGTTGGGTGACCTTTTATAAGTGGAGGGCTCAGGTTGAAGATACTGATTTAAGTCCTTGGGCCTAGTTTTCCTGCCATAGTTTTAATAATCCATGAACCCCCATGTTCCTAATCTTCTTATTCTTAAACATGAAAAAGTGTCACCTGAAATCTAAGTTATTAGTCTCCACCTCATGGCTGCTGCTGGATGGTGGCTGGTCTCTCAGCACAGAAGAGTACAGTTGAACTGCCTCTGCATTTGTACTCAGTATGGAGTCATCCAGGGCAAGGCAGTCTGAAAACTGCACACAGCTTAGAGCAGCGCAAGGACTGCACAGGCTGCAGCTTCATCTTCATGTAGAGCTTACGGATGGTTCTGTGCTAAAAGTACGCAAAATTCTAGGACTGCTGGAATTAGCTCAAAGTACCTTCACCTTGAACGTTTGATGAGAAGTAAGCCTTAAATTGACGCTATCTAAACATTCTCTAAAATATCCACATAGGGTGTGTGCCAGCTTCCCAGTGAGAATGATGAAAAGGAATATCCACACAGGAGAATCGATATCAGGTATGATTCAGATTGTTGGGTCCTGTTTGCTCCTCTGCTCAAGGTGACATAGGTCTGCAGAGCCACCTTTGATTTGAAGGGATGATACATTCCTGTGAAATACAGTGTTAGACTGAACTGTATATCTACAGACGACACTTTCTCGAGATTTACTCCTCACCAGAATATGGCCGTAGCGGGCATGGATTCCCGTGTTGTAATAAGTAGATGCACACCTCTAGCAAAGCAAAGCTTCCTGGGTGTAGCTGGAACTTGGAGTTAAATGCCCAGGTTCTGGCAGCCCATCAGCCTCGACTCCACTGCCTGTCCTCATATCAAAGACAATGGCAAGAAGCTCAGATGAGGGTTCCGTGTATCCGCATTGGGAAGAATAGACCGAGCTTCTGACATCCTGGGCCCATTTGCTGGGCTCTGGTTTGAGAATTAGGTCTAAATAGGGGAAGAATTAGAGCAGGGACCAAGGGAGGTGAGGTATGCACAGTTACTCAGTCCTCAGAAGGCTGTGGCCCTAGGTCCATCACTGTCTCGACTCTCATCCTGCAAACTGGCCCAGTGGTTCCTGAAAGATGGTTATTCCTGCTCCAGTGTGCAGCCTCAGCCTCACCAGTAATTGCCCTTGTCAGAGGGTTGGCACCTAGTTTGAGGTCCCCCATTCTGGAACCCCAGGTGACTCAAGAGGCGAGGGACAATGGTGAAAGGAAAGCAGAAAGCTCAAGACAAAGGCAGTCTTGCTCTTCCTTAACTTGTGGGTCCAAATTAGTAGGCAGTGTGTTTAGAAAAGCAGCTTCTAGCAGCTATAGTCCCCAGTTGCAAGCCGAGGTGATATGGTGGCCAGTGAACAGTCAGCCTAATGTCTGCTTTTTGTGGGTGACTAGAGTACACAGAGTTACCTCAGGTGTTTTGTCTTTACTGATTTTAGAAAACCTTTATTTGTCAAACTTGAAATATGTGGTAAGAAAATATTTTTCCCTAAGGTTGATCCCCAGAGATCAGTACTACTGTGGTGTTCTCTACTTCACTGGAAGTGACATCTTTAATAAGAACATGAGAGCGCATGCCCTGGAAAAGGGCTTCACAATCAATGAGTACACCATCCGCCCCCTGGGGGTCACTGGTGAGTGTCTGTGACTGTCTGAGCAGCCATCCTTTCATCTGGAGAGAAGGTCGTTTCCAAGCGTGTTTGAGCTGGGCTTGTCAGCATGTGCTCTAGTGCCTGTTATCCAGCACTAGGGAGGTCTAGAAGTAGGATTAGCCTTGGCTACTCAGCAGGTTTGAAGGCAGCCTAGGCTACATTAGCTTCCTCTCAAAAACAAGGTATTTTAAGATAACACATTCTAAAAAGACTTTTAGTAATCCTGCTATAATGGTTTGAATATGCTTAGCCCAGGGAGGTGTGGCCTTGTTGGAAGAAAAGAATGTTACTGTGGGAGTGGGCTTTGCCAATCTTCTCCTGTTTGCCTTTGGAACAAGATGTAGAACTCTCAGCTCCTTCAGCCCCATGCCTGCCAGGACACTGCCATGCTTCCCACCTTGATGATAATGGACTGAACCTCTGAACCTGTAAGCCAGCCCCAATTAAATGTTGTCCTTTATAAGAGTTGCCTTGGTCATGGTGTATCTTCACAGCAATTGAAACCCTAACTTAGACACCTGCCATTTAATTGTAGCTTTTGTGTTTTTAAACATAGGAAGCAAAGGATCCTTTTAAGACTCAACTGATGGCCAGTAAGGCACAAGTTGTTTCTAGTCTGTTAGAATTGGTTAAATTGTTGGAGATACAGCTTAGTTACTACAGTGCTTGTCTTGCATACATGAGGCCCTGGCTTTGATCCTCAGCAAAGTGGGGGGAGAGCAGGGAGGGTATTAAGTCCTTCCAGCCTACTTATGCCACTCACTAAAAAGTTGTACTGATCTACAGGGTTCTGTTGTGATGTCTCTGAGACTAATGAAGAACTTGGGTATCATTTCTTCTAGTATCACTCAAAACTGGTGATGGAGACTGTGGGTCAGTGATGAGCATGTAATACGGGTGCCATCACCACCACTCCCCCTTCATAGGAGAAAACAAAACAAAGTTTAAAAACTCAGAGAGTAATTCCTGGGTAATTATTTTCATGCCAGGCTGTACGCTTTAAAGAATAGATGAGGCGGCTCAGCCGGTGAGGACTTACCTAAAGCCCGGCCCTGGGACTCACAATGGGAGGAGAGCGGGCTCCCACAATCCTCTGTCTTTCACATGTGCCCTCTGTGACACACACATGCCCACGTGTGTACATACACATGTTCACACCCCACATGCAAAATTAATAAATGAGTATAATGTTTTTAAAAATCAGAATTTAAAAATCTTGTTTAACATTTCACAATCTACTGTGTAGTTTACTGGTGGTGTCTACTGGAAGAATAAGGTTTTACCATTTTATCCTAAAAGTTATACAGCCAGGACTTATATCTCATGCAGATTGGAGCACTGCTTTTCAAACTTCAGCATTCAGTTTACTGGGTCCTTGTTAAACATGTGGGTTCTAATTTCATAGGTACTCAAGCTTCTGTATTTCATTTCATTGATTTAATTTTGGAGACAGGGTATCACTCTGTAGCCCAAGCTGGCTTAGCCATATACATACCTGACACAAGAGTCCATAATCGTGGTAGATTTCTAAGTCATGCCATTACTGCTAGATAAGGATAACCACAGTCTGAGTTGCAAAACCACTATTTTATGAGATCCAGCAGAAAGGACCATAAACTAGGGTGACTCCCGGCCACAGTTGGGACACCCATGCTCTCTCTCTGTAACACTGGTAATAAGACAAAAGATTCATGCAGACTGGTGTCAGCAAGTGGAGGCGAGCAGGAAAGAGCTTCTTCCAGGTGGCTTACTCCCTTTCCCCTGAGCTGGAAATGGAACCTGGGCCTTGCATTCTGAGTCAGCCTGCACTTCTGATGGAGTCCCTCAGGCCACGGTACCTCAGTCTGAGATATTAAAAAAGCTCCCAAACTAGTTCTTAAAATACTTCTGTTCTCTCTCTACTTGCAGGAGTTGCTGGGGAGCCCCTGCCTGTGGACAGCGAGCAGGACATTTTTGATTACATCCAGTGGCGCTACAGGGAGCCCAAGGATAGAAGTGAATGATGTCCCTCTCCACCCCAGGTGTGCCCCACTAGGGGCCCTAATTTATTTCTTAACCTTTGCTATGTAAGGGCTTTTGGTGTTTTTAAGTGATTGCTTCTTCTCTGTGCTTACCATGTACTATAATCAATAAACCTCTTGAGCTATTACTGAATATTGTTTTCGCAAATGTGTTTAAATTTTGTTATGTTTATGATCACAGTACCATGGGTTTACTAGAGAAACATAAGAGCTAATGTGATAGACAGTATTTAATGAACTGTCACTTCTGCCTCACATTGCAACCACAGTCTTCCCCGCTTGTCCCCTGTTCACCCTTTACAGGTCAGCTGGCTCTCCCAGAGCGACCTCTGGAAGTTGGTTCAGTATCTTTAGGAACCAGAGGCTGTCAGGCATGGTGCATGGTGGTGCACATCCTTAATCCCTGGGTTTTGGAGGCAGAGACAGGCAGATCTCTCTGAGTTCAAGACCAGCCTGGTCTACATACTGAATTCAAGGATGCCAGAGCTACACAGTGAGACCCTGTCTAAAAAGAAAAGGAAGCGGTGGTGAGAAAGAGAAACAAGGGCCTTCATAACTGTACTGTCTCTTTTTGACCGTTTCCCATTTGCAGTATATACTGATAACTAGAAGAACAGGTATGTGCCTTAACTCAGGTGGCAGCCCTTCGCCTGACGTGACTCAGGTCAATGGCACCTCACTAGCATTCGTTAGTTTGTCGGCAGACGGTCCACTGTATACCAAAGATCATGTTGTACACAAACATACAATTTCAATTTTTAAAAAAGATTTATTTGAACAGATTGAGTCACTGTGTCAGGACCGTTTTATTGTAGTCATGTCAGTATTGTAGACAGTAGACACAAAGCCAAAAGTAACTCATCACAGTGTAGCCTCTCAGTATCTGCTTGCTGTTGGTTTCAGTTGCTAGAAGATTCGGCTTTATGTGCCGGGTGTGATATGCTCACCTGTAATCCCAAGAGTCACTTGAGGTAAGAAGGTCATGAGTTTGAGGCCAGCCTGCGCTATATAGCTTACTTTGAGACCCTGTCTTAGAACCCTTTTGCCTCCCAAAAAGAGCATCCAGGAGGTAGAGACAGGCAGATCTCTGTGAGTACAAGGCCAGCCAGGGCTACACAGTGAGACCCCTGTCTCAGAAAACAAAATAAAAAAACTATAATAAAATTAGTGCCTAGGATTCTGTGAACACGACGATGAGTCTGTGTTTTTACAACTTATATTCTTTGGCATACTCTTAGCCTTGTATGTTGTCGGGTACCAGTCACCTGACTTCTACACGATAGTCCAGGCCCACAGTCGCAGCGCTGGAAGATTTCTGGGGCTTGGGCAGTGTCTTTGTGCCCCCTCCTGGAGCAGACTTGTCCCTCTCGTAGAACTGGCTTGCAAATTTTTGTCCAAAAATGGCGAGCACAGCAAAGTCCAGGGCCGCAGTCAGAGGTTCTAAGACAGCTTTCTCCCTCCTGTCCTGTAACAAGTTAGGCACAGGCTCTAGAGGCGGCAGATGGGTTAAGCGTGTGTGTGTGTCTTGTACTAATGAGTTGAGATTGGGGATCTAGGAATAAAGGCTACTACCTATAGAGCCTATATATAAAATAGCAAAGCCAATAGGATACATAAGTCTCACACAATAAGCACAATAAGGGAAATTATAGCCCTACCTAACAAAGACATTATTTTCTGTCCTGAGAAATATGTAGCACTCCACAGAGTTTGCGAATACAGTTTTTAGTGAGCATTGAACCCTTTGCTTATACAGGAGCCAGCCTGCCCTGTGACATGAGCAGGGCCGGCTTACAAAGGGCCAACTCGTCCAATGACGTGGACAAGGACGGTCTTTGTACCTCTTCACTTTCCAATATTCTGTTATTTGAAGACTTTAATTTGAGACTCCTATTTTGTTTAAAAAGAAAATTGTAAATCCCCAAGTATGGTGGCAAACACCTTTAATCCCAGCAGAGGCTGTCGGATCTCTTAAGTTCCAGGACAGCCTGGTCTACATAGTGAGTTCCAGGACAGCCAGATCTACAGGGACCCATTTTGTATTTTGTACACGCTGGGAGTGAATGCATCTACTTTGTGTGCTGAGGCTCTAGGAAAGGAAAGTGGCACTCGTTACACCGAAGGGGGGAAAGCCGTGGGTCCCAAGGTTTTCTTCCTAAGCTGTCATCACTAGGGCTTGCCCTGGCCTGGCCAGTGGAATCCCTTGAGCTGCCCCAAGAACTCACAGACATGGGGTGAGGGAGGTTAGTTTCAGCCTGTGGGACTGGGAGGGAGAAAATTACTTTTAAAATAAAAGATGCTCTCAGAATGATGCTCTTACCCTTATTACTTTGTGATTTCTTCGTACCGGGCTTCCCCTGAGGTCTGTTTTCCTCCGTCGGCCATTTGGTGGTTCCTTCTGCATAGGTGCCATCTTGGCCATCAGTGTTTCTGTCCATCACTGGCCTTGTGTCTTCCACTGCAGTGCAAACATCTGAGGGACAAATGGCTTTAATCAGTGTTAGTGATTCTGAGGGACAAGCACAGGTGTGCCGTTACTGTAGTGCCCAAGAATTTGGCAGCACTTCCACATTTCATTTTATAATATATTTCAGAAACATACACTGAGTATTTATACACTCACGTATAATAAAATAATTGATTAATAAAATCTTAGGCAACGTGGAAAGATCCAAACCAGTCCACCTTGAATCTGCCCTTTAAAATCATTTTTTTTTTTTTTTTTTTTTTTGGTTCTGTAGACCAGGCTGGCCTCGAACTCAGAAATCCACCTGCCTCTGCCTCCCAAGTGCTGAGATTAAAGGCATGCGCCACCACTACCCGGCTCTTTAAAATCATTCTATCCATGCCAAAAGACAGCCACACAAATTTACTTCATCCAGATCCAAGAACATCCTAGCCTGCCTCCCCTGGTCAGTCCTACTCTACAGGACTCCAGCGATGCTATCAGATCGCAGCCCGGGTGGTTTGGAGCCCAAGGTCGCTCACCATTCATACAGACTGTTCCTGGGCAGCACATGGCGCTCCTCTGGCACCTCCTGCGAACTCTGCGGCACGTGGCACAGAACGACCGTTCATCATGAAGTATGAAGCAGAATTTCCCAATGCTGCAGTCTCTGTCCGATGCACACTGTGAGCCCTGTGAAGGGAAACTTGTCACAGGCTGGGAAATTCAGGGAGACCTAAGAGGATTTTATCCACGGCATGGGTTGGGAGGCCAAACTCTAATGGCTGTGGGATGCCACCGTGGCCAGCTTTGGGCACCATCTTAATTTTTCAGCATAATTGGTTTTCTCTCGAAAAGAGTGCATCAAGCTACCTGTGATATCTTGGCTAATCTGGAGCTTGTGTTTGGAAATTTGTCTTCAATTAATTATGAACTATGCCCCAACCCCAATTTTACTTCAAAACTCAAAATTTAATATTCCTACACTCTTCATGAAAAATCACAGTTCTTCATGTGTGTCTTACGGATGACAATTATAAGTCCCACTGTCACTCCATCCTCTGCTCCCCAACTGTCCTTTATTATGTATACAGTGTACGCACTACAGAGAATAGTATAGTTTAATGTATGCATAGAGTATAATGACCCCCCAAACAATTCTGTGGAGTTGACGGTTACAATGACGGGTCATGTCCTAATGTGTTCACGTCCTAACTCCTCCACACCTGCTGTGTAGCTGTGGCCCAAATTCCTGTCTTCTTCATTGCTAGATAGAAATCCATGCCTATCTCCACTGGCAAGGAAGACAACTGAGCACAGAGCCTAGCACATGGCACCGCCCCATTGTGTACTAGTTGGTAGATAAATGTAGAGCCCTGACCAGAAAAGCCATTTGATCCCCTTTTGTTTTGCATGCCTTTTTGAGAGATTTTTATCTGCAATCGGGTTGGCTTCTGACTCACTGACAGCTCCTTAATTCTGCATTCCCTGCCTCCTGGGGGATGGAATTAACAATAACTGATAAGAGAACTGGATTTTATGTGCAAATGCAGTCATACATAAATTCACTTAGAGGTGAGGGGCCCTGCCTGATAAGTGCTGTCTTGGTGGTTGGTCTCAGTGTTCTAGCCACACTCACCTTCCCAGCGCCTTGCACATCCGTGGAGCTCTTGATGTTGTTAAAATCCAGAACCAGAGCTCCCAGGGGTGAACAGAACCAGCTGAGTCCAAGCAAGGCCACCAGTACCATCCTTCAGTCACACTGGTCTCTCGGGAGCCCCAGTGCCCCTGAGTCTTCGAAGGCTGGGTTGCTGAGTGGTCCTAGGTTGCCCACAGAGGCTTTTTCTGAAACAGAGAATCTGCCCAAGGAAGGTGTGTGAAATGAGACAGGCCAGGTCTGACCAGCATGCTTTTCCGAAACTATTTATAACCAGATGTGGCCCCTCTTCTCCCTTCCAACCCACTGTTTCCTTCCTCTTTACCACACACAGGCTTCAACAGATCTCTTCAAATCTTTGATCAATAGTTCAAAACAAGGACTCAGTGGAACAGACCAGAGGCAGGGCCACAGCGGCTGTTCCTGCAGGCGGGAATCCCTCTTAATTACCCCATATCAAAGTCAGTTCAAAGGGCTCCCAGCAAAGAAGAATGTTGGTATCAAAGGCAGCTCTGATAATCACCTGCATTTCCGACCCTCAATCCTTTGGGAGGAGGGGCAGATGGAGATGTGTCTTCACAGCTAATTGTACTCAAAGAAAGAACTCACATAAGCCAATATGCTGTAGATGGTTTTTTTTAAAAAAACAAAACTAATGAATCACTGAATCTACCCTGAAGTTTAAAGTGGAGAAGGGTTACTTCTGTTCAGCCCTGACATCTGGACTCTAGGGTTAGGGTTAGGGTTAGGATTAGGGCTAGGGTCCTGATAGCTTCCAAATTGTGAAATGCTGTCACCTGTTCTGTTCAGATAAATGTCACTTGGGAAATCACTCTTCTTACAATGAAAATTGAACTCTTTGAAGTCAGTTATTTTATTAGAAAAATAGTGGGGTGCATAAACATCTGATTTTATTTTCAAGTGTCTTAATTAATTTTTAAACTGATATATAAAAGCATAAATTAACACCTGCACTTCCAGCACTTGGCAAGTGGAGGCAGAGGAATCAGGAGTTCAAGGTCAGTCTTGGCTACAAAGCAAGTTTGACCCTGTCACAAAAAAATACATTTTTAAAGATTTTTAACTATGCACATGATGTGTGTGTGTGTGTGTGTGTGTGTGTGTGTGTGTCTGTGTGTCTGTGTGTCTGTGTGTCTGTGTCTGTGTGTCGGTGGTTTTGCTCATGTGACTGCAGTGCCCAAGGAGACCAGAAGATGGCGTCAGAGCCCCTGGAGGTGGAGTTACAGGTGGGAAGCTGCCTGATGTGGGAGTTCTTCATTGCTTCAGTCATCTCTCCAGACTATAAATTGAATTTTGTTTTGGTTTTGTTTTGTTTTGTTTATGGAGACAGGGGTTCGATGTATAGCCCTGGCTGTCATGGAACTGACTCTGTAGACCAGGCTGGCCTGGAACTCAGAGATCCACCTGTCTCTGCCTCCCAAGTGCTGGGATTAAAAGCATGTGCCACCACTGCCTGGCTTCCTAAATGGATTTTTTTTTTACTTTGTTTTGTTTTTCTTTAAAAAAAAAAAAAACAAAAACAAGAATTATCTATTTTATGTATATGAGCACATTGTTGCTGTCTGTAGCTGTCTTCAGACACACCAAAAGAGGGTGTCGGATCCCAGTACAGATGGTTGTGAGCCACCATGTGGTTGCCGGGAATTGAACTCAGGACCTCTGGAAGAGCAATCAGTGCTCTTAACTACCGAGCCATCTCTCCAGCCCTTCTTTTGTTTTTCAAGACAGAGTTTCTCTGTGTAATAGCTCTGATTATCCTAGACTCACTTTGTAGACAAGGCTGGCCTCAAACTCACAGAAATCTGCCTGCCTAAGTTGAATTTAAAATGTCTACTTTCATCCTTTTGTGTGTGTCTGTGTCTGTGTGTATATATATGTCTCTGAGTGCGTCTGTGATCTGTGTGTGTGTGTGTGTGTGTGTGTGTGTGTGTGTGTGTGTGCGTGTGTGTGTATATATATACTATATACTATATATATATATACTATATATATATACATATATATATAGTTTTGTTGTAAATGGAGTTTTACTGTGTCACCCATTACCCTCAGACTCCTGCCTGGCACAAGTGTCTTCCTGCTTCTGCCTCTGAGTATCACCCACCACCAAAGTGCTAACTTGGCTGTTACAGAAGCTTTGAATACTTTAAGGAGAAAACAAACCAGGTGCGGAAGGAAATAGGCCATTTAGTCCTCACTGTTTTCCTTCTTTTCAGTCTGGCCTGAGCCTAGGCCTGTTAAAAATCTAACAAGGCAGGGAGGCTGGGGAGTTGCCGTTAAGAGCACTTGCAGTTCTTGTAGAGGACCTGGGTTCAGTTCCCATCACCCACACGGAAGCTCACAACAGTCTGTAACTCCACTACCAGGGAATCGGATGCTGTCTTCTGACCTCATCAGGCCCCAGGCACACATGTGATGCGCATATATAGGTGCAGGCAAAAAGCCGGGCAGTGGTGGCGCACGCCTTTGATCCCAGCACTTGGGAGGCAAAGACAGGTGGATTTCTGAGTTCGAGGCCAGCCTGATCTACAGAGTGAGTTCCAGGACAGCCAGGGCTACATACACAGAGAAACCCTGTCTCAAAAAAACAAAAACAAACAGAAAAAAACAGATGCAGGCAAAACGCTCATACACATAAAATAATAAAATCTTTAAAAATTAAATAAATCTAACAAGAACACTTTTCTGTCAAGTGGCTTTGCTGAGTCTTCCTGAAGGAGCCCAGCGCAGCCAGGGACCCATGGGACACACTGGGGTGTGAGGACATTCTCAGCTGGGAGTGCCTAGGCAGAGCTCTGCTCGCAACTGCACCAGGACAGGGGCCTCTCTGTACAGCCCCCTTGCTGAACTGCACAGAATGTCAGGGAACCAAAGGCTTTAGGGTGGGAGCATGGATAGAAAGGAGACCCTGTCGAATGAACCAACAAGTCCTTGTGACTGACCTTTAGAAAGAAACTGTAAAATTAAGGATCTGGAGTGCAGGGAGGGGCTAGGACGACGTCCTCTTACGACAAGCACTGGGAAGGGTAAGTGGGGGCAGAGTTTTCGAGAGGACATGGTGTAGACCTTCTATAGAAAGAGGTTTGTGTTCCCTGGACAACTAATATTTGAGCTGATTTTTGTGGGATGTAGGTTAAGAGGCACATGGCAGCGGGGAGGTGGGGGTGGTTGCAGGGGGGGGGGCACACTTTTAATCCCAGCACCAGGAGGCAGAGGCTGGCCGATCTCTGTGAGTTCGAGGCCACCCTGGTCTATAGAGTGAGTTCCAAGACAGGGCTACACAGAGGAACCCTGTCTCAAAACAAAACAAAACAAAACAAAACAAAACAAAACAAAAACAAAACAAACAAAAATAGGCAGGGACAGAGCGAGAAGGGGAAAAAAAAGAAAAAAAGGCAAGTGGCAGCGACGGAAGATGGGTTCTGGATCTGGAGATGAATATTGTCGTTAGGAGGTGGATGGGAGAGTCCGATTAGCAATTTCCTTTGACGAAAGCTCTCGAAATAGTCACTTCGGCTAGATGTCTAATGTCAATTATGGTGTGAGATTAACCACCATGCTTTCTGTGAATAGCACTCTCCACTCTCCGGGACAGAGTACTGATAGAAACACACACACACACACACACACACACACACACACACACACACACACACACACACACTTGTTTACTTACTGGGGAGTGCATGTATGTGCACTCAAAGAAATCAGAAGACAGCTGTAGGGATCGGTCCTCTCCTTCCAGCATTCTGGTTCTAGGAACTGAACTAGGGTTCAGCAAGTGTCTGTGCCTGCTGAGCCATCTCACCAACCCATTCGTGGGCTCCTGTCAGTGTGGTCTGAAGTCTCCTGCTTATGTCAGCAGGCAAAACAGACCAGGCCTGGGGACAGAGCTAACTTCCTCTCAGCCTTTTCTCCCAGAGCACTGTACTCCTCTATCTTTCTGTTTTGCCTCAGCATGACACTCTGAGGTGGCTCACTTGGGGCAGATCTCTGAGAGGTGTGACCCACCCCAATGAAAGTTTGAGATACAATGTGATCAGGCAGTGTGACTTCCCAATGCCACAAACCATGGTACGTGGTTATGCCATCCTGTCTTGATGCACTGTGTGTGAAGCTGTGAGTGAAAAGAAATCTCAAGTGGGTTTAGTTGTTTGTTTGATTGATTTTGTTTTTGTTGTTGTTGTTTTGGTGTGTGTGTGTGTGTTTGTTTTTGTCTGTTTATTTTGTCAAAAGGACAAGAAAACAATAACTAATACATGTTCAAAGGAGCCTTCCTGTCCTTGGTCAGTCCACTGAAGCTCACGTGAGGCCTGCAGTAGCCAGATCCTTGCAGAACTCAGCTGGGACTTCTTGAACAGCAAGAAGCTCCGTAACTTAGCTGTCTTTTGAAGAGTCACTACCTGGTACCCAGTAGCTGCAGAACAAAGCAAGCCTCTTGTGCAGCTGGCCTGAGATGCTGTCATTGAAATACCCCAAGGCAAGGATTATGGTTTAATTGAAAAGATCAAGCTGCTTCTCTTATTTTGTAGTAAACACCTGGGCCAAAAGAACTCTCCTGTCAGATGCTGCTGAATGAGCTGAGGTGAAATGAAAATTCCCCAAAGAAATTTCCATTGGCTCCTATTTCAGCTCTCCGGGTCTGATTCCACCCCGGGTGTCTCCTGACCCAGGTGAGGATGGCAGATTTTTGCTGAGAGCTGACACCTGTCTTCTCCCAGATGAGAGCAGCGGAAGTTCAAACCCGAGGCAGCGTGTAGACGGGTGATTTATGCTGAGTTAGGGATGGAAATTTTGGTTACGGTTCCCGTGTCAAAGCTAGTTTTACTTCCATAAATTTTGCTTTTCTTAAAAGGAAATCAAAGACACGGAGGTGGGCAAGTCCTTGGCAGACTCTCACAGGAAACGCTCGGTAAAACCGGAGATGAGAAAAGGCTTGTTGTGGGGAACCGGCAAGATTGATTGTACAGCCAAAACACGGGCAGTTCTAGTGTTGCCGCTCTCCCTGAGGAGAAGGGAGACCTGGAGCATGCTGAGGAGCTGGCCTTCCAGCAGCAGCGGAGAGGGGTGTGGCAGGTAGTCTGGATGAGGAAGCGCAGAATTCAAGGCTAACTCCTTTTTCCAGTTAAGTGACCACAGGGAAGACATGCAATCTCTCGACCTCAGTTTTCCCAGAGCTCAAGGCTTCTCTTGCCTGTCTTCTGTGCCGTAGGGTATGTCTGCCCTGGCTCTACAAGGCCAGCTTTACTGTACAGCCCATGTTCTTGGTAAACAATGATTCTGGACTCACGAAGGAACGGGCTGCTGATCAGGGCCCTTCTCTCCTCCAGAAGACAGCGCCTCCAGAAGACTCTCCGTCATCCACACAGAGGGTCCCAGGAGTACCAGGTTTCCTGGACCTTCCTTCCTATTCTCTTGTGTTCTCAAATAAAAAGTCTGGCACTCTTTCTTACCATCTCAGATGTCCCCACACCTTACCTGCCCTCGTCATCATGAACACTCTTCCTTTCTTGCTCTTCTGAGCCATGCTATGCCACAGCTGACACACAAGACCTACGAGAATGACAACAGAAACTAACACTATCTCAACAATTCAGACTTGAGACAGGGGTATTGTTTGTTTGAATGGATTATTCCCCTACTCTGACTTTCGTGTCCTGTTAGCAATGTCACCATGTGTCCCAGGGGAACAAAAGGTTACAGTTATGTTTCAAGAGTGATCCGTAAATGACTTCTTTTTCTTTCTCCTCCTTTCCTTCTTCCTCCTCCTCCTCATCCTGGTCATCTTCATCTTCTGCTGGGGTGAGCTTCCTCACATTGTACTAAGGTGTGTCTCTGTATCTTCGGCTGTTAATTCTGTACTGGCAGAGAGCTAAGCACTGGCAGGATTCTAGTATTGATGTTTCTATGGCCCATTATCAGGTTTTCTGTTGTGTGTTTGTTCTTCCTCACCTAAGAGATGGATCAGGGTTGTTTTGCTGCTGATTGGTTGTGGTAAGGAGCCAATGGCCAATAGCCAGGACAGGAAGTACAGTGGCGGAACTTCTGGGTTGAGAGAGGGACTCAGGGAAAAGAAAGCAGACTCAGAGATTCAAAATTGGATAGGGAAGGGAGCAGACACTGACTGGAGTAGAGCAGGTAAGTATAGAACTAGCCACATGGTGGGTCACAAGCTAGAAGAGCTAGTTTAGGTAGCTGGAAGACTGCCCCAGCATAAGGCCTAAGTTTAAACTATATTAAAAGTCTCTGTGTTGGGCTGGAGAAATGGCTCAGTGTTTAAGAGCACCGACTGCTCTTCCAGAGGTCCTGAGTTCAATTCCCAGCAACCACAAGATGTCTTACAACCATCTCTAATGGGATCCGATGCCCTCTTCTAGTGTGTCTGACAGCTACAGTGTACTCATATACATAAAATAAATAATAAATAAATAAATATAAAAATACGCCTTTGACAACATTAAAATGTCTCTGTGTCATCATCATCATCATCACCACCACCACCACCACCATCATCATCATCATCATTCTGAGGCAGGACCTCATTGTCTTGCCTTGAAGTCCAGGGTATATCTGAGCTTGTATTTCTAATTTCTCTGCACTCCGAATACTGGGGTTATAGACCTGTCCCCCTGTGCCCCTATGCTCTGCCTCATGCCTGATTTCTTGAGAACCTCTCAGTCTTTCGAGATCCTTGTATATGAGACATCTTCATGGTATTCCCTTTGATTTGCTAGGTTTAAGCTAGGGACCAATCAGGCCACACTTGCCTGCAGTGCCCCCTACACCTCCAGCCTCACTGGCAAGACAAGACACTAAGACCCCGGCTGTGTCCCTGTACCCTCTAACAGTCTCCCAAGTACTAGGATTTCAGTAGAGCAATGCTAAATGTCAGAGCAGACAGCTGCTCAGATTGCACCCATCTGCATCCCTCTCTGTCTCCATGCGCATAGCTGAGTCTGAGACCCCTGATGGAGACAGACATACTACCAAGAGCCTGTCTGTAACTCTCTGACAGACTCCACAGGTACGTGGATCCCAGAAGGAGCTAATTCCTCTGCAAAGGAAGTTTGCAGACCTGAGATTACCAGTCCCATAGACGTTGGGCTAACACACACCATGTAGTTTGGGGAAAGTGTTAACAAGAAATTACCCGGTTGTAACAGAAGCTTTGCCAGAAGAGGGTTCCACATGAGCTGTGATTAGCATAACCATCAGCTTGTTACTTATATTGTGTCAAATAATAGTTTTTCAAACTGAGCCTGACCCTAGGAGACTTTATTTTACAAGCAGCTTCTGACTCTATTTTGAGGGAGCAGGATGACCACAGCTCTTGAGTAGACTCGTAAACTACACTACCTATCAAACACCCATAAAGTCCGTTCTGCATAGACTGATAAACGACTTATTCCTGGGAGTAGCGAGGGAGCCACAGTATAAATCTATTGGGGTATGCGGCTGATGTCCAGCTCTTGCCCTGGGGGTAGCCAGGCCCATTGCACACCAAGCTGGACTGGAGGGAGAGCAGCTTAGCCGGGTCGGTGGTTAGTGCATAGGTAAATAATACACACATCTAGAAACAGCTTCGGAGAATTGCTTCCTTTATTGGGGGTAATGGACTATTTAAACCTTTGGGGGATGAGTAGGGGTTGTGGGGGGAGTGCACATCATTGGCTGGGGCCAGGTGCTGGGGATGCCTCATTTGCATGAGGGGGAATTCCCGGAGCTGCTGGGCATGCCCTTAGAAGGGGAGAGGAAGGTTAATCTGGCTACAGGCTCTGTGACTTCCATTGGTCAGGCAAGGGTTGGGGCACAGGGCTGTGTGCCAGGACATGCAGGCCTGGGGCAGCTGGGGAGTGATCTCACCCCTGCCAATCTCGGGATTCCTGGGGTTTGCACACACCTCGACTCCACTCTACTCTTGCTCCAGGCCTGCTCCTCCTGTTCCCACGGCTCCCTGGCCCCACGGTGTATATTGAAACAGGAACACATGGGTGTGTTGTAATCACCTCAGGGAAATCAGGCCTAGGAGCTTAGCAGTATGAATGAGAATTCCTGAGAAGAAGCTGTGTCTATAACTAACTTCGATGGCTGTGGGGTATTTGGAACATTCCAGGTCTAGAAGCCTGACTACAACTTCTCTTGAGCTATCTTTGGCTCCATAGCAAGCCATGTGCCAGATTTAGCATCTTGATACACAAATTAAAAACCTCTCCAATGGCCAGGCAGGTGGCGCACGCCTTTAATCCCAGCACTCAGGAGGCAGAAGCAGGTGGATTTCTGAGTTCGAGGCCAGCCTGGTCTACAGAGTGAGTTCCAGGACAGCCAGGGCTACACAGAGAAACCCTGTCTCGAAAAACCAAAAAAAAAAAAAAAAAAAAAAAAAAAAACCAAAAAAAAAAAAAGATGCCTTCTTGATTACTTTCTTTGTTCTGTTACCATAGAAACTCTTAAACTGCTCTCACATTGGAACGCTGTATTTGGGTGAGAATGAAATCTGTGTTTGTGGGTCATAGTTACTCCTGGTTTTTTGTTTGTTTTGCTGTTTGCTTGTTTGGACTCCAGAATTAAGTATTTCTTGTTCCCTTTGAGTAGGGAGCTCTTTTCTGCATGGACACCAGACAAACTGGATCAAGGAAAGCCTTAAAAGTCCCTTGCCTGGACCCCATAAAGTAATGGACACCCAATATCGATATGGCCTAGCTTCACACCAATCCACCATCTGACACCCAGTGTCTATGGCGAGCCGTGGACACCCACTGTCCCTGGAGCTTCAGCTGCTGATGCAGCCTACTGGACTGTCCGCTCACCCACCTGTTCACTCACAGACCTGAATCTGCCTGCGGCTTCCTGTTGCAAGCCTCAGTTCAGCCTTTTCTGTCCCATCGGGCTCTACAGCTTGGCTCTCGAAGTCTGACCCCGCAGCTCCCTCTGGGCTGGTTCATTATCTTGTCAGTGGAGGTTCTTTCTCATCATCACCTTCTGAACTCTGCTGCAGCCTTTTTGAATTGTATTCATTCTGAAAACCACATGTATGTACATAGATAGACGGACATGTTTACCGCATGATATGTGAGACAGAAGTTAACATAAATAGTTGAGATTTGACAGCCAGGTGTGGTGGGTAACCACACCTAACCTAATCCTAACCCACACTAACCCAAACCTGGCTGTCCTGGAGCCCATTTTGTAGCCCAGGCTGGCCTGAAACTCTCCGAGATTTTCCTGCCTCTGCCTCCTGAGTGCTGGGATTAAGGGTGAGTACCACCACACCCAGATCTCTCCCTATTTTATTAATTGGAGGCTTTGGATTTCCAGTCACAGGGGCTGGCTTGAAACCCTGTGTCAGAGGGAGTTTACTTTGAAATTGTTAGAGATTTTATGAGACACAAATTGTATAAGATTATTGTGTAAGACACAAGTCAGAGTGACATGATTATGCCAATTGATGACCTCAGAAAGGGCAAGAGCCAGAAAAGCTGTGCCCTGTTGGCTTCAGGACAGTTATCCTTCACAGCTTGTTTTGGGGGTGTGATTTCTTAGATTGTTTTAAAAAATTATCAGTGACTGTATGAAGAATGTATGAAGAACTCTTTAAAGGAACCTGATTGTAGAATAAGTTAGTGTTTAAAGTAGGGGACCAAAGTGATCTCTTTTTTTCCATTTGTTTTTGCTGACAAGGCCAGTAGATGTCGCCTGGGAGCAGAAGAAGGGTAAAGGGGTTAAGTGACAGATATCATGGGTTTAATAGCAATATGCCTCCTTATCGCCAATTTAAAGTAACTGAGGGTTATAGAGTAAGACTATAGGTGTAGTCTTAGGCTAGGTGTACCTGGGGTCCTTTCTTGAATTTCTTTTCTGCTTTGTGGATGATGTCCTAGCATTTAAAATCTGTTCCTATTCATTATGTTGTGTTGTTGTTGTTGTTGTGTGCACACACACAGAATATCTGCGTAGGGACGCACACGCCACCATACGGGTATAGATATCAGAGGACAACGTTGTGACGTTATTCTCACCGTCCATTTTATGGGGGTTCTAGTTTGATTTCTGTTGATGTAACAAAACACTGACCAACGGATGACAAAAAAGGCTTATTTGGCTTACACGTCTACATCACAGTCCACCACTGAAGAAAGCCATGGCAGGAACTTGAGCAGGGACCAGGAGGTGGGAACTGAAGCAGAGGTCACGGAAGAACATTGCTTGCTGCTTATGGCTCCCTCAGTCCTCTTTCTTGTATTTCCCAGGACCACCTGCCCAGGAGTGGCACAACCACAGTGGTCTGGAGCCTTGTACACCAATCAGCAGTCAAGAACATGACACACAGACAGGACTACAGGCCAACAGGATGGGCACAGTTCCTCAGTTGATGTTCTTTCCACAAACTAACCAGTACATGGAGGTTTGGGTGATCAAGGGCAGATTGCTAAGCTTAGGCAGCAAGTTCTATCCACTTTCCATCTCACTCACACTTTGTTTAAACATTTAAAAATCAAAAGAATGGTGCTCAGGAAAAGAGAAAACCTGCCCCTGGGACAGGGGTACGGGTTTCTCACCATTGTAGATGAGTTTACCTTAGCCATTTTGGTGGCTCTTAAATCATCTTTTTTTTTTTTTTTTTTTTGGTTTTTTGAGACAGGATTTCTCTGTGTAGCCCTGGCTGTCCTGGAACTCACTCTGTAGACCAGGCTGGCCTCGAACTCAGAAATCCACCTGCCTCTGCCTCCCAAGTGCTGGGATTAAAGGCGTGCGCCACCAATGCCTGGCTCTCTTAAATCATCTTAAAGGCTGGTTTTTTTTTTTTTTTTTCTCTTGATAAATGAGATTATAAATTGGCTCTGGGGTGGCTTCGGGTTGTTACTTTAGGATTGCAGAAGGGGGTTAGAACATGAGGTTTTATTGTAAAGAGAGTTTCTGTGAGACCTTAGAAAATGTAGGTTTGTAGCTGGGAAGGGAGAAAATTGTAAACAAGCTGTTAATTATGTTGTGGTTTTCATTACTAGCCGGGGAAAGAGTTGTGGGAATCTGTCTGGAGTAAGCACTCCGACACCAATGAGAGCTGAAGGGGCGAGATGTCACTGGTGGGTCGAAGCCAGGACAGTTCCTGAAAGGCCTCAGTACAGGTCCAGTTTCCATTCTCATTTTATACATTAAAACCACAATGTGGAGAGAGCAATCAAGGGAGGTTTTCCAGCAGCGTCTGTGGCAGTCAGCAGGTAAGGGCAATTGTTGTTTCCTCTGTTTCTCTCAGGGAGCGAGGGAAGCTATGCTTGGCAAATGGCAGCGCTTTAAGTAAATCACTAAATAAACCAGCAATCGGTATCTATCAATTGACGTTTTCTATCTTCTTTTACTTCAGAAGGCTTCAAGCATACTCTGCATTCAAGGGCTCCTCCTCCCCATGGCCCCATACCTTCCGTCTTTTCCCTCTGAGTCCGTGATCATGCAATTTAAAGGCTTTATGGCAGCTGAAGACTTGCCATCTACAACGTCTTCAGGGTTAGTAGAGGCACAGATCTTTGCCTATGCAGGGACTGAAAGTCTCAATCTGCCTGCTTTAAGGTAGACAGATGATTTATGAGAACAGAGGATCGTCCTTTGATAGAAATCTGGCAAAAGAAAAAGAAAGAAAGAAATAAAAAGATGTCATTACTTCAGACATCAAACCATAGAGACAGTATATCTTACCGCAGAGTGCTATAGGCCCAATGTTAAAATTGGTGCCAAATATGAAGGGCCTCTTCCCCCCACCAGGTGTTTGAGAACCATGCTGCCACCAACCCATTAACACTTAGGGCAGAAACTGATGTAAATTTGAGTTTGTAAATCTTGGAAGCTGAGGAGACATTGCTTGAGTTATCAGGTATACACACAGCGCTCTGCTTTAAAAACGGCACGATATGGTGCTATTGGCAAGGTGCCAGGGGTCGTCAGGTCTTGTGAGATAACTATCCTCATGATCTCAGTGACGTGGAGTGAGAGCCCGTGACGTGGAGTGAGAGCCCGTGACGTGGAGTGAGAGCCTGCTGATAGGTCCATACTGGCGTCATGGCAAAGCACAATGAATAGTTCGAAGCAATTAAAAGAAAACCAGTGTGAGGCTACAGTCGCTGAGTATATATTATACCAACGATACCTGCCTGAAAGAAACAATGAAACACACAAATCAAAACAAACGCTTACGACCTTAAGAAGACATCATTTTTGTTTGAGGAGAACTTTTAAGTTTTTCATTTCCTTTTCTTCTTTTTTTTTAAATGAAATTATTTTATTTATTTACATCCCAAAAGTTGCCCCTTCCTGGTTCACGGCCCCTTCTTCTTATAAAACAAAAACAAAAAAAACAATCACAGGTTTAAACGACTTTTTCTTCAGGACATTTTTTGGGACTCTTAAAATAAAAAATGGACAGGCTTTGTTTTAATAAACGGCTTCTGGGTGGGGTAGACCTTTATCCAGCCTGAGCAGGGGCAGCATACATCAGAAGATATTTATATCCTTAGCCAGGAAGAAGCTGATTACCAATTGTTTCCTCGGAGTGGGACCGCTCTGAGGTGTAGTTAGGGAAAGGCAGTGGCCAGATGCTGGCTCTGGTGCAAGGCTTCTCCCTGGTGTGTGCTAGTCCAAGCCCACCCAAGACTCCAGCCAAAGAAAGCTGGCCATGGCTGACGTCTCCTTTAACAGGAGTTTACTTCTGCGGGTCTTCATCTCAAGGAGAAGACAGTGAGGTTCAGGGAGGTTAGGTAATTTACCCAAGATCAAACAGCTAGTGAACCAGGTAAGCTGTGAGCATTCATTTCCTGTTTGCAAAGTTTATTCTGCCCCACACCACACTGTGCAGCTAATTAAGTACATCCCTAGTCTTTCTGAGTTGCTTGAAAACCACAGGGACTATCTGTTTACTGCAACTGGAATTATATGTCCCTTTGTCCCCTAAATTGTCCTCTGTGTAAATAGAATCATAGTGCTTCGTTACAGAGTGGTTAAGGTGAAATAGCTCAGAGGTTGTGTCAAACAGGCTGCACTCTAACCTACATGCCATATGTTAAAAACTGGTTTTGCCATAAAAATACCCTGCAGGGCTGTATAAAGGTTCAGTAGTTAAGACCAATGGATTAGTCTTCCAGAGGACTCAAGTTTGATCCGCAGCAGGACAGGTGGCTCACAACTGTCTGCAACTAAGGCTGCAAGAGGGATTCAGTTCTGGCTTCTGTGGGCACCTGGGCTCATGTGTACATATCTACACACACACACACACACACACACACACACACACACACACACACATACATTCACACATACACACATGTACACACACACACACAAACACACATGTACACACACATACACATATATACACATACACACATACATACACACATACACATACATATACACATACACACATACAACACACACTCTTTTACTGAAATAATAAAAATAAATTCTAACAAATACCTCGCAAGCATTCGATGCCCCTCTGGACATTCAGAACGCACTCTGACTTTGGTAGGAATTCCCCAGATGCAGTATCCAACGTGACTCGTGATGTATTCACAACCGTCTAGGGTCCTGAATACGATTTTGGGGATAGAGGGGAGGGCGCTTGTCCTGTACCAGAATGATGGGCTGGGAGACAACCTGCAGGTTTAGTTCAACTTTTACCCTGTCTGTGTGCTTTGGTCAGCAGTCAAGGCCAGGGCCCATGCGATCCAGAAATATTTCCTAATTACACACAGAACAACTCCCCCTTCTTCATGAATCCAGGTACTTCCCCACTTTATGCAAGTGAAACTGACTTTCCTAATTATTAAAAACATGTATTTCCAAGTTTTGGAAATTTTGCAAAATAAAGTGTGAAGAAGAAAGTTATAATCATGTTCCTGTCAAAATTTGGTAAAAAAAAAAAATTCCATTTTTCCCTATGCAGATACACAAATGAACAAGCTACTTGGTGATTTATTTTATTTGCATATGTACTTATACATACACAAGTAGCTATTATTTTTGTCTTTAAGCATATGTGTGTATGTGTATATATATATACACATACACACACACACACACACACACACACACACACACTCTGTGTACATTCTCTGTATGGTCAGGGATATACACTGATTTTTATATTTCCTGCTACTTTTGTCTTGTTTATTTTGTTCATTTTATTCTGAGACAAGGTTTCTCTGTGTAGCTCTGGCTGTAGTGACAATTTTGAATTTTTTTTTTTTTAAAGAAGCTGGGCAGTGGTGGCGCACTCCTTTAATCCCAGCACTTGGGAGGCAGAGGCAGGTGGATTTCTGAGTTCGAGGCCAGCCTGGTCTACAGAGTGAGTTCCAGGACAGCCAGGGCTATACAGAGAAACCTTGTTTTGAAAAACCAAAAAAAAAAAAAAAAAAAGAAATATTATAAAACTATGTTTTCGTTTTAATTCCAGTTGTGGGGATATGGGCTGCTTCAGTTGTCCACAGCAGCTGACTATGATTTACCTCATGCTCTAGCAGGGGTGTGATTTTGCCAGCTGCAGATTGTTTCCACGATTTCATGATGTTTGGCATTTTGGGTACTTTTTAGAGAGAATACATATGCTAGGATCTCTGCGAGGTTGATGGGTTGTAGTTTGGTTGTTATTTTTTGTTTGCTGTTAGTCATGATTTGTTAAGTAGTTGTGCACAAAGAAAGAAACAAGAAGAAATTAGATATCCTGATGATGAAGATCAAACTTGCCCCAAAGAGCCCATCGCACTTAATCAGGAAGTAGTCTAATGATAACACTGCCCCCTTTTGGCCCGACTTTATTCAGGGATCTTTTCCCTTTCCTCTCCATCTTTTTCTCTCTTATCTAGTGTTAGGGGGTTGAAAAGGCAGGGAGAAAAGGTGTGGACAAGGGTGGAAGAACCCACAAAGCAGCTCAAGACAGGTGCACCTGGCTTTCCTGGAACTTGTTCTGTAGACCTGCTGCCTCTGGTAGACCTCTGTAGACCAAGGCCTCAAACTCAAGAGATTCACCTGCTTCTGCTGTAGTGCTGGGATCAAAGGTGGACATCTGTAAATTCAAGGCCACCTTGGTCTGTATAGCAAGTTCCAGGCTAAGCAGGGCTTCATGTTTAAAAAAAAAAAAAAAAACTTTCTGAAAGAAAGAAAGAAAGAAAGAAAGAAAGACCTAAACACCCCCCCCTCCCCCATGACTAATGATAACTTAAGAGAGAAGTTTGTTTTGGCTTAGGGTTGCAGAGGTATAAGAGTTCATGACAGAAGAGTGGAGGCATGACAGCAAGCTGAGAGTTCACATCCTCAGCCATAATATGAAGCAGAGAGAACAAACTGGATGTAGGTGAGGGTGTTTTTTATTTTTATTTTATTATTATTTTTTTTAATGCCAAAGCCTGACCCCAGGCTGTACATCCTCCAGCAAGCTGTTCTGTCTAAACCTCCCCAGACAGTGCCACCAACTGGGGACCAAGACTATCTGAGCACTCATTCAAACCACTTCAAACCACCACAGTCCCCTTCCTGTTCAGAACCAGTACAGTTTTATTAGTTTTATCGACCTAGCACGCCATGTTTCTGGGATCTGTACTGCTAAAGTCCTTTTTACATTTTCCAAGAGTTTAGACCTTGGTGTAGTGGGGAGGGAGGACGGGCTGCAGTTCTGGGATGGTGAAGATGGCTTGATGTAGACAAGCAGTGTTAGCTTGATGGAGCCAGGAGGACAGGGAGCAAAAGAGCGTTGCTCTACGGTGGCTCTGCTGAACAGTCCTGCCTTCCAGTGTTGGGAGAGCATCTCTCCACTGTGGGAGTGGCAGTGTTATTAGGTCCTTTCAGAAGAAAGGACAGAGAAGGAATGTTGTCACATTCCATTCAAAGTGCTCTTTTAATGCCTGTCACACTTAACAAAGATCAGGAAGGAGCCAAAGCAGAAGCTGAAACAAGTACAATAAACAGATACAGACTCTACTGTAGTCTCTCAAACTCCTGCCACACATGAGCCTTTTCAAGAAATTGTGTGTGTGTGTGTGTGTGTGTGTATGTCATATATTATATATCATGTATATGTGTGTGTTTATCTGTATTACGACTGTGCATCACATGTGTGCTTGGTGCCTGCAGAGGGCAGAAGAGGGTGTCAGATCCTCTGGGACTGGAGTTACAGATAATTGTAAGATGCCATGTGGACACTGGGAATTGAACCCAAGTCTTCTGGAAGAGCAGCCAATGTTAACCAGTCTCTAACGTTGCATTGTGGAGGGCTTTGGGAGCCACTAGAACAGGGAAGTAAGTTCAGGCAGGAATCTGATTTTAGGGTAGAACAAAGAAGTAGGCTTCAGGCATGAATATGACATTGGGCTAGGAGAGGGAAGTAGGCTCAGATCTCCGGTCATCCTGATGAGCCTTTAGAAACAGTGATCACAGGACTTTGTTTATTGCCTTGCTTATTCCTTGACTATTTGTGTTTATTGTATTGCTTGTTCCTCAACCTAGAACTGACCTTATTGCTTGCATGTAATTAAAATGGTATAAAGGCAGATTGGGAAAAAATAAACCTGCCTTCAGTCTCAGAATTGACTGAGGCCATGCTGCAGTATTGTCTAATTGTCTTTTTTCTTTTTAATCCTCATTCCTGCACTGGGGAACCTGTTGACTGACTGAGCTGGCTTGCTCACTGCATATTAACTTTTGTTATGAAAGAATATTTCCAATTGCCAAGTGCTTTGAATACATTATTAAATATCCATTATAGTCCTTTGAGGTAGATATTGAGTTCTCTTTCACAGATATGGAAACTGAACCCTAAGAGTTGTCTCAGACAACAAAATTGGCAGAGCTGAGAAACAGAGCCAGCCTCTTTTGGCTACAAAGCTCACTTTATTTAGGTTATTGATTATTCTGCTTTGCTTATGGCATTTATCATAAGCTGCTTCATTGAGCAGAAATGTCTCCAAGTTGTATAAATCTCTCAGGGGCATTTATTCATTCTTACTTGAAATGCTTCACAAACAACAGGCAAATAATATGTATTCTATTGAGTGCTGATCATTATTTTTTTTCCCCTGCAGTGGTTTGAATAAGAATAGAACCCATAGACTCATATATTTAAATGCTTAGTCAGGGAGTGGCATTGTTTGAAAGGATTAGAAGGATTAGGAGGTGTGGTTTTATTGGAATAGGTGTGGCCTTGTTGAAGGAAGAGTGCCACTGGAGATGGGCTTTGAGATTCAAAAGCCCAAGCCAGGGCAGTGCTTACTTTCTCTGCCTGTGGATCTGGATGTAGCTCTCAGCTATTTCTCCAGCACTGTGGCTGCCATGCTTACTGCTACTAAGTCTGAAACTGTAAGCAAGCCCCCAGTTAAATGCTTTCTTTTATAAGAATTGCTTGGCCATGGTGTCCCTTCACAGAGATAAAACAGTGACTAAGACATTTCCCTAACTTTTTATTGAAATGCCAAGAATTTATTAGAATATTTCAAAAATAGTTAACACATACATTATCTTCCACCTAAATTCACCAATTGTTAATATTTTTTCATATGTTTGTTATTATTTTTCTTTTTTCTTTTTTAACCATTTAAGAGTTAGTGGCAGACTCTCTCACCTCCACCTCCCCCCATCACTGTGGCAGCCTACTTGCAGATGTCTTTCCTCCTGCCCTACCTCTATTCCCTAGGGGCTCAGCTTAACCTAGAAGCTGGCCCTCTCATCCCTCCTCTTCTAGCCCATTCCCATTCCTCTGATCAGACCCTGATACCTAGAAACACTGAGAGACCCAAAGTGTCCACACTTGGCTGGGACTCAGGTAGGTGATTTTCTCAAATGATCAATGGGACAAAGAGTTGGTTCTGTTCTTTTTTTTTTTTTTTTTTTTTTTTCCTTTTTTGGTTTTTTTTGAGACAGGGTTTCTCTGTGTAGCCCTAGCTGTCCTGGAACTCCCTCTGTAGACTAGGCTGGCCTCGAACTCAGAAATCCACCTGCCTCTGCCACCCAAGTGCTGGGATCAAAGGTGTGCACCACCACTGCCCAGCTAAGAGTTGGTTCTTTAAGAAAATAAATAAGGTAAACCCTCAGCCAAATTAGCTAAAAGATGGATAGAGAAGATTCAAATTAATAAAATTGGAGGCAAAAGTGGGGATATTACAATAGACACTGAGGAAATCCGGAGAATCAGAAGGACACACACACTTAAAAATCTGTACTCCACCAAATTGGAAAACATCAGAGAAATAGATACATTTCTTGGTATACAGTATATACCAAGGTTAAATCAGATAAACAACTTAAACAGACCCTTAGCACCTAGTGAAATAGAAGCTGTAATTAAGTCTCCTAACCAAGAAAAGCCCAGGGCTAGATGGAGTCAGTGAAGAACTGTACTACATCTTCAAAGAAGAATTAATGTCAGTAATCCTAAAATTATCCCACAAAATAGAAATTAAGAAACATTACTTAATTATTTTTATGAGGCCACAATTGTCCTGTCACCTAAAGAAAAAAAATTAAAAATCAATATCCCTCAATGAATCTAGAAGCAAAAATTCTGAATAATTAAAGAACTTCTGGAAGAATTACCATCCCAAATCTGAAGTTTTACTACCAAGCAGCTATAGTAATAAAAACAGCATGGTATCAGCATAGACACACTGATCAGTGGAATAGAATTAAGACCCAGGCATAAGTCCACATACCCATGGACACCTGATTTTGTCAAAGAAGCCAAAAATACACACTGCTAAAAAAGCAGCATTTTCAACAAATGATGCTGGCCAAACTGAACGGCTACATGTAGAAAAATGACAATATGTCCATATTTATCACCCTGCACAAAACTGCACACCATATGTATCATGGACTTCAAGATTAGGCTGAATATACTAAATAAGAGAATGTGGCGACTAGTCTTAAATTCATTGGTACAGTAGATGACTTTCTAAACAGAGTGCCAATAACACAGGCACTGAGAACAATAATTAATAAGTGGAACCTTATATAACTGAAAAACTTCTGTATGGCAAAGAACACCAGACTGTGTTAGTCAGTGTCCTATTACTGGGAAGACCATGACCACAGCAACTCTTATAAAGGAAAACAGCTGGCTGAGACTGGCTTATAGGTTCTGAGGTTTAGTCCATTATTGTCATGGTGGGAAGCACAGGCAGACATGGTGCTGGAGAAGGAGCTGAGAGTTCTACATCTGGATCAGCAGGAAGAGATACACTGGGCCTGGGTTGAGCATTCTGAAACCTCAAAGTCCACCCTCAGTGGCACACTTCCTCCAGTAAGGCCACACCTACTCCAACAAGGCCACACACATGTCCTAATCCTTTCAAATAGTGCCATTACCTATAAGCCTACGGGAGCCATTTTCATTCAAACTATTAGGGCCTCATTCAGACAAAGAAGCAAACTACAGAATGGGAAAAGATTTTTACCAACTGAACATTCTATAGAGGGCTAATATCCAAAACAAAAAATGACCCAATTTTGAAAATGGGGTACAAGACTAAACAGGGAGTTCTTAGAAGAAGAAACACAAACAGATGAGAAGCACTTAAAACTGTCCAACGTGCTTAGTCATCAGGGAAACACAAATCAAAACAACCTTGAGATTTCATCTTACACCAGTCAGAATCATGAAGGTCAATAAAACAAATGACAGCTCATGCTGGCAAGGATCCCAGGAAAGGGGCACACTCCACCATCGCTGCTGGGAGCACAAACTTGCAGCCACTATGGAAATCAGTGTGGGAGTTCCTCAGGAAGCTGGGAATAGATCTACTTCAAGATCCAGCAACACTGCTTAGGCATATACTCAAAGGACTCTACATCCTATCATAGAGACATTTGCTCTCCATGTTCATTGCTGCGCCACTCATAATATCCAGAAACCGGAAATGGCCTGGATTTCCATCAAAACATAATGAAAACATGGAACATTTGTGCAATGGAATATTATTCAGTTATTAAAAATGGAACTATGAAACTGGCAGGTAAATGGATAGAACAAGAAAAAAAACATCTTGAGTGAGGGAACCCAGACATATAAATACTGTATGTATTCTCTTATATGTGGATGTTAGCTTTTAAGAATTCAATGGGCATATTACTATCAGTATAGCCACTGAGATTAGGTGTAGAATAAGAAACAAGTCGGGGAGGGGAAGATCTCCAGGAAAGGAGACAAGAAGAAGGGGATTTAACAGAGGACAGGAGGAAACGGGAGGACAACTAATACTGAGGGCCATTGGAAGGGTCATATGGAAACTTAACTGCAGTAGAAGCTTCTTAAAATATATACACACATGGGCTGGAGAGATGGCTCAGTGGTTAAGAGCACTGGCTATTCTTCCAGAGGTCCTGAGTTCAATTTCCAGCAACCACATGGTGGCTCACAACCATCTGTAATGGGATCCAATGCTCTCTTCTGGTGTGTCTGAAGACAGAGCTACAGTGTACTCACATACATAAAATAAATATTTAATACACACACACACACACACACACACACACACAGAGGAAATAGATGGATCAAAAAAAAAAAGAAAACTGAGAAGACAAAGCCCAACTAGACATCTCTTACCTTCAAGTGGAACCTCTAGTGCCAGGAAAAGGTTATAGCTAATTGAATTGTTGGCCAAAAGGACCCCATGGAAGTCACCAAAGAACTCAGGCTCTTGGTTGCTCTCTGCAAACTGATAGTAAGGCCCTATTGCTGAAGACAGCACTTACATATCTCATTAAACAAGAAGTCAAGATAGTGCTTAACTAGATCCTCCATCCCTATGACTAGTTTTCATGGTACTTGAAAGTACTCTGCTTGCTCCCAGAGGAGAAAGATAACCACTAACCCTGTTATAAACCCTGTGATCTATAATGGTGACATATCTACAAGATGTGCTGGTGCAATCATGGTGCAAAAATGAAGTGGAAATTTCTATATTCCTTGGAAAGTTAGTTATGTTGATGTTTTGCTGGGGCACACAGGTGAAAGGATGTTTTGATATAGCAAACACATGAAGGAGTATAAATATGACCCCACAGACAGTGGGAGACAGGCACTGAGCATTGGTTTGGTTTGCTCCACCTCCTTATTCTTTGCTAACACCTTACATAGCGTTGTTGAGCTCAACTTGTGGTAACACTGCCATTAAAAGAAACTTGCCCAAGATGATGATACCAAGGAAACAGTGTCTTCCAGACACAACAGGGCTGACCTGTGTAAGTGATGGAAAAAACTACTGAACTACAGGGCCTGCAGTTTCAAGTCAGATGGGGCCTCCATTTTGAGACTTGAAGTGGACACAAGCTTCCATTTCTAACAGGAAACTATCTCTAATTGACATCCACTTGCAAAGAAAATAAAATGGTTTTCTTCCATAGAGTCTCCATGCTCAACAGTAGTTAGACAACACAAATGAACTCAGTGGTTCTTAGTTTGGGCTTTTAGTTTTGTCTAATTGTACTTGTGTTTTGTGTGTATGTTACACATTCTGTGTTTATGTGTCTTCTCTCCTCGTACTTCCTCTTTATTATTTTTATTTTTAAAAATTCTGGTTTGGCCGGGCAGTGGTGGCGCATGCCTTTAATCCCAGCACTTGGGAGGCAGAGGCAGGTGGATTTCTGAGTTCGAGGCCAGCCTGGTCTATAGAGTGAGTTCCAGGACAGCCAGGGCTACACAGAGAAACCCTGTCTCAAAAAACCAAAAAAAAAAAAAAAAAAAAATCTGGTTTGTTTGACTTTGTTTTCTAAATTGAGAGGTAAAGAAGGCATGGAGTCAGGTGGTTGGGGGAGGTTGGAAGAATCTGGGAGGAACTGGGGGTGGGAAACAATGACCGGGATATATTGTATGAAAAAATTATTTTCAATAAAAAAAGAGTTGGTGGCAGACACATCAACAAATATTTCCAGAAAGGCCACTTGTATATACATAGCCAAGGCACATTTCCTCAGATTCTACTTGCTGTAGTAATACTAGTATAGTAGTGTAGTTTACTCAAATCTCCTTAGTTGTTTGGTTGTGTTCCTCAATAGCTGGTTCGTTTTATCCACAGTCCAACTTAGAATCACAAAACACTTTAGCATTAAATCCTTTTCCTTCTTAAACCCTAGAACTGTTTGGAACCCTTTTCTTCATCTTTCACGACATTGAAAAGATTGAGCACTTGATTTGCAGAAGGTCCCTTAATTTGGATTTGCTTTCTCGTCGATGGACAAATTACATGCTTAATGTTAAGAATATTGACTTGTGTCTCTTTCTGTGCATGACAGCACAAGAAGCTAGCTTTAGTCACTTGGTTAAGGCGATTTGCTTGCTGTGAAGGTCCTTTTCACTTCAGTAAATAATCCGCGGAGTGATTCCTGGAAACCATAGGAATATCCGTAACCGGTTCCTAAGGAATCCGTTGTTCCTACGGTAGCTCTAAAGCGGTGATTTTCGACTTGCACAATTTCTGCCACATTGATTTCTCTTCTAAGAAGAGCTCTCTCTCCATCTCCTCTCTCTTGCATTAATTTGCATGCTCGAGAATCCCGCAGTCGCCTAACCCCCAGAGGGTCTATGTTTTCTCATCCTTAACAACGGAGAAGACTCACTTTTTAAAATTATAGTTGACCTGGGACGAAGTTCCCATAAAGATCTGCAAGTCATCCACCAGAGGGTGGCAGGGTCTGGGAGCCACACTCTAGCTTGCAGCTCGCGTCTGCAGAGCCCGCCCCGGTTCTCTGCTGGCGCCCTGCCCGCGCTCCTTCAGGGAACAGTAGCCATGGCTTCGGCACGTTCTCGCGAGAACGGCGCCTCCGGGTACAGCTAAGGGCCTCAAGACCTTTCGGCCATTTCCACAACCCGCGCCGGTCACCCGCCTGCGGGGCCTCCTGCGCACGCGCACGCGAAGCCGGACAGTTAGCGGAGACGCCCGCCGCGGACCCCTGCGCGCCGGGTCTGAGGCGCGGCGCCGCGCGCACTCGCGCACTGGGGCGACGGGCGCGCAGGCGCGGCGGGGAGCGAGGTCGCGCAGGCGCAGACGGCGTTGGTTCGAGAAGACCTTCAGCGTCGCCTTGGTGGAGCGGGACGGGCCCACCCTCGGGTTGTAGGTGAGGCGGCCGCTGCCAAGGGTCGGGTGGGCGGAGGGCCGGCGGGCCTGACGAGCGGAGCCCGCGGAGGAGGAGCTGAGGGGCGCCGGCCTAGGGCGAGGCGAGACGGGGAGACTCCTCTGCCTGGACCCTGCTGGTCGCCTGAGGGCGGGAGTCGCTGCCCTGGGCCGCGACCTTCCGCCGCGCCCGGCGTGCGCACTGGCGTTCTGCCCGGGGCCAGGCTGGAAGGAGGGCGGTTTCTAGAGAGGACGAGCCATGGAACCGCAAAACTACACCCAACCCTGGCCTCATCTCCCTCTCTGACGCGTCCAGCACCTGTCAGGCGTGTCTTGCACTCCTGAGGGTCGAAGGGTGGATGCTCTTCATGCATCTTAAAAAGCGAAACAAGGAACAAAAGAGAAGCTGTATTAGCTAGTTAGTGCCTTTTGTTGTCCTCTCTGGGTCTAATGCAGCCTTGGGGCATGGTGCATATCTGTTTTGTAGCACCAATAGAATTGTGAGGTTGTGGCTTTACTCTCGAGTAACATGGAGTGTTTTCTCGATTTTTGCTTGATCATACCAGCAGTGCATTTCCCATCAGAATCATGGGCCCGAATAAAGGACAATTTGGGCATAAACGACTTCAGTTAGCCACTTGACTTTTGCAAAGCGATGGGTTTTGAGAAACTGTAAATCAAAACGCTAAAAGCTTGTAATTAGCACGTATACATTTCTACCACTTTGGAGTATTTTCTCCCTGGTCAGTATGAAAACCTAAAACTGGATAAACGTTTCTGTCTGAATATGTAAGACCTGCATTTCTATACCTCCCTCCCAGAGTGATGGCAAAAGATTTACATTACTGCCGGGACTGTAAAATTACCCTGTTAGTGGGCTCTAAACTCTGTAACATAGAGCAGACTCTTATTATAGATTGGTGCAGAACATCAATACCACTCATTTGCCTTGACTCTTTAACTTTTCCTTTTGGTTGATGCCTTGGATAAAACCCATGGCACCGATTATAGATTCTATTCTATGTAAGATAAGTGTTTTACCCATATACCATCCCCCTTTCTCTATAATTTTTGGGAGTGTGTGTGGACTTGTTTATGGGGTGTATGTACACGTTTGTGCACACATATGTATGCATGTGGAGTCCAGTGGTTGATGTTGGGTCTTCTCACTGAACTGAGAGAGCCCTAGGGATCCTCCTGTCCCTGCTCTGTCCCTACGCCAATGCTATGTGTGTTCTGGAAATTCATACTCAGTTCCTCAAGCTTGAATGACAGACACTTTGCCAATTGAGCCATCTCCTTTGCCTTGACTTTATGATTTTTTTTGTATGCTCTTTCCTCTTAACTTTATATCTTAGTGTGTGCATGTGACAGGTACAAATTTTAAATGACTTCCCAGTTAGAAAATGAGTCATGCTGAATATGGTGGCACACAGCTATAAAATCCCAGCTCCCCGGAAGCTGAGGCAGGACTATCATATGTTGAGGGGTCACCCTTGCCTACACAGTAAGTTTGAGACCAGCCTGGCTATAAACCAAGGCCCTGTTTATTTATAGGCAAAAGCCTAACAGGAATTAGATTAAGAGTTGGACTGGCTATAAATACACAGGCTAGTTATTTAAATGATTTGCAAAATGTCCACAGTAATTGTAACTAGAAGATGTGTTCCACACAGATTTGACACAGTGTCATCTACAAAATTCATGCTCAACAACTTTGTCATCTATTAAGATCATGCTCAGGACTATGCAGTCAAGGTTTTTGGGTTTTTTTTTTTTTTTTTTTTTTTTGTGGATACAGGGTCTCATTATGTAGCACCCCTGACTTGCTTCAGATGTACAAATTGTGTCTGCTTCTGCCTTCTGAGTCCTGGGGTTGAAGTCACATTTCACCATGTCCACCCTATGTTTTATTTATCTATTTTTATCCATTTATATATTTTGTGTGTGCTTGTGCATGCTTTTGCTTTTGCCTGTGTGTGATGGTCAGAGGATGCCTTGGAGGAATTGGTTCTACCTACCATGTGTGTTCTGGCATCAGAATCAGGTTGCTAGGTTTGGTGATAGTACCTTGTTGAGCTATCTTACCAGCCCCAACTTAGAGAATTAGCTTGTGTGGTGTGCCTAGATGAATGCACGCCACTGCCTGTTTGTGTCAGAGGACAGCTTGTGGGAGTCAGTTCTCTGCTTCTACCGAGTGTGTCTGAGGGTCACAGTCTTGGCAGTTAGGGCCTTAATTCCACCTCACTAGCCTCTAACCTCCTGTTTTAATAAGTTTTCTTTTTTGTAGGTAGTCAGTCACATTTCTAGGTATCCTTGGCTGCATGTGGCCCCCAGGTGAGAATGCCTGGAAGTTGACTGGTACTTTGGAATTTTCAGGTGTCATAAAATCCCGTTAATGGAATTATTTGAAGTAGTTGAGTGATTGCTTAGGCCTGGCTTTTGAGTCTTTAACAGGAAGACAATAAATTGCTGCAGGGATCTGCTGTGCAGAGGCACACGGGAGACTGTGCTCACGGGAGAATTCCGTGTGAGGTCTTACTGGTTTTCTACAGAGGTTGGGTGAATAATGGAAGGCAAGATACAAAGCGCCTTGGGTTTTCAGAGGTTTTAATTTCAAAGTTCATGCCTATTTTTGGTAAGCAGGTTATTGCGGATAGATTCTCTTCTATTTCTGGTTAATAGTAAAAGTATAACATTTTAAGAGAAGCTTTGGGAAAGATCATATTCTTTGATGGTATATTTCATTTAGTAGGTTTAAAAAAATATCTTTATTTATTGTGTTTGTATGTATGTCAGCTGTGTGCAGATCCTTGCAGAGTGTCAAATCCCCTAGAGTTGGCGTTACAGGTGGTTATGAGCTGCCTGACCTGTGCTCTTGATTGCTCCGCCACCACTCCAGCTTTCATAGGTAGGGTTGTTTGTTTGTGTTTTGAGATAGGATCTTGGAACCCAGACATCTTGGATTTGAAGTCCTACTCTAGTCTGTTGAGACACCTGGTTCAGTCTCCTGAAGCCTTTTATTTTATTTTTAATTTTGTTTTGAGACAGGGTCTGACTAAGTTGTTCTGGATTGGTCCGGAACTCTCTGTGTAGACAAGGCTGGCCTCACACTGCCCTTCCTGTGCCTCCTGAGTACTGAGAGTAAAGGCATGCACCACCACTACACCAGCTTCAAAGCTTTTACAATTTATTTTTACTTTTTACTTTTCTGTGATTTTTCGTGTATGGGTGTTTTGCCCGAATGCATGTCTATGTACCACATGTGTGTAGGGCCAGAAAAGGTCATTATAGCTCTTGAAACCGGAGATGAAGGTGATGTGAGAGGCCGTGTTGACACCCTTGGAAGAACAGCCTAACTGTTCTCAACTGTTGATCTCCCCAGGCCCAGTGAAGCTTTTCAGGCGTGGCTGTGGTATGGGGATTGAACCTGGGGCCTCTGTGTGCTAGGCAAATGTTCTACCATTACCAGTCTTCCCAGGTCTCTTTAATCTGTTATTCTTGTCTTTGAATCAGTCTCACTAAGTTGCCCAGGCCTGGGCTCATTTTGTGTTCTGGGATGGGCCTACACCTGTGATCCTCCTGCTAGCTAGACCCTCCTCTTTAGCTAGGATTGCAGACTTGAACCATCAGGTCTTATTTTAGGGACTGAATTTCAGAGTAGCAAAATATTAAACCCTGAAGGCCTTTAACTCCCTCCTCCCTTTTTGGAGACAGAGTTTCCGTAAATTGTCTAGTCTGGCCTTGAACTTGTTACTCTTCTGCTTCAGCAGCTGGGCTGATTACAGGCATGCACCAGTATACTTTTTCTCTGTGGGGTGTGGTATTGGGATTGAACCCAGATCCTCACCCCTCAACCCTGAGGACTTAATTGCATGTTTTTACAGTTCCATAAAAGTTTCCCTCTTTGGTCCAGGGAATGTAGCTCAGCTGGTAAAGGACACAATCGTGAGGATCCGAGTTTGACCTTCAGAACCCATTTGAAAAGGCCAAGCATATTAGTGTGTCCGCTAACCCCAACTTTGAAGATGTGTGAACAGGCAGGAGGACCTTGCGCTTTGCCTAGCTAGCTCAGTGAAAGACCCTGTCTCAAAAAATGTAAATGGCAGCTGAGCAATAAGACACATGCATGTGTGCCTGCACAAATGTGTGCCTATCACACATGCACATTAAAAACAGACTTTTTGCATTAGGGTATTAGTGTCAGTGGTACAAAGGAAAAAAATCTCGAGATGAAAGAGTGGAAGAGTTAGGAGTTAACGTACTAAGTGGTTAATCTTTGTTTTTATTTTCAAGATATGTGTAACGCACCAACTTACTGCGACCTAGGAAAGGCTGCCAAGGATGTCTTTAACAAAGGGTATGGTAAGTATGCAGTGGCGAACTTTGTGTGAGTCGGGGTTCGTGATGAGGTCTGAGGATTTAGCTGCGTGTCTGTACAGATCCTAAAATGTTTGCTGTGTAGACTGGGGAATAGCTCTGCGGTGAAATGTGTAAGATACATTCTGTTAGTAAAGTAAGGGAAAGTGACCAGGTATTTACATCACAAGTATTAAGGGCTGTTAATAGCCTCTTCCCTTTCATTCTTTAGGCTCCTTTACAAACATTAAGAGAGCAGTTATTATACATATACACATACATAGACATATTTAATATTATCTATAATATGAAGTAGCATCTACATATAATATTTATGCCTCGCTTCACTAGTTCTGGTTATGATTAAAGTGCTTACCCCCTCTCTTTATAATGCTGTTTTTTTTTTTCCTTGAGACAGGGTCTCACTATGTAGCCCTGGCTGACCTGAACTTGCTATGTAGACCAGGCTGGTCTGGAATACACAGAGATCCACTTGCCTCTGCCTTCTGAGTGCTGGGATTAAAGGTGTGTGCTACCATTCCCAGCCCATATATGCTTTTTAAGATATTAATTTTTAATGAAAGTAGAGATATCATATTTTTATTTCTTTGGTAACAATATATTATCTTTATTAACAATTAGAAAATGTTCTAGGTTTTTAAATTTTAAGTTTTTAATTTTTCTGCGCTGTATACTTTTTTCCTTACTACTAATGTTCATTATATTTTTACTTTGCATACATATACACATACACATACATATACCCACACAACACATAGATATTTGAGTAATTTTAGATTTTAGAATAGTGCATTTTTTCTTTCTTTCTTTCTTTTTTTAATTACATTTTAGAGATATGAGTCTTTATTTTTAGGGCATTTAGAATTATACTTCTTTTGTCATAATTCAATTTCTTTTCAAATTCTTGTCTGATGAGAATACCATGTGTTTTCCATATGGGATGTGTAATGTATTACTTTTCATATTTTTTAAGTTGAAAAAAACTGGAGCAAAAGTTAAATTTTGTATATTACTTTGTTTTTGAATGTTTCTAGGGTTTGGCATGGTCAAAATCGATCTGAAAACCAAGTCTTGTAGTGGAGTGGTGAGTACCTAATATACTTTTAATAGGTAAAGCATGTTAACTTAAGGGAACTGGTTTTAAAATAATTGTTTCCTGTTGTATAAACCAGAATGCTTTTGACACCACTGCCTGCCTGTAGCAGTGCCCTTCTCTGACTCATTGGGCCTGTAATTCAGGAGACAGGTTGAATTTGGCAGTCGTATTCTTTTGTCTTCGTAAGAGTATCAGGCATCTGACTCTTAGATGATACAGAATGTGTATTTTTGACTCCTGTCATATATGTATAAACTTTCACGAATGTGTATGAATACTGAAGCCATTATAATGGTTTATGTAAGTGTTATTGCTGTTTTACAAAATAAATTAATTTTAATCTGTCTTTTTCATTACTGATTTATACAAAATATAGAAATATAATTTATTTTCATATATGTATATATACAAGATTATTTTATATTTTTAAAAGTGAATTAATTTATGTGTCTGGGCATTTTGCCTAGATATATGTCTGTGTACCTTGTATGTGCTTTGTGCCCAAGAAAGCCAAAAAAGGATGTCAGCCCACTTGGAACAGGAGTTACAGTTGTGAGTCACCTTGTGATTGCTGGGAATCAAACCCTAGTCCTTTGGAAGACCTCATTTTTATGTGTTTTTTATTGTTGCTAATTTTTTTTTATATTTATTTATTTATTTTTGAGACAGAGTTTCTCTGTGTAGCCCTGGCTGTCCTGGAACTTACTCTGTAGACCAGGCTGGCCTCGAACTCAGAAATCCACCTGCCTCTGCCTCCCGAGTGCCGGGATTAAAGGCGTGTGCTACCACCGCCCGGCTGTTTTATGTTTTTTAACTGATTTTCTTCCAGATTTTTTTTTTGTTTTGTTTTGTTTTTGTTTTTGTTTTTTTTACTAGAAGTTGGAAGATGTTGACAGACATATTTTTCAAAACATCATTAGCCAGACATTCAGTAAATCTCAGCAAATAGATTACTTTTTTCTTCTGGTAGTGCATATTGAACCTAGGAGCTCATGCATGCAAGGCAGGTACTCCACCAGTGAGTTACATCCCTAGCCCCCAGCCCTGTTTTTACTTTTTCATTTGAGACAAGGTCTTACTAAGTGGCCAGTGTTTTCTTTGAACCCAGCCTGTATCCCAGACAGGCTTGAACCTTCTAAGTAACTGGGATGGTAGGCCTGAGTTACTAGGCCTAGTGGGCTAACTTTTTTTTCCTTCTTTTTTGTTTCTTTTTTCTTCCTCCTTCTTTGTCTTCTTTTTTTCTTTTTCCCTTTTTTTTTGGTGCTGGATACCCAGGGCCTTGTGCAGGCTAGACAAGCCCTACAGGAGAACTTTTAATTCATTGTATTCTCTGATTTATTTTTACAGGCTACGTCTATATTCAGACCCATATAAGTTTTATTTATGAATATAGTTGTTTGACTAGAATGACGAAAGGTGTGTGTGTTTCATAGGATACTTTATGTTGTACTCTCACAGCTTTGGTTTGTCTCGGGCACTCTTTCCCTGTGTTTCTTTATCATAAATGAATATATGTGTGACCTGCCGTTCTAAGGAGGCATTGTATACATGGCTCTGTTGAAATAGTAAAACTGTCCACATTGTAGGATTTTCACCAGTTATAGTCGTTGTGTTGGAAAAGTCACCTGTACCTTTCTCTCTCCCTTTCATGCTGCTGTGATGCCGGTGTGCATTTAGATGGTGAGGAAAAAGCCTTCCTGTGTGCTTGTTCTGTGGCTACTTTTGTCTCTGTATTAACTGAGGATTAATTTTGTCTTTTGTTGTACTTTTTTTATGTTTTACAGTGATCTTTGTCCATGTTGCTTACGAACATTAAACACATAGCTGAAGATGCCATTTTCATGTTGTAAATGGATTTTATACTTATTTTACTTAGTTGTCAAATTAGTCCCAAATTGAGGCAGTGTCTGTATTTCAGCTTAGAACAATTTGTGTGTCTGGTGCTTTAGATTCTTGATGAAAGCTTCAGACTTAAGAGACAGAAAACATGGAATAACACCAAAATAGTTACGTTTGCTGTATTTGTCATTTTTGGAAAGCAAATATAAAAACTACAATATTAAGCAATTAGATTTAATATTAAAAGCAACCAGTTTTCACATTAAGGAATTGACCTGAGCTATTAAACATGGCTTATGCTGTATCGTTTTTCTTAATGCTTTGCCCTAAGTGGACAGCATGGTTTTCATTTTGGAAGCTTTTTGTGTAGTGTTAATAAACAGATGGTAGCTCCCCACAGTTTGATCTGTGTAGAACTTAGGGATAAAGGAAGATTCATTCATGTTGCAGTCAGTGAGATGGAACTACTCAGGGAGGGTAGCCTTTCATTGCTGCTGGCCAGATGTCAGCAGTGCTCCTTGAAAACAAGGTCAGGCAAAAGTTTCCTTGTTGGCAGTCACAGATTGTCAGTGACAGGTATTGACTGTTGGCTTCCCCTAGAAGGAGGGCTTTTCCTAACTGCTGATTGTCCTAGGATGGAAAGGACCCTGGGGTTGGGGGGAAGATACTTACAGCATTCATAGTGATTATTTGATACTTTAGAAGGTAGGCCACATGGAAGAGGAGGAAGCGAATTTAAAATTCTGTTTTCTTGTGAAAATAGGTAGATAATTTTGATGTTTGAAAATGTTTATGGTGAAAGTTTTACAGATAATTTTGTGGTTGAAGCATTCATGTTTGACAACACTGTAAATAAACTTTCATGCTATGTCAGTATATAATTGAAAAGGATCACGTTTATGTTCGGTGTATTTTTTCACAATGCTTTTTCTTTTCTAGTGCTGGGATGGAACCCAGGGCCTTGAGCATACTAGGCAAGCACTTTAGCATTAAGCTACTTCACACACCCATAAAAATACATTTTTAAAAACAGTAGTTGGGGCTGGAGAGCTGGCTCAGCAGTTAGAAGTATTTGCTGTACCTGCAGAGGGCTAGGCTTGCCCCCGAGCACCACACACAGTTCCCAGCTGCCGTAACTCCACTGCCACTGGGTCCAGTTCCCTTTCTGGTCTTGATGGGCCCCAGGCATATACATAGTATACATACATATATATAAACATTCATACAGACACATAAAATGAAACTAAATGAATCATAACTAAAGCAGTAGGCTGATGATATAGCTCAGTGGTAGGGATGTGGGCAGGGCCTTGGGCTCCATCCCTGGCACACCCCACCTCCCCACCTCACTCCACCCCACCTCCACCCTCCACTTCACCCCCACACTTCTCCTACCCCTGATTACAAAATACTAAACTGTTGGCTATGAAAAGAAAGTGGAAGCTAGTGTTTAGGGTTTTTGTTTTTTTGGTTTTTTTTTTTTTTTTAATGTTAGCATTTAATTAACCTCCAGAGTGGCTTTAAGCCACCAGAACACAGGCACCTCCAACACCCTTAATCTGCTCTTCAGCTCTTCTGAAGAAGTCGGCCTTCACGATGGCAGGTTGCTTAGGGAGCTTTCCCTTGCCCCGAACTCTGCAGTAGCCCGATCGAACAGCATCAGTGATGGGAGCAGCTCCAGTCTTGGTTTTTTGTAGTATTGACCCGTGCCTGCTCGCTGACCAACGTCCATACTTTATCCAGGTTGACAGTTGGGCAGAAGCTCTGGTTCCTCTTGAGGTGGTAATGCCTCACACCAACTTTCCCGAAGTAACCTGGGTTACATTTGTCCAACTGATCCTGTGGTGGTGCATGCCTGCCTCCAGCATCCGGTGGCCTCCTGGGTGCTTGCGGTGCTTACCGATGTGGGCGTGGCCATGGCTTGCCTGGCCCCGGAGTTTCCGGGTCTTCCTCAGTCTGGATGGCATGGCAGTGGCAGGGCTAGTGTTTAGGTTTTAATCACCTCTAAATTTACTGTTTGACAAGTATTGTAGAGAATTGATAATCATCTTAGGCCATGAAAGTGAAATTCTCAAAATTCAGTATTTTTGCCTTTTTAATAAAGGCATTTATTTCCATGAGAGATATTTTTCTTTTAAAGTTAAGAACTTAATATGCTCATTAAAAAAGAATATGTGGAATAATAAATATCAATAAGAAGGAGGAGTAATGGAAAGTTGTCTAAACCTGGTTCGAGACAGACAGGAAGCAGAAGTATGTTGTTGAGGATAGGGTTGTGGTCAGAAGTAGATGGTATTGTTTCTGATGCATTTAACTCTGGGTTCTGTGTGGTGAAATAGTTTAAAAATAATTATTTCTTTCTCGTTTACCAGGAGTTTTCTACTTCAGGTCATGCTTATACTGATACAGGGAAAGCATCAGGCAACCTAGAGACCAAATATAAGGTCTGTAACTATGGGCTCACCTTCACCCAAAAGTGGAATACAGACAATACTCTTGGGACAGAAATCTCTTGGGAGAATAAGGTAAGAAAAAGCACTAGAAGTTATTTGTAGGTTTAATAGTTCTTTGACATCACATAATGTCATTATAAAAATAATAACTAGGGCTGGAGAGATGACTGAGTTGTTAAGAGCAAATTCTGCTCTTACAGAGGACCTGAGTTCAATTTTCAGTGCCTTGCTTCTCAGGTGGCTCACAAGCACCCATAACTCAGCTCCAGGGGGACCTAATACCTCCTGCCCTCACTAATACCTGCACCCACATGTATGTACTTCTACACAAGTACACATGAATACAGGTGACTAAAAATAAAAATAATTCTTAAAAAATGGAACAAACACCAAACATATTCTGAATGGTATTTTAAAATATCTTTTAGCATGTTTTCTTTGTGTAGCCTTTTATTTACTTTGTTGGTGTGACTTAACTTTTCTAGGAACCACACTGTATCTTTGTTCTGATAAGTTGTCTTACACAGCTGATCCTCTCCTAAGTAGAACAGACTAATTTAGATTACTTTTGTAATCTTTGCAAAATTAGCTGTACAGAAATGTTTCTGCATTTTTTAATGTTTTCAAGGAGAAATTGATGAGCTGATTTTGTCAGACACTCACTGTGTCCAGGGTACTATACTTTTCTTTTGGAGAATGGATCTCTTGTAGTCCAGGGGAGCCTCAGACTTTCTTTGAAGTTGACCTTGAACTCCTGATTTTCCTGCCCGTACCTACTGCAGGGATTACGAGTGTGCCACCATGCCCAGCTGAGATTTCAAGGTGCATCTATATTAGCACATATGGAGTGGGACAGCTAAAGAAGTTGGCTTGGTTAATGTCAGGTTATCTTACAGTCATTTCAAGAGAACAAGATTATTTTGTTACATTGGAACAATTAATTTTCATCAGTAATTTTGGTTATTTAATGTGTTAGGATTTGGCCTGTTACATTTTAATGTTTTAAAAGTTTTGAGCGGGGTCCTCATTATGTCACCCAGGCTGGCTGCAAATTTTTGGGCTTAAGGGTTTCTGCCTCAGCCTCCTAAGTAGCTTGGATTATAGGGACATACCACCATAACCAGCGTAATTTATATTTTAGTGAGAAAACTATGAGGAGGGCTAGGCTTGAGGGGAGGGGAGTTAAGGCGATAAAGAAAGGTGGGAGGTAAAGGCCAGGAGTGGTGGTGTGCGCCTCTAATCCGAGCACTGGGGTGGGGGTTTGTGTGTGTGTGTGGGAGATCTGAGTTTAAGGCTAACCTGGTCTACAGAGTGAGTTCCAGGACAGCCAGGGCTACACAGAGAAACCCTGTTTTGGAAAAAAAGAAAGAAAAGATGGGGGAGGTAATTTATTGTATAATTTACTATCTGGCTTTCTTGAATGACTTTATTATTAAAGAGGAAGTGGGAAGAAGCCTTAGCATTGGTTTTTTGAGTTAAAGAATTGAAAATTAATTGTTAATTGACAAATTTTTGTTTTACAGTTGGCTGAAGGGTTGAAACTGACTCTTGATACCATATTTGTACCAAACACAGGGTAATTATCCAAACCCATTGTTTTCTGTAGGGGCAGGGAGAAACGGGGAGGTTGTTTTAGCAATGCTAGAATGCTTGTGTGTCTTTAAAGGAAGAGCTCCTCAAGGCAGCATAACATTTACAGTAAAAAGAAAAAAAAATTAAAACAGGCACATCTATGTAAGTTAGGAATTAGAAGGGACTGAGACCCGAGTCCTCTGTGTTCTGAAAACGCATGAGTCTGGCAAGAGTATAATCTTAGGTTGTAAGGGACCAGGATGAGTGTTGTGCTGCCATCCTAGTTTCTGAGCTTTGGAAGTCCTCCAGTCTTAGTCTGTTTGCCATTATTTCATTTCTTATCTGCTCAACCTGGGTTTCTGCTGTCTCAAGGCAGAGCTACTAGATAAATGTAACCATGGGTCTGTCCCTCCGGTCATGGGCCTTAGTTATTTCTAGAATAAATAATCTCTTAAAAGACTTGTGAGGCAAAGCTAATTCTGAATATTCAGCATTGCTATTAAAAATATATTTTGGCCGGTGTGTTGGTGCATGCCTTTAATCCCAGCATTGTAGAGACAGGCAGGCAGATCTCTATAGTTCCAGGCTAGCCAGGGCTACACAATGAGAACTTGTCCAAAACAAACAACAAAAAACTGTATTTCTATTAATAGGTTAGTTTTGTGTTTTGATGTTATATTTTAGCACTTGAAGATACCTGATAATTTATTTCTCATGTGGCATTTTAAATATCTTACTACTTACGGTCTTTGCATTTTTTGACAAAAATGTTTATATCTGCGGTGTAATGTGTAGTATTTGAATATGTATATATATATTGTGTAATCAGATAGGGTAAGTATGTCTATCTCCTCAAACATCATTTCTTTGAGTTGAAAGCAAAATTAAAATCCTTGCATTGTTTTTGAAATATATAGTACTTTATGTGTAGTGACCCTGCTGTGCAACAGAACATCAAAAGACTTTCCTATCTAATTATAACAGTCTCTGTTGATCTGTTCATGCCTTTATAAAATTAATCATAAAATGCTTTATTATTTTATATAATGACATATACATTTCTTTTTTGTGTGTGGGTTGTTTGTTTGTTTGTTTTTTGAGCAGAGTTTTTTTGTGTAGCCTTGGCCTCTCTTGGAACTCACAGAGATCCACCTGGACTCTACCTCCCAGGATTAACGTGCTGGGGTTAATGGCATGTATCACAGTTGCACTGACATATTGTTGAATCCTAACAGAGTGTTTTTGTAGAGCTAAGACATTGTAATATTTTTACCATATATTATGTCATCTACCAAAACAGTATTCACCTCTGGGGAGGGTCTGACTTTACACCTCACTGGAAATGTGGACTCATCGTGTTGTTTGTTTTTACAGAAAGAAGAGTGGGAAATTAAAGGCCTCCTATAAACGGGATTGTTTTAGTCTCGGCAGTAATGTTGATATAGATTTTTCTGGACCGACCATCTATGGCTGGGCTGTGTTGGCCTTTGAAGGTTGGCTTGCTGGCTATCAGATGAGTTTTGACACAGCCAAATCCAAACTGTCTCAGAATAATTTTGCTCTTGGTTACAAGGCTGCAGACTTCCAACTGCATACTCATGTGTGAGTGTTCATTCCGTCTTTAGTGCCAGAGCAGTTCCCCTGACAGGTGGGAGTAGTCGTTAATGCTAAGAAGTTGAACAGAAGGTAATACTGCTTGGTAGGTGCCAGTCCTGCTGCCCGGTCTCACAGCCAGGAGTGCTTGTCAGGAAGTTCACACACCTGAGTGCGTCAGGCTGCACTGCTTGTTTGTTTCTGCTGTCATCTCTCACTCCAAACTGTGGGATGTTTTAGCATCTGTAAAGTCACTGAGTGGAGACAGCGCAGAGTACATATACACCTCATTGTTACTTTGGACTTATTTTGACTGTATCTGGAAGCAGATGTTTGGAACACTAAGAACAGTCACCAAATACCTGGAACTACTCTGGTAATTGTGTATGGAGATTTTCATGTATCTTTGGTTGGAGCCTAGTTAATACCTCTGTTGCATCCAGAAATAATAGGGATCTCAAAGTAATCCTGGGTTTCAGTGTTGGCTGAATCAGCCTCAACTTGTACTTACAGTATAGTTAGGTTTTGGTGATTTAAGACAGGATCTCATGTTGGCCTCAAACTCATGTAGCCTGACTGACCTTAACTCCCGCTCCTCTTGCCCATACCTTCCAGTGCTGAGGTTATAGGCAGTAAACTGTGTGTTTCTGAGGTATTGCTCTAATACCTCAATACTCTTAATATGGAAAGAGGTCTTCAAACACTGTTGTTAGGAAACCATGCATGGTATGCCTCAAAGAGCCACGGGTTTATATCTGGAGCAGTGCATCCTGGGTATTGATTGGAAAGCGTTTTCTCACTCTGTAGGTATATAGTGAGTAAAGCTAGTATTGTCTTTATTCCTTTGTTTTTATCTCTCTCTTTCCAAAGTGTTTATGGACCTAGATCCTATAAAAGAGAGACTTACAGGTTATAGTTTCTAAACTCTGTGAAAGATACCTATACATTACATATTTACCTGAGGTATCTGACTTTGAGCATAGTTGAATTCTGTCTTAAAATTTTTATATCACGTTGAAGAGTCAAGTAAATCAATCAGGAGCTACTATGCTTTAATTAGGCTCTTACATATTTTGTAGGTTGGTTTTCTGTCTTGTTTAATAGTCATTTGTACTAGACATTTGCTAGACCCCATAGTTGCAAAATAGAATTTATGTTTAGATAGCTGTAGAATTTGTTTCCATATCTTAGCAGTAAATGATTCAATCTTTATTTGTTTATTTATATCATGAAAACAGGAATGATGGCACTGAATTTGGAGGCTCTATCTACCAGAAAGTTAATGAGAAGATCGAAACGTCAATAAACTTGGCGTGGACAGCTGGCAGCAACAACACTCGTTTTGGCATCGCTGCTAAATATAAGCTGGACTGTAGAACTTCTCTCTCTGTAAGAATGTGCTGTCTGATTGGTGCTAGTTGTAAATGCGTGCTGTAGTACGGTCTTTGTTAACTTCATGACTCCACTCATGGGGTGAAAGGTCATTATGTCTAAGGCAGGAAATTTGAGTTCTAGTCCTAATTTCTCAGGTGGTGTGTGGCCTTGACCTCAGTATATTCTTACATGTAAATTCATGGGAGTAGATTACTATTTTTACTACTAATAGTTATTTAAATTAACACTAACAGAGATTGAGTTCTTAGGTGTAAGGCTTTACACGTACTATCACATGTAATTCACGTAACTGTTCTGAGTGTGGTGAAAAGCAATATCCCTTTTTACAGTTAACCTGGAAACTGGATCGGGGCCATAGTAAGCAGCAGTGTCAAAATAGGAATACAGATCTGGCTTATGACACCTGAGTTCTGTTGTTATAAACTCTGACTGCTTCATCATTGTCAGAGCTTGTAAATTGGCATCTTAAGGAATTTATTATAGGCCAGGCATGGTGCTGCACGCCTTTAATCCCAGCACTTGGGAGGCAGAGACCAGCAGACCTCTGTGATTTCTATGTAGTGGGCTCCAGGATAGTCAGGGCTGTGAAGGGAGTCTGTCTTGAAACAACAAGAAAGACAGTACATAGGGATGTCTGGTAACACAGTGTGCTTGGAAATCTGTCCAAGAACTTTAAAGCATACATTCTTTTTCTTTAATTTTTTTTTTTTTTTTTTTTTTTTTTTTTTTCCGAGACGGTTCCTCCGTGTAGCCCTGGCTGCCCTGGAACTCACTCTGTAGACCAGGCTGTCCTCGAACTCAGAAATCCACCTGCCTCTACCTCCCGAGTGCTGGGATTAAAGGCGTGCGCCACCACTGCCCAGCAAAGCATACATTCTTATTACCCACAATTCCCATCAGCCCTCTTGACTTCTTAAACGATTTATCTTTTTATTTTATTTTTTTCAGTGTTACTACTTCTAAATTTGCCCAGTGTACTTTTAGCTTTAGAAACCATGTGCATGAAGTAGTCTTTGCATTGAACGGCATATTGTGAAGCTGTTTTCTAACTGCTGCTGTTTCGTCTCTTAATCCTAGGCCAAAGTAAACAATGCCAGTTTAATCGGACTGGGTTACACACAGACCCTCCGACCAGGTATGTAAAAGGGGTGAGTTAGTGGAGGGTCAGGACAGAAAGCTGCGGAGAGATAATGAGAATAATCTTTGCAACCACTAAAATAATCACTATGGGCTGGCTCAGGCCACTCTGTAATAGCTTCCATGTCTGTACCCTGTTACACAGACAGAGGAGAACGGAGCAGGCTCTGGTTCTAAGTTTCTAACTATGATTTCTAACTATAATGTAAATTTCTAACTAGTTTAGAACTCTGATTAATCTCTAGCTTTTGAATTTGGCTTATCCCTCCTTATTCTTAATGTTGAACTCCACGTGGCTTCTCCTCCTTATGCATCAGTCAGCCTACTAGACAACTCGGCCAGTGCAGCCAGTGCAGTACAGCTCACGCCTGCCTATACTCTGCTGTTCACTTCAATCAGTTATTTCTAGAAAATTCAGGTCTGAGTATGATACTGGCTACAAGTAATTATGGTGTTTTCTTCTCCTTAGGAGTCAAACTGACCCTGTCAGCTTTAATAGATGGGAAGAACTTCAATGCAGGAGGCCACAAGGTTGGATTGGGATTTGAACTGGAAGCTTAATGTGGTTTTGAGTAGAGAGTGTCAATTGTCCCTGGAAATGAAGAGAAATGAACCCACTATGTTTTGGCCTTAAAATTCTGTGAAATTTCAAAAGTGTGAACTTTTTATTCTTCCAAAGAATTGTAATTCTTCCCACACTGAAGTCTAGAGATGACAGATCCATCAATGGGAGGCCCTTGAAGGCATGCCTGGAGATTGTCATGTTTGTGCCACATTTCAGTTGAGTTCTGCAGAGTTAATTTAAATATGTTCCTCAGCAACAACGTAGTGTCATGTTAAAGGAAGTGAGCCGCCTCCCCAGTTTGTCCACCGCGTCCTGCATGTCCCACCCCACTTCTCCATGACCGTTTGTTATATCAGTCTCTGCTCTAGTGAGATCTTTGGTTTTGCATCAGAGTAAAATAAACCCATCACATTTGGAACATAATTGTTTACCTGATTTATTAATAGTGGTTGATTTGTTTTCGAAAGTGGAGTTATGTCTAAAGTGGTGTGTCTAAAATAAATGTGCTTTCACCCCTCCCTTCGACTTCTGGTTCTCACTCCACCCCGAGAAGGATGACGTCGTGGTGGTGGTCTGCTGTGGGTAAGCATAGCCTGAGGACCTAGCTGCTGCTTGTATCGTGTTGCAGTGTCTTGAAGCTGCTGAGGGCATTGAGTGAGAAGAGATGGGCAGAGGGAGAAATGGATGCAGGCTGCAGTGGGAAGGGGCGTCTGACTCCTCCAGGGCTTCAAGACTGTTGCATTTCCGTTTGGTTGGTTGGGTTTTTTTGAGTTCTGGGTGTGATAATACAGCTGAGGTGGGCTAGGGTTTAGAAAAGGTGTGGGTAGATGTAATACTCCTCAGGGCCTACAGACATCGTCTGTCTGTGAAAAGAGCCCTCTTTTAATACAGAAGTCAGACATGCCTGTTATAACAGTTGGAGACAGCATAGAATCCGATTACAAGTAGAAACTCCCATTCTTCATAACCCTTCCTCCTTCAGTACTGCAAGCAGTTTGATTTATATTCTTGTGGATGTTGTTAGCATTTTAAGAGACCTCATAGATGTCTATTTATTATAGAAGGTTAAAGTGCTTATCTCCTTTTAGAGTACACTTTATTTTTTTAAATGATTTTTTCTTTTAAAAAATAACTTTAAAATCTACTTACTGCCCTCTCTTTTCTATTGCTGTGACAAAACACTGACCAAGGCTTCTCATAAAAGCAAGCTTTCAGAGGGTTAGGATGAGGATGGAGCAAAGGCATGGTAGCCTAGAGACATCTTGCAGGTCGGAGGCAGAGAGACATCTTGGGAATTTGAAATATCTCTCTCTCTCTCTCTCTCTCTCTCTCTCTCTCTCTCTCTCTCTCTCTCTCTCTCTCTCTTTTTCGAGACAGGGTTTCTCTGTGTAGCCCTGGCTGTCCTGGAACTCACTCTGTAGACCAGGCTGGCCTCGAACTCAGAAATCCACCTGCCTCTGCCTCCCAAGTGCTGGGACTAAAGGCGTGCGCCACCACTGCCCGGCGGGAATTTGAAATCTCACAGCATACCTCCAAAGACACCTCCTAATCCTTCCCGATGAGTTTCTAGAATCTGGGGACCAAGTATTCAAACATGAACGTATGGGGACCATTCTCATTCAAACCACCACATTCTCTTCTCTTCTCTGTGTGTGTGTGAGGGCGCGCACGGGCGCACCACGGAACTTAAGATTTAATTTAAATGATTACATGTAGCAGTGGCTGCTGAGTTGAACAGTCTATTCTATAAGATTTCTAGAAGTGACATGAGTTTCAGGGCACAGGCATTTAATAGGTAGCACAAATTGGCCTTCAAGTGTTTGGTATTAAGCTCTATTTCTATCACTGGGGCTTGTCCGTGCCCTTACACGCACATTAACACTGTTGCCACACTTGCAAGTGTTTATTTAGTCGGTGAAAGGTTGTATCTTCTTTTGATAGATACTTCCCCAGTGGCAAGTGAGAAGTGCTGTTTTCACACAGTTACTGGTCATTTATATTCTAAATACCCATTAGGATTCCTTGCTGTTTCTAAGTGGGTTGTCCTAAAATAACAAACATTTGTTCTTTGAAAAACTCCAGTGGAAGATAGTACTTAACACTGACAAGGCCTGTCTGAAAGCTGCTGGACAACAGTCCACCACGTTATGGCTAATTAGGTAGTAACACACCACTAAGCTTAGACCATATCTGCAATAGCAATCATATGATACAGTTTTACTTTCTTGAATATTATCTTTGTGGATTGAGCTACCATTACAAGAAAAGTAAAACAGTAAAGGCAAACTATAAACAGTTAGTTGATGCCTGTGATTCTAATACTGTTTAAAAGCCCATACAACATGTGTGGTGTGAGTGGAGGAAGAAGCTATCACAAGTCATGGTGTAATGGGAAAAAAAAAGCTATCACAATGTGTCTGAGGATTGTTTTGCAAGGTAATTCTTTTTTTTTTTTTTTTTTTTAAAGATTTATTTATTTTATGTATATGAATACACCATTACTTTCTTCGAGACACCAGAAGAGGGCATCAGATCCCATTACAGATGGTTGTGAGCCACCATGTGGTTGCTGGGAATTGAACTCAGGACCTCTGGAAGAGCAGTCAGTGCTCCTAACCTCTGAGCCATCTCTCCAGTCCACATGGTAATTCTTGAGTCTAGTGTGGGTAAGAGTGTAAGCAAGTGGAAATGACAGGGCTGGAGTAGTAGTCAGCCTTGAAGGAAGAGCTAATAAGCTGTACCCTTGGTTATTTCATATGTTTCATATGTTCATGTCCTCAATTAGTCAATATTGTTTCTTCTAAATTAATGATATGCAGAGCAAGTGAGCCAGATTTTATGTATTGATTGATAAGGTAATCCAGATACGGATATGGAAAGTTTAAATTCAACCTTTATTCAGGGTTTTTAGCAGATTGTGGCTGGTTGGGCCATATGATGAGTAAAAAGTACTGTCTTAGGGTTTCCATTGCTGTGAAGAGACACCATGACAGCTCTTGTAAAGGAAACATTTAATTGGAGCTGGCTTACAGTTTGAGAGGTTCAGTCCATTATCATCATGGTGGGAGCAAGGCAGCCTGAAGGCAGACATGGTGCTTGGGAAGGGGCTGAGAGTTCTACATCCTGACCTGAAGACAGCCAGGAGGAGACCTCAAAGCCCACCCCCACAGTAACACACTTCTTCCACCAAGGCCACACCCCCTAGTGCCACTCCCCATTTGCCAAGCATTCAAACAAATGAGTCTGTGGGGGCCAAACCTGTCCAAATCATCACATCCCACTCCCTGGCCCCCATAGGCTTGTAGCCATAACTTACCGCAAAAATGCATTTAGTCCAATTTCAAAAGTCCCCCATAGTCTATCACAGTCTCAGCAATGTTTAAAAGTCCCAAGTTAAAAGTCTCTTCTGAAATGTATGCAATTTCTTAACTGATCCTCTATAAAATCAAAGTCAAAAAGCATCACATACTTGTAACATCACAGGATATACATTATTACCACTAATAGCCTCTCCTGACCTTTCACAGTGTCACTCAGCACCCTCCATGATCCCTTCATACCTTCATAACAAGTACCAACTGGGTGACTCTGACACATTACCGAGTCTGGCTGCCAGCACGAGGTACAACCTTGGTAGCCTCACACAATGGCCTTTGTGGGCCTCCATGCAGGAGTACCCCTGCTGCACCCCTGGCCTCTCAGCTTTCTCTTAGTCTCAGAGGGAAATTCCATCCTTGATTCTAAAGCCAGGATCACGTGGCCAAAGCTGCCGTGTTCTGCTGCTGGGCAGGACTGGAACATGGCCGCCTTGTTCAATTACATCTTCACCAGCTTTCTGTTTTCAGTGGTTTCCTTTACTACCTGAGCTTGGCTGTCATGGAACTTGCTCTGTAGACTGACTTTGAACTCAAGAGATCTGCATGCCTCTGTCTCCTGAGTGTTTGGATTAAAGGTTTGTACCACTGTGCCTGGACCTAAGCTTTTCTTCAATTCCTTTTCCCAAGATCTTTGTAAGTTCTAGATTGCAGTTCATTCCAGCTATAGTCAAGTTGACAACTGAGAACAGCCATCACAATCTGACACACAATCATATCTCTTTATGTCCATTTGTAAATGCAATTTATCTGAATCTCTTTCCTTAGCCTGAGGCAGACTCTTCAGACAAGGGCAAAAACCAACCACATTCTTCACCAAAATATCACAAGAATGATCTCTAGGCAACATACTAAAATTCTCCTCTGAAACCCTGAGCCAGGGCCTCACAGTTCAAGTTGCCCTCAGCGCCACATGTCTTTCATTAGTACAGCCTATTAAACTTTACTTGAAGCATTTCACTGCTTTGCTAAACCAATGTTCCAAAATCCACATTCCTCCAAACAAAACCAGGGTCAGGCCTATTACAGTCCTTGGTACCAACTTTTGTCTTAGGGTTTCCATTGCTGTGAAGAGACACTATGACCAAGGCAACTCTTATAAAGGACAGCATTTAACTGGGGCTGGCTCACACACCAAGTACCATCATCTCAAAGTTGTGTAGACAGGAAGCACATGGTTTCATATACCGATATGTTGCTGGTCTTGGTATGAGGTGACCCATTTAAACCTCACAGTGACCATCTTGGAGTCCAGAAAAAAGAGCCAAGAGAGTCATCCCAGGTAGAGCAATTGGTAAGGGTTTTCACAGTCTCTCCCGCCCTGATGCAGCAGAGACTTAGGCTCTTCCTGTGCTATTTGAGGCCTAAACTATGCATTCCGTCACAGTAGAGCCATACAAGTCCCTTGGCCACTATTTGGCTTTGTGTTACTTTTTGTGTCTTCTAGATTTCACCACAGCCTGAGTCTGGCACCTGGGAGCAGAAAGCCAACCCTCTAGTGTGTATTTATCTGCAGTGGCCCACTGCTTCTCTACCAGGGATTCACAAAGCTTGCACGAGAGTTTCTCGCTGGTGTTAGTATGGATATTTTGTCAGCACATGTCTATACTCTACCTGTGTGCCTGATGCCACAGAAGTTGGAAGAGGGATTGGATCCCCTGGAACTGGAGTTGCAGATAATTGTGAGGCGCTATGTGGTTGTCTCTGGGAAGGTGTTGTGTATAATTATAAAAAAATCCGCGCTAATCCGGCTAATCGCCCGCACCATCGGCTCGGCCTGTTCCTAGTCTGGTACATAGCCCAAGACCGAGACCACGTGTTTCTTCTAGCCAACGCCTCTCCCATAAACACCGAGATCGCTCTCTCGGTCCCCACAGCCGCCAGATGCTGCCGAACCGCTGGGCCCTGGAGCTCGGTCCTTGCCCAGTCTTCCCGTTCCAAAGCCTGGCTGAATTCCGCCCCAGCTAAACTCTTTCTCTGCCGCCCACCTGAGTCGCCACAAATGGAAAACACTAGACAATCTTAGTTTAGAATTAACAGATGACACAGCCGCTGGGCGCGGAATCTATCGTCCTAAATTCATCAACCATTCTACGTTGGAAATCTTCCGGTGGCAGACTCTGCCACCAGACCTAACAGTTCCCAGTCTACATCTTGTTTCTTTTCACTCTGCCTCGCCGTACAAAAAGGCTCTTCCTCCTCCTGCATCCCCTCTTCCTCTCTCGGACCAGGAAGGCTCCCCTCCTCTTTTTCGCCCAGCGATTAGCTTTTTGTCTTTATTATCCAATCAATTAATTAGGGGAAAATTCTGCTACAGGAAGGAACTCCAACTGAACTCTCCAGACCTTTGTTTCAAAGTGCCCGGCAGAACTCTCTCCTTGGATCTTGTGCGGGCATCGAGTTACCATTTCCTCGAACTGAATCCTTCCATAATCATATTGTGCTTGGAATTTGGGCCAAATTTCTACCCTTTGCAAACTTCTCTGACCTCACCCACCCTCTGGCCGGCTTTTCCCCGGAGCTCCTGCTCAGATCAAAATAGCCTTGCATTTTCTTTCTAAAGCCTCTTGGTTTGTAGAAGCCTTTGTCTTTCTGCCTTCAGTGGCCAAGTCATTGAAGACTTGGCACTTGGCAGCACTGGATGTTAGCTTGAAAGGTAAACTCAGAACAAGCATTTATTTGGCTTGGCTTCTCAGTAAAGAGGGTTTCTGAAAGCAACCGTAATTTCCTGTGATCATCAAAGAAGCATAATTCCTGTTGTCGTGTGCAACTCTGAACTATGAGAGAATTGACATTTTGCAAAGTGGTTTCTATGATGCTTAAAGGGTCTAAGATGTTGTAATTACAATTAAACTTGACCCCACTAGGTGTCGCTGTGGTACCAACCCAAAGATAAACACCGGCTGTCCTAACCGTTTCTGCTCTTGAGGTCATCCAGTTCATTTTCTTGGACGCCCTCTCCTGCCCTTACTCCCCTTCCCTTATTCTGTGTACTTTGAAACTTCTGAGTTCAGGGATTGGTTAACAGATGGCAAACTGGGGAAGACAATTCCCCTTCCCATTCTAAGCAGAAACTCCTTTTGCTCTTTAAGCAGGTTTCAGACTCCCAACAGAACTCTTGGTCCTCCATTGTGTCTGAAACACATTACTTAGAACCTTAGTGGCTCTCACCCTTCCTAATGCTTCGGCTCTTTAATACAGTTCCTCATGTGGTGATGACCCCCAACCATAAAATTACTTTCATTGCTACTTCAGAACTATAATTTTGCTGTTGTTATTAAACATAATGCAAATATCAGATATGCAGGATATCTGATATGTATGTAACCCCTGTGAAAGAAAGGGCCATTTACCCTCAAAGGGATCACGACCCAGAGAGGTTGAGAACCACTGACTTAGAATCATTTACTCTCGTGCTTCCTTTGTAGAGGCTTACAGAACCAACCACCCTTTTCTTCCTGGACTTCCTGCCACAGTCTTACACACTTGTAGTCTTATTCCTAGGTCTCCTGTGCAGTCCTGTACCTTTCTGAATTTAAATTATTTTTCTTTTTTTCTTTGAAACAGAGAGTCTCACTGTGTACCTTTGGCTGGCCTGGAGCTTCTGTGTAGACCGGAGTGGCCTGCCTCTGCCTCCTAAGTGCTGGTATTAAAGGTGTGTGCCACCACCACAGCCGGTTACTTTAAAACAGGGCCTCTCTGCAATGCTGACTGTCCTGAAATTTGCTATTGTAGAGCAGGCTAGCAGCTACCTTGCCTGGCTCTAGCTAAATGTTTGTCTTTATTTTGTTATAAAGACCTTAAGAACAATGGGAGGTGGGGGGACCCTCTAGAAAGTACCAGAGACCTCAGAGGTGAGAGACTCCAAGGACCTAATGGGGATGACCTTAGCCAACATGCCCAACATTGGAGCGAGAGAACTCGAACAGTCCACCTCCAGTAGATACACAGGGTCTCAAGTGGAGGGACGTGGCTACTAACCCACAGTCAAAATTTCTAACCCAGAATTGTTCCTGTCTAAAAGAACTGCAGGGACAAAAATGGAGAACATACTGAAGGAAAGGGTCCAGTGCCCAGCCCAATTTGGGATCCATCTCATGTGTGTGTGTGTGTGGGGGGGGGGGGTGGCACCAAGGCCTGACACTATTTGATGTGCTTACAGACAGGAGCCTAGTATGGCTGTCCTCTGAGAGGCCATACCAGCAGCTGACTGAGACAGAAGCAGATACGTACACCCAGCCATTGGACTGAAGTCGGGGACCCCTATGGTTGAATTAGGGGAGGGATTGAAGGAGCTGAAGGGGAGGGGGTGACCCCATAGGAAGATCAGCAGTTCCAACTAACCCAGACCCCAGGGAGCTCCCAGAGAACGAGCCACCAACCAGGCAGCATACATGGGCTGGTCCGGGGCCCCTGGAACAAATATAGCAGAGGACAGTCTGGTCTGGCCTCAGTGGGAGAAGATGCCCTTAATCCTTGAGAGACTTGAGGCCCCAGGGAAAAGGAAGGCCTGGTGGGGGGAGGAGCGCCATCTTGGAGGCAAGAGAGAGGAGGAATGGGATGAGGAACTGTGGGAGGGGGGACTGAGAGGGGAGGGCAACGACTGGAATGTAAATAATACTTTATTAAAACAAAAAGAAACCAAAAAAACCCCCAAACAAACAAACAAAAGAAACCAAAAAAAACCCAAACAAACAAACAAAACAAAATAGACTTATTTTTAAAAGATGAACGCACAGTTTTCTGGAAACCAGAAATGCTTCCCTTGGAGCTGGAATTATAGGCATTTGTGATCTGCCTCATGCAGACACTAGGCTCCAAACTCGGTCCTCCGACAGAGCGGTAAGGACGGTTAGCATCTCTCTAGCTCCGTAGCCTTGTTGTCTTGGTTCCTTGCCTCAAGTCTATTATAACCAAGTGCACTGGCATAGTAATGTTACCAGGGAAATTGGGCTTCTCTTCTATGGTTTCTCAGACTCCCAATAAATCAATTTTAAAATAGACTCAGAAGGAAGCTTGTGAACCGTTTTAATAAGGCCTTTAGCTGGCATCTGAAAAAGAGAAAAAAGATGTTTTGAGTTGGAACTCAAGAGAAGTGGGCAGGCTTACTAGTGAAGATCTGAAAGTGACGACATTAGGAGAGAGGCTTCTGAGAGGAATATCGTCTCATTAAGGTGATAATTATTCCCCCCATCTCCTTAGGAAGTTTTCTTAGTAGGGTTTTATTGTGGTGAACAGACGCCATGACCACAGCAACTCTTACTGAGGAAAACATTTAACTGGGGCTGGCTTACAGTTCAGAGGTTTAGTCAGTTAGCATGGCAGGAAGCTTGGTAGCATGCAGGCAGATGGGCTGGAGAAGGAGCTGAGAGGTCTACATCTGGATTGGCAGTTAGCAGGAAGAGTGACCCTGGGTCTGGTATGGGCTTTTGAAACCTCAACGTCGCCTTCAGTGAAGTACTTCCTCCAACAAGGCCACACCTTCTCCAACAAGGTCACAGCTCCCTACTGTGTTACTCCCTAAGAGCCTATTGTGGGCTATTTTCATTCAAAAACCCACAGAAGTCTTCAGGAAAGTCAGCTTTGGCCAGGTGATTGACAGGCCCAGGAGGCAATGGCCTGTGACATTCTAACTGGGGGCAGATCAGAAGCGGAACTCAATCCTCTTCTTTTGATCTAGAGGAAGTAGTTTTCCCTTAACCGGCCTCAACAAAGTGCCAACAGCTCCATATTTCACACCGTTTTAAATACTAAGAAAGTGGAAGTGTGACAGTTCCCTCAACTGGCTTTGTGCTATGTAGATTGTGCTAACCTGGAGCTTACAGAGATCTACCTACCTTGGCTTCCTGAGAGCTGGATTCAACTGTGTCACCGCACCCAGCTTACGGGATGGATTCTTCTGTTGCTTGAGAGAGAGGACTTAAAAATTACCTGTTGAAGATCAGTATGTTTACAGCAGTGGTTCTCAACCTTCCTCACGCTGTGACTCTCATACAGTTCCTCATGTTGTGGTGACCCCCAACCGTACATTTCTGTTGCTACTTCCTAACTGTAATCTTATTGCTATGAATCACAGTGTAAATAATGTTTTCCCATGGTCTCAGGCGATCCCTGTGAAAAGGGGTTGTTTGCTCTCTCTCCAAGGGGTTACAACCTGCGTTTGAGACCCACTGGGGTAGTTACAGGTTCAGACTCTGAGGAAAGAGAAGGCAAGATAAATGAGGGGTGAGGTTCTTCCTCTGAGCATGGCATTCGTCCCTCGGGCAGCTTCCTTTGCATGGGAAGTTTGTCTGACCATACACAAAGATGTCAGGGACTTAGGAGTTCCCTTTGTCTGGGTCCCTCATCACACACAGGAACCCCTTTCTGGACACTGGCATTAAGGTTGTTATCCTTTGGAGTGGGCTTTCCCCTCTTCTCCTGGGATGACATACAAAGTAGTAGCCATCTCCTTGTCAGACAACAGGACCAGGGGGAGAGCTCCTGGGCCCTGTTTCTTTCACATTGCTGGGGAAGCATGAACTCGCCTGATTCCTTCACTGCCTGAGACTCAGCTTCTGAAGTTTGCCTGCTAGGGCTCAGGTGACCTTTCTAGGGCACAGACCCCTGCCTGAGAACACTGAGAACCGCAGGCTGTGTGGCCTGCAGGGTGTTTGCTCACACAGGTGCTACTGTTTTCTCACCGATACATCTGTGGGGAGGCTGAGCTTCCTGAGGCTTTATCAAACGCAGAAAGCTAGGTGCCATTTTAGAAGGAGAAGATTTCAGCCTGCCCACCTGGATGGTGGTTCTCATCCATTTACCCATCGCTCTTAGGCGGCATTGCTGCCACAGTGTGGAACGTGAACGGTTTCGCTCTGAGTGTCCCAGCTTGAGAAAGGACCAGGTCCCCAATGGGAGCCAGCAGAAACGAAGAGCCAAGCAGGAGAGCTCCACACAGGAATGTGAACTTCCCTTTACCCTGGTCCTGACCAGACATTCTCATCATGGCGGATGGATGGATATGTTCCTGCCTGCTGACAGAAATGTGGGTCATTCTTTCCCTTTCTAGTGCTGTGTACTGGTTCCACTCAAACATGGAATCGTAGTAAGATGTAGGGGAACAGAAAGTATTTGAAAACTGCAAGTGGCCAAATTGTATAGTTTTTATTTTTGTGGAAATTCTGAAAGAAAAAGACATCAGAAGTAAACTTTTGAGGGGCACTTTTTTATTATAAATTTAATATGCTTGATTAATGAAAAAATTACAATGAAGTACCGTGAAAATGTATGTCAATATAAAAATATTAGCAGCATTTCCATGGTTTCAGGCTCTTAACATTTTAGTCATATTGGCTCTCTCCCACCGTCAGAAGAGAATAGTGGCTCCACAGGAGAACCTCAGATGTTCTACAGAGAAAAGGCCTCAAAGATCCCCAAGCCCAGTGTCCTGGCCAAGACTTCCCGTTAAGCCCTAAGTCTGCAGCATCCAAGCCCACCGAGAGCCTCACTGGCTTTAATGTCGGCAACAAGAATCCTGCTTTTCAGGTCACAGGGCATGACACGGAGGGACACTGGAGTTGGACTTGATATGTATGTAGTGTTTAATTCTACACCCCCATTGCCGTATGTCATCCACGCTGGTGACAGGGAAAGGCCACTGATCAAGCTTACCAGTGTCTGGTGTGGCAGCCAGCTGGCTGCTGCTGCTGGTGGGTGGCTGAGCCCCAAGCTCGCCTGGCTGATGTCACCAGGTTCACTGTCGTGGCCGGTGGGAAGGGAGACAAACAACAGGAGGATGTAACACTGGCAGGTTATCCCCTATTTCTTTGGTACTTTCCAAAATTCTCCAATCAAAAAAGTGTAAGGGAAGCATACCGTTAAAATTACAGTATCAGTATTTACAAAAGCAATTGTGATACATTACACAGTAATTAACTCAGACACAGCTCATGGACACATTCTTCAGAGCGAGCACTTGTGAACACCTGTCCCAGCATAATCAGTCACACAAGGGCCTGAGCACTTGCCCAGGTTTGCATTAAGTATACTGTATCTCACTTATATTACAGTGTATTTAAAAAAGGATTTTATACTCTACACTCGCCACCACTGAAATCATTATATACAATTAACATAGTATTGCATTCTGGGCAACGCCCTCCGCTTTCATTCTGAGTTTGTTTGAAATAAATGCTACCTATCCTAGGTACACAATATATATTTAATATAAGTAACCGCACCACATATGTCATCACAACATCAGCTTGATGTATACTACTATGTACAGTAGGTAGGTTAATTCTGGAAGAGGAACTGTGGCCCGGGTGAGCACGGTGGCACGAAGCCACCTGGAAGGTGTGTGGAAGGGGTGTGCATGTGCCAGAGAAAGCAGGGGTGGGGGTGTCAGAGCATCCCTACAGCTGTTTACCGACTGGAATTAAAAAGATCACATATGTACATGAGGAGAGCCATGATAGCAGCACTGAAGAGTCCAGCCACGGGCACAGTCACGAACCAGGCAACAAATATGTTCCGGAAGAGGCGCCAGTCCACGGCCTTCCGGGAGCGGATCCAGCCCACGGCTACCACGGAGCCCACCTGGAGGAGCAGAGACATCTCAGTAGGAATGAGGTCTACTTTAAAGGAGGACACAGAGAAGACCTTCACAAGCATCGACTTTAAGTTATGACATCATCTGCCTGCATCATGTGACCTGAGCCCCGTATTAGTTTCCTGTGGAGATCACTTTATGGTTTTTGTAATTCATGCTCTCAACCTGGTTTCACTCTGTAAAGTTCCCAGAACATGTCTGCTGGGCTGGGCTGAGGAGTGTAACTCTTCTTCGGTCACACAGCAGCACGCCCCACCCCCATTTCCTTTCTACCTGCCAGCATACGCTTGAGTCTTCACCATATACATTCCTTACATCTCCTGAAGGTTTTAAACAACTAGGTTCATATTTATCTAATGCATGTGGGCGTGTGCGTGCCACAGCACTGTGGAGACCAGAGGACCACTTCGGGACTCCTTTCCTTTCTTCTAGCATGTGGGTCCTAGGGTTAGCACTCAGTGTGTCCCGCTTGGTGGCAAGCACCTTTCCCCCACTAAGCCACCTCAACGGCCTTGCTTCCTACTAGAATTACTGTAAAAACACTGTGTTCCCCCGTGATTATGTGGGCCCGTGAGTGTCGCCCTCGTTTGATACACTTCCTAACCAGCTATTGTCGATGATCAAGCTCGGGGTTTCTGTATTTTCATCTTTGATGTGGGCGGCTTTCCTCCATTAGCTTCGTCTGGCCTTCCTGCACACACCATCCCACGTGCTCCCACGTGCAGGACCTGCTCATGTCAACAGCTCGTCCTTGTACTGCTGATTGTTCCAAGGAAACATGATGATTATGGTTAGTGCAGACCCCTTGGTAACAGTAACACATGTATTTGTTAAGGTCTTATACAAATTAGATATAAATCTCTTAATAAAATGTCCCTATTATGGTATAAATAGTGAGCAAGTTATTCTTCAAGGTGAAAAATTAAAGTTTAATTTTATTTTACTTTAGTTAATAACTAATTAATTTTTTTGAGACAGGGTCTCAGTATGTAGCCCAGGTGGGCCTGGAGCTTGCTCTATAGCTCAGGCTGGGCTCACTCTAAAGAGATTCTGCCCTACCTCTGGTTCCTGAGCCCTGGGACTGAAGGCGTGCTTGAGAGTTTAGTTTTAAAATCAGTGTGTGCACATATGTGCACATATGTGATGGTTTCACTGTGTAACTCCCACACAACACAGGGTATTCATGTTCTCTGTTATCCTCTCACTGACCTCCATGCTCCTAAGGCAGTAGTTTTCCTCTATGGCTGTGACTTATATTCCAGCACTTTCCATTACTGTGATGGATAACTAACAGGTAACAACAGCTAGGAAAGTCAGGCATGTGTGACTGTTTATGCCTACAAAATGGCGGAAAGTGGGCAGCTGAGATGGCTCAGTGGGTGTTTGGCTACACAGCTGCTATCTAAGGCTGATGAACTGAGTTCTAACCTGGGACCTGCATGGTGGAATGGAAGAACAGAGTCCTGCAAGCTGTTCTCTGACTGCCACACAAATGTTGTGCAGACACAACGCATGTATGCATGCACACAGACACACACAGACACACAGACACAGACACACAGACACTCTGAATAAGTAAGTGAATAAGTATAATAGAAAGGTGAGACGCTAGAGGCCTTTTCCTGGGAAGAGCTCGTGTTTAGAACACTTCCTCAGTGGGAGTCCCACAGCACAGAGTAAAAGTGATGAACGGAGATGGCTATTGTCACAGGCCACCCTGTTTTTGTTGGAGTATTTCAGTGAACCCGTGCTTCTTGAAAATTTGTATTTTATTTTTCGGTGGCACTACGGACTGAAGTCAGGACCTCAGTGTGCCAGGCACACACTCGATCATTATGAGCCGCCCAAGAACCTTTCATTGTTTTAAAAACAACCAAAATTGGAGCAGTGCCCGTGGAGCGGGTACAGTCTCTCCTGGCCTTCCTCCCTTGTACCAGGGAGGAGAACGGCAGAGCACCATGCCAGCCCCTGGGTGGGAACACTTCTTAACCTCTCTCTGCTTCCATGCCCACATCAGTGAGACTGGGAAATGCTGGTATTCTCAACCGTTCTTGAGGTGAGTGACTGGGTTAACACCACATCCCACTTTCAACAGTGCCCAGTGGGGATCTGTCTCATACACCGGAGTCAAGTTGGTTGTCATGGTGACGTCTACTGATTGATTACAATTAGGGATAGACCACCAGATGCAGACTTGAACCCTGTGAATAAGGACACTACAGCATCAGGCCAGCATCAGGGGCTACCTCCAAGGCAACAGACTCAGCCTGAGCATCATGTAAGGGGAAAATACAGAAGTAGCCACATCTTGTAATTGCTCTGTCCCACTCTGAGGTCAGTGCTGCAGAGGCAGGAACTGGAGGGCACAGCCCCTGGGAACCTGCAGTCAGGCTCAGTGCACACAACTTCAAAAGAAACTTGCAGGTGGGAACAGTGAGAGGCACAGGGCAAGCGGAGACTCTCCCACTGGTGCTGAGAAGGCACAGCTCCGCAGCAGGTGCCAGGGACCAGGAAGGACTAGAGGAGGAGTCTAGGGAAACAAGCAGTCCAGGCAGACCCACACGAACCACACAGTGAGGCAGCTTCCTTTCAGATGCACTTGCTGTGGCTGGACCGATCTGCCACCCCTCAGAATGGCAGTCTCTGGCTGGCAGAGGCCTACCTTGCAGTGTGTGGTGCTGACAGGAAGCCCAATGTTGGAGGCGATCACCACGGTGAAGGCAGAGGCCAGCTCAATAGTGAAGCCACTGTGGGAGGGAACAGGAAGACAACGTCACAGGAGCTCTTTGTGTGGCCTTGCCGACACCCCGTGGCTGCAGAAGTCCTGCCAGAACATTCTGTAAGCTGGTTATGGACTGCTGTCTGAGCCAGATGACCATTAGGAGAACAAGACACTGTTGCTCCCAGCAGGGCACCGGGCTGTGCAGCTGACGCCCAATGACCTTGTTTTCCTAACATGTTTTCCAACCTGAAGTGTGGAACTGGGTCAGAAATTCCTGCTGTGCAGTAAGACGCTAAATTGCTCATTTCTAAGGGGGCAGAGGAAAAACTAGGTTCTAATCTTAAACAATGTGTGAATGGATTACCGAAAGCAATCTTCAGATGACCACTTTTTCTTCAATCTAGTCTCTTAAAACAACCTTTTGTTAGGGTGGATTTTAAGGACGGGGAACTGAAAATTGGAAACAAAAGGAAACAGAAATCCATAAGATGTTTAAAAGGGAACACGGAGAAAAAGGATTTCCCACAACAGATAGTTTGAAGTTTAGTTGTATTCATACGCTGAGATCTGTTACCTAACCTTCAACAACACATCCCCAGGCTACCCCACAGAATGACTGACATGACTTCAGATGTGCACAGCCTAACGAGCCTGGGGATGACAGGTCTCAGGGCTTGGATATTTGGGGGGAGGCAGGTGCCACGTTTTGGAATTTGTGATCCCCAAAGGCCTGTATGTCAAAGCTGGGTCCCCAGGATGGTGCTAGACTCTTCGGGAGGTGATATAATCTTTAAGAGGGGGTGTCTGGGTCACTGGGGCATGTCCTTGAGGGCTATAGGACTCTTCCCTGTTGTTTGCTTTTGCTTGCTGGCTGCGAGGTGGGTTTTGTTTGCTCTGTTTTTCCTGTGACACAGGTTCCCATCATGCGTTTTTATATCTACCTGAAGAATGAGGCCGAACTGAAATGGACCTGTCAAAGTGTGAGCCACAGGGAACCTTTCCTTTTAAAACTGCTTTTTTTAAAAAAAAAAAATCCTAAATTTCCTTTTGGTTTATTTGATTATATGACTGCCAACTTGTTATATATGAGTGTTTATATATGCATATATGTATATGAAAAAGTTAAGACTTGGTCAAACTATATTTTCCATTCAAGTACAAAAAAAAAAAAAAATGTTTTCAAGGCTGCAAAAAGTGTAGAGTTGTTAAACAAGTTGTAAATAAAGACTTGTATACCCCCCCCCCAAAAGAAAAAGCCGGGCAGTGGTGGTGCACGCCTTTAATCCCAGCACTTGGGAGGCTGAGGCAGGTGGATTTCTGAGTTCGAGGCCAGCCTGGTCTACAGAGTGAGTTCCAGGTCAGCCAGAGCTACACAGAGAAACCCTGTCTCGAAAAAAAAGGGGGAAAAAAAAAGATTTAAAAAAAAACACCAAAACTGCTTACCTCAGGTGTTTTGTATTGGCAACAGAAAGCCAACTAACCCAGGAACGACAGCAGATGGGGCCTAGAGTAGGATAGTGGGCGTGGCCAGGGAGTTCTGGAGCCAGGCCTCAGGCTCCGTTTGTGCCTGTGTCACAATGCATTAGACCGGCTGCGGATGGACTGGGAACCGAAAGCAGTCCCCTAGTCTGCCCTCCCGCTCAGCCAGTGTAGATGGCCGCAGGAAGGGTGGATGAGGAAGAGGCTTATTGGTGGGGAATAAGGTCGGGAGGGATCCCTCTGCTCTTTCTCATGTGACCAGCTATGGTGAGAGCAGCCCCAGAAGGATCTGATAGGTTGACTTCGGCCCATCTACTAAGCACCGCCTCCTCAGGCCTAATGTGCGCCTCACCTGGACGGTGTGATGGGCGTGAGATCCTTCCCCATGGTCTGGATCACTCTTCTGCCCCAAACCCAGAGGCCTGTGCAAATGCCAACTCCTCCATAAAACAGCAGCCAGACTGGAGTAGCAGCTTCCTGTGTAACTCCACCTTGTTCATATATCAGCCACAACGCCACAAGGGGACCAATAGCATTGCTGGCAAAAAAAAAAAAAAAAAGGTTAACTATGCATAGGCACAGCACTAAACACAATATATAATGACGTCTCAGTTTTTAAAATCAGCTAATCATATTGTATTTGTAGCTTATGTAATCTACGGTGACAAATGACTTTTATTGAATATAAATAGCATACCAGAAAACTGGCCATCTTAACTATCTTAGGCAGGGTTAAGTAGTGTTCAGTACAATTACATGGTTGTGAAATGTCCTTAAAAATACCGCTCAGAGTAAATCCAACAGCCAAGTTCTTCCTCTCTTACCTTTCCCTCAAGTTCCTTTCCATCTCCACTGCCATCTCTACTGCTGATTCTAGCTGCTAGTGTAGACAACAAGTCAGTCCTCACACTGTGGGGTCACGGCCACCATAGATGACACGGATTCATACAACTGTCCTGGAAGCTGGGCACTGTCCTCGGACTGACACGAGAAAGCCAAGTTCACGGTGTTCCTGCGGACACTGCTAGGACCATCATGCACTTTTCCCTGGACACTACTGCTCCCCGGGCCTCTTGAAGTCTGCTCAGAGCTTTGTCATGTGGGTTTCAGTGGTCTCTCCAGATCTAGCCCTTACCCTGGTTGGCACAGCTGTGTAGACAATGTGTTGAGGGTTGGCATGGATTAGCTTCCAAGTCAGCTCTGCTCTGTGTGATGCTGGCTGTTCACGTTTCTTAGCTTTGGGCTCATGTTTGAAGGACACCACTTGCCTAGCTCAGAGGGTTGTCCCAAAGAGGCTCATGGTAAATTGCAAATGGTTCTGTAGTAAGTCCTGACAGGAACTTGATAAGCCTTTCCCCAGATGACTGTTGTCAGATTTTTTTTTTTTTAAAACCAGATGACACTGTTTCAAAGTCTCAACGTCAGTTCCTGAGTTGTAAGCAATTGCTCTGTCACCTTAAGCAGTTACTGTGTTTTGGGAATAGTAATTTTTGTGCATGTTTTTCTGATCTCTCTAGCCAGAGTTTGAACTCCCAAAGCTTTGTTTGTGGAGGGAGCGCCCACTGCTTTCCCACACTGAAGGTTGCACAGCTAGCTCCACCAGATAACTGGAGGCTGGACGCTAACAGTGTCTACTCCTAAGTACTCCCTCATTCTGTGCCCTGCCAGGCAGCCTCTGGGAAGACCTCCAGGCTCTCCCTGCACAAGAGGCGCTCCAGGACTCACTGAGGCAGGTTCCCCAAAGACTGCAGTCCCCATAGCACTCCTGCCCAGATCCACAGAACTCCGCTGCTGTTATATTAATATTGGTATCACCAGTGTTCCTGGGGACCATGTGCCACTGGGCCAATCTTATAAGGGGGCACTGTCTTGGCTATCTTTCAGGGGCTAAAGCCAGAACAATACGGTTGTTTGTGTGGTTGTAACTGCTGTGCTGCTCTGACATGGCCTCCCACATTCTAGGCAAGCAAGGTCCACAGAACTCAAAGCCATCTCATAGAAGTTAAATATACAACCTTTCCTCCTCTCAGCGACATGCCTGTCCCTGTTTCTATGCTCAGCACACTGCTGTTATTCATCTCTCTACATTTGGAAACTTACAGGTACTCAATCTTTTGTTTGATGTTTGGAAGCATCTTTGAAACCAACTATTTAAAAATGAGCAAAGACTTAAGAGGCCCAAACGCTGCCAGGTCACTGTTAAATAGCCACAAAGAGCTGGCCTGGGAAGTTCTGCTGACTAGCCGGCTTGACACATCTTCCTGAGGTTTCCCGTCTCTCCCCAGGAAGCTACAGGGCTGGGTGTGTGCTCTGCTTCTTTCCTTTCCTTCTCTCACTCCCAAGATTTCTACCCAGCACCACTGTCTTTTAGGCATAGGCCCTCACCTGTACCCGGCCTGGTGGCCTGATCCGTCCTGACCTCAGACACACCCAGCTGGCTGCTAACTGGGCTGTTACTCTGTTACAGGTTTATGTCTAATCTGAACCAGCCCTTTCTGGATTGTACCTGCTAGCATGAAAACTCATCATCAGATTTGCCAGAGCCAAAATTGTCGGACCAGGTTTCCTTCTTTCATACCTGTCTAATCCAGTGTTCTCGACCTGAGGGTCTTTCATAGGGTTACCTAAGACCATCTACATATCAGATATTTATGATTCGTAACAGTAGCAAAATTACAGTTATGAAGTAGCAACAAAATAACATTATAGTTGGAGGTTAGCCAAAAAGAGGAGCTGAAAGGTGGTTACTAACTATTAAGGGGTGGCAGTGTTAGGGCGGCTGAGAACTGCTGGTCTTAACTGCGTATCAATTCTATTGGTCCCACATTTAAGACAAACTATCCAGACCCAGACTCCTGTACCATCTCTGCCCCAAAGCCTTGCTGTCTTTTCTTGGATCACTGTCAATAACGTCCTAACTGCTCTCCCATCCCCTCATGACAGTGGCAGAGTAAGTCAGAGGAATCCTGTTACCGTGGTTCCCTCATCTCACAGTGAAAAAGTCCTTCTCCTGAAAACGTATTTTCTTAAGAATTTAAAAGTACTTATATATTTTAAGTGTATATTTTCTTGATGTGTGTCTGTGCACCATATTCATGCCTGGTGCCCATGGAGGCCTGAAGAGGGCACTAGATCCCTGGCAACTGGGGTTAAGGATGGCTGTGAGCTACCATGTGGGTGCTGGGAATTGAACCCAGGTCCACAACAAGTGCTCCTAACTGCTGAGCCATCTCTCCAGCCCCTGAACAACGTATTTTAAAGACAGGGTCTGGCTGCATTATCCGGACTAGATGTGAATTCCTGGGATGGAGCAGACACCCTGCCTCAGCCTTCAGAGCCTCCAGACTCCAGCGGCACAGTCTCCTGCCTAGCAGAACACAGTTCCTTTCTGTCTCCACTTGGCCGTGCCATGACTTGATTCAGTTTCCACTTTCTCCTGTCAAGGTTTCCTGCTCTTTACCAAGTAGTCCAGGCTTGCTTCGCTTCACCCTTTGTTTGTGCCTTCTGTTTGCGCTTCCTGCGATGGCCATGTGGCTGGCTCCTGCACTCTTTACCGCAGCTCGGGGAGCCTCCCCATGCGGCTGGGTGATGTGGCGCAGCAGCTCCCTTCCCGCTCTCTAGGCGGTCTGTGCGCTCTTATACGCTTCCTGATTTGTCTGCGCCCCCCTCTGCCCAGTGGCAGGGACTTGTATCCCAGCACACGATATATTTGCTGAATGAATAAAGCCACTCACCTCACATCATTACCACCGTGAGCAAAGGACCCAAAGCAGGCAGTGAGGACTTGCAGGAAGTGGAACAGCAGGTGGACCTCAGCGGAGTCCTTCTCCTCCTTCTCTTCTTCCGTGGGGTCCTCGTGAGGCTGGTCAGGATCGGTCAGCTCAGAGGCCAGCCTCATTTCCACACCACCCTCTTCGGCCTCAATCTCTGCCTCAGCCACCGCGTTGCAGTAGCTGGAGTAGCTGTCATAGCGGAGCCTCTTCTTGGAATAGGACACAGTGTCACCCACCAGCTTCTCACTGTCCTCGGGGGCAGAGGAGGTGTCGGTGGCTCTGAAGGTGGCATGCACCGGCATCCCACAGATGGCTGCTGTGTAGCAGGTGTAGCTGTTGTTTCTGCGAAGCAGCCTGTAGTTGTTTTCCTGAGCTGGTTTCTCCTCGGGGCCCTTGTCTACATGGATTTTGTGCAGCAAGTCTTTGTAGAGCCCCGAGTCTTTGTGTACAGTGTGATAAACGTGACCGTCATTCCTCATGTGGCCTTCAAAGCCAAATGTACCATTGGAGATGGGTGACTTGGCAGAGCCGTGAGTCATGGAAAGTGCCCGTCCTGAAAGGAATTTAGAAGATGCTTATTTGGAGTGAGGGTATGGCACCCAGCAGAAGATCACATGCTTAGATGCACATGGCTCTGGGGTGGATCCCTGTCCATCAAAACAATATAACAACATGAAATCTTGTGTCCCCATGCTCAGCCTGGCTGGTTACCTCCTGAGGAGGTCTTCTGTGTTATTATACCCAAGTTCTCCAGGTTAGCCTTACCATAGGAAGCCCGGGGGTGGTTCCCTGTTGACGTGCCTTCTGAGGCCCCCACAGCCTCCCCAGCTAGGCTGGTGAGAGGGACAGCGCTGTCATCGCTGGCTTTGGCACCAGGGAGCTCCTTAAAGACTGGGGACTCAGCTTCCGGTACTTTCCTGAGGCTTGCATCGGAAGTGGGGGACAGAGCACTCTCCTTCTGCAGTCTGCCTGGAGAGAAAGAAGAAGGAAGCACAGGTTTGGGAAATGTCTTCTTTTTCTTTTTAAAATAAATATTAAGAATGTGAGCATATCTCTTTAAACTTTAATATTTGCCTTGGGAACAGAACGCTACAGCTATACTGAGGAAATGAAATAGAGACTTCAGACAATGATCTTGAAGATGGCTACTGAGTAAGTGGTCGGTGCTTACACCTGAGTCATGACTGCATCCAAAACCAACAGAAAACAGTTAAATTTGACCGCCCACGTCTCTCTCAGGGCTGACAGTGGATACATTTACAACTCTTTCAGAGACTAGCCTTGGAGTTACTGAAATGTCTGTCATGCTTGTCTTCCAAAGTATTTATCTAGCATATTTGTTCTTTTTTCCTCGTCAATAATTATTGGTCTCAGATTTCTTTTATCATATCAGATTCTATGAAACAAGTAAACCTTATTTTGCTCAAAAGAAACAAAGAAATCCTGCTTACTCCAAAAGCAACAAGGAAGCTGGGGTCGCATCCTCTGGAGCTGGAGCTGCAGATGGCTGTGAGCTTCCATGTTGGTGTGGGAACCAAACCTTGGTCCTCTGCAAGAGCAACACGCGCTCCTAACCTCTGAGCCATCTCATCCTGATATTTTGTTATTTCTATTTATGTATGCGCGTGCGTGCGTGTGCACATATGTGCGTGTGCACATATGTGCGTGTGCACATGCAGTGTCTGCAGGAGCCAGAGGCATTGGATCCCTCTGGAATGGGAGTTAGAGGCATTTGTGAGTTGCTTAATGTGGGTGCTGTAAGCTGACTATTCATGTATGGCTCTGAGTTTACAAAGACCACGGTGATGGGGACGATGGGGACAAGGGGGACATAAGGGGTTCCACATGTACTCCTGGCAGTCAGACCCTTTGCCCAGCCCCGCTTGAGACAACCATTCGTCTTATCTTCAACCTTCCGTTTTTGCATTTTTCAGAAAGTCTTGTAGGTGAAGTGTGCTTCTCAGCACACCGCCTTGGCCACTCGTCGGTACTGCAGAAGTGGCAGTCAGTTCTTGTGACTGCTGAGCACTGGAGTGTGGAGTCACCACTTCATTTTCTGTAGATATCTATCTGTTAGGGGAGGATTCCATTCTGGGTAATCTGTGTGTGTGTGTGTGTGTGTGTGTGTGTGTGTGTGTGTGGTGTTTCTATCCTGGGTGACATATTTTTGTGAGACCTTCGGTTTTTATTTCTCTGAGGAACGGCTCAGAGGATGTTTATGGCCAGTGCATGTGGAATCTGAGACCCGCCACGCTGTGTCTTGTGCCACTTTAACTCTCAGCACTGCCTGACGGTTATGGCTGGCTGGTTGTTTCTCTTCTTCTCCCAGTTAGCACGATGCTAGTGTGTTAAAACCCATTCAAATAGGTGTGAAGTGACACCTCAGAGGATCGTTTCATTTTGTATTCCTCGATTGCTAGTGACACTGAACCTCGCATGGGTCCATAGGCTACTGGCATCTTTACTTTGGAGAGCCAGCTCAGAGCCCCACTGCTCCTCCAGAGGACTCCATTTTGATTCCCAGCATTCACAAGCAGCCCCTCATTCCAGCTACAGGGGTTCCTGTGCTCACATGCTCAAACTCCCACGTGGAGACGCACGTGGATATAGGATTAAAAATAATAACAATAAATTTAAAAATATTTGCTCATGTTTTAGGTTGGTTTTTTTTTTTTTTTTTTAATTCTTAACATATTTTCATTATACAAAGTTTCCCTTAATCATATTTTCACAGAGCAAGTTTCCAATTTTCATGCTGTAGAGTTTGTAAATTTCTTCTATGGACCACACTTGGTGGTGTCAGACAAAGCTCTTTGCTTAACCAAGATTACTAAAGTTCTTACCCACATAAAATGTCTTTAAATTTTTTTAACATTTAGATTTATGGTACATTTTCAGTTAATTTTAAAGTAGGGCTCTTTAAAATTGTTTAATAGTAAGACTAGTAAAAGTAAAAATAGTAAGACTCTTTAAAATTATTGTTTTAATTAATTAATAATTAATGTTATTTATTTGTCTTTGAGAAAGGGTGATCATGTAGTCTAGGTTGGCTTCAAACTTACTATGTAGCTGGGATTTTTTTTTTTTTTTTAATTTCTGTATATGGGTACTTTGTCTGCATTTTACATCTGCACACCAGAAGATGGCATCAGAACAGTTGTGAGCTGCCATGTGGGTGCTGGGAATTGAACTCTGGACCTTCAACAGAACAGTGAGTGCTCTTAACCACTGAGCCATCTCTCCAGCCCTATAGCTGGGGTTTTAATTAAATTTATGTTCCATCTACAAATCAATTTCGGAAAAACCAACGCCTTGGCTACATCGGGTCTTCCAGCTCACTCTTTATGTATCTTAGTGCTCTTTACACAGATTTTCAAACTGACCTGTCCCAGGGCTCACTCTGCAGCCAATACACCATGAATCTATAAGCATTCAAGTTACTTCACTTGGACGACTTGGTCTTTTAATTTTAGCCAATCTTGCCATAATGCACTATCTTTTATGGTTTGCACTTTGCCAAAGGTGAATGTTTTCTATCAAGCCGACAGATCCTGGCTGTATTTGTTAACTTAGGGTTATGCTTAGAAACAAATAATGATCTTCATGCAGGTCACAAATGACCAAGGAACTACAGGAGCCAGGAACAGACGTGTGAGCCGGAGGCTGGAGCTTGCGCCCCAGGGCCGTTCTGGTGACCACTGCCTCTTCCGGTCCTCTCCTCTTAAACATGCTTGTTTACGTGGGAGGTCTCAGGAATCAAGGGCAGCTTTGTACTGGGTAAGAATTAGACTGCTCACCTGCTATCTTCCTCTTCATCCACGGACACACGAACAGCCACACGAAGAAGGCGAACAGCAGAGCAACGCCGAAGGATATGAGCGCGATTGCCCAGATGGGGAGTGACAGGCCCAGCACTGCGGACAGAGTGAGCGGCAGGGTTGGTACTGTAAAGCAACTTTCCTCACCCTCCCCCTCCCCCTCCCCCTCCCCCTCCCCCTCCTCCTCCTCCTCTTCCCCCTCCCCCCTCCCCCTCCCCCTCCACGCCAAAGCAAGCCACCTCGGTTTGTATGGAACAAAAACCTCAAGGAAATGAAACCAAACCACACAATTCCACACCCGGGGGCAGACAGCAGGACTGTGTTTCAGACATACTGTCTTGTGAATGTCTGCTTGTTAGGAATTAATTATTAAAATGCTACCTTTCTGGCACTGTCAGCTTAGGAAGTTTGGCACAACACTTTACTGTATATATCGTGTCAGTATCTAAGCTGACTGGACCTCTGTGGCACTCCCAGTCTTCTGTCCTCACAGACTGCCTCTCCTGCTAGTGGACATGTCGGCTCTGCAGACCCTGCAGGCTTGAGCTACCTTTCTGGGTCTCGCCAGCAGTTCTGTTTTTACATCTGATGGATGTAAGAACACCCAGACACATAGATGCTGTTACACTCTGGTCACAAGCATAAACCTCTTTAAAAGTCGTCTTAGAAATAAATAAAACCCTGCGTACAGTAGCGCATGCCTATAATCCCAGAAATGGGGCTGCCATGGCTGGAGGGTCATTGCGTTAAGTCTCATAAAACAAAGCACCCCAAAACAAAACAAACAAGTCAAAAACCCCAAACCAAACAAAGGAAAGACCTTACACAAGTAAAAGTTTGCTTAAGGGACACTCCCTCAAATGTAATACTTCCTCAAAATGTCAGTTTATGGAATCACAACCCAGAAAACCCTCCCAACAAGAGCCAGTAATGCAGCGAGTAGCAATTAGGGTGGGGCTGCAGATGGTTCAGTAACAGGACCATTGCTTAGCACTTTAGTCTTTGTAGCTCAGCCCTGAGCTGTATCTGTTTTCTGTCCCTGGGGACAACAGGTACCTTTCAGAAATATCTATAGATATAGAACTTAAACATGTATGCTCACACATGAACACCTATACACATATAGACATAAATGAATCTCACCCAAGCTCTTTTAAAAGTTGTGTGTGTGCGCGCACACACATACACAGTGTACTCTCACACATATGAGTGTAGGTCCCTGTAAAAGTCGGAGGTGTCGGATACTCCTGGAGCTGGAATTACAGGAGTGTGCCAGCTAGTTTCATGTAAACCTGACACGAGGTTTTATGAGACTTTTGTTTGTTTGTTTGTTTGTTTGAGACAGGGTTTCTCTGTGTAGCCCTGGCTGACCTGGAACTCACTCTGTAGACTAGGCTGGCCTCGAACTCAGAAATCCACCTGCCTCTGCCTCCCAAGTGCCGGGATTAAAGGTGTGTGCCACCACTGCCTGGCTTATGATACTTTTTATAACCCGTATGACACAAGTGTTAGCTGAAAGGAGGGAAGCTCAGTTGAGATAATGCCTCCACAAGATCCAGCTGTGAGGCATTCCCTAGTGACTGAAGTGGGAGGGCCCAGCTCACTGTGGGTGGGGCCACTTCAGGGCAGGCTGAGCAAGCCATGAGGAGTAAGCTGGTAAGCAGCACCCCTCCATGGGCTCTGCATCAGCTCCTGCCTCCAGGCTCCTGACCTGCTTGATTCCTGTCCTGACTTCCTTTGGTGATGAACAGTGCTGTGGAGGTGTAAGCTGAATAAACCCTTTCCCCCCAAGTTATTTGTTGGCCAGTGTTTCACTGCAGCAGCAGAAACCCTGACTAAGACAGGAGGTTGTGATTCACCTGACATGGGTTCTGGGAACTAAACTCGGGTCCGCTGGAAGAGCTGCATAGCTCTGACCTCGGAGCCAGCTCTCTGTGTCTTTCCCCAGCACTATTTCTAATGGTAAGAATGGTTAGACCAGCCAATACGTGAATGGTTATGGAGATGTGAATTAGCTTCAACATCCAGTCCTGCACAAATGGAAGCCATATGTGGTTAGAACGAGTTCTGGAGAGATGAGACCCAATGTTTTCCACCAAGCTGGCTGCACTGTCCGCTTACTTATGCTTAGAAACAAACAGTAGTAATGCTGAGCTGGTCATGAGCTTCCAAGGAACTGTGTGAACCAGGACCAGTAGTAGGAAGCCTGGGCACCTGTTCCAGCAGGGCTTCATTTCACACACACACACACACACACACACACACACACACACACACCCCTAGTAATTTAAAAAGTACATGGTTAAGAATGTCATTTGTGTAAATTAGAAGCATTTTTAATTTTGAAAGATAGTTTTACTAATGTTGCCTTAACTATTTTGTACAAACAAGTCAGCTCAAAGTATTATTACTCATTTTTATAACAATAAGAGGCTAAAAGATGAGTAGCATACCCAGGAGTTCAGAATGAATGTTCACAAGTATTAAAAACAAAGCCTGTAGCTCCGTGGTTTGCTTATGGTTAGCAGGTGGCTGCTGGGGTTTAGATACTTAGATGGGTCGACTCCCAAACTCCAGGGAGAGCGGGGAGCATGGATCTAGAACCTCCTCAGGCTGTGCTGTGCTAACCGCAGGAAAACACTTGAACCAATGTACACACAGAGCAAAAACTTATTCTAAATACACAACTCTGGGCTGCTTCACAGACAGTAAAATGTGTGGCAAAATACTTTGCACTGGGCTGTCTTCCTGGCGAGGCTCTCAAACTGTTTCAAATAATCACAAGTTCAGGGGGGCACTGAGGCACCGTAGCTGTTTCCCACTGTGGATAGACAAAGTAGGGCACAGCTTGAATGGCTTGTGTTCACTCAGCCAGAATCAGCTGCCAGGCCCAGCAATGCAAGCCTGGGACTTGTTTTCAGCTCACACCACTAAATGCTTTCTCATCTCATGCTCCTCTCATTTTCAAAACAACCAAGACATGGTAAATAGTGATTTTGTGCTAACCTCAGACAGCTGAGGTTTTTTCTGAATCCCTAAGGAACAGAAGCATATTTAAATCATTTAGGGAAAAATGACAGAATATTTAATAGTTTCATTGACATTATTTTGTTTTGCATCTCATTTTTTACATGTGATAATCACCAACAGAATCTACATAACATATTAAAGCTAGTAAGGCTTTAGCCCAGGCTTACCCTGCTTACCCCTCCCTATAACGGTCCTTGTCACTGACACAATGCAAGTTCCACATTGTTGCACATGATACATGCTTTTAAAAATACTATTATCAAGACCACAGTGAGCTGTATGATGTACAAGTATGAAATGTCCTTAGCACCACTTCCACTGAGTACACTTTCCAGGGAAAGGGGTAGATTATCGATTGTTTATCTTTCCAGGCATCTTCTTGGCACATGGAGAATGTTACTGAGAGCTGGAAGGCTGGGCAGGGCAGGGGAAGGTGAAATACAAAGAAGGAAAAGTAACACTGAGGGCCATCTGAGGTCATATGAAAATCTACTACAGTTGAAGCATCTTAAAGTGTATACATATGTGACAGAGTTCCAAATGAATCACCAAACAATGGGGGAGGGAAAGCCCCAACGGACACCTTTCATCAGTGCCAAGAAACGGGCGATAACTAACTGTGCTGTTGGCCAAAGGGGCCCCATGGAAATAGGTGCAAATTCAGGCTTTTGCTGAAGACAATTCTGACCCATCTCACTGAACATAAAAAAGTCAAGCTGAGGTCTAAGTAGAGCCTTCATCCCCGACTGGTGTTCATGGTGCTGGAAGGTACTCTGCACACCACCAGAGGAGAAAGGTAAACACTACACACGTCATACATCGCAGGCAGCTACAAAGCCTGCGATCTGTGATGCTGACCTACCTAAACAATACCCTGGTGTGATAGTGTGGGACTGACCAACCACTGTCTGCTTGGCTTTAACACCTCATGAGATGGAACCCATGCCTGACACTGCTCGGGAGGCCAGGAACCTGAGACTAGATAGGCCATGGGCCTAGGAGAAAACCGAACACTATTATTTTGCTAAAGGAACATAACAACAAAATGACTACAGATGGTGTTCTGCTACACCTGTGGATCAGTGTCCTCTTCAGCCATTATCAGAGACGCCTCCTTCTACAGAAGACGGGACTAACATAGAGACCCACAACTCGACAGTGCGGAGACCTTGGAACACGCGGTCCTAAATGGATGTCCCCATCAAAGCCCTCCCCGCATGGCCCAGGCAGCTCCGTGGAAGAGGAGGTGGAAAGACTGTATGAGCCCAGGAAGCAGTGTCTTCAGACACAGCAGAGCTGATGCACCTATGGACTCACAGACAGTGGCAGCACCCACAGAGCCTGCACAGGATCTTGCCGGACAGACTGAGAGGGAGAAGTGAACACAAACTCCCGTCCCTAACTAGGAAGCCATCTCCAGTGGACAACCACTAGCAAAGGAAGAACTGGTTTTCCCCAATGGAGTCTCACTGGGTATACAAATGGCACTTAGGGAAGGCCCCACGCCCAGCAGTAGATGCCCAACTCGGAGTGAACTCAATGGGATTCTGTAATCTTTCTGGTCTCACGGCTTCGTTTGGGCATTTTTTGTCTTACTGGTCTTTTGCTTACATGTTATGGCTTCCTATTTTGTGTCTGTGTGTGTGCGTGTTTAACTCTGTTTGTTTGCCTGTTTGTTTTCTAAAGAAAAAGAAAAAGGCTTAGTGTTGGATGGGTGGAGAAGTACAGAGAATTTGAGAGACAAGGGAGAGGAAACTGTAGTCAGAATATATTGTCTCCCAAAAGTTTCAATTTAGGAAAAAAAAAAAAAAGAGTTAATTGTCATTGGGAGTGGACACCACACCTTTAACTGGAGCATTTAGGAGGCAGAGGTGGTGGACCTCTCTGTGTTAGAGGCCATCCTGGTCTACACGGGGAGTTCCAGGCCAGCCTGGGTACAGATGTTAGCTCACTTAACAAACCATAATTCTACGACAGGCAGCATTCTGTGCTTTCACCTATCATATACAGTCCATCGTGGGCACCGTCCCACAGTAATGCACACGCACACACGTGTGTGCACACATGTGCGTACACAGGTTCACCTCATCTTTGCTATACCTCCTCAAATGGTAAATGAGGCTATTATGTATGGCTTGATTTTAGATCAACATTTTTAAAGCATTAGAAGAGCCATGTATGTAAAAAGAATGCTGGATTTAAGGAAGTGAGTCATGCTTTTGAGATAAATATGGTTCTTCTTAATCTGTTCTATAGTTGGAGTTTTAAAACTACAGCAGCAGCCTTCTCAAACCAGGCTGCATTTGTAAATATTTTGGAAGAAAAGTCAACTTAAAGAACTTTGTTTTGAATCTAGCCCTTGATGGCAACCGGAGACACTCTCACCTCGAGCACTGGTGGTCACCACTGCAGTGTCTGCTTTTCCACAGCTTGGGTGCTACAGTCATCCATGGAACCCAGAGATCCTGGAAGAGGACACTGCCTCCTACAAGTGCTATAGAGCCTGACAGGTTCTAGGGAGATGACTTCCTTGGGTTTGGGTAAGAAGCAGCGAGAGCCGGGCAGTGGTGGCACACGCCTTTAATCCCAGCACTTGGGAGGCAGAGGCAGGTGGATTTCTGAGTTCGAGGCCAGCCTGGTCTACAGAGTGAGTTCCAGGACAGCCAGGGCTACACAGAGAAACCCTATCTTGAAAAACCAAAAAAAAAAAAAAGCAGCAGCGAGAACTGGAAGCGATGGAGGGAAAAGAGGGGAGAAGAGAAAGCAGAGAAGGAATAGGAGAGGGAGATGGAGAAGAGAGAGGATGGGGAGGAGAACAAAACAAAGATGGAGGAGGGGATGGAGGAGGACGAGGACCTGTTCTGCTGTGGTAGCTATGCCTCAACAACAGGCTTTCTCTAGAAAAGCTAGAACCCAGGCTGGGTTGTGGCTGAGGATTCCTTTGCTGACAGAAAGGAGTGAGCAGGGCCAGGGATAGGTTTGGGGGGGTGGTGTGGTGTGTAAAGTACTCACTGTGCAACCTGCATCCCATGCTGGAACCCACATTAGAAAAGCAAAGCAAAACCCAAACCAGGCTGTAGTGACAAGCATCTGTAACCCCACAGTCCTATAGCAGAAAGGTGGGAGATGGGGACAGGACAATTACCAGAAGCTCCCAGGCCAGTGAGCCCGGAATAGCTGTGCAATGGTGGAAATGAGAGAGTCCTTGGAAGGTGACTCCTGCAAGCTGTCCTCTGACCTCACGTATGAGCTGTGCCATGTGTGTCCCTGCACATGGGCACGCGTGAACACACACACACACACACACACACACACACACACACACACACACACACTTTTCACAAATGGAGTGAAGATCCCTGGTCGGAACTTTTTAAGAGCACCATCACATGAAAACTATGGTGAAGAAGTAATGCTTATGGCAGAAGCGGTGACTAGCCAGGGGCGCGTCCCATCTGTGGAGACAGACCCTCAGGAGGATCATTTAACCGCAGAAACTCTGGAACGGCCTGGGCAACACAGTAAGAGCCCGCCTTAGAGGAAAACAAGAAAGTGCCCAGTGTTATGGGCCCCGAACTGTCACGTGAGGCCCTGTGGAAACACAGACTGCAGAGGGCTTAGCCCAGCACTCCACCAGACAATCTGCTTCTGATGTTACCACACGCCATGCGGAGGCAGCCAGCCTGTGGTCCTCACTCTGACTTAGAAGTTGTATGTCACTGAGCAGTATTCCTTTCCTGCCCTCTACTATTGCTTCCTAGTTTTCCCAAATGTCAGGAGACAGCTGTGATTTTATCATGAACCTTCCAGTGTTCATCCGCCTGTCTTCTGTTCTCTTAGCCATCATTTTACTGCATATGTTTTGCACGTTGGCTAAGACAACCATCTTGCTGGTGAATCATTCTGGGGGAATGAAACTATATGGTGGTGAGACACTACAGACGCTGTAAATACTTCACAACTGTTTTGAGAAATAGATCATAGGAATCCGTGCAGCTGATGTTTAGATGGATTTATCAGAACCAACCCTCGGTATTAGTTAATGTGACCAGCAAAGTGAAGGACCAGAATTCCCACCAGGCACCTAGTCTAGGACCCAGTGTCTCAGCTAGGACATTTGCTGATATGTATGACAGCTTAAGCAACCTGGCACATGTGGACTATAACAAATTCTTTCTCTAAATTCTCTTAAATAATCTTCCAATATTTTTGATGGCCTATTTCTATATTGACTGCATGCTGAGTGTCTAGAGTCACCTCCATCATTAGAAATATTAAGAGTCTATACAAGGAGTCTGCAGATTATTATTCTGTAGTCCCACTACCAACCAGAGCTGGGATCTGGGGTTCTGTCAAGAATATATCCAGGGGCCTGGTGTAGTGGCACACACCTTTGATCCCAGCACTTGGGAAGCCAGCCCAGTCTATATAGTGAGTTCCAGGACAGCCAGAGTTATGTGGAGAGAACCTGTGTCAAAAAACCAAAACCAAAAGCAAACTAACAGGAAAAGTATCCACGAATAGGTCAGGACAATTGCAGTCTGTTTCTTAAGGGGACACATATGGAGCAGGGCTTGTCCCAGTGCTGGCATATGATAAACTCAGTATTTTATTACCAGCAAGACTTTAGTCTTGGGTTTTTATTTTATTTTCTTTTTTTTTTTAAAGCTACAATGTGACAGCAGGTCCTGTTGACATCCTGTCTTCTAATTCTCTCTACATTTGTATGAAAATGTTTTCACTTCAGGTTTTTATAGGACTCACACAGATGAGAAGCGGGTGCTCATGACTCCGAAGGACCAGCCACACACAGAGACATTTTTTGACATTAATTATTGTACTGCCAGGCTTTCCTGGAACTGGTGACTCAAGCAACATTTTGGCTTCAGTCAACAAGTGCAGGGACTATAGGTACACATCTCTCTGCCCCCCATCCCACCCCTAAACCAGGAAAACATGAGTGATCATCACCAGATCCGGGACTAATGGTTTGACAATGCTCTGGGAGTTCGCAGCTTGTAGCTGCACACCACATCTGACCTACCTCTCCCATCCTTGACAACAGGACCATATGTGTGATGCACAAACCTCCTGATCCCCCATGGCTATAAGAACATGCTTTAAGACTCCAAGGCTGTCTGTCAGCCAGCTGCTGGGACAACATAGCTGGGTAAGAGTGGGATTTAACTCGAAAGCCTGTTGTTTTGTATTTCATGTATACTTCTTGGTATTTAAAACAAGGAAATGCATTTATTATTATTATTTTTTTCTGCTACCCCATAATGACTGTGAACAATGCCTTTCACTCTTAGCCAATACCAGGACTAGCTCCAAAGCAAGTCAGTGCTGCTCACTTATAACACCTTCCTGTAGACTTAACATTCCACGGAGGGCTCTTACCTGGTGCTCCTGTGTACATGATGGAAAAGACATTTATTGCTATAGTAGCAGCATAAAACAGAGGCAGTGCCTGGAGACCGTTGGGAACAGGGTCCTCCTGTGTGACAATGAGTAAAGTGGAGGTCAGCAGGTGAAGATCTGTTAGCGACACAATCATCAGGACACGAGTCCCCGTTGTAGGGAAGCAGGGCAGCGTGCTGCGGTGAGCTGCTGCTCCGGCTCAGGCACCTTCTACACAGATGCAGGTTCAGCAAGCCCACATGTGCGGCCAGCACAAGAGAGTGCTAGCGTCACAAGAGCTGACATCAGACACAGAGACAGAAAACTGTTCTAGAGGCCCACGTCTGAGGTCCCAAGCCCAGGGTTTGCCCATGACTTCTTCCAGACCGATAGCGCTTTCTTCTCCCACTAAGGCCATCTCTGTAGCTAAGAGCCTACCCGTGACAACTGTTTTTAGACTGTCTAGCCTCTGAGGATTCTAGAGTCAAGTGACAGCCACCAATTGCGGTGATGGTATACTTTATATGACACTATGGCTAGGCATGCTTTTAACTATATTAAAATATATAAAGTAAGGCTGGAGAGGTGGCTCAGCAGTTAAGAGCACTGGCTATTCTTCCAGAGGGCCTGGGTTTGATTCCCAGCCCCCACATGGTGGCTCACAACCATCTCTAACTCCAGTTCTAGGAGACCTAATGCCCTGTGTGGGTACCAGGCACAACTGTGCTACACAGACATACTTGTAGGCAAAATACTCAGAAACATTACATTTAGGAAGAAAAATAATATATATTTATTTTAGGGACAGCAAGATGGCTCAGAAGATAAAACACTGGATGTTCAGTAATGATGCTCTGAGTTCACTCTCTAGAACTCATGGGATGTAGAACGTCGGAGAGAACTGACTCCTGGAAGATGTTCCCTGACTTCTACATGCATGCTCGGGCATGGGTGCCCTCCCACAGTAATAATAAATCAGTTAAATAAAGCAAACATCTCACATGTGCCATGATTTTCACAATCCTTTCATAAGGTATAGTACTGAACCTGCAGCTACTAAATGTTAGTAAGAATTGTGGGATCTTTGTGTAAGAGAATGTTTGTTTATAATGCTGGACTTGACTATGCCGCTCTCTTAAGTACATCCACAAGAATGGCACTGCGTGTGTTCAGATGAACTTACATATGTGAAGTTGTTAAAATGCTATTTTAAAAAAAGGTTTACTTATTTTTACTTTATAGTTAGGGATGGGTGTTCTGCCTGCATGGTCTATGTTTATCACAGGGATGCAGTGCCCATGTAGGCCAGAAGAGGGTGTTAGAACCCTGAGACTGGATGGTCTAGAGCTGTCATGTGGATGCTGGGAACTGATCTGCAAGAACAACAAGCCCTCCTACCTGCTGAGCCATCGCTCCTGACTCTAAAAATGCTGTAGGCTAGAAACACATCAAAGCTGTACTAGTGCATAGTTGCTACTTAAGATCTCTAAAATACACCCCGGTACACCTGTGTGAGCAGGCCACCTGTCAAGATCAAAGGAAACGGAGATGTGAACCCTGAGGGGAGCTGTAGTGAGCGAAGGTGAAGACTACTTCATAGATGCAACCACAGGGAGGACACTGGTGGAGTACACAGCTCAGCAAGATTCTGGAAAGCCTCAGTCTGCACAGGCGCTGGTCCAAAGGCTTGTGTTGAAGGCAGTGAAATGCAGAGAATGTAAAAGAGGGCCTGAAAAGGATCCTGCAGCGTGTGAGCTCTGCCCAGACCAGGCAGGGAGGCCTGGGGGCAGACAGCAAAGCAAATAAATGGCTGAGCTGGAGGAGGGTGACAAGCTGGCATGCCACCTGAGATGTACCACACAAAGAGCCCTGGCTGAACTGGAAACCAGAGGCCACACAGGTGCCGCCTGGCACAGGCTTTAGAAAAAAGCATTATTTTCTTGGGAGCCATGGCTGTGTAAGGACTCCTACCCAGGAGCGTCTGAAGGTGGACAGTCACGAGACAACGGTCTCCTGAGACTGCTCACCCTTTCCTCCTCCTGTTTTCTTTTTACCTCTTCCTCCTTCCTACCTATCCGGTTGACATTTGTCACTCACCCAAAATTCCAACATAGTCTCTCCCTCTCCTTTCCCTCTCTCTGACATTTTGTTTTTGCTGAGAACACAGAGCATCCATGCAAGTAAATAGGAAGGTTGAAGAGGAATGGATGTTTTAAACATGCAGTCAGCAAGGCAGGGTAGTAGTGAAAGCTAGCTCAGCCTGTGGATGGTGTTTGCAAGAAAAACTGAGCTCTCTGCATTGAAATTGGGCGTTGGGTCCATCTTGGGAGGAGTGGGGATTGGGTGAGGGGAGGTGGAGTTGGCTTGGGTAGGGTGCAGTGGGCTGGCTGGGATGAGCTGAGCTGAGGTGAGGTTGTTTGGCCTGGGGTGGGGTAGGCTGGGGTGGTGGGCTACGGTTGGATAGGACAGTGGTGGCTGGGATGGGGTGTGCTTGAATAGTTGTTGGGGCAGTGGTCTGGAGTGGCGTGTGGTGTGTCTCGTGTGCCAGGGAAGTGTTAACACCACAGTTCTGTAGTACTATCTGTGGAATTTCTGAAAGGCCCATGAAGAGATAATTATTTAAAAAAAAAAATCATCTTTTAGAAAGAATTGATTTGAATCTTATCTCTTCAGAAATGGGCATTTTCCTGTTTTTTTCTTTTTCTATTCTTTATAAACACACTTTTCAGGCCCAATAGATTTGTATCTGGTTTCTTTGAATGAACCCTCATGGTAGCATGAACTATAGAGAGAATTGGGGAGGGAAAAGAAAGAAAGGCAAGGAGATAGGGAGCGAAAGAAAAAGGGAGGGAGAGAGAATCACAAGATACCGGGAATTGTGAAGTCAGAACTTGCCTCTCACTGAACAGAGACCCCAGTGGTCTCCAGCTGAATCAGAGTCTGGTTTGGCTAGAGACGCTCAGCGGCATTACATTCTCTTAACACACTGTTAGCAAGTATCTTTAAAGGGGATAAGCACATGAGAGGGCACTGGATCAAAGTGACTGAGACCCCCTGGTCTCTACCCTCACAGGTCTCAGTCACAGGGCAAGCAGGCAGAAAGGAAGAGATAACACACCAGACACTACCAAGTGCAAAGAGTGGGCAGAACACTCCAGAGCAGAAAGGAGGAAAGTGACAACTCTGGGGTAGAAGAGAAGCCCTGGAAAATGACTCCAGGAAGCTGGATAGGAGTCTTCTGGTTGAGGATAAAGTCTAGGTAGAAGAAACAGTACTGGCCAGTGAAGGCCGGGAGCCAAGATGTAAGCTAACTTAGTGTGGCCAGTCCTAGTCCAGAGAAAGGATGCTGAGACACTGATGACCAACTTTGTGCTTTCTCAAGAGAACGAACCTTCAATGGCTGACAGGAACACATGGAGGAAGGAAGGCGTGTCCTTAGTTTATTGAGTGAGCAGAAGCAGATCTTCTACGCGCGTGTGCGCACGTACACACACACACACACACACACACACACACACACACACACACACACACACTCTGCACGCACACATGCACACCTATGACAGATTTACATTGAGGCACAGGAAGAGATTAAAAATAACACAATAACAGAACTATTATGACAGGAACATGCGTAGCTACGTGAATGTCTTTTCTCTCTCAAGTTGTTTGATTGACAACACCCACCCTTCTTCCTCTGATGATGATGAGAGATGTCACAGTCCCCATGTGAAGGCATGAAGAGAGGCGAATGATGGAGCACTAGGCTTCCATGGAAGAGCTTCCTCAACACAGATATTACAGTAATAGAGATGGCTAAGAGACCAACAACACGGATGCCCTGGGCAGAGGAAGGTCACATGTGGTGCTGGGTGCTGCTGGAGGCCTGAGACATTATCACGTTACTCTGTGGAGGCAGCGTAAAGCTTGCACATTTCTATCTGTGGGATTTTCCACTTAGCATTTTCAGACCACATCTGGCCAGGTCTCTCTGAAAACAGCAAAACGTGGCACTATGACCACTGAAGGTAGGCCTAAGGGCTGGTGAGATGGCTCAGTGGGTTAAGTGCTTTGTATGTGCTCTGACAACCCAAGTTCAATTCCTGGAAACCACATAGAAGTAGAGAGAACCAGCTTCACAAAGTTGTTCTCTGACTTCCACACACGTGTGTACATGTGCCCTCCAACCACACACACACACACACACACACACACACACACACACACACACACACACTAAATGAAATAAAGTTAAACATAGTAGGCTTTATAGCTTGTGAAATATTTCAACAGGTCAACCAGGTGTCCAAGGATGAATCAAAGAGCTAAAAATATGTTATGATGCATATATATAATATATAATATAATAGATATATTATATAGATATCATTATATTATAATAGTTATTATAATGTATCAGCAGTATAAATATATCCTTCATCCATGAAAGGATCCCAGTAACATGGGTAGCCCTAGAGGACACCATGTAACATGACGGAGGCTGGGCACAGAAGGGAAGGCACTGTGGTGGATTTGTCTCAGAATGAAAGCTGATCATGTACAAGAACAGAGTAGAACGAAGGTCTCTGCAGACGGGAAGGGGTTAAGGAGGGAAGAGTGAAGAAAGCCTGAGGAACAGCTACACAACTACAGTTAGTGGGGAAGTGGTCGGCTCTAACCTGTATCCTGTATGGCCCCTGAAGGCACTAACAGGAGGTGAGAGAGCTTCTCAGAGACAGAGAACAGCAGGACATTAGGCTGTGAGGGGTGGGTCCTGAACCAGACAGTGTAGAGATATACAGCAAGGGCCCCAGGTGAGACAAAATGATTCTCTATGTTTCCTTTTTAAAAATCTTCTTAAATTAACCCAGTGTTTCTCCATTTAAAAAAATGTATAAGCATCAGTGTTGGCTAGTTTTACATCAACTTGACACAAGCTATAGTCACCTGAAAGAAGGGAATCTGTGAGATCAGGCTGTAGGCAAGCCTGTGGGGCACTTTCTTAATTAGTGATTGATGGGAGGGGCCCAGACCATTGAGGGTGGGGCCATCCCTGGGTGGGTGGTCCTGGGTTCTATAAGAAAGCAGGCTGAGCAAGCCATGAGAGCAAGCCAGTAAGCAGCACCCCTCCCTGGCCTCAGCATCAGTTCCTGCCTCCGGGCTCCTGCCCTGCTTGATTCCTGTTCTGACTTCTTAGTGATGGACTGTGACAGGGAAGTCTAAGTCTGATAAACCCTTCCGCCCAGTTGCTATGGTCACGGGTCCATCAGTGTCCATCGCAGCTGTAGTCATCCTGACTAGGACAGCACCTTTACACTGAGTAAGGAGGTTATACAGCTGGTTTTAATTATTGATTCAATTTCAAAATCTTAACACTTACTATATTCTGTTTGACAACCAGAAAATAATCATATCTCATTTTTGAGGTCTAAGCCCAATTTCTGACAGTGTGGGCTAACAAAGTAAATTATAGAGCCCGGCTGGAAGCACCATTTGTGTGCAAAGCCCTGGAGAGTCTTGGCCATTTCCTGACGCTTTTGACCCCTCCTGACAACCTGTGACTTAAACTCCAGGTGTGTCTCAGCAATGAAAATACAGATCTCCCACCAACTCACTGTTACTAGTTGCTACTGAGTAGAACCAAAACCAGTTCTAAAACTTAGTACCAAACGGTAACAAAAGCAGCAGCCACACTTACCTTGGTTAGGATGAACATTCGGATTAGTACGAAGAGCACACCAGACATGAAGCCAGAAAGAAGTGGGGATATAAACCAGGAGGCGACTGAAGGAGTAAGAGGAACATGGTGAATGTTAAGATGTACACTCAAGTATATTTAAGAACACACCAAGAGACAGTATATCACATATAGTAACACCTATCATCAGAACTGTTTGCCATGTGCCAGAGCTTAGGAATCCCGCGCTCTCCTTGGGAACAAACACAGCTATGCTGCTAGGTTACTGAGGTTCCCATCTACCAACAGTTTACAGATCAGTTCCCACTAGGCAAGTGGTTCTCAACCTGGGTCGAGACTCCTTTGTGGGTCGCAAATCAGCTATCCTGAATATCAGGTATTTACATTGTGATTCATAATAGTAGCAGAATTACAGTTATGAAGTAGCAACAAAAATAGTTTTATGGTTGGGGGTCACCACAACATGAGAACGGTATTAAAGGGTCTCAGCATCAGGAGGGTGGAGAACCACTGTGCTAAGCCTCTCACTTGCTTTTATCAATACATGTGAAGTCTGATGGCCCAAAAGCAAGGTTACATATAAGGCAGGTTGTTGTGGATGGGCCTGGTGCTGTTTGTATTTTGATGCGAATTCCGCTCTCCTGGGAGGGGCTGCAGACAAGGAGTGAGTCACGTACTTAAGTGACTTCTTGTAAACCAATTCCTAATGAATAAACGGACCAATCACTGGGCGAGTAGGTGGGACCTCCGGGTTGGACAGAGGAAGAGAAGGAGAGAGTTAGGGGCTTTTGGAACAGGGATAACGTAAGGGCAAGATGTAGCTGCTTAAATTTCCCAGTATCATGGTGGATCCGCAAGGATTCGTCACTGGAGGATCCAGATTTTAATAAGGCTTACAAGATTAGGTTTCAATTGTTACGCCCAGAGATTGAGTTACCATTGTTTCTGAGCTAAGTTTGTGTGATGTTTTTCTTCTCGTGGTGGCTCGTCTGGGTTCAAAAGAGAAAGGTACAGCGGCAAAGTGTGAATTTGCCTGATGTGCACCACAAAGGCCGTGGGGACTTTAAAGCATGGGGCTGGTGTGGTAGCAACCCGCCAGTGGGAACCTAGTGAGCTGGGTGGAGAGATTGTGGAGCTCTGAGTCAGAGTCTCCACAAGGTAAAAACAGGTTGGCCACTTCCTGCCAGTGCATGGCTGGCCAGCCCACCAGGGCAGAGAGTTGCCGGCACAAGCGCTGGAATGTGCTGGTTCTATTTTATTTCCTGCAACAGCAGATTATGTCCCTTTAACCACATCCAGTTTGCTGCTTTCATTCCTGATATCTAATGACTAGAAATCTCCAGTGTTAGCCTCTACTGGGTGGTTCCAAGTTTGTGCTACACCTAGAAACCACCTGGGCGTTTGGCAACACCAATGATGCTTTGGCCCCGGCCCCAGAATTCTGGAGGTGCAGAATAAGATCTGGGTGTGGGCACTTTAATTTATCCTTCTGGTAGTTCTAATGGGCTAGAGTTGAGACCTGTTTCTCCAGGAGCTTGAGACATAAGGTGATTCTCATGGTGGCCTACGCACCTAACTGGCAGGCCAGGGGCCCATTATGACCCATAGCTCCTAAGGTATGAAGGTTCTTGGAAACACTCAACAGCATGCAGGACATAGATGGTCTTTTTTTACTCTGAGTGGACTGGTACAGATAGCCCCCATGAGGATTCATCACTAGCTAAGTGTAGTTGGACCCCTGGGGGCAGTAGTTGGCCTGCAACCAAAGGAACCTGGCAGTGCTTCCTCCAGGGTGGGGGGGACCTGGGCAGCTTGTGACCCAGCAATGTAAAGAACACTGGCTTCATTCTGAGCTTCCCCATGACCATGTAAGGCTTTTCCTCACGTGGGCCTATTCCTAGTCTTTCTCAGACCACTATGCTGATTTCAGTGAGATAAATTTCTTTTCTTTGCAAGGACAAATAAGATATTGCTTTGCACAGCTAGATGATGCTGTAATATTTTGGAAGACTGGTGTTAAAGCTGACATGTAACAGTGAATTTACTCCATTGCTTATACAACCCAGGTCTAGACCTTAACATCTGGGGAAACGTTATAAAAGTAACTCTTAATAAAACCTCCTCTAGCAAAGGTGAAGTGTACTGGCCAAAGGTAAAAGAAGACGGCCATTACCGATCTTGACGAGTTCCATCCACTGCACTCCTTTCGGGCCAATCGCCACAAGTGAGAACCCGATGGTAGAGCCAACGATGCAGTGAGTCCCTGAGATTGGAAGTCTCAGGAAGGATGCGATCAACTGCCAGACAGCTGAACCTATGGACGAAGAGATCAATTAAAACACCAGATACCCAAAACAGCATCTTACTACCTGGCAGGGAGAGAGCATCTACGACATGTCCTGAGTTTAATTTTCTATGAATTGTTTCCTTACAAAGCGCTAATCACGTTGTAGTGACTCAAAGTGACTGACAGCTATCCTGTGAGGGTGAGGGTGTCAATGATGAATTGTTCTGCTGTGAAGTCTGGCCACACCAGGCAGGGAATTAAAAGACAATGTGCACAGTAACACTTTTAAAAGAGTATATAGGCAGAAGTTTTGTTCTGTCTTGTAGACCATAATGAGACAAGCTAGAGATCAACCGTGTCACATTGGTCCATGTAGGAGAGAGAAACATGCTGTACTGTCCTTTGGTTTTTGTCTCACGTGTGAAACATAAGTGAGATAGTTAACCTGAAGCTGGATGTCTGCTCTCAGATCTTGCTTGCAGTATGAAGGGCTTTGAGTCTGGCCTTGTGTTCTAGGCCTGATGTTTTTCTAGGCTATAGTCACTGCAAACATTTTCATAAGCAGGGCATATATGGCAGGGAGCACTGAGAGTATCAGCTGGGCAGGGAGCACTGAGAGTATCAGCTGGGCAGGGGACACTGAGAGTATCAGCTGGGCAGGGGACACTGAGAGTATCAGCTGGGCAGGGGACACTGAGAGTATCAGCTGGGCAGGGGACACTGAGAGTATCAGCTGGGCAGGGAGCACTAAGTGTCAGCTGGGAGATATCCCTTTCAGCAGCAGTTGCTGAAAAGGGCAAACAGAACATAGGACAACAAAAGGGCTAGGCTGATAAAGTGGACTGTTAATCCCAAATGCTAACTCTGAAAATCAGGTTTCCTGGCAGCACCAGTGTCCTTAAGCACCCCAGCCTTTTCTTCAAAGATATCTGAGCAGCAGGAGAGTCATCTAAGGCCACATAGGTCCTAGTGTATGAGGCAAAGTGGACAGCTGCTTCAGCGAAGGCCAGGCATGCTGGCCTTTGAGCCAAGGTTGGGTACAGTGCTATATACTTCTCTGAAGTGTGTGTTGAATGAAGAAAGAATCATCCGTGTACTACCGTAAGGTGGCAAGTCTTTGGGGTACTGGACAGTTCCTCCGTGACCTGGGCCAGCAGTAACTGGCTGTCTTCCACGTAAAGCCACAGCTAGGATCATGTGACCTAACCCAGAGCTGTAATGTAAGAGTGTTAACTTTATGGTTTTATAACAGTCCTATAAAGTTAACCTGGTGATGCAGGCCGATGCTCTAAACCCAACCTGTCACACTGGGACTCCATTTTCCTCCCTGAGAGCTGCCATCATTTTTCTTGCTGATTATAAATTACAGTGAGGTGGGGGTTGTGGGAAGAAGGAATGAGAGAGAAGAGTGAAGAAGCAGCATGAGGTGTGTCTGCATGGGATCATGCAGTGGATAGGAGCCGCCTCACTCCCGGGAACTGTGGAAGGGTATAGGGTCATAGGCGTGCCCAGAAGAAAACTGAAGAAAGACAACTCTGACACGAGATAAAGACATTCTGCAAAGCAGAAAGGGATGGATTGTGGGACAAAGATACCAAGTGAACCGGAGGAGACGGGAGGCAGGAAGCAGAGGTGCCGAGTGAGGACCGAAGTGGAGGGGAGGAAGCGGGCCAGCTCTTAGAGAGCTTACGGTGGCATAAAGCAAGGCTTGTCTGCCAGTGTGGGTATTTACAGGAGGGGATGCCCAGACTGGACTTCTTCGGTCTGGAAGCATTAGTGGCCTCATAAGCAGTGGGTTGATTTTCTATAGGGCTAAGCGAAGGTCTTAAAAGGTAACCTGTTTGGGAAGCTTAGGTAGCAGTAACAGCGGATTGAATTGACACCACAGTAGGCCTTCAGGCAGCACGAAGGCCTCAGGTCTAGTTAGAACAGAACAGAGGGAAACCGAATGAAGAGAATGCAGGAAGAGGAGAGGAGAGAGCGAGAGAGGAGGGAGACCATGGAGGTGCAATCGGAGGAGCACAGGACAGTGAGGGTCAGGGTTCCCCAGAGGATCAGTAATAGTGAGGCTGGCATCCTAAATTCACACAGACCCCACTCGTAAGGAATTCTAGGCAAGTCAGACAAATACCAAATGAGCTTTGAAATTCATCTAACCACAAACCAAAACGGGAACAAGAGTTGCCACCGCCACCCCCAGACAAAACCGGAGAGGAGAGAACCCGAAGCAATCCTGTTATTCAGACAAACCCTCAAATTGCCTTGGTAAACCCAAATTCTAGTTGAGGTTAAAAAAAAAAACACACACACAAACCAAAACCCCTTTACTCTTTGAATAAGGAGCCAAAGGCCGAGGACGGAGAAAGTGGAAACTGGACAGCTACACTGACTGAAATCAGCCGCAGGACTCCACACTCCGCCAGGAGTGTTCTCGGTGCAGGGGCACAGAGAGTCTCTCAGAGAAGCAGAGCCTCACCCCGGAGGCTCGACAGGAAGGAGTCTCCACCAAGGAGGACTCAGTCTGTCAGGGTCTCTCTTTATTTCTCCCATAGTTTGAATACCTCCTTCTCACAATACCTTAAAGCAGCGGGTCTCAGCCTTCCTAATGGCTTCAACCCTTTAATACAGTTTCCTCATGTTGTGGTGACCCCAACCATAAAATTATTTCACCGCTATTCCATAGCTGTAATTTTGTTACTGTTCTGAGTCATAACATGAGTGCCTGTGTTTTTTGTGGTCTTAGGTGACCTCCATGAAAGGGTTGTTTGATCCCCAAAGGTGTCAAGACCCACAGGTTTAAAACTACTGCCTTAATGAGAAAAATTTCAATTTTAATTGATTATAATGAAATTATAGATTAAATTGTAAACTAAAACTGCAAAAGTTAAATTAATTAATCTTTTGTCCCTGGTACTGGAGAATGCCAGGGTCTTGTGCTCGCTAAGAACGGATCTTGCCACTGAGCTACAGGCCCAGTTCCCCAAACACACCACCACTATTTTTTGTAGTACTAGAGGTTGCCCTCAGGACCTCATGTATGCTAGGCAAGAAGTGCAGTCCAGAGGTGCACCCAACCCCCTAAATACTGTCTTATAACATCGACATTTTTGAAATAATCATATACGATAAAAAAATCATTAGAAAAAATATAAGTCAACTTTCAAGGTTGGTTACAGGTAAAAATTTAAAATAGTGATATATTAAAGAATATATATATTCTTTAATAACTTTAACATATCCTTAAAGCAACATTTCAATATTCTACAAGTGGTAACCTATGGCCCAAGTATACTTTAAAACAGCTGAAAGTCCGAGAGACCAGATGTTTGCTTGTAAAAATCACCAAGTATGGGCAATGAAAATTGTACGGTCAACACAATGAATGAAGCCAGCTTCTGAACAGTTAGAGACCACACTGGTGGAAATGGCCCGGGGAGCAAGGGAGCCACGTGCACACACGTGTGTGTACACACACCCCACGGGTGCCTGTGGAGGCTGCTCACCGACCATTGTGAGCCACGTGCACACACGTGTGTGCACACCCCCCCACGGGTGCCTGTGGAGGCTACTCACCGACCATTGCGAGCCGCGTGCACACACGTGTGTGCACACACACCCCACGGGTGCCTGGCTACTCACCAACCATTGCGAGCCGCGTGCACACACGTGTGTGCACACACACCCCACGGGTGCCTGTGGAGGCTACTCACCAACCATTGCGAGCCGCGTGCACACACGTGTGTGCACACACACCCCACGGGTGCCTGTGGAGGCTACTCACCAACCATTGCGAGCTGCGTGCACACACGTGTGTGCACACACCCCCCCACGGGTGCCTGTGGAGGCTACTCACCGACCATCGCACTCACTTCCCCGGCCATGAGTGTTACCACGGTCTTGTTGTAGAGATTCACGTCGATGATGCCCTTCCGGATCGTCTCTCCCACTTTCGCTCCCAGTAGCACAGAGCCAGTGGTTTCAAATATTGAAGCCAGAATGCATGCCTGTCTCAGGGTCACCACGCCAGAGCCCACCGCGGTCCCAAAGGAGTTGGCAACGTCATTGGCACCAACTGAAAAGGCCAGGATGAAAGCAATAATGAAGCCCAAGACGACCATCCACAAATACTCATCCATGGCCATTTTGGAAAACGGGCTCTGGGGTACTTTTCCTTCGCAGAAATATTTTAAATAAACAAAATTTGAGGTTGCTAACTTCAGGAGGCCAAGAGTTCTTGTAAACAGTGAATCTGCTCTGGAAAGCGCTGCACAATGTTGAAGTTTGAAGGAATTGTTAACCGCTGGCTTTCAAACTACTGTCGGTACAGTTCATTTGGTTATGGTCAGTCAGTGGTACACCACATTCCATATTTTTTCTCCCAGTCTGGGAAAGCTGTGATCTTTCTTTCTGTAACAAGAAGAAAAACAAAAGAAATCAATCACTCTGAATACCTGTAACGGCTAATTGTCCCACCAAGTGAAGTTTAAAGCCTGCTGATGTGAATCCATCTCTGGCATTTGACAGATCTGACCACAGAGTGATTGAAGAACATTACAGTCAGCCTTCCCTCTCCAAACCATCCAAAAATAAACAGAAAGCTGGCCTCTAAAATGTTTAATAACCACGGAGCGACAGGGTGCCATATTAGGTGAAGCGTCACAGGCAGTTCCAAAAATGTACTTGGTCACTGTTTTCAGAGAACCATTTCTTCCAGTGAGCAACAGGTAAGAAAATAAGACATCAAAGTTGTGTTTCCCGAATGCTTGGGCTGTGCCTGGCTCTGGTTACAGAACCCGACTGGGACAACAGGGGTGAAACTCATTTACATTTGTGTGTGGGAACTCTGGAACAAGGTCACTCCTCTTGAGGGTGACAAAGGAAGAACTATTGGGCCTCAGGGGAGGGGCAGAGAAGACAGAGGACGCAGCAGGCAGGGCAGGCTGGTCACTATCTGCTACCTCTCTATCTACTGTCTCTCACCTTTTCCAGGAAAAGTCAGAGGCCTCATGGGCACAGCAAGATTACCACCCACCCCCTCGCCATGGCTCCTGATCACCCCTCACTCTAGATCTTCACTACTTGAAATCACAAAGCACAGCAGACCCCAGGGCTTTGGTCTTTGTGGTGGCTTGAGTGAGAATGGCCCTCACAGGCTCCTGTTTGAATGCTTGGTCGCTACTTGGTGGAACTGTTTGGGAAGGATGGGAGGGTGTGGCCTTGTTGGAGGAGGTGTGCCACGGGAGTGGGCTTTAAGGACTGGACTCTAACCCTCTGAAACTATAAGCCCAATTAAATACTCTCTTTTATAAGTTGCCTGGGTTGTGGAGTTTTGTCACAGCAAACTGGAAAGCAGCTAATACGGAACCTGATGATCGCCTGCCAGGAACAAAGTCTCTCCCAACCAGCCCCACAGCCCCCTCATTGCTCTATTCAGGAATCTGCTCCAAGGTTACAACTCAGGTGTTTTCCTGACCCTGGAGAATAGCATCCCTTGCCCTATGCCCTTATTCATCCCTGTTGTTCTTAAAAAACTTATCACCAGAGTCATTCATTCGTCCATCATTCATTCATCTTTAGGAGGCACCACTTGTGTTCTCCTACTATAAGACAGACCTTAATCCATCGCTACAACTCCAGGAGGGCGTAAATAATCAAGTTACTGAATAAACAAAGAATTTAGTAAGGAAGTGGAGATAACTTTTGCTCCCTACAAGAAATACACCTGGGAGCTTTGTATCTGCTGTTCTATTACTACACTGTCAATCAACCAGACTTGCTGTTGTTCTGAATGGTCCAAGGCATAAAGGATGGAGCCCGGTAGTGTACTCCTTCATAAGTGCTTACTGCATTGAGCAGATTGAAGGGGGCTAATCATCCATATCAAGTGCAGCACAATACTTTGATCAATCAACAGTTAAGGTATTTGCAGGAGAAAGAGGAATACAAAACGTTATACACGTTACGATTACGGCAGTTTAAAAAGTTAACATAAAAGACAAGAGAAAGTCCTGAGCATGTTGTTCACTGGTAGACGCTTACTTAGCACACAGGAGGTCCTGGGCTGAATTCCTAGCCCTGAGGGGTGGGGGAGGACAAAGGGTAGGCCACTAACTGAGATGGTAGTAAAATCTATGTTGTTTTAAAATACCTTTCTTTCCAAAATAAAAAGGATTTAGAATAAATAAGCCTACAAACATATTGAGTTACATATATGAAATGCAATCACTATAAAATTAAATAAAATATATACTGATAAATCCTGTCATTTTTAAGATGTTTATTCTCCTCAGGCTCCACGTGAAACAAATGGAAGACTGTTTTCACGGGAGAAGATAACATTCCACTGAAGGAGGGTTTATTTTATTTTATTTTATTTTACTTTGGTTTTTCAAGACATGGTTTCTCTATGTAGCTCTAGCTGTCCTGGAACTCAATCTGTAGACCAGGTTGGCCTTGAACTCACAGAGATCTGCCCGCCTCTGGCTCCTCAGTGCTGGGATTAAAGGTATATACCACCGCCATCTGCAGAAGGGTTTATTAATGACTAGTATTAATACGTAGATGAAAATATAAAGATCTTATTGGGGGGGGTTCTGGAGTGATGGCTCCCATGCTGCTCTTCTAGAAGACCTGAGTTCAGTTCTTTGCACCTACACTAGGTGGCTATGAGGCACCTGTAACTTGAGCTTCAAGATATCTAATGCCTTCTTTGGCCTCTGTAGGTATCTGCAATTTATGTGCATGTATATGCACATGTGTGCACACAGCCACAGCCACACCCCATACACACACTCACACACACACCACACACCACACCACACCCACACCCACACCCACACACACACACACACACACACACACCAAAAACTGGGACCACTGCTCTTTCTCTTAAAATATATATATTTTTAAAACAAAATTGTTTTTTCCCCTAGGGTAAGCTGCAAATAAAAATATAAGTATCTCTTTTGTTGGCAATATAATATGAGTGAAATGGATCGGTCATAGCACTGCTGGGCTTACAGTAGTGTCGCAAACAGACTGCAATCAAATAACAACACAAATAGAGATTCAACACGGCTGACTAGTAGTACCACATGGAGGCAGAAAATGGAATATGACCTCAGCTGATGGCGGGGCTGGGCTTAGGGAGATCTCAGAAGGGAAAATTACCTCTGCGACCGTGGGAGGCCTTTGTACCACTCACTCCTCGTGGAGGAAGGACAGGGGACTGGGGGAAGGACAGGAGACTGGGGGAAGGCAAGGACTAGAGGAAACATGATCAAAACTGAACTGGGCCACTTTACAGATGAGCCACATGTGGACAGTGTCAGTAAAGGGTCTTTATCACAGGGAGTTGACATGATCAGACCTGGCACATGTGTGTGCACGCATGCATGTACATGTATGTGTGCATGTCCATGTGCGTGCGTGTTTACATATTTATTCATTGGTGATGTGTAAGTGCACACACCAGGGTGGGAGTAGAAGGTCAGAGTCCCTACTATGTGAATCCTGGAGACCACACTTAGGTCACCAGGCTTAGAGGCAAGTAAGCCATCTTGCCAGACCAGATGCAGTATTTTTGAAAGGCCATTCTGGCTGTGGTGTGGAGGACAAACCAGGAGACAAGTAGGCAGACTGTGTGCTGAAGCACGCCATGAGGATCCTGGATTAGAGTCACGGCAGTAACTGTCAGAGGGAAAGACAGTGGCTTCATTTCACAGCTCTGGGCTAAGAGGAGTGTGCAGAAAACCAACCAAGTGGGCTTTCCTGGGACGAGAGAGGGGGTGGGGACAGGCTCTCTTGGATATGTTGCGCATAGAAGTCACCAGGCCATCACAGACAGCAGCTGGTGACACATAAAACTACTGTGTCCTTTGCTTTGTTTGGGTGAGAATTAGTCATTTCTATGTTACCTCTGGCAGTGAGTCTAGCCCAGAGATTCTATCTGATGCCGTTTTTGGGCCCTTAAGGGACTGCATTAATGTCATGCATAGATAGGTAGCTGGCAGAACACCTATACACATAAAATAATAAATCTTGGGGGAAAAAGCTGTATTTCCTACCTCACACTAAAACAGTCTTATGTCCAGTACTGCCGGCACCTTTAACGTGACTTTTCACACTGGCGTTCACGCCCCGCCCACTGAACTCATGGCTGGTGCTGGACCGAGGAGAAACAATGGCCACTCTTTGGTAATCTAAACAATTTCTCTTTCTAGCTCCAAAGCACTTTATATCTAGAAGGACTTAAAAAACAATCAATCAATCAATCAAACAAACAAAAACAACACTTTGGTTTTCCCCCATCACCCACTCGTCCACCCATCTACCTGTCATTTACATGAAGCTCAGGTGAAATAAACATAGAGTACACATAAGCACCCAGCACACTGGAGAGACTGCTCAGCGGTCAGGAGTCTGTACCGCTTCTGCAGAGTACGTGAGTTTGGTTCCCAGCACTCATGTCAGGTGGCTCACAACTGCCTGTGACTCTGCTCTGGAGGACTACACGCCCTCTTCTGGTCTCCTCGGGCACTACACTCAGGTGCAAACCTACATACAGATACGTACATACATATTTAAAAATAGGCCTTAAAAATACCCCCCACAGAATCTGAAGCACAGGAAAAGATGGTAATACTTCTTTAGCTGAGACCTGGACAAGCTAGAGATGCCACATAGAAAACCAAAATGTTTACTTTCCAAGAACTGAAGATGTCCAAGCTCCGAGCAGCTGGGCTCGGATGAGGTATTATATACGAGGGTGGTGAAGGAAGGCAGAACTTTGAAGGTGAGCACCCACGGACTCATTCAACAGATGATGCTGAGCCAACTCAACACCGGCTATGTGCAGGGAAAACCGTGAGCTGTGGGGCTGGAATGAGTCTCCGGAAGACTCAGCTTCAGTCCCTAACCCCACGTGTTCTCACAATTGTCACTCCAGTCCCAGGGGATCTGATGCTTTTCGGCCTTCAAGGGCACTGCATAAATGTCATGCACAGACGTGCACACTGACAAAATACCTGCACATGGAAAATAATAAATCTAAAATAAATAATAAATCCAAAACAAACGAGTTTTAAAAGTAAAATCTGAAGCCTAGAGAGAATAAGAAAAGACACAGTGATATTTATTTAATTCTAGGGTGGGGAGGCTTAGATATGACATGAAGCTATAAAAATGGTAGATGAAGACAGCCATCTTTTTAGAAAATGGTTTTCATATGCACGAGTGTTTTGCCTGCATGTATGTAAGTGAAAGCAAACATTCTCAGACTATTTTTGGATAGATTTATAACTATTTTAAGCCAGGAATGTGAAGGAATTGTGGTCCCAAGCATATTTACGGAAAGAGGCCCCTGCTGAGGACTGCTGCTAGAGGCTTTGTGGTTTCTATGTGTGTATGCATCACATATATATTTAATCTTATTTTTGTAGTTTATATGTACACATGTATCACATATATATTTAATTTTATTTTTGAGGCATCTCACTGTGTAGCCCTGGTTGGCCTGGTATTCACTATGTAGACCAGGATGGCCTTGAATGCAGGAATTGCAAGGTGAATTACCACACCCAGCTCTTATTTTTTATCTATATCGATCTACAGCTTTGTTTTGCATTATGGTCTTATGTCTCCAAAGATGACCCTGGACTTCTGTCTCCTCTGCTTCCACCTCTCGAGTCCTGGGATTGCATGCATGGACCACAATGCAGTATTTGTGTTGTAAAGGACTGGCTCACTACCTCCCACTTCCCACCACTGTCTCCAGGTTTTCTTTACCTGAAAGCTCATTGCTCAGTTAAAGCTTTCTTTAAGGATAAGGTCCCCAGATAGAAGACGCTCACCTAAGCTTCCTGTTTCTTTCTGTAAGGACCCAGGTGCATCACACCCTCTCCCTAACAACCAAGGCCTATTTTCTCTGAAGGCTGAAACTGAATCTTTCATTGTGACAGTTTGGATGAAGAGGGAGCTCTATCTTTTCAAGGGTGTGATGTATTGTCTAATGACTCTGCCACATATGGTGACTTAGACCCCCCAACACAAAAATCACTAGCTTTTCCTAATAAATAAAACAAACGAAACATTCACGTTAAAAAAAGAAAGTGTCTCTTTTAACATTTCACGCACAGATCTTGTCATAAGGAGTTTTAACATATACTATCCTTGAATGACACGTGCAAGCATTCACATTACAGTTTAAAATGCTTGATAGTAACAGCAAAAGCTGGCACGTGGAACCCAGTACTTGAGAGGCTGAGATAGGACGGTAATGAATTTGAGACCATCTTGGGCTACTCAGTAAGTTTGAGGCTTTTGTGGGCTACATAGTCAACTGGTCTCGAAAGTCAAAACCAGGGGCTGGAGAGATGGTGTGGTAGGTAAGCGTACTTGGTGCACTAGGGGCGTGGTTCAATTCCCAGAACCCACATGGTGTCTTACAACCATCCATAACTCTAGATTCAGAGGATGTGATGCCCTTTTTGACTTTCATTGGCACCAGGCACACACATGAAGTATGTACATACATGCAGGCAAAACACTCATACACATACAATAGATAAATCTAAGACATTAAAAAAAAATCCAATACACCCTTAGAATGTAATGGTATATTTGTGAAAGTAATTTTATATGTTCGTGTTCATGGTAAAAATGGAGATGTTGCTAGAACAGCTCTGAGATCGTTTTGGGGTGTGTGTGTGTGTGTGTGTGTGTGTGTGTGTGTGTGTGTGTGTGTGTGTATTCTTGGCTGTATGTGTGCCTGCGGAGGTCAGAGATTGACATGAGTATCTTTTTCAATGGCTTTCAGCATACTAAAAAAAATCTTTTTATTATAGTTACTTATGTGTATGAGTGTTTTGTCTGTGTGCCATTTGTGTGTCTGGTGCTCAGGGAGGCCCATGTAACTGGAGTTACAGATGGTTGAGAGACACTACTGGGGTGCTGGGAATTGAACCGAAGTCCTCTGGAAGAGTAGTCCATGCTATTAACCACAGGACCAGTCAGACAGACGACACTGGACCTGGAGCTCACTGATTGGCTAGACTGGCTGTTGAGCTAGCCCCTGGCACCCCTCCCCCCCTTTCTCAGCCTTCTCACCCACCCAGTGCTCAGGTAACAGATATAGGCCCCCTGCCCGGCTTTCCTTGTGAGTGCTACCCACTGGCTCATCTCCTCAGCCCCTCAAGCCATCTTTAAAACAGCGTGTTTACAAACATGCAGAGCAGTCTGGGGAACAATGGAGCCTACAGAGTATCTAGACAGAAGCAGAACTAAGGAAGGAAGCAAGAGTGGGAGGGGAGAGCAGAAAGAAGGGGCGGGGCAATTTAGCTTAATGCGAGAGCAGACTCAGGCACAGGGAACAGAGGCAGGAGGTGGAATGCTTCCTCAGTGCCAGGCAAGAGTATGAATAGCCTAAGCATGAAGGTGAAAGATGGCACCTGGCAAGAAGGCTGACTCTGGACGACGATGGAGGGGCGGTTTGCTGACACCGCCCCCCCTTCTTTCCTCTTCCAGGCTGTAAAAGGGAACATTTGTCTGTCTTCTGTGGCGAAGGGAAAGAGCACATGACCTGCTGGCAGGGCTCCGTCCCCATTCCTGTCCAGTTGGCTACTAGTTACAGTCCTCTGGTAAGTCCCCTCAGAGACTAGCTGGGAAACAGGAAAGTTGGTACATAGCCACTGATTACAGCAACAGAGAAGCCACAACAGGGCAACTGTTAGCATCACTAGCAGGTAGCACTTGGGGCCATGGGAACTTAGGCCTAATCCTACTTGTATTAGTAATGACAGTGGCTCACCCCCACGTATATTCTAAACCAGTTTGGTCTTCCACAAAATTTGAATGATGATAATATTCATGTCTCTTACAAAATTAGTGTGACGCTAAATCTAATGAGATAAAGTATTTTGTAATTGTGGTGTGCTTCAAGTAACTTGAAGGACCTGGCTTCACTAAAAGCAAAGAATCGCAGTGTAAGGATGCAAACCCTTCTAGCAAGATCTTTCTCATTCAGTGCCGCCCCTGCCCCGCCCCTTGCCCCTGCCCCGCCCCTTGCTCCCAGGGAGTCCCGTGGTTAACCAGGATTCCGAATCCTAGAAAGCCCCTCCTTTTGCAGTTCCAAACCACAGCTCTTCTTTGGTTAGGGTGACACAGACACTGTAAGGGACAGGGACTTCCTGGGGTTGCAGAGGGGTGGAGAGAGGTAAAGAGAGATATTAAAAAAATATGGAAAAGCTGAAAGGCCTAAGGGATAAAATGACTCAAAATGGTAAGCCCTAGCTGGGGGTGTGGCTCCGGGGCAGCTAGTCAGGGAGACAGACTGAGACCCTGTCTCAAGAACAGAAACAAAACAACAGACAAACACACAAAGGAAATCCACACAGGTAGACAGTTTGGCAATTCCTTACAGAGCAAGGTACAACTCAGTCGATTCATCTTAAGGGGTATTTAGCTGAAGGCCATGAAGACACTTGTCTCTCTACATCGGGAAGATTTGGCTTAAATTTTACCTATGGTAGCAGTTACATTACTGCACATTTTTCAGAACTCATAAAAGTATACACTTAAAACTGATGAGCATTATGGTATACAAATTAAAACTAATCCAATATAGTCCAGGTCACATAGGTGGCATTCACTTTTGAGTTTTCTTTCCCATACTGTATTATCCACTCCCAGTTCCTCTCTGTTAAATGAAACAGAAAAGGGAGCCCTTCCTTTGTTGGTAAAAGGGGATGCTTCCACAGAGACACCGTAAAACTGGCTGGTCAGGGATGGGGAGCAGTGCATGATGGCCCGCACTTTGATCCCCAACAGCTGTATAAAAACCCAGGCATGATGGCTCCTGCTTATAACCCCAGGACTGGGCAGGTGGAGACAGGAGGCCTCCAGAGGCTAGGCAGTCTAGCCTGATGAGTGAGCTCAGGTTCTGGTGATAGACCCTGTCTCAAAATACAAGGTGGCATATGCCTTTAATCCCAGCATTTGGGAGGCAGAGGCAAGAGGACCTTTATGAGTTTAAGGTCAGCCTGGTCTAGATAGCAAGTAGATAGCCAGGGTAACCAGGCACAGGAGATCCTATCTACACACACACACACACACACACACACACACACACACACACACACACACACTAACACCACAACAAAAGAAAATTTTCCAGCTAGCTAGTTCAACCACAAGGATCATGTTTGGCGCAATGGCCTCAAGAGTGCAAGAGAACGCGTGACCTGGAGGATGTGTAGACAGCACAGTGTGAACCCCCTTCCCAGGAGAGGGCAGAGACAGTGCTGGGGTGGGCCTTGACTCCTCCCAGCCAAGGCACCTGTCCTGTACTGGTTGCTTTGCTGTGATGGAACACATGACCACATGAACTTAGGAGAGAAGAAGGGTTTATCCTGGCTTATGATTCCAAGGGACAAGAGTCTGTAATTTGCTGTTGGGGTGGAGGTGCTGGTGCCACAGCAGGAGCAGTAAACTGATAAATCACACCTTTTACCATACATATGAATTCCCAGGACGGATTGGAAATGGGCAAGGCTATGAACTTTCAGAACCCGTCAGCATGACTGACTTCTTCCATCCAGGCTGCATCTCCCACACATCCCCAGACAGCATCAACTGGGGACCAAATGTTCAAATACTTGAAGCGATGAGACATTTCTCAAACCACTATGTCCTCCAAGAGGGGAAGAGCCAGGCCTTGCTATGAAGGTATGTCTTCAACACTGCTTATAAGAACCCTAAAGATGCAGCCCCAAGTCACTAGTGTTTCCATGTAGCAGGAACGCACTCTTGTGGTCCAATGGACGGAAGCTATTTTAAATCTGGGCCTGTGATCCTTATACCAGGAGTTACGAGGAGTCACTTAAAGAGTCTGAGAATGAACATGTTGTAATAAAAATATCATCCTAATTGGCGACTCCAACATCAATTCTAAACGTAGTTCTATTGTGTATCTGTGGTAATGCTGTTCTGTAATGTTGTCACCCAGAACTCCAATAGGAAATGGTTCAGAAAGTTTTAAGAGATAGCACTTACTTATTTTTCTTAGGGGTGGTCAGAACAAGAGCTTTTTAAACAATTGCATTTGTATTAATCTTTTGAGATATTCACATATTATACACTGTATTTTGATCATATTCGCCCTCCACTCCTCCCTATCTCCGCCCTGGTCCACCACCATCGCCCACCCCTTTCAAAGTTGTTTTTGTTAATCCACTGTGTCCTCTTTGTGCTGCCCATATCTACATGGATGTGTGGCCATCCAGTGGAGCACAGTAAGCCTATCAAGGATCACAGCCAGGAAGAGGACTATTCCCCTACACCTGCGCCCAGAACCAACCACTCACTGACTATAGCTTTTGGCTAGGAGGGAGGGGAGCTTGTGAACTCCTTCCCTCTCTGTGACTGAATGTGGACTGGCTTGAGTTTCTGCAGGTAGCCACTGCTACTGTTAGTTCATGAGGGCAGTATCTTGTCATGGTCAGAAGACACTGTTTTGCTCTGATCCACCCCAACCTCTAGCTCTACAGTCTTTCTGCCCCCTCTTCCTCCATATCCCCTGAGCCCTGGGTGGTGGCAGAAAGTAATGTGGTCTGAGCGTTCTATTATGGTGGGGCATTCCATAGGCACTTACTCACTGCATCCTGACTGGTTGCAAATTTCTGTGTTACCCATCATCTGGCATACGAAGGGATTTTTCTGATGAAGGGTGACAGCCACACTACTCTCTGGGAATAGAGATACTATAGGGACATCACCTCTGGGAACTTGTGAAGCCCAGCGATGGGCTCTTGGCCGTATTTACAGTACTAGGCAGGTGTCTGCTCCTGTGGACCACCCCCACAGCACTTCTTTTCATGAAGGAAATGGTTGTCATGAACTTGCCAGGCGGGGCCAGATGCAAGGCAATCTCAGGACTCTACTCTGAATGAGAACTACGCAGGTATTTATGACGCTAACTTCAAATGTTTGAGAATTCAAGTAGCCTTAAATCAGAAAATATTGACATAGGTCTATGACAGAGAGTCAATTATTATATGTATGGAAAAGAGGAAACTGTTTAATGTCCTTAGATGGGGGGCTGTGTGAGAACATCCCAGCATCTTCTGGAGGTGAACTACTACTGTAGTTACTAAAATGATGAACAGAGTTTCCCCGACACTGGCACATGTGATAGTTAAGTGACCCAGTGTTCACGACAGTTATACCTTCTGAATTCAACCCATGGTCAGACTGGAGAAGCATGCCTGCTGTCGACAGCAAGCTCTCTGGGTGGCACTTACCCCTCCAACCCAGCAATTCTAGATCCCTGCAAACAGGGAAGTGCTCTGTTAGGGAGCTACAAGTCCAGCCCTTCTTCACCCCACCATTTCTGACATTATAAAAATTTTCTACTGTAAGCAACTACCATTTTTATCACTGGAAGACTTCATAATCACAGGGCAATTATTATTTTTTTAAATGTACCACCAGCATACACTTGTTTCTCTTTAACAGACAAAATGAACTTACTGTGATTTTAATAATTGTCTGGGGACTCTCAAAGAGTTTGGGCTCAGGCTAACTATCAGCACAATAAACTTTACATTCCCTCCTGAGCTTGTATTTTACTTTTGAGAGTATCTGTCATTCTGGTGGCTGAGGACTTAGGGGGAGGTGCCCCTAGTCTTGGAGTCTTCCTAGGTGCCACTCTACAGGATTTGTCCTGACTCGTTACCCTGGGTCCCTCTCTCACATCTTTCCTTTATCTTCTGAGTGCTTTGTTGGACCATCCAGGCCGAACTGAATAAACCTGTGCCCCCAGTGCCAAGCTCTCTGCATGTGTTTTCACTGCAATAGCATTTGAGGTTAATAGCATTTGAGGTTAATGTTTACACAAAATAGCTTACAACTACTCATTTATTCCTGTACTGAATTCCAGAGCTAGAGATCTCAGGACACTAGAGCCACCTCATCCAGGCTTTGCCACTGTGGAGATGTGACTGGTATAAGAAAGGGTGACTGTAAATGAGGAGTCCCTAAACACACTAGCTGGTGGGAGTCCACATTACAGCAGGAGACACTCAGATGCAAAGGAAAGAACCTACAGAGTGGAGGTGCTGGGCCACACTTATCAGGCCTTCTTGGTGGCTGTCATTCCATCTGGGGCACTGTCGGTCCCTGTGGTCCTGGAAGGGTGGGGCTGGGGTGAGGAGAGGACAGGAAGCATATCCAGTACAAGGAATGCAGCCAAGGCTCTGTCCTTGGAAGTTGTCAAGGTCACTTGATCCCTTCAAGCCTTGTTCAACTCTATAATTCTGCATCAACCAGAGACCACAGGATTGGAAAGAGGCAGTTTTGCCTAGAACTGAGAACCACAAGATTGTTTTGTGGGATGAGGTGGGTGGAGTTTTCAGACCCATTCCCAAGCAGGACAAGGCAGAGAGTCTTTCTGCTCTTATAGAACATGACCCAGCTTACTTACGCCCCACCTAAAGTTTCTTCTTCAGAGCTGGGGCTCTGGCTTTCTCTACCCTTTCGTCCCCCCAGACCCTATTCCTGCTTTTTCTCTCTCTTACAGTTTTCTCTATTGACATTTTAATTCCTTTCCAGCTCTTTTTGTTGTTGTTGTTGTTATTTAGATGGTTCCCACATGGACTTTCTCTCTGGCAAAGCATTATATAAATCTAACTTCATCTCTCTGAACACACACACACACACACACACACACACACACACACACACACACACACACACACACACACACATTTTGAAACAGGGTCTCACTATGTAGACCATGGCAGTTCTAAACTCAGATTCTGTCTTTGCCCTTCCTTGGTGCTGGAATCAAAGGCATGTGCCATCATGCCTAGCCGAATAATTCTTAAAGGATAATAAATAAACAGTAAAGACAATTAAAATGGGATAAAATTCAAGGAGTTAAGGCGAGATGGCTGAAGAAGAATTTAGAAGGTATTATGTGACTCTCATGGAGAAGTTAAAAGTCAAAAGAAGGGGTAGCAGTTATTTCTTTACAGATATCTGAATGGAATCCGGAATGACTGTATTGTGGGTTATTATAAATAAGCTTGAATTCATATCTCAGTGAACCGATAAAAACTGTTACAAGTAAAGATGTATCATCGATTAAAATGTGAAGAAACTGGAGCATAAGGAAGCAGCCACCTTTCATCCAAGAAAGACTACCGCTTGGCAGGTGGTAAATCTCTGCGTGGATGCTGTGTACCCTGAGACCAGTTCCTGCTGAAAATGTGGAAACATCTGTAGTGGAGCTCTACAAATCGATTACCACTGTGGCAGAGTATTTTAGGTCCTGTACTGTTTGAAAGTGAAGGACAAGAACAAATGGCAGAGCTTTATGTAGTCATGCCCATTTAAGATAGAAAATGGTCTGAGCATTTCCCCCTTTCTCATGCTTTCTGTATGTACTGGGAAGGAACCACCAGGGCCTGGGTGTGTGTGTGTATATATATACATATATATATATATATATATACATATATATACATATATATGAAATAAATCACTTATCACATGAAACTTTTATCAACTGGCAGGCCTGGGATGGCTTGCTCTAATTCTGTGCCCGAAGTGTTAGACTACTGGCCAAGTTCCAAAAACTATATTAAGGCAGTACTGTCCTCCAGCTGCGTTTAAAATGGAACCTTGTATATAAATAGATTATCTTGGCTCTTGCATATTTATTTGCTAGTTCTGTTCTGATGGGTTCAGGGGCTCAATAAAAATACGGATGGAGTTTACACAGCTCTGACCTGGAGCTGCTGGGGAGAAGAATGAGTGGCACGGAGTCTTACTACTTTTCTCAGGAAACTGGTGTAGGATCCCAGCATCCATGCTGGGGAACTCACAGATGCCTGTTACTTCCAGTTCTGCTTCTAGCCACCGGGGGTACCCTCACAGACACTGACACTTTGGATTCCCGAGACACCACATATTTTTTTTCTACTAACTCAACACAATGTAAATAGAGTTGTCAAATGATTCTCTATATTTCATGTTCAGTTTATAGCTCCCTGTTTGTTGTTCCGACTCCTGAGATTATTTCCCTTTATAAGTGGTTTATTATTATTTTTTATGTGTATAGGTGTTTCATCTGCATGTGTGTTTCTGCACCATGTTCCAGTGCCTTCAGAAGCCAGAAGAGGGTGATGGACCTGGAGTTAGAGATGCTGGGAATGGAACCCAGTTCCACTGAGCTATGTCTCCAGCCCACTCCTGAAATTCTTGGGCACAGGTTGCTAGGCAGCAGAACAAGTAGGAGAGGACAAGCAATTATGATATGGATTCAGGTTGTATCTTCCTCGGTAGCACAGAGAAGAGTCTGGCCGAGTTTCAGAAGCACTTCATAAGCGTGTGGCGTTTTCATCAAGTGTTACCAATAGTGTGCCAAGCTAGCAGTGCAAGCAGCCTAAACAGCACAATAGCTTTTGTAACATTGCTCATTTGATTGGGGAATCAGGTAGAAAGTTAGTGGTTCTTCATTTCTTCCACAGAGAGTACCCAATTTTTTTTTTTTTTTTTTTTTTTACTAAATTAAGAAATCATAAGAGCCTTTTGATAGTGCCTTCAAAGAAACACAGACCTAACACAGCAGCTGAAGACACAAAAGGGATCAGGCAGTTGACATCTTTGAGGACCGTTTCTTCGAGAGGATGCTGGCACTTGAGACGAGATCAGGAACTAGCTCCCTGGCTTCATCTTCCCTTTGACTGACTTGGACCAAGGGAGGATGCTCTGATGGACATATAATTAGGAAGTAGCCAGATATAAGCAACGTCTCCACAACATTTGTGTAAGTTCAAAAAAAATAAAGAAAAGGGAATATATAATTATTTTGTGTTTTCTCGTGGCCTATGGCAGAGCATCAGAACAAGCCTGCGCAGGGAGACTCATCACTGTCCAGGGTCACTGTGGTAGCCTGAGATAGTTCATTATGTCTTGTAAGGCATGTCTGCCAGCAATGAATTCTCTCAGTTAGTATGGTTTGGAAACTTTATTTTGCCGTTATCACTTTTAAAAGGGCAGGTCTGCTGGCAATGGATCCTTATTGTCACTTTGCCGCCTGTCTTTTGGACTTGGTGTTTTTGAAAATGTGACCAGTTGTCTTTACTGAAGCTCTACCGTATGCAATGGCTGCTTTCCTCCTGGTTCTTTCAGGATTTTCTCTTTTGTTTTTCAGTCTTCTGACTGAAGTCACATGTCTGGATGTAGATCTCTTTGTGTTATCTAAACTGGAGTTTGCTAAGCTTCTTACATGTATAGGTCAGCATTTTTATCACGTGAAAGGATAAACTATTTTATCATTAATTATTTTTGAAAAATTAAAAATGTTTCCTGCCCCTCCATTCTGTGTGTGTGTGTAAGAGTGTTTTGTGTGTGTGTGTTGGTCAGAGGACAATGTCAAGTGCCGTTTCCCGAGTACCACCCACCCTGACTCTGAGACAGTGTCTCCTTTGGTTGCTCTAGAACTTTCCCAGGCAGGCTATGCTGGCCAGCCAGCAGAGTCCAGGGATCTACCCTCCTTCCCGTCCCCCCTGAGCTTTCACTGGGACATCACACGCATGCCACCGCAGCTGGCTTCTCATGTGAGATCTGAATTAGGAAAGTCCCGTTTGCAAGGCAAGTGCTTTAATAACTGGACCTGTTTCTACTTTGGATGCACGATTGATGTATTTCATAGTGGCTCACATTTCTCAATGGCTCTGCTAATTTTTCTTCATTTTTTTATTCTGCATAATGGCCCTCGCTCTACTGTCGAATCCACTGAGTATTCTGCCAACTTAAGTTCACTGTGGAATCCCTCGAATTGAATTTCCTGCTTGATTACTGTTCATCCCTGAATCCTGGCTGACTACATACAACATTAAGCCTACTGACCTAATACATGTTTAAGCATACAGTTCCCTGGTGGGCGTGACCATCCTCACCGCATGGAAGTCTTCACCTGTAAAACTGAAATCCTAACCCCCTTGACGGCTCTCAGCTCTCTTTCCGCCTCAGTCCGTCCCAATCAATATTCCATGTCTGCATCTAGGACTCTTAGCACTAGGCGCTTCACATGAGTAGTCAGTGAGCCCCGTGCACCCGACACTGAGCTATGCACGCACTGTCAGTGAGGCCCATGCTTCTCCCCTGTAGGCATGCTGCTCTGCTCACCACAGGGTCCCCAGAGCTGTCCACAAGTGCTTCAGAGCACATGGCAGGGTCTCCCTCCTAAGACTGAACAATTCTTTGCATGTGTATAACCAACTTTATTTATCTAGTCTTCTACCAAGGGACACTTGTGCTGCTTTGCCTTTGGGCTTTTATGGACATTACTGCTATTAAAATGGGTACACAAATGGTTGTTTGATATCAGGCTTTCTTATGCGTAGGAGTGAACTGTGGGGTTACTCAACAGTTCTACTTTTATATTTGTGAGAAACTGCTATACTGTTTATTACCAGCTTCTCCAGATCCTTGCTGGTCCCTGCAACTTTTCCTTCAGTTCCCCTTTTATATATACATAGCCACCCTGATAGGTTGAGGAGACACTTTACTGTGGTTTTAATTCTCATCTCAGCACTCAGTGATGGTAAACAGTTTCCACATTTTTGCTGGCCATTTGTTTACATGGAGAGATGTCTATTCAGGTCCTTTGCCTATTTCAAAGTCACGTCATTTGCTGTTTTATTATTTTTAATGGTTGAATTGTATTTTAAAATAATAATTCTGAATACTAACCTCATTATCAGACACACGATTAGCAATATTCTCTTCCATCCTGTAGGGTGTCACTTTACTGTGCCTTTTGATGTATAGAAGTTTTTTAATTTTCATGTAGTCTAACAATGTGCTTTTGGTCTTATATCTCCATTTGGTTCATATGTTTGTATATATCCTGGATATATAAACATTTGGAATTGTGGTTTAAATGAGAATGCCCCCCCCACACCCCCCAGAACTACTTGGTCCCCAGTTGGTGGCACTGTTTGAATAAATTTTCAAGGTTTAGCTTTGCTGGAGGAAGTATGCTAGGGGTCGGCCCATGAGTCATTCCTAGAGCTTTGTCCTGGGACTTAAGATGTGAGCCTCAGTTTTCCAGCTCCTGCCATCATGCCTGGCTCTGCCATCATGCCTGGCTCTGCCATCATGCCTGGCTCTGCCATCATGCCTGGCTCTGCCATCATGCCTGGCTCTGCCATCATGCCTGGCTCTGCCATCATGGACTCTTATTGCCCTGGAATTGTAAGCCCAAATAAAAACTTTCTTCTACAAGTTGCTTTGGTCATGGTATTTTATTGCAGTAATTGAAAAGCAACTAATACAGGTATATGTCGTGTGTGTGTGTGTGTGTGTGTGTGATGCCAATGTCACCCTATCTTTAAAAGAACTCTTGATACATAATTTTATTTTGTTAAAAAACATATTTATAGTGGTTAATTAGAAAGTCTTGTCTACAAAATTTTTTGGAGCTCCCTCAAAAATGTCTTTACTGAAACTAGACATTCATTACACTGTCCAAATTCCTTATATCTCACAATATTTTTTGTTGAAAACTGGCCCTTTCAGATAATATGAATTTCAACTCTGGGTACTAAGGCCCTTGGGGTCTTTTTGTGTATTGGTTGTGGGGCATCAGAATGCACTTATTGGTCAAAGGTTTGCTAAGACCTATTGTGTAGCTGTTTCCTCTGAGACTGAAATATCTCATCCAGCAGGGAAGCTTCTTTATCAGGAAGGTAAACAACTCAAATAGCTTCAGGAAGTCCATGAAACTGAACAGATTAACCAGGCCCCTTCCTCCCAGAATAAGCAGTAAAGACAGCTGAGGGCCACTCTTAGACAAGCCAAGGTGTAAAGAAGACTCTAACACCAGATCAGCTGGCTGCAAGAAGCAGAAAATAGCTGAGCTGCCTGGAAGAGGCTTATCCCATCTGAGTCACTTGGAAAGGACAAACTCTAACCTGTTGAGCAGTCTGCAGGGTTGTACTGTGTGTTCCAGGTTCCCAGCTTTGTGAGCTGTCACCCATGCTAGGGTGGGCTTCCTTATTTCTGTACTTTGGACTGTTGTGAACTCAGATCTGGGGGATCTGAGCATCTCCCCAAAAAGTCTTGTCACACAATACTACACCCTCTTAAAGAGTCAAAAATCCACCCTTTACCATAGTATTTGTGACTTACAGATGGCTCTCAAGGCTTGCCTTAGGGACCCAGGGTGCAGGAGAGGCCTGACTACTAAGAGAGCACAAGCTAGAGAGCTGGTTCAGTGGCTAACAGCACCACTGCTGTTTCAGAAGACCCACGTTTCATGTCCAGTGCCCACATGGCAGCTAGCAAGTATCTGTAACCCCAGTTCTTGCTTTTGTGGGCACCAGGCATATAGATGGTACATAGAAACACATGCAGGGACAACACCGACACACATAAAATAGAAATAAATAAATCTAAAAACAACAAATGTGAAGGGCCGCACAATGGCGTTCTTTGGGGAGATGGAACTACTGTGTAGTCTATCTGCGGGAATGGTCCTAAAAATCTGCAGGTGTAAAAGTTTACAGATATAGACCAGAAAAAGGGATTTTTTTTCAAATGAAAAAGTGGTCAGTATTTGTATTTCGAGAGACATTTGAAGCTTGTAAGAATTAGATTCAGTTGATTACGGAATTCCCAGAAGCTGAGTATTTACTATTGCCCTGGGAAGTAGACAACAAACCCCTTCTTGTCATTACACCACTGCCTCTTCAGAAGACAACAGAGTTAACTTAAAAATTATCCGAATGCTTAGGAGTGAATACAGTAAAGTCAAACTCTCATGCTTGATTGTAGCTTAGGCTCTGGAGCCTTTTCTTTAAGTGAAATTCTCGGTTTATCTGCTACTTGCAAGTCTAGCAGATTGCTAAGACGGAAAGAACAAGGAAAATCCAAAGAAATGCAGTCAACAGAGGAGACAACCGGCCAGAACAGGCCTGACCAAAAGGCATTTAGCTGGATGCTCTCCCTTCTCAGCCCCAGCTCTGGCCAGCCTGCAGAAAGCAACATGACTTAAGAGATTCTCTGTCCCTGCTCCACTTGCCACTTCAGGTCTACAGCAAACACTCTTTGTAAACGCCTCTGTACTAGATGGTCAGCTGGAACTCCTAACTGTGTGTGTGTGTGTGTGTGTGTGTGTGTGTGTGTGTGTGTGTGTGTGTGCGCGCGCGCGCTACGTTCATAGCTCTTACTTCTGCTTACTAGTCTTCAGAGGGAGGTAGAAGAAACAAAACTCAAGTGAACAGATAAAGAAGGGAAAGAAAGCCCAAACTAAGCTCTAGTCCATTCCCCTCCCCCTCTGCCTCCCCCCTCTCCTCCCCTTCCTCCTCTGCCTTCTCCCCCTCTGCCTCCTCTTCCTCCTCCTCCATTTTTTCATTTGACATTTCCCAAGCATGCTTGGCTTCTCTGTCCATCTAGAAGAGGTAAAAATGTTCTCTCTCTCTCTCTCTCTCTCTCTCTCTCTCTCTCTCTTTCTCTCCTTTCCATTTTTATTTTGCTTTGAGCTACTGCACTTGCAAATAATTCTCTTATCTTATGTAAAACACCTATACCTCTGGGTAATGTAGCTGTGTTTACAGACACAGGTGGTTTTGGAACTGCCTGGGGTGATGCTCCTAGCAGCATTGGAATGACTGGGAAAGCAGCACTCTCGGAGAGTTCTGGGGCTGTTGGGAAGCACTGGTGAGACTCTTTGGAAATGGTGTCTAGGCGGCTCCTGGACACCCATTCCCTTTAGCCCTGCGGCTTTCCTGAGGTCCACGGCACATGTGTCCACCACTTCTCACTTGAATCTTTACCCTCAACTATGGTGCTCTGCCAAATTTAAATGGATAACCTAATAACAGAACTACTATTTTGACTGGTTTAAAAACATGCTGGGTCCCATCTTTTTCTTGCTCTCTAAATGCTACTGAATGTGACATCCCGGACCATGTGAGGTGGGATTGGAGTTGACATGAGACCCACAGAAGCCGTGAGTCACTCTTGCTAACCACCTCTAGTGCAGTACAAGTATCAGGCTCCACTTGACCGTCATGGCCACACACCCATCTGTGTGGGATAAACCTCTTCTCAGGGGTCAGAGAAGCATCTGCCCTAAAAAGTAGGTCAAGAATTTGCAGGAGAGCAAGAAGGGAATTTGGGGAGATTTGGAAGGAGGAAAGAGAAGGGGAAATACTGTAATTATGTTATAACCTCAAATATCAAAAATTTTAAAAGTAGGTCAAAGTTTTGATGATGAAAATAATATGTCCTTATAGAAAAGAAAACAATGAAGAATGTTTCTAGCTTACTACTGCAAAACAGTCATTATTAAAGTTTGTGTTCAGTGTGCTAGATGACTATCTAGCTATCTGCTGACTGAGGCCCTACCTAAGTTCCTAATAGTTGTTTGGACATGCTACAATCTGTATAACCATAGAGGTTAGTTATGACGCATGGGAGTAGGGGGTACGGGAGGGTCACTCAAGGAAGGGGTGGGGCAGGGACTGAAGCTGGGGAATTAAACAGGGAAGCCGGGCACTAAGGGAGGGAATAGAAAAGGGACAGCTAGAATAGAAATGAAGTCACACAAATGGAGGAGACAGAGCCCCAAGCAGACATCTTTCACCCCCCACCAAGTGAAACCTCCAGTGCCAAAAAGTTGTTGGTCAAAGAGGCACCATGGAAATCCCTAAACAGCTCAGGTGATTGCCAAAATTATTGGTTGTTCCCCATAAACTGATGGAAGACCCTATTGCTGAAGACAATTACATATCTCATTGAACACAAATGAAAGCTGGCGCCTAACTAGAACCTTCACCCCACCCCCACCCCCACCCTGCTATTGCCTAGTGTTCATGGTACTGGAAAGAATTCTGCATGCTACCAAAGGAGAAAGGTAAACACCAAACCAGCTACAAACTCTTCAGTCTACAGTGGTGACCTGCCTGCATGATACGCTGGTGCGATAGTGGCACAATGTTGTGGGGTGACCAACCACTGTCTGCTTGGCTTTAAGACACACCTCATGAAACAGAACCCATGTCCAACACCGCTCAAGTGACCAAGAATCCGAGACTAAGTGAGTCATGGACCTAGAGGAGAACCAAATATTACGGTTGCTAAAGATACACTGTAATAAAATGACTGCAAATGACAATTGGCTACACCATAGATCAGTGTCTCACTCGGCCGCCATCAGAGAAGCTTCCTGTGGAAGTGGGTGGGAACTAACATGGCGACCCACAACTGGACAATATGCAGAGAGTGAGATACCTTGGAACACTCAATCCTAAATGTGATGTCTTCATCAAACCCCTCCCACCTCAGCGATCAGGGATCTGTGTGGAAGAGGAGGCAGAAAGATTCTAAGAGCCAGAGGGGATGGGTGATACCAAGAAAAAGGTGTTTTCCAGATACAGTGGGGCTGACACACATATGAACTCACAGAGACTCTGGCAGCAAAAACAGAGCCTTCAGAGCTTTAAGCCAAGTGGAAATGACCTTCCATCCCCGACCAATTAAAAACCACTAGCAAAGGAAAAATTAGTGTTCTCCAGTGGAGTCTCACTGGGTACATAAACCCATGCCCCAAAGTAAAAGGCCAATACACCAATACAAAAGAACTCAATGGTATTTTTATAGACTTTTTTTCTCATATTGCTCTGTTTTGACATTTTAAAAATCTTACTAGTTTTGCTTGTATGTTATTGTTCCCTGTTGTGTGTGTATGATTCTTGTGCTTTTTCTTTCTTTTAAAACAATCTTTGTTTTCTACAAAGAGAGAGGGCATGGAGCTGGGTGGATGGGAGGTGGGGAGGATCTCGGAGGATCTGGGAGGAGATGGGGAGGAGAAACCGTGGGTCAGAATATGTTGAATGAAAAAGTATTTTCAATTAAAAATGTTGACTAGAGATAATGACTGCTTACAAGTGGTATATAGCATCCTTTTCCCAGACACATATATAGAAATGCTTTCTAGATATAATAGGACTGACACCCATGTTCACAGTTCACCATGTGAACTCACAGAGACTGTGGCAACGTGCATAGTACTTGCCCAGGTTCAAGCCAGACAGGGCCCCAGCCTAAGAGGGGGAAGTGGGCATGAGCTTCCATCCCTAACCAAGAAGCTAGCTATCTCTCATCTCTCATTCACATGTGTGTACACACACACACACACACACATATAATGCACCCACAGAGCCTTTTTCATTATAATCATGAAAAGCTTTGATTGTACTAAAAGCTGAACAAAGTATACCATAATCTCAAAAGTTTGTGTTTTCTACCCAAGATAATTCCTTCAGGCAATAAACTGAAAAGAAGGGTATAAGAAAGGGCAAAGGCATCACACTAAGTTAAGATGCATTTACATGACCTGCCAAATAAAGTCAGGGGTCAGCGCAGGACACTGTTAGGAGTCACCAAACAGTGTTCTGTAACCTGCTACTTCAGTCACTCTACAGAGAATAGCCATTTAAAATGCTATAGTTTTATACTACTGGGCCTTACTATAGATTAACCTTTATAATTCTTGCAGTATTTTATTGAATGAATAGGTAATTCTTACATTTTCTAATGATAAGTAAGAAGCTTCTCCCCCAGGCCTCTCTGTTCAAGTTCAAGTCCTCTAGTGAACAGCTATAAGGGGCCAAGGCGTGTTATTCCAAACCACACTGTTACTTTTAATGCCACATCATGCTTTGAACTGGTTTTTGAAACAACTTTATTTTTCCAAGAAAAAAATACCAAAGAATGACTATTCAGTAGCTCCGCTTTGTAGAGAATGAAAATAGCCTTGCTTTGAGGGAGGCAGGACTGGGCCGGATCTGGAGACACACTTCATAATCATATGCTGTGTTCTGAGCCCCTCATTCCAGTAACAGCCCTTTGAGTTCTATCATTAAGACGTTAATGATATAGTTGGATTTTTTGAACCTACTGGGTATGTAGTTGAGACTTTGTGTGTCTAACGGAGACTGCTAAGACTCATGTAGGATGCTAGAAATCAGTTGTTTATGACTTCTGGATTGATGAGACACTTCTGTCTTAGTGTGCGACCACCGTGTTCCCAGGGTTTCATATATTCTGAAACTAACACAGATGTACAAAACCAAACAAGGCAACTTTTGCAGCTTGATGCCTGAGGCTTTCCCAAATATACTAAGAGCCCAGACTGGAGCAATTCTATCGATATACACACTTCCTGCTTGCCCTCTATGTCCCTTCACAGGGACAATGAAAAGTAGAGTCTGTGTTCAAGTGTCTGCAGCTGTCCTTTTCACTTTAAGGACACTGTAATGGTCTGAAAACATGTAATTAATTATATCTATAAAAGCCAAAGATTCTACCTATTCTCTTTCCAGTGCTAAAATCCTGAGTCCGCCGTTCCCTGGCTAAGGGAGGGGATGTTCTTTTGGCTACGGTGGTGTTGCTCATCTGATACTTTTAAAACAACACTGAAAAAGCCATGCCCTCACAAAGCCCTTTCTTCACCAACGCCACAAAAGCTTTGTACTAAAGGCTAGACAGGGGGGTTATGTTCTCAACCAGAGACGATTCCCTCAAGCAAAAGCTGCAAAGGAGGATGTAAGAAAGGGCAAAGACATCACTAAATTAAGATGCATTTACATGACCTATAAAAAAAAGCCAGGGGTCAGCACGGGGGACTGCTAGGACACAATAATTGGGCTCACGTCAGCAGAACTCATGAAATCCAAGAGGTCGGAGCCTAGCCGGCTCTGGACATGCTGACCAAATAATCCAACTCCAAGTGCCTACGTGTACCATTGGATTATATGCTACATAAAGGAGTGTCAGCTGAAACAAGTCCCTATCCCACGCTTCCAAAGGAGGCATGGTGCAGCATACTAGGCTCACGTCCTCTTCAGGTCTTTCTATATGGCCATCTACTTCTGAGCACAGCATGCCACCCAGCAGTTTGTCTCTTCCAGTGGAGGTGAAAGAGTTGGGAAACGCGTTAAAAGTCACACTTTGCCCACAGCTACCTATCTTCTGACAGAGACTTCATGAAGAAAGACAGTGAATGATCTAGTCAACAGTCTGTGACACAGTGACCCTGGGCTGGTGGGGAAATCTATTGAGCAACCCAACTTAAACCCACTACTGTATGCCTGATAGTTTTAGCCACACTGCTTAAACCCACCACTGTCTGTGTGACAGCCCATACTACCAATCTCGTCTCGTCTCTTTGCATCTTCATTTTACACTGCTGCTGCTGGAGTTGGAGGGACAGCTTAGCAGCTACACTGGCTGTCCCTTTAGGGGGCCTGGGCTCTGCTCCTAGCACCCACATGGCATATACTCACACACACATATGTGCACACATACACATGAATAAAAATAAAATCTTATTTAGAAAGTACTATCAAGGCAAGGCTGTGCGTCAATGGTAGAATGACTTTTAGTATGGTGTGAGGCCTGGGTTCCACTTCTAGCACAGAAACCAAAACCCCAAACAAACAAACAAACAAACAAACAAAATAAAGATAATTTAATTACCGAAGCCAGGTAAGTCAATGCAGTATTTCCGTTAAATATTAAGTGACCAAAAGAAATTGAGAGCCAAGGCACGGTTAGACGGACTCTGAGAGGTCATTTATCTCCTGACTTCAGAGAAAATACTAAAAACATTGCAAATAAATATAAACCCAGGTTTATATGACTCCAGGAATAAAAGTTTATAGTGTCCAGCATCCGTGTCCCCCTTTGTGATCATTTTCTTCCTAATACCCCATGCGGTGGACATCAGAATTGCCTTAGAGGATTAGAGGATTATTAAAACAGCCTCGCACTCCAGCCTTCCCACTTCGGAATCAGCAGATCTCGGTGGCACTGAGAATCTGTGTGAGTTCCCAGGCAGTGCTGATAGGTCACAGCAGCACCTTGGCAATCGCGGTCCCTGACCCTTTACATTCCAGAGGGGAGCACGTACCAGATGTTCACCATTATCCTTGGGATGGACGCACGCGTATTTGAATGAAAATGCAAGAGTCCCTTCTAGGCTAAAGAACAGAAGTCCTCTACCCTTCCCCTCCTTTCTTGAGATTTTTTGTTGAATCTCTCCAAGTTTCTTTCAGATGTAGAAAGCCATAAACAAGACCCAGAACCTGAGTCAGAGAGCGGCCACAGTGGGTGTCAAGAACCGAATGATTCAGACCAATTCCTTGTGCACACACTCAGCAGCTGTGTGTATCCACGCCTGCCCTGGTAGTGTTCCTGTGTCAGGTGCTTGCGACTCTCTGTGAGCTGCGGTAATGTTTCACAGACCTTTATAATGCTTATCTTCTGAGAAACTCAAGACGCGGCCTTAAAATATTAGATAGATGACCCATCATTTTAAGACAGAGCAGGGCCAGGTGACATCCAAGAGAGAAAATACAACCTAGAACTCAAGGTCTACCTAAACATTAGTAGAGGAGGCTGCTTTCCACTTCTCAGGTAGGTCTGCTGCTACCACCCAGCAGTAGCTTCAGGTGAGGCGAACCTTCAGTGGCTCTGTTGTGGGAGGAAGGTGACAAGGCCCGGGAGTGGGCTCTGGGATGCTCCACTTACCCACAGCTGCTGCCTGGGTCTAAGCAGCCAGGACACAAGAGCCAGTCCCAATCCTGTGTTGCCAATGCCCAGATAAACTGAACTCCACCGTGCCTTCCACAGCCCCATGCTCTCCCCTCCCACGTCTCCCCTCCATATTGTCTTTCTGCCAGTTTGTTTACTGCATGTCAGCCCCCCCCCAGCAGTGCTGCTATTTAGCACGTGAGCTTTTGCAAGTAGGAACTATGCTCTCTTTGTGTATTGTGTGTGTGGTGGAGGTGCTTAGCACGCGCTGAATGACAACAGCAGTCCCAGTATTTCCCAGAAACATCAGCATTCTTCCCAGCAGTCAGCTATTGACTGTAGTCAACACGGGCACAACAGAAGGCTTCACTGTGCGTTCTCGCACCTCACGTAACACCGCTGAGGCACAGACCAAGCTTTTTCTGCCAGATTGCCTTTAAAAAGAGAATATTCCAGGGGTGTGGTCACTAGCAAAGGCAACCTGCCATAGAGCACAGCTGCCTGTATCCACCCCGACAAAGCCCTCCTATGGGCTCTGGAGAAGTAACTCAGCGCTATTTGAGATCTTAGATTCTGTTCACAGCCCCACACTGATTGACTGGCCGACCAACTGACCACCCACCTACTCACCCACCCAGCCAGCTAAACAGACAGGCTACGAATAAAGGGGAGCAAGGCTTTCTGGGAGACTCCTCAAAGCAGAAGGCTATACTCTGTAATTAAAGGAATCAGAGAATACCTACTGCCTCAGCAGCTGCCAGGTCAAAGCCTCTGGACAGCAAGATCTAAAGAAGCAAGGAAGAGGGCAGGCAGCCAGAGAGCAGTTCCTACAGGACCATAGGGCAGGTCTGGAGTAGAGAGGTAGCCCTGCACACGGCCAAGGCTGGGCTCTTTCTGTGTCTCTTAGCAAGTGACTGCGTATTTGTGACCACATAGCTGGGATCCCTGTGATCTGTTACATTCTGGGTATAACAAGCAAACAGAGCTTCCACTCCTGAGGGGCCTCTGACATGTGTCCCTTCATGGGCACAGAGGAGTACTGAAGAGAGTCCTGGAACCAGCCAACACCTGAGGGCCAGTACTGCACTCCCGGAATTCCACGTTGGCGAACTCTTCCACTCTCCTAGCTCACTCCCACCACACAGAAATCACCAATGCACACTCTGGAAGTGTCTCTGAGCACTTTAGCAACTTGCACTAAAACACATGCTTCCCACTAACAGATAAACCTCTTTCTGTTACATTAAAAATGGATAAATACTAATCAGCTTTTCTTTGGGGCAGGATTAAAAACTACAATGGTAAAATTAATTTTAGCTTAAAAACCAGTCCAACTCTAGCACACCATTCCGAACACTTCCCAGGGGCCCCAGGGGCTTCTGAGGAAGGGCAGCGGTAAGGACAAGAGCCACAGCAGTCCTGCGAGGACATGTACATCTCAAAGCATCGCTGGAACAGAATCCCTTCTGCTCAGGATGGCATGAGCAACTTCCCTGTTATACGTACAGATTTCTCCCCTGCTCAGAAAGCTAAGCTTCAAAAAATGTTTCTCTCTAAAAATAGCCTAGGAATTCAGTTCTATTTTCAATTCTTACATATTTTTCCTACTGAATGCACCACTGAAAATTTCCTCTCATTGTTGACACCTTATGTCATTTGTATTTAAAATCAGGCAACACATAACCTCAAAGAAGCCTTTACATACAGTTTGGCAAAATGGGGACATGGCATTCACGATACTAGTCTTGGGTTTGTCTCTGTCTTTGCTTATAGACAGAGATGTGGGAGCACAATTGGTTCATTAAAAATCAACATTCCTTAAGTGGGTGCAATTTGCATGTTAACCGATGGAGGAATTTCTTTCTGGTTCTGGTATAAACAAGTTGCTTGATTTGAAGTCATTCTACTTCAAGTGTAAACATAGTTCAAACTAAGCAAGGTGACTTGTGTTTAATTTAAAGTAATACTGAAATTCCGTTTGCTTCAGTCTAGATATAAGCTGGGACTGAGCAAGCTGAAGAGCAGTTAAGAGCTTTCAATGCGGTGGATAACTAAGTCAACCAGAACACCCCAAGATCAGCCTCCGAGACCTTCCTTATAATGCTATTCTCTTTAGGAGAATACAGGTCTATTTTCTAAGTACAAACTCTTCCCTTTAAAAGATGCCTGTCGTGTCTACATTTAGCAAGGTAACACTTGCCAGTCTCTGTTTCTGCAGTATATCCACTTGAGATGGGTAGTAACTCTTAACATGTTTCCCCCAACAGTTACTACCACAGAAAATAAAGGTTAGGGACACACTGTAGTCATTTCTACTAATCTAATATTTTAACATTCAAAATAAGGGCTAATCTACATTTTTTAAATAAAAGTAAAAATTAAGAATCAAATCCTTTCTCCAGGAAAAGTTGAAAGCGCTGAAGTCTCACGGCCCTGCAAATGTAAAGAAAACACTCTGCCACCATCCCGACACAGCCTGGTTCTAGCAGTGACACCTGTTTTCCCAAGGCATATAAAACAAAATCACCATGATAGTCACTTTAGGAAGATTTAAGGTACGAAGAACAAAGAAAAATCTTTAAAATCCCCAGAGTACTCACAAGTAGTTTGAAAAGAAATCTGAACCACAATTCTTCAGATGTCTGCTCTCCGGATCATAAACACAATCTGAAGTCTGAAATAGATAGCTTTTGAATAGGCCCAGAAGTCACATTTCAGCTTACTAACTTCTACTGGGGTAAACAGTTTTACAACTCATAGAACAAACGCTGGCTAAAATTAACTACAGCCGAGCGCAGGCAGGAACACGCTGGTTTGTATCATGTGGGTGGGATTTATTCACTAGGACACCACTGGTGTCCTCTTTAATGGGAACCCGGCCCAGGGGTGTGCCCTGCTGAACAATGCACAGCGTCATGAGTACGCTAATTACTGAATCCAGTTGAATGGTACTAACTCACTTTAAGTCGCTTCTGCAAGTACCAACAGAGAAAGGGTGATACAGTCTTCTCCGGAACAGGCAAGCACTTGACGTTCAAGCACATTCGTATCAGACAACTTTGGCAACAAGGTGGCAGTGCTGCCTGCTCTTCGCAGCACATCTGGTGAGATTACCCACTAGCTTTCTGCATTTCTTCTGTACTTCCCAAGGAGGTGCTGTGAGGACACACGTTCACTCAGAAAACAAAACCCACCTCTGAGAGCAAACATCTCCAACTCACCAAATGCACTTTACAGTGTGGTTGGCTACAACTGGAAAGACTGTCCTCTACTGGAACAAAAGATCCTTCCCAAAGCATACTGAAACCCAAGCAAACAGTTCAAGACTCCAAGAACACAGCCAATATTTAAAAGAAAACTAGAACACAATGCGTTGTTTAAAAAACACCAATGCTCTCACTAACTACAACGCAGAACAAAGGCACAGACTGCAGCACCTAACATGGATAACTGGTTTGCTTTAGGCATTTCAGCTCAAACTTTGCCCTGAGCAGACACTCCATCAATCAAACCTCCAGTCACCCCCAACTTCCAACAGATACAAAGTAATTCAATGGCTGGATTACACCATTTTTCTTCAAAACAATCTATGACATGACTCCATATTAACAGCATATGTAAAATTCTTGTATCTTTTCAGAGCTACTCATTTCCTAACTTAAAGATGTCATGTTAGCTTAGACTTCAGGGAATTTATTATAATCAACACCCCAAACCCAGGTCTGGGTTCGGGGTCTTCAGCATCTCCCTCTAAAGTTTTTAACCTTCCTGGCTGCTACTCTTCCATATAATTCCACATGTCAAGGTGACCTCCAACCATAAAATTACTTTGTTGCTGCTTCCTAACTGTAATTGTGCTACTGTTATGAACCATAATGTAACAGCTGATATGCAGGGTATCTGATATGTGGCCCGCAAGGGTCTCGACCCACAGGCTGAGAACCACTGCTCTATAGCATTGCATCTACTGCATGGATCATTAAAACACAAGCAGACTTTTAAAGAGCACAGCCCACCTGTGCTGAGCACGCCAAAGGCTGCCAATGCGGAGCTCTCACTGGCAGAAACTGGAAACTCCTCACATTGTTTATAAAGACTGGGGCCACACACCCGACACTCTGCCCCATGTCCAACCTAGGTTCTGCAGAGAGTACACATATGCCTCTCTGTAACAGCCGCTGGTGTGCCCTCTATGTCACTTCGACCAAAGTTCCTGGAAGTGGGCACTGTCGTGCTGCGATGAAAGAGAGTAACCTCTGATTAATAAAATTATTTTCAGCAAACTTGCTCTAGAATCCTTAATGCCAAAAAAGAACATTGTGAGGCTAATTTTGACAGAATTATTATTATCCCCAAATGCCTGTGTTCAGTAGAAAGTTCTTCTACCATTTCTCTGTTCCAGTCTAGCAAGAAAAGCTGAACTGACCTATGCATCGGGTTTGCACTGTAAGGTCTACTTTGAAGCAGGAACTCGGAGCATCCACGAGTTCCTCTTATGTCAAACACACTAGTGTGAGTAATGTTTCCTTTAACAGCGGCCACACCTGCTTGAAAATGGAGGAACCAAAACCTACAGAGAAAATAGTGCACCCCCAACATGCTTCAGACGTGTGGTCACTTCCTCCTTGTTAGTGAAAAGACTGATTTTCTTCTTCTAGGTCTAGAATAGGTGCATCGAACCCCTGACACCCAAAGTGCAAGCTGGGCAATGTGCAATCGAGCTAGATGTTGTCCATAAAAAAAATCTCATATTTTAAACAAGCGATCCTTAGGGTACATTTGTCCTCAAGGATTCAAAGATTAAAGATTTTGCATCCTCAACCTCTAAAATAAACAAAATGGCTTGTGTTTACTGCATACTTTCCTGGAATACTAACTTTTTTTTTTATTTTTATTTTTTATAATTTTATCAAAAAAGGGTTTGTGACCCCAAAGAGTAAAGAACACTGAGGCTAGCCTGGTAGAACCGAGGGAGAAATTGAAAGCTAAGGCAAACCAAGGAACTAGATAGTCAGAAGACACAGGAAGACCATCGAGAAAGGGTTAAAACCTGATCAATAAGCCCAAGGGAGGGTCTCCCCTAGGCGGGGTACTCGGTTACAATATTGGGGAGCAGCATTGGGGAGCTCCTGCCCTAGCACCAGGCAAAAGGACAGGGATGAGAACCCAAATCTAGGTACTGAAGGAGTTCACCTTAGTATCATGTGACGTGCAGAGAGTCAAGAGCACACGAAGCTCGGTTCTTAAATGATTATTTTCTGATGAAGTTAGCATTTAGGATCCAGAATAAATGAACATTCCACATTTTATTTTGGAGTCCTCAAAGAGTCGTGGACAGTGAAGAGAGAGATGAAATAGTCCAAAATATCTAAAAATTGCACCCAGACACAGCAACGAGGATTCGATTCTGAGCTCTTTAGAGTTGATCCAAATATTGAAAGCAGTAGAACAGGGGACATTTCAGGGTTCACAATGGTTCCCAGTTTTTTGTTTTGTTTTTTTTAGAGGATTATAGAAAACATTCAAAGCCTTAACAAAGTGAATGTTTAAGAAAAAAAAAATTACCAACCCATTTGGGAAGAAATTCATTGGATGGAAGCCGTAAGCTTAGACGTAAGGTCCCACCTATGGACTGTGACATCAGGGGCTTTGCTGGCTTCTCTCTGTGTGTCTGCTTTCTCATACGGTAAATGGTGACAATAATGCTGACATCAAAAGACAGTTGAGAGCTCCATGAGATGGCGTCCACACTGGTCCGCAGGTGCTTTCAATAAATGGCTGTGCTGTCAGGACTGTGTCATAACAATGCAGCACCTGGCAAGGGTCAGTTGGGTATTTAATGAATGAGGATCAAAAGATCCTCTTTCAAAGCTCAAAGCTTCAAACTTTGAAGCGTTGAAAGGAATTTCAAATGATTGCTAAGCATTCCAAAGAAATGGTGTGCAAACGCTCTTAAAACCATGTTGTTGCAATTACTAGCAATGACCTTTTTTTTGTTTGCTTGTTTTTGTTTTTGTTTGTTGAGACAGGGTTTCTCTGTGTAGTCCTGGCTGTCTTGGAACTCACTCTATAGACCAGGCTGGCCTCGAACTCAGAAATCCGCCTGCCTCTGCCCTGGGATTAAAGTACTGGGATTAAAGGCGTGCGCCACCACTGCAATGACCTTTTAATGTTCCTCTATTATATCACCTAACATGCCTAGTGTTGGGTGGGATTAGAATTTGAGACACTGGCTAGGAATTCCTAGGGACACCTAGCTGGAGACTGTTGCCACAGTGTCCCCATTCACTCCAGCCCCGCCACCGGGCAGACCCTTCCCATGCTGACTCTGGCTTGGCCATAAGGACAGTAGCAAACAGTACTCAGAGCCTTGTTGTTGATACAGAATATCACTCTGTAGTCCAGGCTGGCCTTGAACTCATAATCCTGGTGTCTCAGCCTCTCAAGTGGTAGAATCATCAGTCCGTGTCACTGGCACCAGTGTATTAGGTGTCCCCTCATACAGCAAACGCTAACACACGTGCCTCCATCTTACCTTCCAGGGGATCACGCTGCAATTATCCATAGAAGACTTTAGTAATAAACTCAGAATATTACTTATATATACACAAATGCAGAACTCCAAAAGATTAAATAGCCTCTCTTCATGATTCATTTTCTATCAGTTGAAAAAAAAAAAAAGATGTAAATAATTAGCAAACTCAAGGCAGTTTCAAAAAAGCCTCTGACAAACAGCTACTTCATCATAATTCTTTGAAGTAATTTGCATCAGGTTTTGAGAGCAAACGCAGCATTATTACTGCTGTACTTGCATAGATATTTCATCTGTGGTTATGAAAACTTTCTAGCAACTGATGAAAGTTTTATTTGATCTCTATTCTCCCTACAGAACTATATGCTGTGAAAATATTTTCATTATGGCACCTACATTTTTCATATTTAAATTTTTTCTTATTCCTTGAGAACTTTCATATATGTATATAATAAAAATCTCACATATATAGGCTAATTTTCAAAACGTATACTAGAATTCAGTTAGGACTTTATACTATAAATAGTCATGCACTTAGTATTTTTAAGCCACTGACTGTTGCTTCTTTGAAACTTCGAAGCGTTTTAAGAAGGGCATGGACAGCAAGATGCCCATGGCAGCTTTGCCTTTAAGAACTGTACAATCTGGGTCAGGGCACTGTACATAAACTTTTACCTTATGAAGAAGCAGCATCCAAAAGGGTAAGAATCCACTCTTACAGGAATGTAAGAGAAGAAGCTTCCGGGATGTTAACTAAAAAGGCCATTTGGGAGGAAATGGAATTTGAATTGAGGCTTCTGCAAGCAGACTCAAGTTTTCAGCAGCAAAGTGATACTGAACATGACACAGAAGCTAGAACCAGAGAGAGCAATGATGGCTAGACTCAGCTTCAGCTCCGTCGACTAATGCTACCTGGACCACTGATGTCACCTGAATGCTCCACATCTACGCCATGAAGTATCCAATGAGAGGACAGGGTCCACGACGAGTGCCTCAGCCCCATCATCCAAATGAGGACCATAATTAGAGACGCCTACCGTGTGGTTATGAAGGTGGGATGAGCTGTATTGTAAGCAGGAGTGCCTGGCATAAGCACTTTGTTAAATACATGCTTACACATGCACAGTGAGATGGAGAGGAGACAGACGAAGGCATGGGCTGTGGATAGATGGACGCGTTCTCCACCCTCCTCGTGTGTGTGTGTGTGTGTGTGTGTGTGTGTGTGTGTGTGTGTGTGTGTGTGTGAGATCTGGCCGTGAATCCAGGGCCTTGTGCATGCTAGGCAAAGGTTCTACCACTGAGTTACATCCCCAGTCATAGACAGATAGAGATAAATACGGATCACGATGTGTAGACACAAATTTTTAAGTATTTATTTCATGTGTGTGTGTGTGTGTGTGTGTGTGTGTGCCTGAGTGTATGTATGTGTGATTGAGGGTATGTATGTGTACCACATATGTGCGGGAGTCCACAGAGGCCAGGAAGGGCCTTAGATCCCCTGGAGCTGGAATTACATGTAGCTGTGGGCCTCCGTGTAATGGTACTGAGGACGGAACCTCTGTCCCCTGATGCAGCAGCAAGTGTCCTCAGCTACTGGGCCTCCGCTTCAGCCTCACCCTGATACAATTTCACCAGAATGCTACCGTGGAGTAGAAGGTGCTGAACGCACTTTACTATTCCCCTCTTCTCTTTTGCTCTCACAGATACCACTTAGATTGGAGTACAAGGCTCAAACATGTCCTCCTGGTTCTCAACACCAGCTTTAATTATGAGAAGTGAGGCCATGCTGCTCTGGTCTCAGACAAGGCCTCCTCCTTCCTCTCAGACAACAGATCTGTAGCTGGTGATACAAGTCGCGGTGCCTGACTCTCTACGCAGACACAGCATGGCCGCCAGCTTCAGAGGAACGAGCGTTAATGAATGGAAAAACAAACACAGGCTTATTACATGCAATCTTCACTTTTATAATTTATTGTTGTCTAAGCAAATGTAAAACAAGAAATCTTAAATATACTGGCTTATTACATGCAATCTTCACTTTTATAATTTATTGTTGTCTAAGCAAATGTAAAACAAGAAATCTTAAATATACTGTAATTTGAGAATCAGAAGCCAAGTCAGATATTAGATTTAAAGTCACAGTAATTCAAAGACTTATTAACAAAGACTTTGTTAAATTAACAAAGGCTTATTAGTTTCAGGCTAATTTTACTTGAAATAGTTAAAGCTTCTAACTAAAATCACTCTGTGTGTGTGTGTGTGTGTGTGTGTGTGTGTGTCTGCGTGTGTCTGTGTGTCTGTGTGTCTGTGCGCACGTGCATGCATTTGTGTTGTGCTGGAAATTGAATGCAGGACATTATGCATGCTAGTAAGTGCCTGGCACCACACTACAACCCCAGTCCTGAAAATACTTTTATTCTCCTGCCTTAAAAATAATTTTAAATGTAGTTTTATTACCTGAATCAGTCTCTGTTTTGAAGATGAATAAACTAAAGATGGTTACCAAGTTATACCAAGAATCTGCTGAAAGCCCTTGAACCCTGTCCCACCATGACAAAATAAATATTATTTTCTTGTAATCATATCTGTATCACTTATTTGCTTAGAAACTTCTTTTTCAGAAACATTGGAAAATAAAACTTTACTGATCACAAATCAAACTTCACTGCTTATTTTCTGTTAGATAAAAACTGAGTTAATGAGTTGTGCTCCACCGCACATATGTCCGTTTCTCAGCGTTCCTCATCCCACTACAGGAAAACTTAGAACCAGGCAACAACCAACTGACTTCCCGAGGTTTTTTGTTTGTTTGTTTTGCGAACGGTCTTTTCTCCGTCCTCTATGTAGCTCTGGCTGTCCTGGAACTTACTTTGTAGATCAGACTGACCTGAAACCCACAGAGATCCACCTTCCTCTGCCTCTCCAATGCAGGGTTAACAGTGTTACTACCATGCCTGGCTAAGCATTCAATTTCTAATTTCCCCCTTCTTTTTGTGGTGATCAGACATGGTCTGTTTCCAACCAGATAACCTGAGAAGTTTAGGGAAGGCAGTTTAAAACCAACTTGAAATCATGGAGGTGGAATGTTCTGGCTATATCTGGTTATAATCCAACAGATGGCTAACGCCGGCAATGAACATGAGTGTACCCTTAGAAATAATGTACTTCATTTCAAAAGTACTCCGAGGACTACTCATTTCTTAAAGCAACAAGAGACACAAACAAAGCAATAAAACCCCAGAATCAGAAGGATAAGCAACTTAGTTCTAAGAACTATAATAACTCAGTGATTATAATAATCCAGGAGATTGTTCTCATAAACACAGAAGTGGGTTCTCCGACAAGCACTGCTTCTCAAGAAGATGGACGAGTCCTGGGGCAGGCGTAGCTGCTCTGTACTATGAAACAATAGACGATTATCTACTTTAGACCTTATTGTTTCCACTGTAAGAGCTGGCCTCTACCTTTTTTTGACATCACATCCTCGAATTGCCAGGAGAGGACACATTTCCCAGCTCTTTGATTCTGCCATCAGAAAGCTCTTTGACAATGACTGAAAATTATCCTTTCTGATCTCCTCAGTTGAGAACCTTTCATGTAAAGTGTGTTGAAATAAAGCATCTCTTTAAAAAACCAGATTCCTTTAAAGCTAAAAAAAGTTCTGTATTTAAAAGCTAGATGAAAATGTAAGAGTAACACCCATAAATTCCAACCGTTATTTTTTTGTTTTTGTTTTTGTTTTTGTTTTCTGTTTTTGTTTTTTCGAGACAGGGTTTCTCTGTGTAGCCCTGGCTATCCTGGAACTCACTCTGTAGACCAGGCTGGCCTCGAACTCAGAAATCTGCCTGTCTCTGCCTCCCAAGTGCTGGGATCAAAGGCGTGCGCCACCACTGCCCGGCTATTTTGATTTTTAAAAAGGAAAAATCCATGGGGCTGGAGAGATGGCTCAGCGCTTAAGAGCTGACTGCTCTTTCAGAGGTCCTGTGTTCAATACCCAGCAACCACATGGTGGCTCACAACCGTCTGTAATGGGATCCGATGCCCTCTTCTGGTATGTCTAAAGACAGCTACAGTGTGCTCATATAAACAAAACAAATAAATAAATCACTTAAAAAAAAAAAAAAAAGAAAAATTCTGTCCTTATTCATGGTTATTGAAAGAATAAGCAGCTACTTAGATGGCAACAAGTAGCGATACTTGTTGAGCCCTCTCAGGGCTGTGGGTATGAAGATCATATCAGACTAGAAGTCACTCACTGCTGTTTTGATTCTGAATCAATATTGCCTCTCATAAGCGTTTTGTGGTGACTGGTCTTCATGACAAAGAATTAAGATCATGAGAACATAACAACTCTAGACATCCCACTTTAATATCTAAGAGTCTCTCTGAGATGATTTACAGGAGAAGGCAATTTCTCTCAAAATCAACTTAAACTAATCATGGGTTCTGAAAAAAAATGGGGGAAAAAAAATCACATTTAAGTTACTATTCTTTAGAATACATAGAAAAAAGGTAATACAAATAGCCAAGGGTTAGACAACAGCCATAACACAAAGGTCAGGAATGAGATCAAAATTGCCAACACACATCTACAGACTGTCTATATTTGACTATCACAGTAACTAAATTAGAATAATCTGCTAAGCCGAGGAAACAGCTGGCAGTATCGTGATTCCCGACCACATTTAAAACCCTCTGGAGAGGCTCAGGAAGCATGACTACGCTTTTAGATTCACTAATACACAATTCTTAGGACACTGTCTTAATTTTTTTAGTCACAGATAATAAACTTCATAGACTTTGATTCTTCCTAATTGAAAATTTATTATTATTTATTTACATGCATGTGTGTGCGTGTGTGTGGTCAGAGGACAATTAGGAGCTGGTTCTAGAGATCAAACTCAGGTCACAAGGCTGGCACAGGGGCTAGCACTCTCACCCGCTGAGTCATCTTATGGTCCTGGTCTTCCTTTTTGCAGAAGTATGAAAAACAGCAGAAGACTACAAGCCCACTACACTTCCTAATCAACTCAGGGCTGTAGTTACTCACACACAGCCCCCATACATTTTCTGACCCTTCCTCCACTCCAGGCAGGATGCTGCCTGTTCGTTCTCATTTACATGTCCACCAGGAAAATGAAATTTGGACTTCAGGGTATTCTGGGAAAGAGATCTATGAGTAATTGTTAATAAGAGCCAAAGTAAGGGATGCAACTCTCTCCATAGTGTGGAAAAGGCATCAGAAACGCCCAGGGAGAGGAAAAAGTGGAAGGCATTCTGGAAGAGCTATTAGAACAGGTAAAGGCTGAGGCAGGAGACTGTGCTCTGGGAACAGTTTCCCAGCAGTGTCGTGTCTCAGAGTCACACGATAAAGGCCTGGCTGGTTAGCTGGGCAAGTGTCTGCCACAGCAGTCCTCACGATGAGCCTAGTATACCTCTCCTTCTACTGCATTCCATCTTCTATAGCTCCACAGCATCTATCATCGTGCACAAAACTCAATTCCAAATGGACCAAGAACCTTAACATAAAACCCTGGGGAAAGCTGGGGGGTGCGGGGTGTGTGTGCTTCAACTTATTTGGCACACAAATGGCACCCACTAAGGCTAACAACTAATAAATGTGACTTCACAAAGCTCAAAACCTTCAGTATGGCAAAGGACACCATGATTAAAGCAACGAACACAGCAGGCTACAGAATACGGAAATATCTTCACCAATTACCTATCTGATACAAGTGTTTGCACCTAGAATAAAGAACTAAAAATCAAAATTCAAGAAAACAACTCAATTAAAAATGGGAGTACTGATCCAAAGAGAGTTTTCATAAGTTTAAACACAAATGGCAGAAATCCTTAGCCATCAGGGAATTAGAAATTAAACTATTCTGAGATTCCATTTCACCCCAGTCAGAATGGCCAAGATCAATAAAACCAATGACAGAGCAGGTACTGGTGAGGACACAGTGAAAGGGGAACACTTATTCGTTGCTGGTGGGAGTGTAAACTGGCTCAACTATTAGGGAAATCAGTGTGGAGTTTCCTCATGAAACTGAGACTTGCTCTGCCTCAAGATCTAGCTATAGCAGTCTTGGGCATTGCAGTGTTTGAGTAAGAATGGCCCCCACAGGCTCATTCATCTATCTAGGCTACAGCTCCACAGGAAGAGGAACTGCTCCTGGCTTTGTTGGAGGGAGTGTCATTTCCGGTTGGCTTTGAGTTTTAAAAACCCAGGCCTAAGCGTGCACTCTCCCTCCCCCCACGCCCTCCCTCCTTCTCCTTCCCCCCACTGCTCCCCCCCCCCCCCCATCAGATGCTCTCTGTTGCTGCAATAACTCCTGTCTTCAGGCTGCCATGCCTCCTACCATGATAACGGACTAAGACTCCTGAACAGTAAACCAGCGCCCGTTAAATGCTTCCTTTTTAAAGAGTTGCCTTGGTCATGGAGTCTTTCACAGCAACAGAACCCCGACTAAGTCAGGGATATACCCAAAGGAACATCCTCCTCCAGAGATACTTTCTTACTCTCAGCATAACAGCCAGAAACTGGAGAAAGCCGAGATGTCCATCAAAAGATGGATGCATGACAAAAATGTGCTGCGTCTACACAGTGGAACATTACTCAGCTGTTAAGAAAAACGGGATTATTACGTCTGCGAGTAAGTAAATAGATGGGATTAGAAACAATCATCCTGAGTGAGGAGACCCAGACCCAGCAAGACAAGTATTTTGTATTTTTTCTCTTGCATGTAGATGTTAGCTTCTAAGCGTTCAGCTGTACTGCAATCCAAATAGCTACAGAGGCTAGGTACCTAGTAAAGGCACTGGGGGGGGGGGGGGGTCATAGGTAAAGAGGGGAGGCTCTACCAAGAAGGGGAAACTGGAATATACTATCCTGGAGAAGGGGAAGTAGAAACACAGGGAGGAATGCGGCAAGGGACAGCTAGCACCAAAGACTTCTGGGAAGCCACAGGGAAACCTAGTACTGAGAGTTTGGCCTCCAGGCGATAAAGTCTGCGTCTGTCTATTCCACTACAGACTTCAAGCTTCATGCCTCCTCAGAGCTGAGCAGTACTCAAACACACCAAAACTTCAAACAGATTGGTCCAACTGTGACTATAGCAACAGTCACAGAGGTCCAAATATCTCTATGGCAGGAAATGGAGATCTCGGGGTTCATGCCCTGGAGGGAAGTAGCTGGGGCACACAGTAGTTCTAGTTTGAATTTTTGGGGAAATTCCCAAACTCAAGTCCACTGTGGCTGTATTAAGTTGTACCTCATGCAACCATGAATAAGGTTCCTTTCTCTTCCTATCCTCTCTAACATCGATGGCAGATTTCTTGATGACAGCCATTCAGAGTGGGGTGGGTAGCATCTTGAAGTAGTTTTAATTTTGCATTTCCCTGGTGCCTAGGGATAGCACAAACCTTCAAACCAGTTATCAGCCATTTGTGCTTTGGCTTTTTGAACACTGCCTATGTCAATACAACTGTCCTTCTGTTGATTAGTGGTTTTATTCCCTTGGTATTTCATTTCTGCAATTCTTTGTAAATTTTAGGTATTAGTCCCTTGTCTGAAGTGATGCCTTTTGAGATGTGTTAGTATCAATATCTCTAAAACACTTCTATAAAACAGATAGGGAAGAATGTTACCAAACTCCTCTTATTAAGCTAGTATTTATTACCCTGATACCTAAGCCAGATAAAAGAATAATAGAAATAAAATTATAGAGCAATCTTTCTGATGAACACATACACACAACACCACCACCACCACCACCAAAAAAAAAAAAAAAAAAAAAAAAAAAAATTCAATAAAATGCTTGCTAACTTCACAACCATCAAGTTGGCTTTACTCTAGAGATGCAGGGATAGTTCAACATAAGCAAAACAGTAAATAATAAAACATCTGATAAATGGACTCAAGAACAGAAATCACACGATCATCTTAATAGATTAGCTTTTGACAAAAACCCTTAAAGACACTAAAAATTGGGAGAGCACATCTCAGCATAGCGAAGGTCCCACATCGCAAACCTATAGCCAATACCACACTACTGAAGGCGAAACTCAAAGCATTTCCACTAAAGTGAGAGACGGGAACAGTGTCCACTTTCTTCAGTGCTATTCAATCTAGTCTTAGCTGGAGCAGTAAGACATGAGCATCAAGTGGTACACAGATAGGAAAAGAAGTGCACGTGTCTTTATTTGTAGATGTTATGATTGTACACACAAGAGACCATAAAGACTGACCAGAGAACTCTGACGTCTGAAAATACCTTCACCGAAGGCTGGGATACGCAATTAACACAAAGATCAGTGGCAGTCCCAGGTGGATTCAGAGAGTACCTTGGTAGCAGGCTCTGACTCTGGCTTCTACAGGGTCAATATGTCATACTTCAGTGTTCCCACAGGTCACCTGAGACCAGGGATTTTGACCACAGCCCTGGGCAGTCCAAGTTCTAGCCCCAGCAGATTCGCACAACTCAAAATGTGACCAGGTTTTTCCTCCATCTGGTTACCTTTGTACTCTGTGTTGCTCACCCTTGGTGCTGCTGGCACCTAGCCTCCCCATGATGGGATCATAATGACAGCTGTTCTTAGTTGTCAGCTTGACTACATCTACATGAACTAAAACCCAAGCTGTTAGGTACACCTATGGGGGTTTTCTTAATTAGATCATGGAGAGACCAACTTTTGATCTGGATCTTCTGAGGTGGTAAGATACACCTTTAAATCAGATCTTTTTAGCCTATAAGCTATTCTAATGGATAGATAGATAAAATATATAGGAGTTATACACACACACACACACAGAGAGAGAGAGAGAGAAAGAGAGAGAGAGAGAGAGAGAGAGAGACTGACTCTAGGTTGGTCCTCCAGAGAACCCTGACTTATATACATTTTGATACCAGAGGCACTCCTGGAGAACCATATAAAGTATATATCAGGTCTCCAGCACTGTCATAACTTAGTTCAAAGGAATCTTGATCATCTGTCTCTTCCACAGAATATCACATTGGTTCACTATATTGATGACATTATGCTGATTGGATCAAGTTAGCAGGAGACAGCAATCACTCTGGACTTGTTGGTAATCCATATGTTACCATGTAACTTGTAACTCAGAGGATGGGAAATAAATGCAACCAAAATTCAAGTTACCTCCACAAAATTCTTAGTTGGTGTGGAGTACGCAAAGACAATCCTTTTAATGTGAAAGGTAAGTTATTGCATTTGACTCCTCCCACCTCCAAGAAAGAAGCACAATGACCAGTAGGCCAATTTAGATTGTGGAGACAGCACATTCTTGAGTGTGTTACTCCAGCCCATATACCAAGTGACTTGGAAAGCTGTTAGGTTTAAGTGGAGCCAGGAACAGGAGATGGCTCTTCAACAGGTCCCAGCTGCTGTGCGGGCTGCTCTAACCCTAGGACCATATGACCCAGCAGACCCAATGATGCCTGAGGTGTCAGCAGGAAAAAGGAATGCTGTTTGGAGCCTCTGGCAGGCCCTGTAGGTGAATCACAGAAAAGACCTTTGGGATTTTGCAGCAAGGTTCTACCATCGTCTGCAGACAACTATTTTCCCTTTGAGAGCCAGCTCTTGGGCCTCAGTGGAAACTAAATGTTTGACAACAGGCTACCAAGTTATCATGCGACCTGGGCTTCCATCATGAGCTGCGTGTTCTCTGACCCACCAAGTCAAGCACTATGCACACAGAGGCAATCCACCATCAAATAGAAGTGCTACATACATAAACTGGGCCCCAGCAGGTCCTGAGGACACAATCAAGTTATGTGAAGAAGTTGAGTGCCCGTGGTTTCCACTCCTGTCACAATGCCATCTGCTGCCAAGACTGTGCCTATAGCCTCACGGGGTGTACATTCGGATGGGGAGAGAAGACTCAGGCTTGCTTTACCAATGGTTCTGCATGTTCTACAGACACCACCCAGAAGAGGAGAGCTGCAGCATTACAACTCTGAAAAACACCGGTGAGGGGAAACCTTCACAGTGGGCAGAACTTCAGGCAGCACACAGGAGCATGTATTTTCTTCTGAAGGGAAGATGGCCAGACACTACAGTTGTTCACTGGTCACGACCTGCAGCCAGTGGACTGGCTGGATGGTCAGGGACGTGGAGTAAGTATGACTGGAGAGAAAGACATCTGGGGAAGAAGTGTGTGGCAGATTTGTACAAATGGGCGAAGGATGTAAGATACCTGTGTCCCGTGTAAATGCTCATCAAAAAGTGACCAGCAGAGGAGAGCTCAATAATCAAGTAGACAGGATGAACTGTGCTGTGGACAGTCCATCTTTTTTCCCAGCCATTCCTGTCATTGCCCAATGGGCCTTGACGGCAGAGATGGGGCTTATACATGGGCTGGACAACATGGGCTGCCACTTGGCTACAGTTGTTAGTGAGCCCCAGGTCTGCCAACAGCAGAGACCAACCTTGAGCCCCATACTGGCACCATTCCCGGGGTGACCTGCCAGTGACCTGGTGGCAGGCTGACTTAGACCTTACTAGAGTAGATAGTTATTGTGGCTGTGGTTCTGCCTTTCCTGAACATGTTTCTGCAAGACTACCGTCCGTGGACTTAGAAAATGCTATATCCATCGTGATGGTATTCCACACAGTATTGCTTCCCACCAAGTAACTCGATTCCCAGCCAGAGGAGTGTGACAGTGGGCCCACAATCATGGAATCCACTGGTCTTAACACGTGCAGGTGGCCTAACAGAAAGATGTAATGGCCCTTTGAGGACACAGTTACAGCTCCAGTTAGGTGGCAGCAGCCTGGAAGGCTGGGGCATTGTTCTACAAAAGACGCTCTACCGTTTGAATCAGTGTGTAATATATGGTATGGTTTCTCCCATAGCCATGATCCACAGATGCAGGAATCGAGGGGTGGAAAAGGGAATGGTTCCTTCTGCTCACTGTCACCCCTAGTGATTCATTAGGAAAAGTTTTGTTTCCTGTTTCCATGATCTTAAATTTTACTGGCCTAGACATTTTGGTTCCAGAGAGGTGAGTGCTCCTGCCTGGAGTCACAACAAACATTCCCTTGAGCTGGAAGCTCAGACTCCCCCCAGGCCACTTTGGGCTTCTGATGCCCTTAAGCTAATAGGTTAAGAAAGGAATACAATGTTAGGAGGAGTGGCTGGTCCAGATTGCCAGGGGAAATTAGATTGCTTCTTACAAGGTAGGTTAAGAAAGATTACATCTGGAGTGCAGGAGATTCTTTAGTGCAGTCTCTTGGTGTTACCAAGTCCTGTGATTGGTCAACAGGAAACTACAACACCCTAATCCAGGCAGGATGACAAAGGGCACAGACCCTTCAGGAACGAAGGTATGAGTCACTCTTCCAGGAAAAAACCCAAGACTTGCTTAAGTGCTTGCTGAGGGTGGATCAAATACAGAATGTGTAGTAGAGGAAGATAGCTATAAATACCAGCTAAGGTCACATGACCGGTTACAGAAACAAGGATTACAGTTGACATGAGTATTTCTGTCATATTTTGGCAAGAATGAATTGGCACGGATATTTGTGTTTTCTTTCCTTGATTTCTTTTTCATGCAATGTGACATCAATTAGGAGAGTAACAGTGGTTATCATATTTAAGAGATACTAAAAGAATGTCCCTCAAGGGATATTGCTACCTATTCTAAAATTTATAATGCATTTGTGGTTGTATGAGGGTTATATCATGTAAGGCAAAAGTATGACCTGCTTAAATATAATGTTTGTGATTATACATGGGATAGCTATATTATGTTAGGTGTAATCATGGCCTGGTTATTGTTTTCATTTGGAAATTAGGAACCACCTAAGGAGATATGATTGTGTGTCAAGGTGACAAGGGGTGGATTGTGATGGATATTTTTGGTTGTCAACTTACTATATCTGGAATTAACTAAAACCCAAGCAAGTGCATATGCCTGTGAGGGATTTCTTTTTCTTTTCCTTTTTTTTTCTGGAGGGGCAGGGGATGGAGACAGGGTTTTCTCTGTGTAGCCCTGGCTGTCCTGGAACTCTATAAGCCAGGATGGTTTCGAACTCAGAGATCCAATTGTCTCTAGCTCCCAAGTGCTGGGATTAAAGGTGTGTGTCATCACCACCCAGCAGATTTCTTTCTTAATTAAATCATTTGAAATAGGAAGAGCCACCTTTAATCAGATCTTTGGAGATGGGAAGACCCATCTTTAAACTGGGCCACTTTCCGCTGGTAGCCTACATAAAAGGCATACAAGAAGGAATTTGTCTTTGCCTGGTTGCTGGTTTTCACTGGCAAGTCTATTCTTTCACCTTTTTAGGATTCTGACATACAATACTGGATTCTTAGACCTTCTGTTGGTAGATAGCCACGGATGGACTAGCTGGACCATAGCCTTTAATCCATTCTAATAAATCCAGCGCGCATATATATATATATATATATATGTGTGTGTGTGTGTGTATATATATATATATATATATATATATATATATATATATATATATATATATATATATA
>CM052719.1:13244957-13264362 GCA_028551405.1 Uromys caudimaculatus | reverse complement strand
CCAAAACTGAAAGCAAGTCCATTTCAACCGAAGTGCGAAACCTGACAAAGTAACTCAAAGGCTAGGACATAACTATCAGCTATGACCCAAACACAACCGGCGGACTCCCCTACAATGGTAGCCAAGATCACAGAGTGCTGAAATGTCGGAAAAGAATTCAGAGTCTCGTTTTTGTTTTTGTTTTTAAGATTTACTTATTTATTTTATGTATATGAGTACAGTGTTGCTGTCTTCAGACACACCAGAAGAGGGCATTGGATCCCATTACAGATGGTTGTGAGCCACCATGTGGTTGCTGGGAATTGAACTCAGGAACTCTGGAAGAGCAGTCAGTGCTCTTAACTGCTGAGCCATCTCTCCAGCCCCAGAGTCTCATTTTTAAAAAGAATTAATGATCAGTGCTGCTCTTCCAGAGGACTTAGATTCAATTTGGACACCCTAAACACCAGAGGCAAACAGAACTCCAAATAGATATGACCAGAGAAGAAGTTTTCCACAACACATCACAGTCAGGATGTTAAAAATACCAAGTAAAGACTTTTGCCCAGCACTCGAAGGGGCAAGGGAAAATGTCAACGTACATACAAAACCAGAAAAGCATGGAAATATTTTAAACCCTGAAAATAAATAAGCTCAAAGCAAGAATATTATACTTGTCAAAGTTATCTTTCAAAATGGAAAATGTCAGTCCCACAGTAAGAGATTGACTGTAGCCTGAAGCTGTGCTCCAAATAAACTCTCATCTCTCCTACCAAGTAAGAAAGCTATACTGGTTATGATGGTCTGTGCCTTTAATCCCTGCACTTGGGAAACAGGGGCAGATCTCTTATGAGTTCATGGCCAATATGTCTCAAAAACAAACAACAATAAAAAACAAGGCCATACAGGGATCTCATATAGTAATAAATTTAATTTATACAAACACTACTAGATATTATTAACATTTCATAAAGAAACCAAGGCTGCTGAATGTCTTATAACTTGCCCAGTTCATATAGGTAGAAAAGAGACAAATTACCATAGTTAGAATTTACATACAGAGTATATGAATATATATGCCTATTATATGTATGTATATATGCATATATGCACACACATATACATGTGTATGTGTGTATATATGTATGCGTATATATATGTATATATGTGTGTATGTGTATGTATATATATATATATATATATATATTCATTCTAACCTTATAAGGCTTCTAAATCTCCCTTAGTCTAAAGAACTATGTGGTAGTTTTAATTTAATGAGAGTTGCCTCCAAAGGTTAATATATTTGAATGTTTGATCCTCAGTTGACAGAACTGTTTGGGAAGGATTAGGAGGTGTGGCCTTGTTGGAGCAAGTGTGTTGCTGGGTGTGGCTTTGAGGTTTCAAATCAACCTCAAGCTCTCTCTGCCTCATGCTTAATAAATTTTGCCATTTGCCACAATGTATTATAGTCCTTTATTTACGAATATGCCCTACTTGATTATGACATAGCATATTTATATAAATTCCTTGTTAGCAGCCTAATTATAGCCTTGAGACCACTTTTTACTAGTGGCTATTAAAGTTTCTTCAGCTCTAAGATACCCAACAACCACCAGTGTGGTTAGAAAGGCCTTGGCAGAAAAATATTCAGTGAGGTGAATCCCATATTATAGGATTGTTCATATCAACACCACCTTATGTGACACATGGGCTTTTCCTGTGCATTCTATGCTTATATAAAAACATCATAATGAAAATTATTTTCTTTTGTAATTAATAACAAAGCCTTTCTTTCCCCTCCCTCCTTTCCTTCTTTTTTCTGAGACAGGTTCTTGTCTTGTTCCTGGCTGACCTGGATCTCACATGTAGACCAGGCTGGCCAGGATGTCACAGACAGCTGCTTGCCTCTGCCTCCTGGGTGCTGGGATTAAAGGGGTGTGCCTGACATTTAAGATAAAAGTCTAGCTAGCTATAAACCATGGTTCTGTTATAAAGCAACTAGAGTGGCAGACCACACACTTTATAAACTTGCTCATGTAAGAAACTAATGAGTCAATTGTTCAAAGCATTTGCAGAATGTTACAGTGTAGTTACAAACTAACATACGTTAACTTTAAGTAGTCTTTCAAAATAAACTGTCTGTAGATACCTCTCAGGTCCAGATGCCAGGGCTTTTGAGATGGCTTATCCAACATCTACCCCATCAATGGGTGAACTATTGGAGTGCATGAAGGGGCCAGTCCTACAGATCCAAAACTACAGGATCTCCATGACACAGGGTAACAACAGGATATCCTAGAAGAGTCCCAGCAATTGATAGGGTAGAAGATGCCAAAGGTATCAGATCAAGGAGTCATTGCAATAAGCACTTGTAAGCAAAGAAGTGTGGACAAAAGGGTGTATACTCTGGGACACACTGGGACACACTACAGCTTCCATGACGAGATCTTTCTCTTCTTCTTGGAGAGGGGAGGTTGCAAGCGTAGAGGGCGGGTATGAGGGAGGGGGAGATGACTGGGATTGGGATGCATGATGTGAAATTGACAAAGAACCAATAAGTTAAAAAAACAACAACATAGTTTTAGAGCTTTAAAGAGGAAATGAAAAAATACCCACAATGCACTGGTAAATCTAGTTACTAGAATTACTACTTCTTTTATTTGGGGGCGAGGGCTTCTATCTAACCAATGTTAAAATCTGTTGAGTTCACGCTCTCCATTTCTAGAAACCGACTGTTCACAAAAGTCCTTTTCAACAGTATTTACTTTCTCTCTCAGACTCCGTGTTGACTTCACTCATGTCTTTGCTGTAAAATTGTTGAGATCACACTGTGCCTTGCTCTAACTTACTTCATAGTGTGTGAAATGGTAAGTCTTTAGACTGGGCCTTGCCTGGAAAGACTCTATTTTACCTATGTGACAGGAGAGTAACAACTGGAAAAGATACATCAAGAGCGAGCCTAGAAAGCCCTCTCTCTCAGGGGATCATGAGAACAGAGCACACAAGACACAACCCAAGAGATACCAACAAGAGCTGGGCAGAGAGGACTAAGAATGCAGTGTAACTGGGAACTTCCCTCAGCTCACAAGCTCACTTCCATTATTTTACAGATAAGCCTTAGCCTTCCATTCCACGGGATGCTTTCTCCTTTCTTAAAGAGCTATCCCAATTCTGTTCTGAACTTAAAGGAATGGCCTTTTTCCTCTCCTCTCTGTGGCTACCAGGATTGTCACCTACCTTTTACTGCTTTTCTTTTAAACTTTAGTAAGACTGTTCTCAAATTACCTTCCATTTCTAATTTGTTTTATTAGTGAGACTAAGAGTCCCAGTAGGAAAATTTGGTTTCTTTGGCAACTCCTGGCTGGCTCCACAAGCATCACAGTGGGTCCAATACCACCCAAGTTACCCAGACTGACAAAATGACTTATTCCTGAAGAGAAAATGGTTGCCACCCTATCTGAGTGAATTGTAACTATATGGGCAGATGGGCTCTTTTAAAATCCTACCAGGAAGAAGCCGGGTGCACTCCTTTAATCCCAGCACTCAGGAGGCAGAGGCAGTCCAAGGCTAGCCTGGTCTACATAGCAGAGTTCCAGGGCAGCAAGGCTATACACAGACAAACCCTGACTCAAAAAACAAAACAAAAAACCCTACCAGGTCCAAGAACTTCTTGTACATACCAGACTGAGGAAAGGGTCTAACTCCTTCATCTGGACCCCTAAGAGGTCAGCATGCAATAACCATGACCTCTTATCACCTGGCACCTCGTGTACAAATCAAGACTCACAGGACCAAATGTCTCTGGGGCTTACACTTAACTCAGCACCTCCCATTCAGAAAGCCTACCCAAGTGCTGACTTCTACCCTTATGACCTTTCCTGTGCTTGGACTTCCTCTGCCCTTTCACTGCTGTGACTGGACTCAACTCTGCAGCCCCCCACCCCCACCCCACAATCCATGAGCCAGAGGCCGGACTCCTCGGCAGCTGCGTCCTCTCTGCTGCTGGTTTGGGTCTATTATTATCAGTACAGACCCACTTGTACTTCTATCTGCTTACTTTTGACATCTCCAGGAACTCTGCACCCACCTTTTGTATCCATTCTGTAATCTGTAGAGATGGGTTTACTGTGTAACCCTCTCTGCCGGCCTCTTTGTCTTCCAGTCTACTAGGTCATACCTCCTGCCCTACTGCGGGCTAAAAGAGCTGACAAGCCCCTGCTATGATTAGAGCCCCCTGCCCCCACAATTGTTAAGCTATCGTCCTATCTAGTGCTTGACTCCCTGCCAAGAGTCTAAAGAATAAGGTGGTAGGGAACTTCCCATGCCCTCCCCACTTGAAAAGCCATAACTCACAAACTTCGAGACTGCTGACGGAGTGATGGCTTTCCTTCTTACTATATATGGCAGCTATCTCTCCTACTGTAACTGCTCCAGACCTGGAGTTTTGCTCTTCCCCTCAGATCTTCCTCCCTCCCTCCCAGGGCCTATCATGAGTCTCCTAATTGCTGTCTCACTTCAAGGCCTGCTGTGCACTCGCTACCCCAGGGTTGTGAAGCACTTGCTCATTTGTGTTCTCCCTCTCTAAAAGCTCATTCTGAGGAAGAATTTCTTGTCAGCTCTTTCCCCAAGCCTGTGGTTTTTGTTCTAACATCTGTAATGATGAGAGTATTAGTGAAGATTAGAATAAGATGGGAGAGGTGGCTCAGAGCTTGGGAACAGTGATCCTGCAGAGGCCTGGGTTTGGTTCCCAGCACCTGCATTGGGGGCTTATACCTGTACTAGGAATTTCAGGTATTTTGACTAGTCTCCTTATCTCTACAAGACTGTAAGGGATTCTATGCACACACAGAGCATATAAATTCATTTTTACTTACTCATAAATTAGTCAATCTTTTAAAAAAAGAAAAAAAAGGAACCCGTGTTCACCTCAGCCAGATTACCAAGAACAATGGGATCATCTGGGAAACTGCTGCCAGAGAAATGACGGTGCCTTGGAAATGAATTCTGTCATCGTGGAAGACACAAGCAGATTTGTCTATGATCTGACGTGGTGTGCTTATGACAAAATCTTTAAGACAAAGGTGTAATAAATGTCTACACCCCTTGATTAGTTAGAGTCACAGTGCCATACGTCTATCTTGACTACTTTTGAAGTAACGTTAGTTGTCTAGAGCACCAATCTTAATTCTTGGACTTGGAGAACACAGAAACCTCAATGTTTCCAGGAAAAGTCGGTAACTGATTTATCTTAAATACTCAGAAAATGCAAAAAAAAAAAAAAAAAAAAAAAAAAAAAGGAGCTGTGTTCTGGGCAAAGCCTGGTAACAAATGCCATCTAGTAATGCCTGTCTCCTAAGAACAAAGGAAGCAAGGGCCCCGGGAACAGACAGAACACTATCACAGAAACAGCATTCGTTTGTAGCTGAAAAACAGACCAAATGCCAAAATACCAGAGACTGGACCAAAACACTGACAAGATGGACAAGAGATGTCTTGTGGCAGACTAGGAAGAAGGCAGAGCCACGTGAAGAGACAGAGAATGGAGAAAGGGGCTGGAGATCCTGTACAGTTAATTGCATATACCGCTCTTTCAGAGAACCTGTTTGGTTCCTAACAGCCCACAACTGCCCATGATTCCAGCTCCAGGGATCTTCTGCCCTCTTCTGGCCTCTGAGAGTACTACACTCACATGCACATACACACATCTACACACATCATTGAAAATACATCTTTTTTTTTTTTTTTTTTAACTTAAAAAAAACAACACAAAGATTTAAAACAGAAAGTTGACCCATGGGAGAGGCGAAACATCTAGAAATTAAATTCCTCACAGACGGTAAAAAGAATGTAAGAAGAACTGAGAACAAGTAGTCGGCAAACATCAGGCAGAAGGGAAAGGGAAAGCAGGCTTCCTACAGGGAACATTGACGTTAACCAATGCTTTATGGCACTTTGCTTCACTAAATTAAAAACTTGTTCTTTTTCTGGTATTTGTCCTTGTTGGGTAAAACATAAATTGCAAGCACAAAAATGTTCCTTAAGTTACAGAAATGTATTGAAGAAATCAAGTCATCTTCAGTTAGAATAGGGCCATAATAGAAAGAGCTGAAAATACAATTTACAGTGCCAAGTGTCTTAATTCTAAAAAACAAACTAATTCTATCTGAATGCATACAGGGCACTAATGACCTTAAGACTGACTTTCACTTAGGGTATCTACACATGTGTTTTCTCTTTCTTTTGTATGCCTTTCCCAATACACTAAGTGGGAAGGGTAAGAAAATGACATCATCACAACAGACTAAAAACTAGTCTGAAATGCAACATGGAATTTAAAAGATTAGGAAGTTCTACTGTCTGCTTCCTCGGGGATACTCAGGTTACTGGAAGGAGAACAAAGACATCACCAATGAATGAGAGCAACAACTAAACAGTGGACAAGATAAAAAAAAAAAAAAAAAAAAAAGACCAACACTGAAAAGAATGCAGGTTACTCTTTTTGCCCTTCCTAATTTTATGAGGCAGGGTCTTAGTTAGCTTAGAACGGCCTCCAGCTAACTACCAAGCTGAAGATGACTTTAAATTCTTGATTCTCCTGTCTCCCTCTCCAAAGGGCTAAAATTACTGGCGTATGTCAGTGTTATTAGAAATTGTTGCTGATTCTGAAAAAGTAAGGTAGAACAGCAAGCATATTAAAGTTCTACTTACAAAGATGGAACCCCTGCCCCCTCCACCCCAGACAGAGTTTCTCTGTGTAGCCCTGGCTGTCCTGGAACTCACTCTGTAGACCAGGATGGCCTTGAACTCAGAGATCCACCTGTCTCTTCCTCCTGAATGTTGGGATTAAAGGGGTGCCCCACCACACCCAGCTCAATTCTTATTTTTAACACCCTCAAATACGATTATCAGATCTCCGGTGCTAAAACTTGCTCAAGAATGCCTTGAGTAGACAAAGAAAAACAGAACTCCCGATGAAACAGTGTAGATTATAAAGAAACAACTGACACTCATTGGTGGGTACCATACTCTTTGGTGACTGTTTAATGAAAGTCAATTTCTGCCAGTGTGGGGGGGACATCACTGTTCTGATGAACGGTTTCTCTTCCATCTATTACTGATGTGATTTCTGTACCCACAGATAAAACTCTGATCACAAGTAGATTACTAGCTGCTACTGTGATGGGCAGTAACTCAAATACCACTCCCCAAGTGGATGGGTTATTAAAGACGATGAATGTCTACAGACAAACGTAGAAAAATGACTAGGATCTCGTCACTCATTTCTAGAATTGTCTTCTTTCAAGCTTCTTTCAAAAGCCATAAGTGGGCTGGAGATGCTTCCTGAAACCCGCCTTTCTTCAGTCCTTTACCATTTTTCGGATGTTTGTATGAGTCAGTGGGCAATCCAGTCCATGTGCAGACAACACACTACTTCCGGCGTTGAGAGACTTCCTGAAAGAATAAACCTGGTCTGTTGGTCTCTATGAGGACATGCTGACACTAGGAATATCACTCATATTCAAAGATGATAGGGAAGCCAATCATGCCGCTTTCAAGTAAGGTTCCTTTAAAAAAGAAGTTAAAAAATCAACCAGGTTAAAAACCCCAAGTTTTTAATATAATGCAAATTCTCATACAAAATGGTATTTTCGCTAAAAGTGAAAAATAAGTAATGTCAATAAGAAAATTTATTTTTTCACTTCAACTTTAAAATACAATTTTTAAAATGAGTATCATAGGGCATATAATAATATTATAAATATAATTTCTTGAAATGAATACAAATCCTAGGTAAAGCTTCATGGACTTTCTAATGTTTTAACTTTCTGTACCCTAGGTTCACTAAATGACTGTGCATCAGAACTTCTTACACTAAAAAACCATTCAGTGAAGAGCCTGAAAGTAAGTCTTAACATGCCAGTTGGATAAACATTTTTTTGTCTTTTATGAGTGCTTGCCTGCATACCTCGAGTGTGCTAGCACCCGTGGAGAGCAGAGCAGAGCGTTGTGCATCAGATGCACTGCAGTGGAGTTAACAGACAGTTGTGAGCTGTCATGTGGGTGCTGGGGATTGAACCCAGGTTCTCTTAACCTCTGAGCCATTTCTCCAGCCCCTTGATAAGTACTCCAATTTAGATTATTTCAACTCAACCATTCCAAGTTAGTTTCTAAATTATTTAAATAGAACATGAACCATGAGGCAAAATGTGTAAGTCACTTCTACACAGGACATTTCAAAGTAAATGTTAAAATAGTAGCATCTCATGGCACTGCCTCACAAAGCGGTCCTGAGACAAATGACAATGACACATATCCCATGAAAATGATCTCTAGTAACACAGTATACTGTACCTTCATAGGGCATGTGCAGCCTGGCTGCTGACCAGGTTGGTGGTCCAAGCTTCACTTAAAGGACATCTTCATGGTTCCTAGAGAGCTGTCAAGTGATGTAGTCCCCTATCTGTGCAGTAATTAACATTCAAAGATGTTGATGTCCAATGCCCCTGAAACACCACCAAGTGCTGACAGAATAGTATTCTCCTTTACCTTGCTGGATTAGTTAGGTCCACATTTAATCCCACACTTCTGACTCTATTCCAGGTTTATACCAAACCAACTACATCTTGGTTCACCATTTAAAATAAGAAAGAAAAAAGTACTTGGTCAGAAAAGGACACCTGACCTTTTCTAACTGAGTGTTACCTATTGCTCAACACAGGCTGGCAATATGGGATCAGAATTCCACCAGAGGGCAGAAAACCCAAGGGCAGCATCAGTAATACCCACACCACTGTAGATTCCCACAGTGATTTAAATCTAGTAAGTGCTTATGAAAAGTAGCCAGCAAACTGTTTGGCAAAAGCGTCCTAACACTGAAACAAGGACTAACAAGTCACTGTCCTGGTAAATCATTATCTGGGAATCCAACAGCCAACATCGAAACTTTACTCAGCTATGAGTCAAAATTCAGTCCCGTCCCGTCCCCGTCCCCCCCCCCCCCCGCATCTTTTGCCCCCGCAATGGTCTTTGACCATTTCAGTACCTCTACCTGGAAAACTCACAGGTGTAGGGCAGTCACTGTGCTTTGTTCTTACTACCCTGAACTTTGTAAGGATTAAAAAATAAAATAAAATAAAATAAAAAATACATTTTTGTGTTCGTGTATCGGTCAGCAAATAACTTTTGGGAGCTGGTTCTCTCTTTCTACCATGAGTCCTAGAAAGGGAACTCAGGTCGATCAGCAGGCTTGGCCGCAAGTACCTCCTACCTGCTGAGCCGTCTTGCTAGTCCCACTTCGAAACTTTTAAAGGAGAGTATCTTTAGGGTTGGGATGGAGATGTGACAGATGACTCTGAGCATGCATGAGGCTCTGACTGCTGGCACCATGATTAAATAAATAAAGAGAGCATCTGTTTTTTTTTTTTTTTATTTATTTATTCCATGTACATGGTTATTTACATGCATGTGTGAATGTGCACACACATGCATGGAGCCATGGGGGACAGAAGTGGGTGTCAGATCTCCTGGAACTGGAGATACTGTGGATGGTTATGAGCTGCCAAGTGGGTGCTGAGAACCAAACCCAGGTCTTCTGCCAGAGCAGCAAGTGCTTTTAACCACTGAGTCATCTCTCCAGCCACCCTCCATCCTAGCCAAGAGCACCTTTTACAACCACAAAAAAAGTATGAATTTTTGGATCTTTCAAATTATAAAATAATATTCCTAGGCTGGAGAGGTGGCTCGGTGTTACCCAAGCACAAACAATTGCTATACAAACATGAATTCTAATCCCCAGTACCAACATAAGAATCCCTGTTTGGGGGATCACTGGGGCTTGCTAGTTACCAACACAGCTCCAGGCTCAGGGAGAGACCCTGTCTCCAGGAAATAAGGCAGACAGTGACAGGGCAGGGTACTTGACATCTTCCTTTGGGCTCTGTGTACTTGTACCCACCCCACCTCTTCCACCCCCACCCCACCCCCACCCCACCCCCACACTGCCCCTCACACCACACAAACACTCCACAGAGAGGCTTGGCTGGCCTGGGGCCAGGCTGCCTATTCTGTTTATCATGCTCATCATAATCTTGGTTAGAAACTTTGCTGTGTATCCATTTCCTCCTTGAAAAGTAGGATAATAAGTACCTGCAGCAAAAACTGTTGAGACACAAATAAATGACCATGTAAAGGGCACAGTGGCTGGCTTGTTTTAAGTGCTACCTACGGATTACCTATTATTTTTTGGCACTCAGTTTTTACATTGTTTCATAAATGTATAGAAAGCTTGCCCAACTAATATATTACCTATGGTTTAAAATACATTTTGATGTTTTCCCATGATAACCAGTATTTATTCAATAGGTACGTACAAGCCAGCTATGTATAAACACAGCAGATGCCAAGGCAATCCTCAAAAACAGTGCTGTATAAACAGGTACAACTTTAACCAACACTGTATCTGCAGTGAGGAAACAAACTCCACGAAAAACTCACGTAGGATTCAGTTACAGAGGTGAGGCTGGAATAGCCCTACAGGGAAGGGCAAGACAGACCTAAACAGAGGAACAGATGCATTCGCTACATCGTTCATGCCAAAAACACTTCTCCTGGCCAGGCTCTGTTCTAGGCTCCAGGGGTAAGCAACAAAAACAACTCACTCCTAGCACAAACTGACTTGTAGTCTGTGGGCTAAAGGACACTCATCCCAGAAACAAGTTTTTCTATTTCAGTTTTTGCAATATGGGGATAGGACCCAGGGCTCCAAGCATCCCAGGCAAATTCTTACACTGAGCTGCATCCCCAGCCCAGAGCCCAGTTTTAAGTGAAGAACGAGACAGGCTCACCTTCCCATCATCACTCGGATGACTTACAGACAGGAGCCAAGACTGTGCTATGGTCACTGCAGCTGTCACAAACATAGAAACGGCACATATGAATAGTTTAGTAATTTTTTTCATGTATTGTAGGTTATTTTATATCTTGTCAGTTTGGTATAGATTATATTAAGGGGAAGGTTTCCATATTTCTTGATACAAATGGTATGATTTATAAATTTGTTGTCACTATTATTGGGATAGATTTTGTTCACAGCTCCAAACTTTTTCCCAAAGGACTGTAAGGGGGATTCCTACCACCACTCTCTCTTCCTTTTTTCTATCTTTCATCTACCAACAACTACCTGCAAATCTCAAAGCTTGCAAAGTGCTAGTGGTAGAAAGAGTTAGTCACACAGAGAAGTATTCATTCCAGAAGACAATTTGCAACTTCTCTTCTGTTTTTGCCTCCCCAAAGGCTATGTCCTCAAGTAAAGAAAGAAACCCTTTGGTAAATGCCAACTCACAAAGCTCTGCCAACTTTTACTTCTTCCCAGTGACATATCATTAGAATTACCTAACATGTAAGTTCCAATATGCTAATTTACAAGCACAAGCTTCCAACCTCTTCCCTCAGTCTGTCAAATCTTTCCAGCCACTTCTACTCTCTTATACAAAAGACTCTACTATCACCCTCACAAATCAGTTTTTGAACTGTTATGGCTGTCTAAATCATTAGTGGTATCTTTATAGTCTAATCTTACACTGGATATAATAAGTGAATATGTGTTTAAAATACTTAAACCCTAATTTAAAAGTTAGGCACAAGTAGCCACAATACAGAAAATCTAACATTCTTAATATTCAAATGCTCAGTGAAACCCCAATACTCTTAGCTGAGTACAGGAGGGGACACTTCTGATCCCAGCACTCAGGAAGCAGAGGCAGGCAGGTCTCTTGAGTTCAGAGATATCCTGATCTACATAAATCCAGGCTAGTCAGGGATACATAGTGAGATCCTATCTAAAAGAGAAGGGAAAAAAAAAAAAAAATAGACACACTCTAGCAAGATCTAACAGCCTGCTGTTTGTTTTGTTTAATTTTCTTAGTTTGGTGCTGAAAAAAAAAAATCATGTCACATGTTTGCCTTTAGTTAAGAAGTTTAGTTAAGAAATACAAAGAAGGACCCCCAAATTTGAGTAAGGGCTCTCAGTACTTTTGCCTGGTGCCCACCCAATCTTGATCAACTTCTGACTATGTTATATAATGAGTACTTATGAGTAAGAAAGAGCCACAAGGCTTTTTAAACTATTAAACACCCAAATGGATTAACTGCAATTCTATGAACTTCTAAAGCCACAGTTATTTTGTGATCAACACCCTTATTTTCATAAAAGAAACAACTACTTAAAGCAAACGTTCTACATAGTGATGCATGCAAATCAAACTCACGTGTTGAAAAACTGAACAATCTACGCTTATGCAAGAAGTTACCCTTGAAAACGAACTGATATAAAACATCTATGAATATCTGGCACTGTCCTGGCAAGCACGCAGCAAATAGCACATTACTACTGTTTCTAATTTTCTAACTTTAAACTCAAACTCAATGGTTAAAACTTATATAAATGATTGTGTGTATAATATACGTGAATGCACATATACTGATAGTACAAAATAGGCTGGCATGTTACTGTGCCCAGGGGACGGTGAGTTTGTAATAGGCAAGACAACTTGCTAAAAGTTACAGTATAATTATTTGCTCTTATCTCTGCATACCAATTCAACAGAACCGCTACACTGCGAGCAAGAATCGTAACAAGAAGTCAGATGATCCCGGAGAACTTGCCCCGCTGGAATAGTTACTAAGCCCTTAAGCACGTGGACAATGGGCCGCTTTATTTGCATGGCCGCACTAACCTGGGGACTGACTGATCGGTTTAATGGCGAAACTGCAATCCCACATAACAACCATCACCTGCCTCACGCTGGAAAACGTAACCATCCAAGTCACTACGCAAAGTTGTGGGGTTATTTTTTCTTTTCTTTTTCTCTTAAAAATACCCTATTCAAGCAAAGATGCAAGAGCAGTCGCCTTGGCCTCGCAGCCGGGAAGATGAGGAGACCGAGAACCCAGCAAGCCAGCTTCGTCTCGGGAGCACGCGCAGACACCCCGAGACCGCCCCACCGCGGAGGAGCCTCGGCGCCCTCGGGCCTGAGCCCGCCGCTTCCCGCCCGCGCCGACCCGGGCCGCGGCGCGCGGAGAGACGCCCCGCCGCGCCACGCTGCGCTCCGCTCCCGCCAGACGCGGCACGCGGGCCGCCGCGGCGTCGGGTTCCGATTCCGAAAGAGGGAAGGAAGAAAAACCAATAACAAAACCTGGCTTCTCGTTCCCTCCGGAAACCGCGGGCCGGCAGGAAGTGACGAAGGAGAGGTCGTCCGGTCCGCTGGGTCTCGGCCCGCACTCCCCGCCCGACTCCCGGAACAGCCCGAGCGGAGCGGCGCGGCGGCCTCCGCACCTCAGCAGCCGCCGAGCGCCCGCCTGCCCGCTCGCCCGCCCGCCTGCGCGCGGCCGCGTCACCGCCCCGCCCCCGGCCCCGCCCCGGCCAGGCCGGGCCCTGCGGCGGGCTGCAGGGTCAGAGCCCGGCCTGGGTGTCTGCGGGCGGAGAGTGCGGGGCGGCTGCCGCGTGCTGGGGGTCCCTGGGGCGCCGGAGCTCTCAGAGACACCGTCGCGGGAGGACTGTCCTGGATGCCACCTGGAGCAGATTGCACACGCTCGGGGACGCGGCTGGAGGAGGCCAGGTTTGGGCGTCAGATCTCTGTGCCGCCTCTGCTCCTCCGTTCCCGGGTCCCTGTGGCCTTGGGATCACAGAGCCACCACTGTCACCTGTTACAGAGTTGCAGTGCGTCAAAGCAGGATGGGTGCAAAAAAACAACAAATCACTCGAATGTGTGGACTGCGCAGTCCACAGGCCTTAGCTGTGCTCTGTCCTCTAGGGAAGGGTGAAAGCCAGTGAGCTCGATCCCTTCTGCTTTAGGACCTCAAACTTAACAGTGCTTCAGAGAGTCAGGAGAAGGAATCTTCCCCTCACGGTGTTTGGGTTTTGTTGTTAGAAATTATGTTTAGGCTGAGTTTCCGTGAGAAAATAACAAAGTTCCACCTGAGAGGCAGAAATAGCATTTCAAGCGAGGTGGCAGGTAATGCTCAGTTCTAGAACGGAGTGGACAAACTTTAAAACAAAGGATAACGTCTCGTGATTACCTGAAAAGGATTTTGTCACATAAAAGCAGGTCAGCCTTAAACTAAATCCCGATGGATGCATGTTTGACTGCATTGTCTCTTAATACTCATGTTTACCTGCAGCTTAGATCAGCTCGTTCTAGCTAGCATCGTTCTAATGCGATAATAGTTTAAACATTACATCACAGGACAGCTGAGGGAAAGGAGTCAGTTTTCCCAAAAGAGCCCGGAATGTCACTCCCAGCATCTATCTAAATGAACCCCTGGACATTTTACTTTAGACTGAAGAGGAAGGGCACATATCCATACACTTGGTTAGATTACCCAAAGTGCGTGGGAGGAGGGATTAAAGAACCATGTCTGTACTGTGGACTCTGAGCTCTCTATTCCTGTCTTACAAAGTATCGCGTTGATGGTGTCAGGACTAACAGGAGAGGCCTAGCTTCAGTGCAGACCCTTTAAACTGTGGGTCTAAGACAATGCATGCATCCCAGGACCTGTGGAGTAGCAGTACTATTGCGTACTATGGATGGTTTATTTATAGAGTCGGTTGTACATCTCAGGTTAACATTTTGCCACTCTGGGTCAGCCGTGGTCAGAAAACCTTTTTCTAAATGTGATTAAAGAGTAACAGTAGTAGGAAGCAGTCAAGCTCTGGGTAAAAGTACATTATTCACACAGTGGCAGGTGGACAGGGTCTTGTCAAAAGTTGTAGCAAGAAATTAACTGGGTTCAGATCCATTTGGCATTAGGAAACATTGTGTTAATTTGTCAGGTAAATAATAGGCACTCCGTATAGTGGCCCCTGCCTTATTGATCACTGATTCTTTCCTAATTGGTTAACTCGCAGTTCTGAGGTATGACTGTTAACACTTTATAGTCTGTGCTCGCTGTAGCATCTCCAGCCAGACACTTAGGTTTTACCAAACATGATCATGGTTATTGCCATTTTAGGAACTTGGCTTTTACAATGGTCTAAAGTGCCACGAGTTAATGGCAGTTCTAGTGTTTGGTCTTCCTGAAGTCTCTGTCTAAAATAGACTGACTACTATAAATCAAAAAAGTCAGGGAACCCCCGGAATTGAATTTTAAAAAATAAGATTTGAACATGTGACTCTGTCACCTATCCTGTTCGTCCCACTCAGCCAAAAGCCCGTAGCTCCAGTCACTAATATTTAGGAGCTAGGTCTACCGGATATCTAGATCTTAAAGTTTTAAGTCTTTTACAGTTAAATTCTGTTTATTGTTCCTTGACCAAAATATTTTCACAAAACAGGTGTTTATATCTGTCAGACACCGGTACATATAGAGTGCCTAAAACACTTCTGAACTGCTTTCAGACCTCCCTTTTATGTTCAAGACAGGGAAGAACTTTGTCCTTAGGGAAAAAGTCAGTTCTCAAACATGAGTAAGAAGCCTTTATTGTGGTTATCGCCCCTGCTTTCTGTGGGAATGTCCAAAGAAGGCGTGGTTATGAATATGTGGCAAAGTAACTTTTTATCTCATCACTTTTTTTTTAAGCCAGATTGGGTAAACAGGCAAAGCTTAGTCCAGCTCCAGGTGTGCAGGCGTGTTGGGAGGCACATGGAGAGCAGCTAGCATGTACCTGTTCTTTTCTAGGTTGAAGTCGTGAGAGAGACTGCTCTCAGAGTCCCAGCCAGTGTCTGGGTCTATGTTCTGAAGGGTCCGGTTGTCTTCATCTGAATGACACCTATAGTTTGGAAACTGCTGTAGCATTCCAAATTCAGTTCTTTTAGCAATATTTTTTTAATCTTACATTTTAACATTTGTGTGAGAGTTGTAGTATTTCAGAATAACAAATGGGGATAATATTGTGTTTTGTACCTTTATGACCTAAATCTGGGGTCAGTTTATCTTTTCCTAAAAGAGCCAAACTGACAGTATTTTTTTAGACTCTGTAAATACTGAGGAAAACTGAAGCACCTAGATATTCAGGATCATAGTACACCGATTTAGGAACTGCAGGCTAGCTTACGGTAGAGAGCATACTTAGCATATGTATAACCTGAGTTTGACTCCTAGCACCCCAACAATTTATGCAAAGAATGAATGGCATGCATCTATTTTAAAATGTAAAGTCATTCTTAGCTCTAGGCCTTCCAACAGTTGGTGACCACGGCTTAGCCAACCCCACCCTCTCTTCTTTCTTTTAGATCCCATGGCTGGAAGTTATGGTGTGATGGCTGATGACGGTTCTATTGATTACACAGTCCACGAAGCCTGGAACGAAGCCACCAATGTTTACCTGATAGTTATCCTTGTTAGTTTTGGTCTCTTCATGTATGCCAAAAGGTAAATAAGGGTATATAAGATACTGCTCATTAAAGCGGTTTTGTTGTTGTTATTGTTGTTTTGTTTTAGCTGAATTAAATGCATACAAAATATTTCTTCAGAAATCTTGTTCCTGGACTGAGAGGTGCTGTCCATGTTGGCGCTGGTGACTGAGGTTTGATTTGAAAATCCCATATTTAGTTCTGGGTAACACACCCGTTGCTCTAAAGTTTGATGCTATTACTTCCAAAATAGCCCGACTCTGTCCCCAGCTTTGGTACACTGTCCCCTTGGAATGAGCACACTTTAAAATATTTTTCATCCAAGTGTCTGAAATGCAAAAATACTCTGATGCCCATGTAGTTAGCAAACCTCTCCTCACCCGATTGACCTTTTCCTTGCTTCTTATGCTTGGCGCTTGTATTAATTTGCATCCTATTGCTTTGATCAAGACCAGTGGAAAGCAACTTGCAGAGGAGAGGTTTGTTTGAGCTTGCAGGCCACAGTTCCTGAGGCCAGTCAGGACAGGAACCCGAGACAGGAACCTAGAGGCAGGAACTGAAGCAGAGAGCATGGAGGAGCACTGCTTGTTCTCCTCCATGCCTTGTTCTCCACGACTTGTCCAGCGCTGTCTTATGTACCCTGAGACTGCCCACCCAAGTGAGCTGGGCGCTCCCTCATCAGTCATGGATCTGGAGAATGGCCCACAGACTCACCCACAGGCCAATCTGAGGGAGGCAGTTCCTCCACTAAGGTTCTGTCTTCCCAGAAGACCCTAGCTGTATATCAAGTTGACAGGAAACCAGCACACTACTTCTCTGTTCTTTATTTATAAACATGCCAGTTCCTTCAGAACAAGAAATGGGTCTTTTATCTTTGTGTCACTGATATGCCACTTGGTCCAAATTCTTAAGAGACATTTTTCTGCCTTAGTTTCTAATGTAGCTTAATTTAAATACTGTTTTAATTCTTCCTGGCTTCCTCTCCTCCCCGCCCCCCAATCCAGCAAAACAGTAATAGAATTAATTATGATGAAGAAAGTGGTAGTGGTGGTGGTGATGATGATGATGGTGGTGGTGGTGGCTAGGATGTATTTTAAAGAGGAAAATCAGTATTCTGTAGGAATATACTTCGGGACATTCTCTACTGAGGTTTAAAAAGGCCATTAAGTAATTCATAATAGTTAATACCACAGAAATAGTTTCTGTCTGGCCTTGGATATCCCTCGCCTACTTGTGCTTGTCCTTGTTGCTGGGTAGCTCTCTCTCAGTGACTGGACTGCGGGCATGGCGTGGGCAGAAGAAGGCACCACATGTCATCACCGATCCACTTGCATGTGACAACTTTTCTCTCAAAAGAGCTACCGCCTCCTTCCCACCTCTCTTTTAAAAGCAGAGATGCATGCTCTTGTTTCTAAAACAATATCCCAAGAAACTATGTCCTTAAAGGATATTTTTATTCATGAATTTTCCAAACCCAGGTCTGCTCACATCAGGGATATTCCCCACTCCACTGATTTGTCTTTATTTGGGTATCGTGAAGGGAAGGAGAATGGCATGCTTCCTTGTTTGTGTGCTGTTTTTAGTGCACCGTTTTCCCCAGGAGCTGAGGGGAATCACCAGGAAAGGGCCTCGCTTTGTGGCCCCTTCCTTTATGACAGTGTAACTCTACACAGAGAGCTTTGTGTGTCCATGGGAATCAGGGTGCTTTACAGGGAGTTGTGATTCACACTTTTACTGGATCATGAGATAATTATTTGTGTATTAAAATAAACCCACATTGTTGTTTTTGTGTTTTAGGAATAAAAGGAAAATTATGAGAATATTTAGTGTGCCTCCTACAGAAGAGATGTTGTCAGAGCCCAGCTTTTATGACACAGTGAGCAGAATTCGCTTAAGACAACAAGTGGAAACGCATCCCGTTTGTAAGTGTCTTCTGTACCAAGCTGTGCACGTGACGTGTTGAACACAGATTTTCTATGGCACTTAGATAACAGAAGGTTATAAAACATGGCTGTTTAGAAAAACTTAGACCTTTTCCAACACAGATTTATCCCACCCTTATGCCTGCTAAACCCTTTGCCTTCCTGATGCCTGGGGCCTCTCTGTGGCCTTGAGAGATGATCACACTCTAAGAAGCTTCGCAGTAATGGAGATTGTAAACACCAGTTATACCTCCATTTCTCCCTCTGCTAACTTTCTCCTCCCTTGTCCTCATTTGGGATGATATTGAAATGGTCAGACAACTGAACACCAAAGTAGTATACAAATGGCTTTCAGGAACTGTGAGATCAAGGTGCAAGGGCAGAAGTTGTATTTGAATGATATTAATACCCCCTATGTTACTGATCACTGTTGGGACAAATGGGAGCTCTCCCTGATGTAACATGGACACCAGAAAGAAGAAGCAAACGTTAAGCCGGAGAGGTCCAGCACCAACTGTATGCACATTGAAGCCGTTTGTGATATCTGAGAGATGATGGCGTGGCTTCCATGGAACATTACAGAGGAGAAGCAAGATGGTTACGTTAGAATGCCAGGTTCATCTCAGCTGTCCACCTGACAGAGTTTAGAGTCACAAAGGAAGCAGAGCTCTGGGTGGGTCTTGAGGGAGCTTCTGGGTTAGGTTAACTGAGCTGGGAAGGTTTAGTTCAAAGGTAGCATGGCATGGCAGGGGCCGAGGTCAAGGACAGAGTGAGGAAGGAGAAAGCTGGCTGGTAGGAGCGTCCGTCTGTTTTAGACTGAGGACGCAGTGTGCCAGCTGCTCCTCAGTACTACCCCATGTTCCCTGCCTTGGTGGACTGTGTGCTATAACCATAAGCCAAAAGAAACTCAGCCTTCCTTTAGTTACTTTTGTCAGGTATTTGCTGTGGGGGCAAGGAGGTGATACACTGCTGGAAAGCCAAGCAAACAGTGCTTGTTTTATTATCTGTATAACCCAAGTGTATGCATACAGTGAAAGTGCTCCAAGTGTATGCATACAGTGAAAGTGCTCCAAGTGTATGCATGCAGTGAAAGTGCTCCAAGTGTATGCATGCAGTGAAAGTGCTCCAAGTGTATGCATACAGTGAAAGTGCTCC
>CM052719.1:13218448-13244457 GCA_028551405.1 Uromys caudimaculatus | reverse complement strand
CGGTGAAAGTGCTCCGAGTGTATGCATGCGGTGAAAGTGCTCCGAGTGTATGCATGCGGTGAAAGTGCTCCGAGTGTATGCATGCGGTGAAAGTGCTCCGAGTGTATGCATGCGGTGAAAGTGCTCCGAGTGTATACATGCTGTGAAAGTGCTCCGAATGACGATATAGGCCCAGAGATGTGTGCCAGCTTACTGGGGTCACACACCTGTCAATTGCCGTTGGGAGTTTCATGTAGAAAGACTGGACAGTTGCCTTTTGTTTCCTCTGGGATGGTGTATTGTGGTTTTTATTTTGTTCTTTTTATTTTAATTTTTAAAAGTTCTTTCTTGAGAATTTTATTCATGTGTACAATGAAATGTGATCATATTATGAAATCCTCACTTCATAATAAGAGTATTGGGACTGCAGAGTAAGTAGGAAAAGTGAGACAGGCCTAGTTTTGGTATTGTAGGCATGGTAGTAGGCTGAGCAGGCAGGGAAAATGGCTGGCACACTGACTTGTCCCAAAACAGAGCTTCCCATGTCTCCAGTTGTATTTTTAGTTTTTATTGGATGAATTCTTTAGGGAGGTACAGTCTTCCCACTATCGAGTATTTCTCCTTACCAGGTTCCCCATCCTGTTGGATCAGGACATAGAGCCGTATCTAATATCTGAGGCTCAAGGTTCCTTCTCTTTTGATTCATGGGCTCTGTTATGTAGCAGGCCACGAAATATTTCAGCTCACAGATGACCCTGGAGCTCCTAGACAAACAGGCACCAGCTGCTAGGGAGGAAGATGGGCCTTGGGCTGGCTGCCTATCTGTTCCTAAGTGCCCTCCTGCTGAGAATGGGCCATAGTGATTCATTTCTTAAATTCTAGTCTCCTTTTTACAAAATGTATTCATCTTATTTTTAGATTTATTTTAACTTTCTAAATTGCTCTTACATTTTTGACTCTATCATAGTATTGATGGTTTGGTCTGGTATATAAAACATTAGATTATGTTGATGTGTTTGGGGCATTTGTTTGTTAATTGTTGTTTTAATGGGTTTTTGTTAGCACTCATACACAGGGAATGTATCACCGTACTGTAGTTAATATTTCTTCGTGCAGATTAACTATAATTAGCTAATTATGGTTATAGTTACAGTTATAAAGGGAACTTGGAAATGAAGCCATCAACCCTTTTTATCTCTGTAGTCTGTATGGACCATCAATTTCTGAGCTTTTTGTTAATTCTTCAGCAATGGTAATTAACTTCCCTGGTCTCTGCTTCAGTTGCTGACTCCAGGATCCTGCCTTGACTTCCTCTGTGATAGACCGTAGACCGAGCTGAATGAAGTATACCCTTCCTTACCAAGCCGGTTTTGGTCACAGTGTTTATCACAGCAATAGGAAGGCATAATGAGACAATCCCAGAACTCTGCACACTGCTGCTCCAAGTCTTCATTTTCATGAGGAGGTAGTAAACAAGACAGGATATCCTAGACCTTTAAACTGCATCTTCCTCGCCACTTTTTGAGGGGAACCTAGGAGTTAACTTAGCTTTACTTCTTTTTTTTTTTTTTTTGGTTTTTTGAGACAGGGTTTCTCTGTGTAGCCCTGGCTGTCCTGGAACTCACTCTGTAGACCAGGCTGGCCTCAAACTCAGAAATCCACCTGTCTCTGCCTCCCAAGTGCTGGGATTAAAGGCGTGCGCCACCACTGCCCGGCTAGCTTCACTTCTTCTTTTTTTTTTTTAATTAACAGGGTTTTTTTGTTTTTTTTTTTTAAGATTTATTTATTTATTATATGCAAATACACTGTAGCTGTCTTCAGACACCCCAGAAGAGGGCATCAGATCTCATTAAGGATGGTTGTGAGCCACCATGTGGTTGCTGGGATTTGAACTCAGGACCTCTGGAAGAGCAGTCAGTGCTCTTAACCGCTGAGCCATCTCTCCATCCCCCTTCACTTCTTTTAAAAATCCTCTTAGGTCTTATTTGAAGTGTTGAGGAGAGGCTGAGGAATGGCAGAAGTCCACCCAGAGGTGGGGCAGGATTAGTCTTCAACTCAGAGACCAAGGACTTCTCTTTCCAACTGGAGCATCGGAATAGTTCCATCTCCCAGACTGTGAGAAACAGTCTCCCGTACTTCATAATAAGCACAGTGGAGTCTCAAGAGTAGCAAAAAGAAGACATATCTACTTTCAGTTTGCAGAAACTGGGAGCCAGCCAGTACAGAAGGCAGAAGTGGCTGTGGCTCCTAATCGGCACAGAACGGTGACTGTGTGTCCCAGGTGGCCATTCTTTGCCCTTTTAATTCTCATTGGCTGAGCTCTTTAGAGAAATACAATGTTCCTAGTGCCTTAGTATTGCTCTCTACCCCACTTGCCACCGGATTGGTTCCAGACTCAGCCTTATCTAATGAATATCTCGGAGCATTCGTAATCCCCTCCTCTCTTTGTATATGGGCTCAGTCAAGTAGCAGTCTCCCTGTAACTTTCAACCCTACACACACAGGTGCAAGCCACCAGCTAGGAAAGGTAGGTGCCAGTGCCTCCTGCTTATCTGGATTCTCTGGTGAGATCTGAACACACCTCAGACTGAAAGTGGACCATAACTAGTTCCTCTCACTATGTACCTCCCATTCCTCTCCAACACCCATAGATCTCTCTCAGTACCTCCTCCCACAGCCTCAAGTTCTCTTCTAAAAGACAAGAACTTTCCACTAAGTTCAGTTACTGCTGGCTGACTGTACATGGGTATGGTGCTATCCATTAGAGCACAGGTAACCTTCCAGCGGCCATTCTCTCAAAGAATGATTCTCCCTCAGCCAACCCGCTGTTAGCGGCAACAGTCCTACCGTGACTGGAAGGACCTCGAGAGCTCCTGCCCCATGTATGCTTGAGTTTTAGTTGACTTGATCTGGGCGGGTAATCCCTGCCACCATGAGTTCGTGAGTTCAACAGCCATGTTATTTCCAGAGGACAGTATTACATAGCTCTTCTCCCCACCCTTTGTGTCTTACGTTCCTTCTGTCTGTCTTCTGTGATATTCTCTGAGCCTTGGCAGTGATGGGAGATGTGTTATTTGATAAGGGTGTCTCATTTAGGGGCAGAGAGACAGCTCAGTGGTTATGAGCACTGGCTGCTCTTCTAGAAGACTCAGGTTTGATTCCCAGGACCCACATGGGTTCATAACCATCTATAACTCCAGTTTCAGGGGATCCATTTTCTTCTTTTGGCCTCACACACATGTGAAGATAAAATACCCATACATATTAAATAAGTACATATTCAAGATGCCCCATTTAAGCACTGGTTACTTATTCTCAGTACATATTCAAGATGCCCCATTTAAGCACTGGTTACTTATTCTCAGTTCTGTGGACAGTCATGAATTCCTTCAATGACTGCCGCCTACTGCTACATGAAGGTTCTGCAACCAAGGCTGATTATAAACATAAATTGTTAGAAGGCAGTATGACACCCTGACCAGTTAGCAAAAACAGAATCAGGTTCTGTCTTAGGGCCGATGGTCTCCTCAGCCATGGGCTTTTGATCAGGTTTACAGTGCCAGGCATGAAATAGCCAGCTGTCGGGTAGACCTCACATCCAGCCAGTGGTTGGTTACCTCATACTTGTCGGGCCACTAGTGCACCGGTGGATACATCTCGTCTGGCATGTCAGTATTTTAGCATGTAGGGTCCAACAAGGGGTAAGACCATTGATGTCTTTTCTGCCCCAGTAGCATGCGTAATATCTTCGAGCACCATGAAAGCTAACTAGTAGGGAAAACTCTCCAGTCAGTTTGAGACTTCTCTGTATCTTGCAGCCTGAGTGTGGTGTTTTAGCAATTGGGTCTTATTGTGCTTTGGAGACATCTGGGGCCAGTTACCCAGAGAGAGGTATCCAGTGCCCTACACTGCAGTTTTTGTTTAATAACTCATGTATTGTGGGGGCATCATTGTCCTCCCATGCAGGACACCTCTGTTCAAACTTCTTCTTTTTCTTTTTTACAATCGTATTTTGAAATTATCTTACTAACTAGTGTTTTTATAAGACCATTCCATACATCCTGTGGTAGTTTAAATATGCTTGGCCCAGGGAGTGGCACTATTAGGAGGTGTGGCCTTGTTGGAGGAGGTGTGTCACTGTGGGGGTGGGCTTGGAAGCCAAGCTTCTCCTGTTTGCCTTTGGAACAAGATGCAGACCTCTCAGCTCCTCCAGCCCCATGCCTGCCTGGACAGGGCTCTGCTTCCCACCATGCTGCTGCTGCTGAACTACACCTCTGAACCTCTAAGCCAGCCCTAATAAGAGTTGCCTTGGTCACGGTGTCCACTCACAGCAGTAAACCCTAACTGAGACACACCCTCAGTGTTGGTCAGCCCACCCACTACCCCCCTCTCTCCTCTCCGCCCTGCTCCCTACGCACCCCCTCCCCCGCCTCCTGTCATGCGTGCTCCGCTTTCCATGTAGTCCTGTTTCTGCTCGCATTGTGAGACATGAGATTTCCGTGCAGCTTTTCCTATTCTCCTTTATGTTAACCCTTCTCCATCCCACCTGCTCCTCCTCTCAGCCCCGCCTACCGCTTCTCCTACTTGTCGTCCCCAGAAGAGGCTTTGTACTTTACTGCTTCTACCTGTGCTCCAAGCCAAACCCACGAAGCAAAACATTTGAAACTGGACTCTACATATGACAGTGAACATGTGACATCTGTCTTACTGCACCTGAGTTCCCTCACTAAATATAATAATTTTTTCCATTTCTATCCATTTCTCTGAAGATTTCATGATTTTGTTTCTCTTCACTATTAACATGCAGCCTTGGAAGTGTCCCACATTCCCACTGTCTATCTGTTGATGAACGTGTAGGTAGATTGTGTTTCATAGCTATTCTCAGTAGAGTGGCAGTGAGCGGATGGCTAGTGTGTCTGTAGGAGGATATGAAGACCTTTGGGTGCACGCCCAGGAGAGCAGTAGCTGGGTCCTATGACAGTTCTATTTCTAGCTTCTTTGAGAGTGGTGGCCATAGTTTACGCTCCCGCCAACTGTGTATAAGAGTCCTTTAGCCACATCCATTTGTCATTTGTACCCCTGACGGTGGCCACTCTGACTGGTATGAGACAGAATCTTAATGCAATTTGAACTTCCAATTCCCTGATTTTGAGCACTTTTAAAGCATTTACCTGCTATTTGTAATTCTTTTATGAATTCTGCTCAGTCTCATACCCTGTTTTTACATTGGATTGTTGATTTTCTTAATGTTTTCTTTTCTATGTTCTTTGTGTGTTTTAGCCACTAATCCTGTCAGATGACTAGAGAGCAGTTGTTTACTTGCACTCCGTGGGCTGCCTCTACACTTGTTTGGCAGTTTCCTTTCTGTATAAGTCTCATGAGGCCCCATTTGTCCATTGTTGATCTTCTTGTGCTGTAGGAGTCTGGTTCAGCATTATCAACTGTGTAAGCTGACGCACACTCCTTTTGCCTCTAGCAGTTTCAGGGCATCATGTTTTATGTTGAGGACCTTAAAGCTGAGTTTTGTATAGGGTGGGAATTAAGGAACTGGTTTTACTTTTCTACATATTAAAAGCTAGTTTTCTCAGCACCATTGGTTGAAGATGCTATTGCTTTTTTAATCCCATTGTCTTAGGTATGGTTGCCATTGCTATGCAGAGACACCATGACCAAGGCAATTCTTACAAAGGACAACATTTATCTGGGACTGACTTACTAGTTCTGAGGTTCAGTCCATTATCATCATGGTAGAAAGCGTGGCAGCGTCCAGGCAGGAATGATGCTGGTGGAGCTGAGAGTTCTACATCTTGTTCCAAAGGCAAACAGAAGACTGGCTTTGAGGCTGCTAGGATGAGGGTCTCTTGAAGCCCACGCCCACAGTGACACACTTCCTCCAACAAGGCCACACCTCCTAATAGTGCCACTCCCTGGGCCAAGCATGTTCAAACCACCATACCTGTTGTATGTTTTTGGCATTATTGTTAAAAATTTAGTGGTTGTAGGTGTGTAGACCTATAGCTGGGTCCTCAGTTCTATTCCCTTGGTCTATGCATCTGTTTTTGTGCCAGTATAGCACACTGTTTTTATTACTATGACCCTAGTTCAATTTAAAATTTGATTTGGTAATATGTCCTGTAGTATTCTTTTTTTGTTCAGGACCAGTTTACTTACTCCCAACATGTAAGCTATAGAACATACGAATCTGTATTTACCCTAAGTAGCATAAACAAGAATAACGTCTCTCTTGGCTAGAAACAACTTAAAGGAAGAAGTTACAAGTTTTAAAGCTAAATAGTTGAATGACATTCACAAATCTTTTTAGCTTCATCATCTCCAGGTTTACCTTAAGATAGTTTTTCTTTACTAAATAGTTTTTAGTAAGAAGAATTCTGTAATTTGTTTTGGTTTCTAGTTAATAGTGGTGATATTTATGTTCAATAAGTCTATAGGCCTTAAATACAGAAAAACAAATATGTTAACACCAAAGTGCTGAAGATAAGTTGTTACTGAGAACTCAGTCCTGCGGGGACACGTCTGTCTACCTCCTCCCAAAGGCCAGCGATCATCAAGGAAGGAAGACAGCTGGGAAGATGATAAAAGCCAGAGGTTAAAGAAGAACTGCAAAATGGTGTTTTCCAGGTGTGACAGGATGTTGCCCGCATGACTGTGGTTGCTTGTACAAGATCAAGCCAGTCAGAATTCCAGGCCGGATGGGTAAAGGATGCATGAACCCTAACTCTGGCAGAGGAGATACTGCCAGTTACTGGTTGCTGAGGTAGAGTTAGTTTCTTTCAGGGAAATGGCCCCTGGTAGGTTGCCTACAGTTCAGTGGGTGGCCCCACTATCATGCACATACTGAAAGCACGAGATGGACTTTGTGAGTTTAAAAAAAGAAAGGACATGCAGTTGAAAGGGAAAATGTGCAGTGAAGGAGGATTCTGGGAGAAGATGGTGTGGGGGAACAAAAAGCTGTGATCACAGTACATTGTATGCATGCGGATGGACGGATGGATGGATGGATGGATGGAAGTCTCAAAGTATAAATAAATATATTTTTTTAAAGTAGTAAGAAGGAAGGAAATTTAAAATGTTGATAGCTTATTCAGTTATTTCTTATATTTTAAAGTTCAGAATGATCTAGATATTTAAATAATAATTATAAATATAAGATATATATAAATAGTGTTGAAATTAGAAGGTCTTAGAATATAATTAACTTCCTGTAGAGAAAAGCAGATGTTTAATTCTAACTAATTTCTTACCAAGCATCATGATTTAATGTGACTTAATGACATTAGTGCATAATTATTTTATGCTTCATCTTTCTCATCATTATTTTTCATAGCAAGAAAGTATGAGTATCAACAGCCACAAAGCCAGCCTGACAGTGTGCAGCTCTCGTTGGAATGAAACTTCAGGCTGAGCCACAAACGGGACTGATTGTGACGCAGTACTCGAAACAAGTTCTTCACTCTCTGCTCAATCATGAACAGCATTTAGAAAACTCGGCAGATAAGCTCATGCCACTCATGCCCCTCCCCCAAGCCTGCTTTTGTTGCTTCTTCTGGGACTTTCTACATAAGTGCAAAAGTGCTTAGAAGGAAAATGCTTTGTGACTAGAGATGGGGACTTGTCCTTTTGAGGATCAATGATGTCTTCAGGATACAGTGAAACATACGAGCATGTCTTTGGATGCATAAACCTAGAATTAAGGTCACTTCAGAATATTTTTACAGAGTTAAAACATGGAATTCTGGCTATTGGGGTAGTTTGCTGTCAGGATCTGGTCTATGCTGATATTTAACATTGGTAGCAGACTAATTTGTGTTGCCTCTATGATTCTTCCTGGCTCTTTGAGTGACCTTTACTCCAAGACTTGTATGATATACAAGGATCTTGTAGTCTTTTCTACCCGGTGAAGCTTATCCCATCTGCTACTTGTGGATACTTTCTGTGGCTGGGTTTGTCTCCCTTTAATTGTATTCCCAAAAGTTGTTATTTTGTTTCTGATCCCACATTTCCCTTGCCTCTAGGGCTCCTTGAGGCCATGCTGTTAGGGAGACATTCCTGTCTTGCTGTCCACCCCTTCCTTTCCCATAGTTTCCCTGCCGCTGTTGATGGTTACAGCAGTGTCTTCTGCTGCTTAAAGCCTTGCTGAGAACCCAGCTGCCTTGTATCATTTTTTGCTATACAATGGAAAACCTGGTGTTTTGCGTTTATTCATGTAAAATCTGTTTGGAGATAATGGCAGAAGCAAGTTGAAACTCAAACTGAAAGACACAGTCCTGCTGCTGTGATGAACGCAAGGGCCTCTAGAGATCCAGACCAAAGGGAGACAGCACAGGGGGAAGTGAGCCACAGGAAAACCCGTCATAGTCTGCTTTAAGTGTTACAGAGTTAACGGGTGATCCCTGAACTATGCTTCTATAAGGCAGACCACCTGCAGCATGCTAGAAAGCAGACAGCTAAAAGCCAAGCACTCACTGAGAAGCCTTCAGCTGTGGCCTGCCACAACATTATAGTTTGATTCCCGCCAATCGGATTGTTCAATAGAATAAAAGTCAATACTCCAGCAGACGTTAACAAAGCCAAGGGACTCTGCACTATATTGTTCTTCATGGCCTAGATAAAACAAGTAGCAAGAATCAGAAGAACAGGAGAATGAGACCCATGGTCAAGAGGAAAAGCTGGCCAATGTTAAAGAGAAAAAGCTGTCAATATAAATGGGATTTCACAAATGTCCCATATGTGAAATCAACAAGGACCTAAATGCAGCTGCTTCTAGCATGGTAGGATTAGGATTGGAGTAACAGCCCAGGAACTGAAGAAATCTAGTGATATTAGTGGTCCAATCTTCAGGTGTACTAGCATTAACTCAGGTTTAAATAGAGGAAGATTTGGGACAGAAGCAGTCTCAACTCCTGCACATACATGTACATACACCCTATGCATGCACACACACATACACAAGATTAGAAAAGCAGTTTCTTTTAGAAAAAAAATCCAGGTTAAATAAAAAGACCTAGAGGTCTGTAGGTACATAGAAGATTCAGGAGCGTGAGCTGGGACCAGATAGACTTCTGTCTAAATATCAATGATCTCTTCCAGACATGCTTTGTGTCTCATGGTTCACTTGAGAAACTGTAATCAGTATTAACTACTCAAAACACAGATCCCATAAGAGTGGTTTCTATTGTTTTTGTATTTTCTTATAGTTAGTGTTTTCAATTATGTTAAAAACATTACCAAGATACAGGCCATAGGAGAAAAATATCTGTGATAATTAAAAGAGGAGTTCTTTACTTTGAATACATAAAGTAGCAGAACTATGTTTGTAAACCACACCAGCCACTGAGCCATTTCAGCCTTCTAGCCTGTCGCCATTCCTTTTTGTCGTCATAGTTTCACAGAAACACTTTGGCCAGGAACCGCCGGTGGCCACACCGTGCTGGTACTCTGGTAGATGACTCTCACTATCCTTTCTGCCTTCCATTATGGTCTCTCAGGCCTCTCAGTCCTGTGCAGTCTGCTTGGTGAAGCGCCTCCTTCCACCCAACTCCATTCCCTGGCAACTCCATCTCTGGTGCACATTTAAGGCCCCCTAGCCCTCTCATTCCCATGTTTCCAGGCTTTTCTTTGTCCTGTTTCAGCTTGCTTGTAGGGATCTCGCCTCTCACCACACCTCCGCTGCCTTGAGACTGATTCCTAGTGCAGACATAATTCCTCTAACGTGTTCCACAGCCCCTCTCAGCCCTTTCTCCTCTCTCCTCTCCATTTCTTTCTGCGACTAGCAGAAGCTCTCCACCAAGGATCCCCCAGTCACCACACTTGCCTCAGCTTCAGAGAGGGCAAGAGGAACCATGGACAGAACAGCCACCCAGCAAAGACAAGATCCGATAGCAACACCAAGAAACACTTCATAACTTCAGATGCCTAGACTCTGCAAAAACATAAACAGCCAAGATCACTGGCCTCCACTACAACCCAATAAAGCACAAGATGGATTTCAAAAAAACAACTATGAATATGTTTAAGAGCCTTATAGAGGATGTGAACACATGCCTCAATGCAGACTATGAAAACACAAAGAAATAGTTGAACAAAATAATGAAAACAGTTTAAGACATGAAAGTAGAAATGGAATCACTGCCTTAGTGTTTCTATTGCTGTGGTGAAACACTGTGATAGAAGCAACTTGGGGAGAAAGGGATTTGGTTTACATACCACAGTCCATCAAGGGGAGCCAAGTCAGGAACTCCAGCAGGGCAGGAACCTAGAGGCAGGAGCTGATACACAGGCTATGGAGGGGTGCTGCTTACAGGCTTGTTTCTTTTGGTTTGCCCAACCTGCTTTCTTATAGAAGCAGGACCACCAGCTGAGGGATGGCACACCCCACAATGGCCTGAGCAGAAAATACCCTACAACCACAATGGCCAGCCTTCAATCCAATCTTATGGAGGCATTTTCTCAGTTAAGACTCCCTCCTCTAATGGTGATAGCTTGTGTCAAGTTGACCTAAATCTAGCCAGCATAATCACCAAAGAAAAACCACACTGACATAAAACTAGAGATGAAACTGTTAGGAGGTAAGAAACCTCATGAACAGATTATAAAACATGGAAGAGAGAAACAGGTATTGGAGATACCTGATAGCTTAGTCAAAGAAAATGCTAAATCTATAATAATCTGGACACTATGAAAAGACCAAATCTACAGAGAGTAGGAATACAGGACAGAGAAAAACAAAACAACAATAACAACAAAAAACAAAAACAAAAAAAAGATCAAAGGCCCAGAAAATATTTTCAACAAAATCATAGAAGAAAAATTTCCCAACCTTAAGAAAGAGGTGCCTATCAAAGTACAAGAAACATATAGCCCATCAAATACGCAGGACCAGAAAAGAAATTTTAAACAACACATAATAAAACACGAAATGTACAGAACATGGGAAGACTTAAAAGTTGTAAGGAAAAACAGATCAAGTAAAACATAAGGGTAGGCCCATTTAAATAACACCTGACATCTCAGTGGAGACTAAAAACCAGAAGGGACTGGCCCGGTGTCTACAAACTGAGAGACTATGGAAGCCAACCTAGACTACTGTGCCCAGAAGAACTATCAATAATAATAAATGGAGAAACATTCCATGATAAAACCAAATTTAAGCAGTATCTATACCAATCAAGCTCTACAGAAGGAACTAAAAGAAAACCATCTATCTGAAGCGGTTGGCCACGCCCAGGAAAACACAAGAAATAAGTCATCTTGACTAATAAAAGCAGGGACCCACATCATAACAAACCACAAGAATTAATAAACAATGCTCATTGATAGCTTTCGATATTAATGATCTCTTTTTTTTATTTTATATTTTTTTGGTTTTTTTTGAGACAGGGTTTCTCTGTGTAGCCCTGGCTGTCCTGGAACTCACTCTGTAGATCAGGCTGGCCTCGAACTCAGAAATCCACCTGCCTCTGCCTCCCAAGTGCTGGGATTAAAGGCGTGAGCCACCACTGCCCGGCTGATATTAATGATCTCAATTGCCCCAGTAAAAAGACAGACTAGCATATTGGACTAGACAGCTGTGACCATCTTTCTGCTGCATTCAAGAAACACACCTCACCACCCTTAATAGACATCACCTCACAGTAAAAGGTATTCCAAGCAAATGGACCCGTCTTAGTTACCTTCCTGTTGTTGTGAAAAGACATCATGACCCAGGCAACTTATGAAATAAAGTGTTTAATTGGGGCCTGGCTTACAGTTTCAGAAAGTTAAATCCATGGTCATCATGGAGACCATGGCAGCAAGCGGGCATGGTTCTGGAGCAGTAGCTGAGAGCTTACATTTGGTTCACAAGCAGGAGACACAGTGGAGTGGGAGGATCTGGCCTGGGCTTTTGAAAGCTCAAAGACCACACTCAGTGGCACATCTCTTCCAACAAGGTCACACCTCATCACCCTACCAGTTCACCAATGGAGAACCAAACATTCAAATGTATGAGCCCGAGGGAGGGATTCTCATTCAAACCACCACATTCCACTCCCTGCACCCCATAAGCTTGTTTCTCTTGGTTTGCCCAATCTGTTTTCTTATAGAACCCAGGACCACCAGCCCAGGGACGGCACCTCCCACAATGGGCTGAGCCCTCCCCCATCAATCACCAATTAAGAAAATGCCTTAGAAGCTTGCCTATGGGGGTATTTTCTCAACTGAGGCTCCCTCCTCTCTGATGACTCTAACTTGTGTCAAGTTGACATAAAACTTGCAGCACAGTCACTAAAGACAAATGAAACTGACATAAAAATGGAGTCTACAGAGGCCATTTTCATCCAAACCACCCCAGACCTTCACTTGGCACAAGGTATGCTTTGGATATGGCTTAAGTGTGTTCCCTCAAGGTTCACATGCTGAAGTGTTGGTCTCTACAGTGGTGGAATTAGGGAGTGGTCAGATTTTTTAAGGTGTGGAGCCTAGTGGAAATTCCTTAGATAATTTGAGGCCATGCCCTTGTAAGGGAAGGGTTGATGAGGTTCCAGCCTCTTTGGGGCTTCCTATTTGAAGACATAAACTCTTTCTCTTACTTGTTCCTGCTATTCACCATTAGGCCCCCATGACATTGGGCAGTCAGCCTCTACAACTGGGAGCTAAATAAACCTTCTTTCTTTATAATGTTACCCTGACTCAGCTATTCAATGGCAGTAATCAATCAAACAAACAAACAAATAAAAAAAAAAAAAAAAAAAACAAGGGCCAGGGAGATCTAAGAGTACTTGATCTGCAAATGGGAGGTATGGAGTTTAATCCCTTGCACCCATGTGGCCTTGCTTTTTATACCCTATTGCTCTGGAGAATGGGGGAGGCAGAGATAAGAGAACTGTTGTAGCTTATTGGCTGCTAACACAGTTTCATGTTCAGTGAGAGACCCTGTCTCAAAGGAATAAAGAGTGAAATAGCAGGCCACCTGACATCTTCCCCTAGCCTTCCAGGCCTGTAAGCACACATACATGTGTACATACCTGTGCACACACAACCATTCATAAACACATACAATGCATAAACTACATTTTCTACTGCTTGTAATGGGGAAAGATGGAAGAGAAAGAGCAGATGAGTGTCTGAACATGGTTCTCTCCTTCACAGTGGACAGTAGAGAGGCATTAGTGGGAAGAGTCTTCGCTAACATTCTAGTCTTAACATTTCCTAGCCTGGAGGTCAGACTTCACAGACTCTGCTGTAGGCTGGATCTAACGTGTCTATTAAAGGCCCGTATGTTCAATAAAGGCCTTGCCCCAGCTTCACACTGTTGGAAGATGGTGGGAACTTCAGGTGGTGGCGTTGGGTGGGAAGTTTTACTTCATTCTGAGTTTTCCCATAAGAAGATTGCAGGTCCCTGCTCTCTTTCTTGTTCTCATTTGTGCACTAATCAGGAAGTGTTCCTACCCCATGTAAAATTACAGGGTCAAATGGTTAGGGCCACAAACCCAAACCTTACAGTTTTTAATCCTAGGGATTTTGTTACAGTATCAGAGAAAGGAGATAGTCTTCACTTAGTCATATGTGAATAATAACATTTACATGTGTGGTGATTAGGATTAACCGAAGTGATGTACACATCATGCATGCATATAATAAACACTCATATGAATACAAGTCACAGGACTTTTTAGCACATGTGAGACTGTTTCAATGCTCAGCAATCAAAAAAGCTTTAGATCCAAACTCAGGGGTCTAGGCACTTGGGAGAAAGGTAACTACATACATGAGAAAGGCTTAGGTCCTTCCCTAATTGTAGGTTTGCTGAAAATGCTTATTTGTTCATTCAACCTACAAATGTGATAACTCTACTAAATCAGATTATCCCCTCATTCATGTAAGTAGAAAAACTCCAACATAAAATAGCACTTATGGCACCGGTGAAGTCTTCTAGCCCAGCTCTGACATCATTTACCAGCTCTGACATCATTTTCCAGCTTGCTGATGTAACATCCAGTTCATCTTCTACAAGTCTCCCCACCCTACCAGTGGTGTGGACTCTACCTCAAACCAGAGAGGCATCCCTGCCCTCTGGCAGCTTCAAAGCCTTCATTTCTGATGTCAGATATGTTGAACTTGTCAAATCCTTGGAACTATATTGCTGTACCAGAATATACCAGACGTGTATCGCCTAATTGCAAGGGTCTTATTTCCCAAGCTGGCTTATTTATGGCAGTGGCTTTAACTCTGAAGTCTTTTCTTTCTTTTTCTTTTCTTCAAGATTTATTTATTTCATATACGTGAGTACACTGTAGCTCTCTTCAGACACACCAGAAGAGGGCATCTGATCCCATCACAGATGGTTGTGAGCCACCATGTTGTTGGGAATTGAACTCAGGACCTCTGCAAGAGCAGTCAGTGCTCTTAACCGCTGAGCCATCTCTCCAGCCCAACTCTGAAGTCTTTAAAACTGTTGTACTGATGATGAAAACATGTTTTAAGAGCAAGCCAAATTCTATGAAAACATCTGAGGCGTGTTTGTGCACTGACCATGACACATTTTAGAGGCACAAGGATGCAGTGAGAGACCAGCATCTTCCTAACGTAGAGTTGCTGCTATGGCTTTCCCCAGAGTTGATGCAATGTCTGTAATCCACTGTGGAAACAAGAGTGACCCAAAGTCACTGATACGATTTAACCGAGTTATTCAAATCTGCTTTTTAATATTTAAAAGAATGTGCTTTTCAAAGCCTCTTCTGAGCTGTGAGAGATGGCTCTGTGGTTAAGAGCACTGGCTGCTCTTGCAGAAGACCCAGATTCAATTTTCCTTGATTATCTGTAACTCCAGTTCCAGGGCATCCAACATTGTCTTCCGGTCTCCTCGGGCCCCAGGCACACAAGGTACACAAATGTCCACGCAGGCAAAACACTCAAACACATGATAAATAAATAAATCTTGGGGAAAAGAAGAGGCTTGTCTGGACACTATTTTGATTAAAAGGGTCCCAGATTCTTCTGTGAAAGAAGAGTGTGGTTTTGTTGGGTGGAGATATGGAATGACAAGGGCAAAATAATAAATAACTCTTAAAATACCTTCATTTTCTTTTAATATGTACTTTAAAAATACAACTTTAGAGGAATTTCATCACAAACTTGCACAAATCCCTTTACAAGTACACACACACACACACACACACACACACACACAATCAGAAAACAGACTTTAAACTCAAAATACTGTAAATTACACATATATTCCCACATTCTGGAAAATAAAATTCTCAGAAATAATGCCTTATAAAATATGCTTAGTTGTTACTGAAGATAATTTTTGAAGATTTCAAGATTATCTATGGGGAAGTTGGATAAGAACTCAAACAAGGCATGTGTCTGGAGGGAGAAGCTAGTGCAGAGGCCATGGAGGGGTGCTCCTTACTGCCTTGCTCCCCATAGTTTTGCTCAGCCTGCTTTCTTAGAGAACCCAGGACCACCAGCCCAGAGATGGCTCCACCCACAATGGGCTGGGTCATCTCCCGTCAACCACTAATTAAGAAAATGTCTGACAGCCCGATCTTATGGAGGTGTTGTCTTCATTAAGATTCCCTCCTCTCAGATGACTCTAACTTGTGTCAATAATAATTATCTGAGTAATAAAACTTGGGTAATGAAAATTATCTGATATAGTGGGTAAAAAGTGGGGGTGGGGGAAAAGATTAAACAAACCTGAAGATGTATGCAAAAGTCATATAGAAACATGCTATTTTATACTTGTAGCTAACTAGAAAACAGAATAATAATTTAAATAGTTTGTACAGAGGTATCCTGTATGGTTGGACAATGCTTCTCCCAGACACTAAAGGAATTTTAAGTGAAAAATCCCATCTTTCCCTGTGTATTCTTGGCCAGAGAGACCACAGAAGCTTCCAAATACTGGCTATTGTGTCCTTGGTTTCCATCGGAACTACGTGGTAAGATGCTATTGCTAAAGTTACTGCACCCTTTGGACACAGGACAGAGAAAACAGGACGTAACTGTGCTCTGGCTTCTTGCTCGCTGGTGGTCATAATGCCAGAGGGTGCTACGTAGGAGTCAGAGGAGAAAAGCCATCAAAGGTCTTATGCAGATGTGGGTCCAGATGTAGATGCTTCAGTACGCACCTCCCAGGCAAGGTGAGACCAGTGATGTAATGGTAGCACAAGTATTGGAGTGGGGAGAATCAATTGTTTTCTGATTGCATTTGAGAACTGCAGCACAGGAAGGAAAGCAAGCCTAGTACTGTGAACCTGGACAAAAGCCTACGGTGGAGGAAACAGCCCTGGGGGGATGGGGAGCCCTGCAACGGATGTTTTGTTAAGTGAACACATAGTCCATTTACCTTCTAAATAGTTTTGCTTTTATCCATAGACTAGTGCTTTTAGCTTTGGTTAGAGGAGCCACCTTTTGTACTGGGTGACAGTGCACAGACTCACAACTGGTCAGTGGATGGAGAGAATGTGACTGCTGAATACTCACTCGGCTTTAAGTAGCACACACATATAAACCTTGTACAGGTTATGGCTATGACTGCTGTGTGTTCGTGATTGCAACAGCCATGTCATATCCAGGAGACAGCGTTTCATGGCACTCTTCCTGGTCCTCTGACATCTGTAGCCTTTCCACTGCCTCTTATGTCCCCCAGACCTTGGAGAGGGCATTCATAGCTTACAAGACTATGTTTATATCCCCAGTATGAGTGTGATGGTTTGCATATGCTCTGCCCAGGGAGTGGCACTATTAGAAGGTGTGGCCCTGTTGGAGTACGTGTGTCACTGTGAGTGTGGGCTATAAGACCCTCATCCTAGCTGCTTGGAAGCCAGTCTTCCACTGCAGCCTTCAGATGAAGATGTAGAACTCTCAGCTCCTCCTGCATCAGGCCTGCCTGGATGTTGTCATGTTCTTAAGGATAGTGGGTTGAACCCCTGAACCTGTAAGTCAGCCCCAATTAAATGTTGTCCTTATAAGAGTCGCCTTGGTCATGGTGTCTGTTCACAGTGGTAAAACCCTAAGACAATGAAAAATATTAATTTACTTCTATCTTTATTTTATAGATGAGAAAACAGAAATCCAACATAATTAGTGGTGAGCCATGATTAAAATCTCTATCTTTCTCTGGACTTTTCTCCATACTTACCATGCTAGACATACAGCTATGAATTGCATAACTTCATGCCCCAAATCTCACAGGATTTGATTTTGTTATAAGAAATTGTGGAGGATTTCACAGCGGACTCAAGTTTCTAGAGAACTTCTCAGGCAACTTTGAAAAGACATTAGCTGACATTCTTCAAACACAGGACTGACACAAGGGAGAGTCCAACATGGATGCGGACATGAGGCCTCACCCTACTGTAAAGAGTTTCTTTCATTCACAGAAAACAAACAAAACTTCTCAATGGTTATATCCTACCATCACCAGTCAGTAGTAGCTGAGGCTGGACACAAAAGGGCTAGGTAGGTTCCCTCTGAACATCCCTGACCCACACAAAGGAATCTTTAGGCTTTAGGTTCCATCTCCAGCCATGTACTTTAATGTCTCATCAGTAAAAGTAGATAATACTTTTTTTTTTTTTTTTTGGGCATGGAGAAATCCAAAAATTATTTTACATGAAAGAGATTTTAAAATGAGAGCATTCAGTTAAATGTCTCAGGAAATGCTAATCGTCGAAGCTATCATTTTCCCTGGGGGATGAGGATTTGATTTCAGGGATAAAGAACTCAAAGGCTGAAAGATGTGATTATTGTCAAAAGGTCAGAAATATTTGAGGCTTTGAAAAGGACCCACGAAAGATGTGAGAGAACGCTATTGTCTCCATCCAACGGGAAGGGTCAAGTTCATGGGAAAAGTCAAGTGAAAAGTCAAATCATGTTTTATGTGAAACATAGACCTTGTAGGTACTCATCAGGGGAAATTACACACCAAGAGGGTAGTTCAAAGAAAAACTCATTACCACTGCTGCAAAGGCACAGAGCTGCAAATACATGGCAACCTTAACTGTCCTTTGGTTTTTCAATAAGCAGTCAACAGCTTTTGCAGGCTATAATCTAGTTCTTAAGGGCCTACACTTACAATTGCGCTGTGGATGAGGCCATCTGCCCACAAACTGTAGAATTGTGTAATGTTTTCCACAAATGTTAGGTTCACAGTTCATTAGAAAGATCGTGAATCCTGTGCCAGGCATCTCTTTCATGTGCTGTTTGCTCTACAGCGGCGTCAGCTAGCTGAACTCAGCCCCGTGCCCTGTGGAACACCACCTGATTTTGTGCATGGTTTGCCTGTGCCCTGTGCACTTTTCCTAAATTGGCTCGCTAACCTGGATCTGTCCTCCCTTCCACACAAACACTTTGGGTAGTCCCACTGTTATCCTCCCCCTCAGGCATCTCAGGTTCAATGGCCCTCAGCTCTGTGCTTCCGGTTTGCTGTTTCGTTTAAAGGCAGAGTTGGCTACCTAAGGGTAGCTCTTCCTGACATTCTCATGAATGTTTCTCGACTCTGTTCTCTTCTTCCTTCTCCCCATGGACATTTCTTTGCCTCCTCCCTTGTTCGTTATCCTTAGTCCTCTTGTCTTGCGCTGGTTCTGTGCAGACTCCACCTGTCCAGTGGTTCCTCTTTGCCTACAGGAATAAGCTAAGCTCTTTTAGGCAGTAGTGAAGGAGTCTGATTTCTCCATCATCTTGACTTAACTCTTTCATTCCACCGAGGCAGGATGTTAGCCTGGGAACTTTACCACACAGTCTTCAGGCTCTTTATCTGTTACACAAACCGGAAGTACCCTCCTCCGGCCTAACTTCCTTACTTTTGTCTGGCTAGCTGCTAAGCTAATCCCCAGCGACACAGTGCAGGTATGCGTCCTTTCTAGGAGGGTCTCTCACCTCTCTTTGTGTCAGGTAGGTCCCCTCTACACAGCCTTAGCATCCATGTGCCCCACAGCCACACATTGTCTTTGCCTTGGGGAACGGTAGTTGCCAAAAGGAAGTCAAACTTTCTACTGAAGGTTTGGCGCAAGGCTGATTGACCGATTAAACGTTTTCTTGACGTTTGGAATGCTGCAAGTCCAGAGACAAATTTTTCCGGGGTCACTGTATGCTTCTTAATGACCATGCACTACCTTCTTCTGGACCCGCCCTAACATCTTTGTGACCTTTAAGTAAATCCTTTGGAATGTACAGAGAGCTACTTTCCTACCAACCAAAAAGCTAAGAGTGTCGGCAGATGGCAACTGAGGCCTGAGGCAGAGGTGTTCTCCCACTTTCCTTTAACCTGAGTACATAAAGTTTCCACTAATAAATTTAAAAAGTATCTTGATTCATGGCTGTCTTTGTTCCGTCACTATAAAAATTTTGTCAAACAGCTTCTCCATTGAACATACAGTTTGGGGTAATGTCAATTTGCATTCCATGGCCACGGTTACTCATATTTGACTCCAGGAAAATATGTCTCATCCCATTTGAGGTGAGAGTTGTGTTTTTTGTATCAATGCTTTGTTAATGATCTCTGGACACATCACTTATACACTTATTTTTCGGCAGATCCTTTCTATCCAATAAATGCTCTTTTAAAATGTCTAAAGTATGCATTGAATGATAAATAATCTAAATTTGTCTTTCTGGTTCCCAAGTGTTTTTGTTTGAATAAGAAGTGCCCCCCATAGGCTCATGTGATTGAACACTCAGTCCCCACTCAGTGCTTCTGTTGGTAGAGGAGGTTATGGGATACTTTGGAGGTACAGCCTTGCTGGAGAAAGTCACTGGAGATAGACTTCACCCCACTTGCCGCTCAGAATCAGCTTTCTGCCATGAATAGAGATGTAATCCCCCACTGCTCCTCCCTCCTGCTCCTCTCCTCCAGTTGGGAACTCTCCTGCTGGTCCTCCCTCCTGCTCCATGGCCTCCTCTCCTTCCACTGGGAACTCTCCTGCTGGTCCTCCCTCCTGTTCCATGGCCTCCTCTCCTCCCACTGGGAACTCTCCTGCTGGACCCCTATATTAACACAAACTGCTTTTCCCTCCAGTTTGTTGTTGGCCACCGAGAAGTAACTAATGTACCAGTAACTATTCCCAAGACAAATAGCCCCAACATGGCACACCTATCCCAGCAAGGAACCATTGCTACTCCCCTTTAGGTGTGATGACTCCCATAACCAGGCAAGCAACGGTCCTGCAATATATGCTGGTGTTGTGGAGCAATGATAAGAAATAAAAATGTAATGGAAGGACTCAAGAAATGGGACTGTGTTTATGGTCTTCAGCCCCGACCTCTAAAGGACACTGTTGAATTGCAGAAAATTGATTTTTTTTTCTCTTCGTATTTCATCTCATGCTTCATATTTCATAAATGGCATTAGCTCAATCTGATAATTTGTTCAGGGATAAGAAATAATGAATGATGACTGAGGGTACCCTAAAGTCCTATGTTAGGTGTGGTGTCACTCCCTAGAACAGTGAGGTTATGTCTCATTGCTAGGTACATTGGTGACACATTGGAAACACGGAAATCCCAGGATAGCGAAAACAATCTTGAATAACGTAAGAACCGTGGGCGGTATCGCTATCCTTCATTTTGAGCTGTACTACAGAGCTATCACAATAAAAATCACATGGAACTGTCAAAAACCCAAACACATTGATCAATGGAATAGAGCCGAAGACCCAAACATAAATCCACACACCTAGGGGCACCTGATTTCTGATAAAGAAACCAGAAACACATATGGGGGGGGGGGGGAACAACTTCAAAAAAATGGTGCTGGCCAATCTGGATTGTCTGCATGAAGAGAAGTCCAAATATCATCCTGCACAAAACTCAACTCCAAATGGACCAAAGACATCAATATAAAACCAGATACACGAAACCTGATGGAGAAATGAGGAACAGCCTTCTGAAACAGAATGAAGGATGGCTGGATCAGATCCTGGGAGGAGAGATACGTTGAATCGGATTCTTTCTTTCACCTATTATTCCGGTTCTAGTTTTGTTAACTTTTAATCTTTGGTCCCTGATTGTTTAATATTCTAGTTCACTTTGTGTCTTTCTGCCCAGAGTCTCTTAAACTCTAGATGGTCCTGACCATGAAGATGCATGTTGAATCTGAGCTCTACCATAGGCTGGTATATCAAACTGACCTCTAAATTCAGACTCTAAATCATGACTCTACCTGTACATCAGTGCAACTCCCTCGGAGCTCATCAGAGACGTTTCTTAGTGCAATGAACAGAGATTAAGGAAGAAAACAACACCTGGTAAAAATGCAGGGAATGAACGTCTGTGCAGTGCTCAGCCATAAATGGGATAACTGCATCACACACCTTAGCCCAAGGCTCAGGGCCTATTGCAGAAAAGGAGGCAGAAATATCGTAAGAAGGACAGAAGCAAAACAGTATCTTTGAACACCAGGTGACTTCTGCACTCATGAACTCATGCAGCTGCCTTTGCCTGTACAATACCTGCACAAGCTCAAATCAATCAACATTTTACACTTGGCTGAGGAGCCATAGACAGTTGATGGCTTCTGAGACAGAAATAGTCAAATTTCTTTAGGGTTTGGCTCCAGTATGTTGAGCATGTTCTAGTCGATGGCCTCAAACCCTTGAGCATGTAAGCAGCACAAACTGGAATTAGTGGGGGGAGACATGAAGTTGTGAGGGGTTGGACTGGGCGGTGGATCTTGGTGGAGGTAATGTGATCAAAAGACCTTGTATGTATGTATGAAAATCTCAAAAATGAATAAAATATTTAGAAGAATATACTTGTACATATATATGCATATATTAAGCAAAAAACTATGTTTTCCTTCCTCTATTTCTTGGCCATGTGATGTAATACCAACTTAGATGTTTTGAGTGGTAAGTGTTGTAAATATACATTATGGCATTGAAGTTAGAGAATGCAAAAAGACTAAGCATTCCTCAAAGGAGTTTGCTAGTCTTCTGAGAAGAAAATATTCTGTTTGCATTGTACGTGGGATAGATCATATTGGACAGAATTATGACTTTGAAACCCAAGCATGTTATAAGACGATGTGATTGGGTATCGAGTTCACAAGGGATAGACCTATGATGATAATCTTGGTTGTCTACTCGACTGAATCTGGAATCAGCTAAAGGAAAACCATAGGGCAAACTTGGGAGGCTTGATCAGGTTATTGGAAATGGGAAGACATACCATAAATGTGGGAGGCACCTTCTGGAGGTATAAGGAAAAAACACCTGTTGTGTTGTTGTTGTTGTTTGGTTGGTTGTTTGGTTGTTTGGTTGTTTGGTTGGTTTGTGCCTGCTTGCTTTCATTCTTGCTGGCAAGTTACTCTATTCTGTTGCTGCTACTGATATTGCTGCAGTCATTCCCTGATTTCAGAACTCAACTTTACCAGGCTTCCAATACAGATTAAAGGCCAGTGGATTTCTAAGAATCCTCCAAACCTTTGGTGCTAGATTGGAACTGCAGAGGCACCTAGCCTTATGGTTTGAGCAGCTCCACAAGCAGCTTTTAACCTCTGTAAAGACATCCATTGCTGGGCTACCCAAACTATACTGTGTAAGCAAACCCAATATTGCTTCTTTTCACATATATTCATCCTGTCTGTTCTATTCCTCTCAAGAACATGACTAATACAATCACCAAAGTGTGTGTGTGTGTGTGTGTGTGTGTGTGTGTGTGTCTGTCTGTCTGTCTGTCTGTCTGTCTGTCTGTCTGTCTGTCTAAAACAGAACGTTCAGGGTACTCACTTGCTCAAGATTCACCTGGAAAAGTTGAATGTTGTCATATTCTAGGTTCCTAACACATTAGGTGGATTTTAGCAATGTTGATTCTGGACAGAATTTTGCTGTAGTCAAACAGATAGGAACTAAGTTGGTTCCTACCCATGGGAATTAGCTTAGAGCAGCGGTTCTCAACCTTCTTATGCTGTGACCCTGTAATATAATTCCTCATGTTGTGGTGACACCCCCTAACCATAAAATAATGTTTATTGCTACTTCATTACTATAATTTTGTTACTGTTATGAATCATAATATAAATATCTGTGTTTTTCAATGATCTTAGGTGACCCCTGTGAAAGGATCATTTGACGACCCCCCCCAAAGGGGCCTCAGCCCACAGGTTGAGAACCACTGGCTTAGAGGCTGATGCATCCTTAGAGTCTTTCCTATTGCAATGTTTCCGTGAAGATTTCTCAGTGCATTGAGAAGCCCTTGTTGACCACTTCCTCTAATTCTGTGTGGTTTGTGTTGGACAGCCTATGGATAGGTACATAGCTGAGTATAATCACACCCTTATCTGGTTTGCAAACCTTCCAGAAGGGTTTCTATAGCTCCTCGATGCCAATCAAGGCACTTAATTTGTATAGAAAATTCATTAAAATTTGATTCATGTTTTTCTTCCTTTAAGAGAAATGATTAGCTAATCGTAGCTTGGGTTGCTCAAACAGGGCCCAATTACTAGGTGTGTGACTCAGCTCCGTGTGAGAGTTGGGGTGAGTGCTGAAGGCTCAGGGATAAGAAGGCAGACTCCCTCGGCTGGGTCATACCCTGGGGCTTGCTGGCCTGGCCTCAAGTTTATCCTTAACGATTTCTTTTCTCTAATATCTCGTCCCTTGCATTTCATTAGCCCTGAGAGGGTGGAGTCTCAGATGTTTTACTGTAAGGTGTATGAGCGGTCAAACCTTAGACTCCTCTTCTTCCTTCTGAAGTCAGTTTATGATGGAAAGATGACATTGGGTCGTTTTCATAAGCTCCTTCTACAGACCTACAGGAGCTGGCTAGCCCTTAGCTACAGTGAGACGTCTTTAGGTCACTAGGAGTGTGCACCTCAAAGCAGATGGTGAGACCCAGATCTCTTGCTTCCCGGCTGTGAGGTGAGGAGTTCACCACACACTCACACAGCGACAGGGCTGAAAGCCAATATTGTCTCGTGTGGGTAAGGAGGGGTTTTGGCAGAGCCAACTGTTGAGAGAAGGATTTTGTGGTCTCTTTCTACCCCATGTGTCCCCTTTCCACTCTCTTTAAGCTGACATTTAAGACACTGTTGCACAGTCTGCTTGGGATAAGACTTTGTGTGACAACCAGAAGGATTTCTTTGTGATTAGAGCTGTCTGTGATGATATTGATGATACCTGATGTGTCAAAGACCCTTGCTTCAGCAGAACATGTCAAAGGTTCAGGGCTACTTACAGCCCTGAACTAGGAAAAAGGATTGGAGTTGCTTGAGAAACTCCCACCTGGTAGACTTACGTTGTGGGTTAGACATATGATTCTCAACTTCCCTAATGCTGTGACCTTTAACACTGTTCCTCATGTTGGGGTGATCCCCCTCCCCAACAATAAAATTATTTTTGTTGCTACTTCATAACTATAATTTTGCCACTGTTATGAATTGTAATGTAAATATCTGTGTTTTTCAGGGGTCTGAGGTGACCCCTGTGAAAACATCATTTGTCACCCTCCCCAAAGGGGTCGGTCGCAGCCCATGAGTTGAGAACCACTGGCTTAGAGGCTGCTGCATCTTTAGAACTGCCCTTCCTGTTGCAAGGTTTCCATGAAGAATTCCCAGTGCCTTGGGAAGCCCCGTTGACTGCCTCCTCTAATTCCATCTAACTGGTTGAGGTGTGGACATGGAATGACCATCCCTTATCACTGCTTAGATTGGGTAATCACTTGTAGATACCAGCTTATTGAGTGTAATTGAAGAGGAAGCCATTCCTATTAGATTCTTACCTCCCAATCCTTGTTAAACCATACCTGTTAATCAATGCCCTTATAACCTCAAGCCTTAATGGAACACATCTTGAGTAAGATGCAGATAGGTGAGACTTGGAAACTGTCCCCCGCTTTGCTATTGACCTTATTTATTTATTTATTTATTTATTTATTTATTTATTTATTTATGTATTTATTTATTTTGGTTTTTCGAGACAGGGTTTCTCTGTGTAGCCCTGGCTGTCCTGGAACTCACTCTGTAGACCAGGCTGACCTCGAACTCAGAAATCCGCCTGCCTCTGCCTCCCAAGTGCTGGGATTAAAGGCGTGCGCCACCACTGCCCGGCTCTTGATCTCATTTCTTTAGTCCTGTTTTTCTTTCTTTTTTTTTTACTTTTTATTTTTTGATACTTTATTTACATTTCAAATGTTTCCCCCTTTCCAGGTCTCCACTTTGGAAACCCCCTATCCCCTCCCCCATCCCCTTGCCTCTATGAGGGTATTCTCCCACCCACCAACTCGCCCATCCACTCCCATCTTCCCACCTTGGCATTCCCCTATACTGGGGTCTCTAACACCCTCAGGCCTAAGGGCCTCTCCTCCTCCTGATGGCCAACAAGGCCCTCCTCTGCCACATATGTGGTCCGAACCATGGGTTCCTCCATGTGTATTCTTTGGTTGGTGGTCCAGTCTCTGGGAGCATGGGGGGGGGGGTTCAGGCCAGTTGACACTGTTGCTCCTTCCATGGGGCTGCAAACTCCCTCAGCTCCTTCAGTCCCTTCTCCAACTCCTCCATCTGGGACCTCACACTCAGTCCAATGGTTACTGTGAAGTGAAACTTGGGTATTCCGAATTTTTGGGCTAATATCCACTTATCAGCGAGTACATAGCATGTTCGTTCTTTTGTGACTAAGTTACCTCACTCAGGATGACAGGCTGAGAAAGAAATTAGGGAAATCACACCCTTCACAATCATCACAAACAATATAAAGTATCTTGGTGTGACTCTAATCAAACAAGTGAAAGATCTGTATGACAAGAACTTCAAGTCTCTGAAGAAAGAAATCGGAGAAGACCTCAGAAGATAGAAAGATCTCCCATGCTCATAGATTGGCAGGATTGATATAGTAAAAATGGCCATCCTGCCAAAAGCAATCTACAGATTCAATGCAATCCCCATCAAAATTCCAACTCAATTCTTCATAGACTTAGAAAGAGCAATTCTCAAATTCATTTGGAATAACAAAAAACCCAGGATAGCAAAAACTATTCTCAACAACAAAAGAACTTCTGGGGGAATCAGCATCCCTGACCTCAAGCTGTAC
>CM052719.1:13195718-13217948 GCA_028551405.1 Uromys caudimaculatus | reverse complement strand
TCATAGACTTAGAAAGAGCAATTCTCAAATTCATTTGGAATAACAAAAAACCCAGGATAGCAAAAACTATTCTCAACAACAAAAGAACTTCTGGGGGAATCAGCATCCCTGACCTCAAGCTGTACTACAGAGCAGTAGTGATAAAAACTGCATGGTATTGGTACAGTGACAGGCAGGTAGATCAATGGAATAGAATTGAGGACCCAGAAATGAACCCACACACCTACGGTCACTTGATTTTTGACAAAGGAGCTAAAACCACCCAGTGGAAAAAAGACAACATTTTCAACCAATGGTGCTGATTCAACTGGTGGTCTACATGTAGAAGAATGAGAATTGATCTATTCCTATCTCTTTGTACAAAGCTCAAGTTCAAGTGGATCAAGGACCTCCACATAAAACCAGACACACTGAATCTAATAGAAGAGAAAGTGAGGAAAAGTCTTGAACACATGGGTACGGGGGAAAAGTTCCTGAAGAGAACACCAATGGCTTATGCTCTAAGATCAAGAATCGACGAATGGGACCTCATGAAATTGCAAAGCTTCTGTAAGGCAAAGGACACTGTCAAGAGGACAAAATGACAACCAACAGATTGGGAAAAGATCTTTAGTCCTGTTTTTCTTGAGTGAGAATAATGAACTTGACCGGCAGACCCCCGGGTCTGCTTTGAAGAGTGGAGTACATGGTTGTGTTTCATTTCCCTTTAAAGGGCCCCTCGCAGCCACCATACTCGTTTGATCGCGTAACTGGAATGCTCGCTCAATGTCTTCTTACTGGATGGAGAAAAGCGCCAAGAGAGGCAAACCGGGAAAGGAAGAAAATCAGGAGCAAGCTGGAGTGCTTCCCACACTGCTGGAAGGGTGTTCTTCCAGTGGCAGGCTTCCTGTTCTCTTCAGGATCCCACCAGGTGGCCTTTGGAAGGTTGGAGACTTAGCACTTCATAGCTGCCTTACTATCTCAGGGTGAAGTAGGGGTGTGTGTCGGGGTGGAAGGGGTCTGGGGGAGTAGGAGTGGTGGTGGCAAAACCAGGACATATAGCTCGACCACCCTTGATTCCCGGCACGTCCCGTGCACCTCCCCAGTCAGCTGTAGCTTTTGATCTTTGGTTGGCTCACAGTGGCCGGGTTCTCCCTAAGGCTGAAGCCTTCTCCTAGTCCCCGGCTCTCCCATGGTATGTTTTGGATCCTGGATTATACTGAAGACAAGGAACTAAGTGTTGGGGGAAAACATTATGCAATTCCTAGGGATTGTGGTAATGTTTATCTGACCTCAACTTAAATCACAAGTATAGACAGCTAAACGCTAGATTATAGGCATCAGAAGCTGTTGATTATTTACTAAAAACAAAGAGAACAGTTCCTTATCTAATGGTACGTACTCATTAGGGGAGAAAAGGAAGTTCTTTGAAAAAATGTCCCCTCTTGCACATAATTTACTATTATGAATACCACAGAGTATGTGCTTCTTATCAAGTGTAAGTTAATTTTCCCTCTGACTCTTTCCCACGAACTCCCTACCAGGCCATAACTGATTTCAACACCACTGGAATCCCAGAAAACTTCTTTAGTAAATTATAGCTCTGGAATAATTCCCCCCTTTCCTGCCTCACTCTGTCGGCTCTAAGGGTAGATATCTTTGATTCCGTTAGCCTTTCCCCCCTTTGTTCAGATTTTGCTGGAATTCCATGCAAGAGACATTCCCATGACTCATCCCTCTCTCCCTCCCGTTAACCCCTCAACAATTTCCTTCCACCAGTCCTTCATCCAACTGCCTGAGAGCCCATTCTTATTTCCACATCACCGAAAAGCATCAGAAACGCCACATAGATTTGCCTGAATTCTTTAAGACACAATGCTGTTTGGGATCCTCTGACTTTCATATTAAACAGCAGCAGCAGCAGCAGCAGCAACAACAACAACAACAACAACAATCACCTTTCAAATAGAGAGTCTAAGACTCATCAATTTCCTTGATTATGATAGAGTACAGGGCTAATACTTTTAGGAGCAAAACTTAATATTTAGGATGCTCAAGCAAGCTATCAGAATGTATCGAAATGTATCAAAATGGCACTGATGCTGGAAAATGATTATGTAACAGTGTGGGCTCCTCCTTTATTGAAGACTAACTCCTCACCCCACGTGTGATCAGCATCTCCTCTAGTCTGCACCGAATTTCTACTCTTGTGGCTTGCCCTCCTCTCTCTTCCTGAAAATGCATTGCACACGTGTGTGAGCGTGTCTGTGTGCACGTGGAGGCCCGAGGTCAAAGTTGGATGATTTCCTCTAGCACTTCTCCAATCTTATGTTTTTGAGGCAAGGTCTCTTACTGAACCTGGTGCTCATTGACTCAGCTTGACTGGCTGGGTATTGAGCTCCTGGGAGTGCTCTGCCTCTGCCTTCCTGTTACATGGGTGCTGAGGATCTGAACTGAGATTTTCATGTTTGCCCAGTTAGCATTTTGCCCATTGAACCATTTTCCAGGCCCTGAACAAGTTTCAGAACAATGTGACTTGTAGTTCATTTCTGCATTTCTGGTTATTTCACTTGGGACTCATTTAGTTCCCGAATCTGGGCATTTAAATCTTTTATCAACTCTTAAAAATTTCATGCCACTGAATATTTAATACTTATTTTTCTTCTCATTCCCTGTGTTTTGTATTTCCCCATCTTTTCCTTGATCGTGTCTGTTTTCTTTTCTATAACTTTTCACCTCTTTGACTCTCTAGGTTGAATTCTGGGTAAGATCTCTGAGTATATTTCTATTCATACTTTCCATTTTTTCTACAGAAAGTCTCACTGTAAAATTTGTTTCTTTCAAGCTTCATTTCCCCTTCTTATCCTTGATTTTAATACCAGTTATAACAAGAACATTCAAGTGCTTATTTGTTTTCAAAAAGTACTTATTTTTATTGTGTGTGTGTGCATGTGTGTCTCCGTGTGCTTATATGTCTCCGTGTGTGTGTGCGTGTGTGTGCGCGCGTGTGTGTGTGTGTGTGTGTGTGTGTGTGTGTGTGTGTGTGCCTGTGGAGGCTAGAAAATGACATTAGATCCCCTGGATCTGGAATTCTACATGGTTGTGAGCTGCCTATGTGGGTGCTAAGAATTGAACTTGGATCCTCCAAAAGCACCCTTAACTGCTAAGTCATCTCTCCAGCACCTGTAGGGTAAATCCTAAGGACAAATCAAAGTGATTTTGTCCAGTTAAAGAGAACACTCTCTAAGTAGATAAGCGTGTGGGTTATTTCTAAAATATTCATTATAAGAAGCTTAGCATAAAAAGAAACTCTTGGCTTTCGGTGGGAGTTACAGTACCAGGAATGAAATGTCTTCTGCGGAAGGCCTCAAAGCTAATTAGAAAGTAGTCAATTATCTACCCTTTAACGGTTCTGCATTACTGCACTATCGTGCCTGAGAGGTCAGCATTGTAGCATGCAGGGTCAGTGCTGGGTAAATCAATTGAAGTCTTCCCCCAGCGGCAGCCTTCCTGACACCCTCCAGCACCATTTAAGAGTCTCATGAGTTGTTATGTTTTCAAATTGTCTTCCAAATATTTTTGTTTAGACCTATAGACCTGAGCTGCTCCCAATCTGGATCAGTGATGCTTCTTTTTGAAGAGGACTACAGTCAGTGCCGAGAAGAAGAGATTGAGTGTCAAGCTGTAAGTAGGACCCACTTATCCCCTGCTCCCCATGATGAAGCTCAGGAAGACTTAGAAGGGGAGACTGAGGACATGTAAGGGCAAGGGGATAGAGGGTTTGCTTGCTGGTTGGTAGCACCTGCTGTTCTTGCAGAGGACCTGGGCTTGGTTCAGTAACAACTGTAACTCTATCAGTTCCATGGGAGCCAAGACCCTCTTCTGGCTTTCATATGTACCAGGCATGCACATGGTGCACATACATCCATGGCACATACATCCAAGCACTCATACACATAAAATAATAATAACAATTAATAATAATATCAATTAATAATAATAACAATAGAGAATGTAAGAGCTGCTGTAGGATGGGAGGAGCATTGTGAAATGTTCTTCTGAACATATATGGCTGCTACCCTCATAAGCTCCCAGAGGTTATGGATACCTGCACAAGGCCTACACAAAATTAAGCTAGCCAAAATTCCTGCACAAATACAGTCAATGAGCTCCAGGCTTCATCCCCGATTGAGATGCGATCGTCAGTTGGTAACTGCTGGGGAAGGGAGAAGCACTCTTCTTTGAGGGTGGCTGACTTCTTGCACTCTGGTGGATGGCTCTACATCTGTACATGTGTAGACAGCCCAATTGTACTTAGGGGATTAATAAAAAGAAGACATGAAGTTAGGAGGAGGAAGTGTTGTGGGTTACATGGGGTGGAAGAGTTCAAGGGGGGCATGAGGGGTGTTCTGTGATGTAAATGTATGGAATTTTTAAACAATAAGAAGAAAAATTTAAAAGGAAACATGTTGAATCTCACGGTACAGGCCTATAATCCCAGCTACTTTAGAGGCTGAGGCAGAAGGAGCCTAAGTTTAAGGTTTGTTTGGTTTGCATTGGTAGTTCAAGGCCACCCATGGGTCAAAGGGTGTGGCTCCGTGGTAGAGACCTTCCCTGGCTCTCAGGAGACCTTGTGTTCAAACCTCAGGGCTGCAGGAGAGAAAAAGAAACTCTTAGTTTAGAAATCTAAGTCTTCTCATTTCCTTTGACTGTGATCTTCAGGCCCTGAATGGAAACCCCTGGTCATTGGCAACTTCGGGTGAATGTCCGCTCCCTCTTGCTCAGCACTGGCCGGGCATTCCCACCGTTCCACCTGGTAGAGGGTTATGTTCATGTTCCGCAGCTTCAAAGGAGACACATTTAGTTGGATTTTGCTTAGTCTGAATAGCCACAAAGATAGAAACCTGAGTTTTATGAAATTATCACACACACATGCACACACACACACACACACACACACAACTACTCAGCCTAGAAAAAGAACCTATGATGATTTAGAGGAAACTACCACAAACATTGATGTGTGTCAAATCTATCTTTTAGCCTAGTCTTTAAACTCACTCATTGACATTTAATTTCTATCATTATTATTTTGAGTGGTGTCTTACGGTTTGTTTCAGTCATTAATTCATTTAATGGCCTTTATTTGTGAGATCTTGTTTAAATGTGAAATTCTCCCAAAAGATCACTGCAAATTAGAAGTTCCCAACACTCGGAGTTCTGGACAGTGATGTAGTTTAACTTGATCCCCTAAACTCACATGGAGCAGTCAGATGTTTTCATAACATGCCCCCCTCCACACACTCCCTCCCCGCCCTGTCCACTGCCCATTACATCTAGAACCAAGACCAGTGCAGTAAATTTTCTTGTTGTGGATTTTCTGCTGTAAAGTTTTTCCTGTCCATATATATAGGGGTCTCGTTTCCAATTGCCAAACTGTGTGTACCCAGGGCTTTGTCTGGTCACCTCATGAGGCCACCAAGATACCGTGCTGTTGAAAATTGATGAGATGTGGACTCTTTGGTGGTTGATGGAGCAGGCTGCCAGAGCCTGTGTACTGCTACAGTTTCATGGTTTCTCTTCAATTTTTTTTTAACTCTTGAGAATTTTGCATCTTCCCCCAAATGTAATTTTACATTTAAGAGAAAAGCCTTTAGAATGTGTCAAATCCAGTACTTTCATGCACTGTGGCATCTACAGAAGCTGAAAAGTTAATCAAGGGCTCACTAAGACAAGGTGACACATTTAGTGCATTTCTTGGCACAGGGTGAGTCCTCAGGGCGAGAGAAAATGCCACAGATTCTGGTTCACTTGACCTAGTTTTCTTCTGTTTCCTCCCTTCTAATTAATTTCTTGCTGAAAACACAGGAAGCCAAAGTCCTGTAATCCTGTTTGAATCTTTCTCCCCACTTATTAGGTAAGTGACCTTGCAGCGGGCCAGAGAAATGACACATATCTTGGCCTGACACACAAAGGTCTGTAGTTTACCCATGCAAGTTGGCTGCGAGTCCAAAGGAGCTGGCATCTCTACAATAGTGAAACCACGGTGGCTGTTCATGTTCCCTGAGTCCATATTGACGCCTCCACAGACGCCCTGCAAAAGATGAGCCAGGAAGCTGGGACAGATAGGCAGGAAGCATGAACCTCAAAGAACATCCTGGCTTGGCCATAGCCAATTTCTTAGTCTCCTCCTGCTTCACTCTGTCTTTAAAACGTAAACAATGCCTCTGAAGACTGCTGTGAAGACTGGGTACTACATACAGGGGATTAATAGTGCATCTGTCAGGGTCCTGACAGGAAACAGATGGCACACTGCAAAGAATTTATTGTCCTTAGAAAAAAATAACAAACGGAACCAGGCAAAGGGGCATTAGGTGACCTGATGATAATGCTTTCGTTGTCCCCAGTGGTTTTGCATACGGTGTTTTCATTTTCTTCTAGGAAATTTCTTATTTATTTTTTCTTGATTTGACCCATTCATCGTTCAGCGATGGGCTGTTTAATCTCCGTGAGTTTGCGCATTTACTAGGGATGTTTGTTGTCTTTTTCAAGCTTTATTTCATTGTGGTTAGATAGTATACACGGAATGATTTCAGTCTTTTAGAATTTATAACGATTCTTTTTATGTTCCAGAATGTGGTCTACTTTGGAAAAGCTTCTCTCTGCTGCTGAGGAGAATGTATATTGTTTGGTGTTTGGATAAACTATTCTGAGATGTCTGCTAAGATCATTTGATGTATAATGCCAACTATTTCCTATGTTTCTGTTTCTTTTTTGTGCAAAGGACCTGCCTGTTGGAGAAAGCAGGGCATTGAAATCACCTAGTATTAACGGACTGATGCTAATTTATGTCCTTAAGTCCATGTCTATCTAGTAGTATGGTTTTGTTTTGATTTTATGAAATTGGGTACACTGGAGTATGGTGTATGTGTTTGAGAAAGTATTATTGCCTTCTTGGTTAACTGCTTCCTCGATTAGAATGTAACATACATCTTTGTCTTCTGATTGTAGTTTGAAGTCTATTTTGTCATGTATTAGGATCGTAACACCTATTTGTCTCACGTCCCATTGGACTGGACCACTTTGTGCTGCCTCCATCTCCCAACTCCATGCTCAGACTTCCCAGGTCCTCCTCCAAGGCATAGCCTGGTGAACGCCCTCTACCACCCAATGCTTGTTTCCTATAATCTACTAGAATGAGCCTGGGTCCCATAGCCAGTGCCCCAACTTTGGCTACCTATGACTTACAGCCACTGACTTCTAGGCTTCCACACGGTCCTTCATCCTGAACCCTGACTCAGTCCCAGCACCTCCTCCTTCTCAGAAGCCATCATCTATGCTTCCGTGAGAACCTGCCCTAGTTACATCCCCCCACAGGGCCCTTTTCTCTGCCGCTACCACCTAGATATCCCACATCCTCCTCCAGGGTCTAGCCTGTCGAGTACCACTGACCTCCTCATCCACACCTCTTCTGAAATATCCTAGATTTTAGCCTGAGTCCCACAGACAGTGAACCAATTTAGTCTGGTCTTCCCTGCCTTCACTACAAAGGAGCTCCAGCCTTGAGACAGTAACCTTCCTACCTATCTTCTGGACTCTCCCATATCATATCCAACATTTCCACTCAGACCTATATAACCCCGTACTCCTGGCTTGGAACAGGATGCACATCTTGTATACTAGCTCAGTCCCCTCTGCCCACCTGACTTCATTCCACTCAAGCCATCTCCAGCCTCTAGACCCACCCTGCCCCCACATCTTCCCTCCCGACCAATACTACATCCACAACAGACTCAGAACTAATGAAGTCTACATGCTCATATCTCATTACAGAAATAACGACACTATGAAAGATCAACCCAGTATCTTTTCTCTAACACCTACCAGTCCTGTAGAAATTCTTGCCAGTGGAATTACCTGGATGAATTCCAGGATACAAAAGTTAAAAGAAAAAAAATCATAAACCTCCACAAGGGATTCTACAAGTTTAAAGAAGACACAAAGAAGCAGCTTGGTTAAATCAAAGAGGAAGTGCTAAGGAGGATAAATACCCGAGCGATGTCTGAGAAAACAGACGTATGTTGCTGATGGAAATGATGAAGATGACCCAGGACTTGAAAACAGAATTCAGGAGATAGAAACGTTTAAGAGGACTCAATCTGAAATGAAGATGGAATTGAGAAACCCAGTAGCCCAACTAGAAAACTCAAAGAAAAGCTTTTCAAGTAGAGTGAATCAAGCAGAAGGCAGAACATCAGGTCTCACATATGAAATAGAGGACCTGGACCACATAAGAAAAGAACCTAGAAAATTAAAAATACAGGAAAGGAACACACAGGAAATATGGGACACCATGACAAAACCAAACCTTCAAACAATAGGCGTAGATGAGGGAGAAAGTCAATGGCATAGAAGATGATGATAGAAGGACATTTCCCCGAACTAAAGAAAGACACACCCATACAGTTACCGGAAGCACACAGAACACCAAACAGACCAGACCAGAAGAGAAAATTTCTACCACATATTATAGTTAAAAACACTAAGTATACATATTAAAGCTGCAAGAAAAGAAAAACAAGTCACATGTAGGGGAAAACCCATCAGAATAAGAGCTGATTTCTCACTGGAAACTGAAAACAAGAAGATCCTAAAGCAATGTACTCCAATTCCTAAAGCGCTATGACAGCCAACCTAAAATAATATACCCAGCGAAACTATCTTCTATGATTGAAGGAGAAAAAAAATATTCCATGACACAAACAACCTAAAACCTAACAAAACACACCTAAGAGAAATATAAGAATCATTTGGGGCCGAGGTGAAGAATGAACATAGCAAGAGAGACTTTGGAAAGAAATATTAAACCCACGATTATTAAAAGACAAAATGCCACTTAACACACAGCATCACCAAATGTCAACACAATCACCACATCTAACACACACATTTCAATAATAAACTTAAATGTCAATAGAATCAATTCTCCAATCAAAAGACACAGACTGACCAAATGGATTAAGAAACAAAATCCATCTATCTGCTGCCTACAAGAAACACATCTTAGTTTTAAAGATAGGTACTTCATTAGAGTAAAAAGACGGACAAAATTATTGCAATAAAATGGGACCATGAGGACTGGAGAGATGGTTCAGAGGTTGAGAGCACTATCTGCTCTTCCAGAGGTCCTGAGTTCAATTTCCAGCAACCACATAACCATCTATAATGAGATCTTGTGCCCTCTTCTGCCCTGCAGGTATTCATGCAGGAAGAACACTGTATACATAATAAATAAATAAATATTTTAAAAATCCTATATAAAAAAATGGGACCACAAGGCAAGCAGATGTTATTATCCTAAAATTTGACCAAATAAACTTCAAACTGAAACTAATCAGAAGCAGTAAAGAGAGAGCACTTCCTAATGAGAACAGTTAACTAAGAAAACTTTACTATCCTAAACATATATGCATCAAACCCAGAAGTGACCAATTTCATTTTTAAAAATCTATTACTAGAATTAAAGACTATGTATTTTTTCAATACAATTTTCTTTGTTGTGTATACTTAGTGTTTAGACTATGATATGCTTTGGGGATTTCCTGTGCTGGTCTTGTCTGTTTGGTGTCCTTTGTACCCCTTGTATCTGGATGGGTGAGTCTCTCCTTAGTTTGGGGACTTTTTCTTCTATGATCTTGTTGAAGATCTGGTCTATGCCACTGGCTTCAGTCTTCTCCCCATCTATGCCTATAATGGTTTGGTCTTTTCATAGTGTTCCACATTTCCTGTATGTTCATATTCTTTGCTTATTTTTTGCCCAGATCCTCGTCTTCTACTCCTGAATCTTATGCTTGATTTATTGTATTTGTAAGGCTTTCCTCTGGGCTTCTAGTTGGGCTATTGAGCTATTCCATTTTTACTTCAGATTGAGTTCTTGTTATGATTATTTATTTATTTATTTATTTAATGTATGTGAGTACACTGTAGCTGTCTTCAGACACATCAGAAGAGGGCATCGGATCCCATTACAGGTGGTTGTGAGTCACCATGTGGTTGCTGAGAATTTAACTCGGGTCCTCTGGAAGAGCAGCTGGTGCTCTTAACTGCTGAGCCATCTCTCCAGCCTCTCTCATCAGGCTTTTATCTCTTTACTGAGTTCTATTTTCAGTGAGAGTATTCATCATTTCCTTTAGCCTTACATTTGTGTCTCCTTGGGAGTCACTCATGCATTAGCTGTCTTTAAGTTACTCTGTTTAATTTCATTGGGATGCTTCTTTAAATCTTCCTTAAAATTCCTTAGCTAGTTTGATGACGTTTATGACTTTTCTTTTAACTTCTGTGTCCCGAGATTCACCTAGGTAATTCTCACTGGCAAACATCTCTAAGGGGCCTGTAGGTTTTGGAGAGAAGATAGTGACTTAATGCTTCATATTGTTTGTATTTATGCAAAATGATCTGAGCATGTGGGCTTCTTTTGTTAGTTTTGTGTCTCATGGACAGAACAGCTTGGCAGAGTAGAACATTTCTGGGTGGGTTGGAGCTAGAGGTTGGAAATGCCTTCAGTGGAATAAAGCCAGGTGGACTGAGAAGACTGGGGTCCTAGTTCAAATTTGTAGTCCGAGAGAAAATTCTTTAATGTAAGAAAAAAGTTCACAGTTTTTGTATTTAATTTTTAAATGTTGTCTTTATACTTTGTTTTAAAGTGTATCATTTGAGAAATGTAACTTAGAAAGCCATACAATTAATCTCTCTATATATGCACATATATGTTTATGTATGCATGTATGTATGCTTGTATGTATGTATTGTGTGTGTGTCTTATGAAGACACACAAGGGTCTCGTTTTTCTCCTTTCTAGATGCCTGTACTTAAATCTGAACTGCATACTATCTCTATTTTTATACTCAATAAACTGCTAAGTTTGCTTTATTCCCACTAGTCTTAACATTATTTTCCATAGCACAGTCAAGCACCTTCCTTAGTATAAGTAGAAGTTGCTGCTGTGGGAACTCCCTGTGCCTCCTCTCAGTCACAGCTAACAATGCCCACTTGGATTGCTTTCTCTTCCCCCTTCCTTCTTTCCCCCACTTTTCTTGTGTTATTATTCTCTCCCTTCAGTGCTTTTCTCAATCCCCATTTCTGCTGCTGAGCAGCAGAAATTTGACCAGGTAGTCAAGTTTCCAGCACCCAGCACGCAGGGATTAATCAGTATTACAAAATTACAGGATGTCAGAGCTGAGGCAACCATGTTTAACCCCACTCATTAAGAGAGAGAAACCAAGCCCAGAAAGGGATTTGTGCAGAAAGAAGCAGGGCAATCACAAGACTCCTATGTTCTCAGTTCCTGGCTGAGAAAGCCCTGTCCTTATTGGTCATGAGGTGACCTTCCTAAGCCCCTTTGTTTCCCACGTGCTCCAGTTATCTGACAGTGTATCCAAGTTTCGGTGTGCTTCAGTATCTTTTCCCTGTGACTCCCACAAAGGGATGATTGACAGGACTGGTCTTTAAGATCTGTAGCTCAGGGCTCACACCAGCTGCTGCCCTTTCTATAAATGTCTGCTGTATGAAAAAAAAAAATCTAAGAAGCTCTACTTCTGAAACTAATGAGCCTGCTTATATAGAAACTTCTAGATGTCAGCTAATGGCAACTTTCCATTGTTAATCAGTCTTCAGACTCGAAATTCTTTTTCTATTGCTTAATATCTCCATCAAAGATAGAGATGAGCTTAAATATTTGAGAGCTTTGAAAGGTCAATAAGTCTTAAAGTGTTATTTAACGCACAATTAAACATAACCCAAACACTGGTAGAACACGGTTTGAAGTAGATGATACACATGATTAAATTGTCCTAATCTTGTAAGCAGCCCTCAGTGACACTCATTGGAAATTATTGGTAGTCATCTGGTCTGTAGAGCATACCATGGGCTGAAAGCTTCTCCACAGCAAGCGGTAAAGAGACAGGAGAGTCACCACTTGTTATGTGCTTGCTGTGCATTTTACGTGGGTGATGTCAGAATTTAATCTTCTCAATTACCCTATGTGGTAGTATCCCCATTTAAAAAACAAAAAAGAACTAACACATAAAAACGACATTCACTTATCCTGGAAGATGATAACTAAGCAGATAAGCAAAGCCAGGCTCCAAACCCATCCCTGTCTGGCTCCAAACATTGCTCTTTTGATATTTCACTTGTCTCTCTCCCTCTCTCCCTCCCTCCCTCCCTCCTCTCTTCCCTTCTCCCTCCTTTGGTTTGAGAAGCCAGGTAATTTTTCATCTAAAATGTTTTACAATCACACACACACACACACACACACACACACACACACACACACACACACTGCAAGTATAGAGTTGTTTTGTTTTATTCTTAATAATTTAAAACTGGGAGTATTCCAAATGCCAATCAGCCAGAGAAAGGCAATTTTGGTGTGCCCAGACAATGGGACAGAACACAGCAATAGAATGTAATGAACAAATGAAGTAGTAGCACATGCAGACCATTGGTGACTTTTAAAATAATCGTGCTAGCAGGGCAGTGGTGGCGCACGCCTTTAATCCCAGCACTTGGGAGGCAGAGGCAGGTGGATTCCTGAGTTTGAGGCCAGCCTGGTCTACAGAGTGAGTTCCAGGACAGCCAGGGCTACACAGAGAAACCCTGTCTCGAAAACAACAACAACAACAACAACAACAACAACAACAATAATAATAATAATAATAATAAATCGTGCTAAGTGAAATACTCTAGAGGCGAAAGATTATGAACTACATAGGTCCACTTATGTGAAAGTCGAGAAAAGGTGGCACCAATTTTTGGTGACAAACTTCGGATTGATCAGTGTGCATCAGAGGAGACGTGTTTCTTACACTACCCCTAAGAGACTGTTTCACTGGCCATGAAAATGGTTCTGCTGTGGCCTGTGGCGGTGATCTGAGGCAGTTCCAAATGCAAGAGATGGGACTAATTCTTGAGGTCATTTACCCAGTTACAGAGCACGGCAGAAACCATGCCCCTGAAAGAGAATGAGGGACTTCTGTCTTTAGCTTTTACAAGAGTCTCGCAAGATGGGTAAATCACTTTTTCTGGCCTTATTGACTTGAAACAGCACACAACGCCACGTCAGATGTTAGCCCTCTGTGCCCACTTGTTTCAACGTTGTGTGTATGTGTGTCCACATCTCATGCACACACTCATATCTCTGATTTGGGGGTATATGTGGATTATGAAGCATAAATAAAGAACTTGGTAAGACCAAACCATGCAGACAGCTCAGCTTTGGTGAGATGTCATCCATGCTGGGGTGGGCTTTGGGGATGTACCTGTCTTTGAGTCACTTCTGCTCCTGTAAGTAACCCCTCACCCATATTCCTGGAAATAACCCAAATAAAACTCATAAGTTCACTAAAGTGGACTTTGATGGTATCTGTACTTCGGTCTGTCACAGGCTCCCAATCTACTCCCAGTGGGTGAGTAGATGGGTGTGTTGTATCTCTCCAGGAACAATCTTGTCACATAACAGGAATAGCAGATTCACACGCATGTGTTCCCAAACTCTATTATAGGCAGATATTTATGTGGAGATTCACACACATAGAAATCCTCACTCCATCATAGTAGTCCTGTATATGTAAGTGCACACACGTATTTCCCATCCCTGTCATAATTAGAAAGCTGTGTTTGTAGCTTTTCTCATACACATTTTTCCTAGCTCTATAGTAATTAGGATAAGTGTAGATTCACACGCACATACAATTTATAGCCCTGTCATAGTCAAATGTGGTGATTTAAATGAAAAGGCCTCCATATTTGAGTATTTAGTTCCCAATTTGTAAATATGTTTGGGAACCATTAGGAGGCGTGGCCTTGTTGGAGGAGGCGTGACCTTGTTAGAGGAGGCGTGACCTTGTTGGAGGAGGCGTGGCCTTGTTGGAGGCAGCGTGGCCTTGTTGGGAGGTGTGGCCTTGTTGGAGGAGGTGTGTCACTGGGGGTTGGGCTTTGAGGTTTTAAAAGCTCACACCAGGTCCAGTGTCCCTCTCTTTCACAAACTCCATCATATCTAGGCCTAGGATGCCATGGGGTGGTGGTGGGACATGGAATACATGTGAACAGGCATGCCCAGGTCACCACATAGCAGCTCCGGGAAATGGCAAGCCTGCAAATAGGCATGACCAAGCTTGCCCCCTGGTGTCAGAACCAGATTGCCGTGGGCACTGCTGGGACACCACACGTGTGAGACCAGGAGAGATCAGGCCACCACATGGTGGCTCTGGGACATAGCAGAAATGTGAACTGTGTGGCCAGGCTACCACTTGGAGGTCCTGGGACACGGAAGCACTTGGACATGTTGAGGCCACAGTGTACCATTGCCCAGACATGGAACGCATGCAAACAGGCATGCCCAGGCTGCTGTGTGGTGGTGATCAGACCTGGCACGTGTGCCAACAGGTGTGCCCAGGCCAGGAGGTGGTAGCACTGGGACATAGCAGGCATGGCAACAGGTATGAACAGATGTCACCAGACAAATAAAAGGCATGCTCAGGCTGATAAGTGTTGGTGCTGGGACAGGCTCCCAGGCAAACAGGCAATCCTCCACCACCAAGTGGCAAATCTGGGACATGGCAGGCATGTTAATGGCTCTAAGTCTGCCACATGGCTGCCCTGAGATGGGAGAAAGTTTAGGCCACCATGAACAGGCATGCCCAGGCAGTGCTGGGACATGACACACATAGGAACAGACACGCCCAGGCAGTGCTGGGACATGACACACATAGGAGCAGGCACGCCCAGGCAGTGCTGGGACATGACACACATAGGAACAGGCACGCCCAGGCAGTGCTGGGACATGACACACATAGGAACAGACACGCCCAGGCAGTGCTGGGACATGACACACATAGGAACAGACATGCCCAGGCAACCATGTGTAAAGGTGTGCCAAATCTGCCACATGGAGACCCTGGAACACGGTAGGCATGCGAAGAAGTGTGCACAAACCAGAACTTGGCAGCCCTGGGACATAGCAGGTGTGTGAATAGGTATTCTTAGGCAGCCACATGATGGTGCTAGGACACAGAAATCATGCAAACTGGTGTGCCCAGACAGCCATGTGGCATTTCCAGGACATGGTATACATACAAGCAGGCATACCCAGGCCACTGCCGGGCAGTGCTTGAACACAGTTGCATGCAAACAGGTGAAACCAGGCTACATGGTGCCGTTGCTGGAATATGGTACATATGTGAACAGGCTGCCGTGTGGTGGCTCTGGGACACAGCAAGCATTTGATAACCCTGGGCATGACAGTGGCATGCCCAGGATGTGACATGATGGCGGTGTGACCTGGCAAATGTGTGAACAGGCTTGCTGAAGCCACCACATGGTAAGCAGATGAATAAATGTATCCAGGCCACCATGAGGTGGTGCTTGGATAAGTCATGTCTGTGGCCTTATCCCCCCACTCCCACCTCCCCAGTTAACCAAGCTCAGAACAGGCGTTTCCAGGCCACCAACTCTGCCATGTGTAGGTGCTGGAACAGTACCACCGTGTGGCTGCTCTGGGAAATAGCGTGTGTGCAAATAGGCATGACAAAGTGCTGGGACACAGCATTCTGGTAAACATGAGGCCACACTGCCATGGCAGGATACAGGTGCAAACAGCCACGCCCAGTCTACCACACAGCATCCCAGGGACAAGGAAGGCCTTCAAACAGGTGTGTCCAGGACACCCCTTGGTGGCTCCGGGATATGGCAGGCATGCAAACAGGTGTTCCCGGGCCACCATGTTCCAGTGCTGGGTCAAGGCATGTGTATGAAAAGGCATGCCCAGGTCACCAAGTGGCAGCTCAGCCAGGACATGTGAACAAGCATGCCCAGGTGGCCAAGTGGCCATCCCGGGACACAGCAGGTGTGTGATCCTGAAATGGACAGGTTTCTAGTTAGGACAGTTAGTTTTGCCTTTAGCTGTCGAGACGGATATTGGTGGCGGTCCCTGCTCACGGGAGAAGAGCAGATGTTACACTCTTCAGAAAAGAGGGAGGGCAAGCAGGTTTACAGAGAGAAGATGATAGAGCAGAGAGAAGCCGATAGAGCTTATTCCTATGTAATTAAATATTTCTCTAGTAAGCTTGCTAATCACAATTAATGTGAAAACTTACTGTTTTCTTTTTTTCTTCAACTGTGCCCTGGTTCTCTCCTTGTAGAGTAAAAAAAGAATTTAACTGATTATTATTTTTAAATTGGAAATAGATTTTTTCATACACTATATTCTGATCATGGTTCCCATGCTCCAGCTCCTCCCAGATTCTCCCTGTTTCCTCACAGATCAAAATCCACAGCCTTTCTTTCTGTCTCTCAGCAGAAAACAAACAACTATCTAACTAAATAAATATAAATAAAATAAAACAAAAAGACAGGACAAAAATTGAAAAAGAAAACAAAGTAAAAGCACAAGAAACACATAGAGACACTGAGACAAACACATTCACACGGAGAGAGATATAAAACACATTCACATGGAGAAAAATATAAAACACATAACCAGAAACACATACAGACACTGAGACAAACACACTCACCCGGAGAGAAATATAAAACACACAATCAGAAACTATAACACAGAAGTAAAAGCCCAGACAAAGCAATATAAGACAAATAAATTCCAGAAATCCTGTTTGTTTTATGTTAGCTATCTACTGTTGTGCATGGGGCTTGTGCTCAAGAGTGGTTTGTATGTCCAGTGAGATTCCCTTTGTACCAGCTGGTTTTGTGTCAACTTGACACAAGCTGGAGTTATCACAGAGAAAGGAGCCTCAGTTGAGAAAATGCCTCCATGAGATCCAGTGGTAAGGCATTTTCTCAATTAGTGATCAAGGGGGGAGGGCCCCTTGTGGGTGGTACCATCTGTGGGCTGGTAGTCTTGGGTTTTATAAGAGAGCAGGCTGAGCAAGCCAGGGGAAGCAAGCCAGAAAGAAACATCCCTCCATGGCCTCTGCATCAGCTCCTGCTTCCTGACCTGCTTGAGTTCCAGTTCTGACTTCCTTTGGTGATGAACAGCAGTGTGGAAGTGTGAGCTGAATAAACCCTTTCCTCCCCAACTTGCTTCTTGGTCATGATGTTTGTGCAGGAATAGAAACCCTGACTAAGACACCCTTGGAGAAAAGTATTCTTTTGTGGGTGGTTATCAACCAGAGAGAGCTTCTGGGTTAGGGATGGTTGCATGTGTCTATTTCCCCCTCAGTGCTGGTGTACTGTCTGGCTTAGACCTGTGCAGAGGCTGTGCATGCTGCCACAGTCTCCGTGAGTCCATACGTGCATCTCTCTGTCCTGCTGTGCCTGGGAGGTCCTGTGGCCTTGCTGTCCTCTCTTCCTCTGGATCTTTTATTCTTTCTATTTCCTCTTCCACAGAGTTTCCTGAGCCCCTAGAGGAGGGATTTGATAGAGATGTCCTATTGAGGCTTGAGTGTTGCAAGGTCTCTCACTCTCTGCACACTATCTGGCTGCGGGTCTCTGTATTTGTTCCCATCTGCTGCAGAAGGAAGCATCTCTGATGGTGGCTGAGCAATGCACTGATCTGTGAGTATGGCAGAATGTTATTAAGAGTTACTTTATTGCTACATTTTTTTTTTAAAGCACTATTTGGTTTCATCCTAGGTCCCTAGGCTACCTAGTCTCCAGTTGTTGCATTGGGTATGAGTCCTATCTCCTGTAGTGTGCCTTAAAGCCAATCAAATATTGGTTGGTTAGCCCTATAAGCACTGTGCCCTGATTGCTGGCGCTCATCTTGTGGGCAGGTCATCATTGTGTATGGAAGGTTTGCAGCTGGCTTGGTGTTTACCTGTCTCCTTTGGTAGCATGCAGAGTCGCTTCCAGAACAATGCACACTAGTCAGTGGGGTGACGGTTCTAGATGGACATCAGCTTGACTTCTCTGTGTTCACTGAGTGATGTAGGTGTTGTTTTCAGCAACAGGGACATCAGTTTGTGGGGGTAAAACATTAGCCTCGGCAATAGCTTGGGTTGTTTGAGGGGTTCTATTGGGGTTATTTTGCCCAAGAACTCAATTAAACGTAACCCGTTACTGGCACTGGAGGTTTCATTTGGTGACAAGGTAACACATGCATAGGTGTTCTCACACCTGCCACATCTCAGTGCTGCCTATGGATGGTGCAGCATGCCTGCTCACACTCCTGCTCACAAGCCTGCTCACACTCCTGCTCACACTTTTGGTTACACTCCTGCTCACATGCCTACTCACACTCCTGCTCACATGCCTGCTCACACTCCTGGTCACACTCTTGTTCACATGCTTGGTCACACTCCTGCTCACATGGCTGTTCACATGCCTGCTCACACTCCTGGTCACACGCCTGCTCACACACCTGTTCACATGTCTGCTTTGTTCCAATACAACCACAAAGCAATGGGGGCTCACCTGTTTATGTATCTGCCATGCCCCTGCATCACCACTTGGCTGTGAAGGTATGTCTGTTTGAACATCTGCCTTGTTGAGGCACAGCCACATGGTGTGTGGCCACACTTGTCCACATGCCTGTGGTGTTCCAGGGCCTCCACGTTGTGCCTCTGCATCACCTGTTGGCATGCTTGAATTGCTGTGTCAACCAGCAGTAGTCTGAGCACACCTGTTTGACTGTGTTCCGTGTCTAAGAGCCACCACATGGTGGGCTCTGCGTGTCTATTAGCATGTGCATCATGTCCTAAGATACCACCTCATGGCATGAGCTTACCTCTTCATACATAGGCCATGTACAAGCTCTACAATGTGGTGGCCTAGCTAACCTGTTCACATGCTAGTCATGTCTGAGTACTTCATGTGATGGCACAGACATTCCTCTTCACATGGCTGTCATGTTCCCGCCCCTTTAATCTTAGTACTTGGGAAGCGGGTCTCCGAGTTCAAGGCCAGCCTGGTCTACAGAGAATTATGGGACAGCCAGTGCTACACAGAGAAATCCATCTCGAAAACAATATATATATGTATGTATGTATGTATATATATATATATATACATACATACATATATATGTGTGTGTGTGCGTATGTTTATATATGTATACACACACACATATAATAAACAATGAAAAGGACTTCTCTTTCTAGCGTTACCATAGAATCAGGAGGTAGGGTCCAAAATCCATGAGGAAGGAGCCCGTCTCCAGTGGTCTTTAAGGCTACTGCAACAGCGTGATGAGCCTGTTTAATGGTCACCTACTCTCCTGTAAGTAACTCCCTATCCATGCTCTATAAACAAGCCCAGTGCACTCCTTGGTTTGCCAAGCTGCACTTCAGTAGAAACCTTCCTTTCCTCTGCACTGGTGACCTATCCGGGAGAATAGATGCTTGTTCTCATCTCCCCGGGAGGAGTGACTACAACAGCCCTGGACACCCAACCCATCCTGTTTTTCCAACTGTAATCTTCAGTTTAACAGAATAAAGAACTATGACCATGACAGATCCCTAGAAAGGTAAACAGACCAACAGGGAGAGGGCCCTAGACAGATGGAAGATGCCAAACTTCCAGCCTCTACCTCACCCTGCTGACCTGGCACCCCTCCGTCAGTCCAGACTGCTCAGACACGGCCAAGGCTGGTCCTGATGCTGACCTGAGGCTGTGGGTGTTAGATCAAAACTGATGGAGGGAGCATGGGAAGAAAGCAAGCATAAACCAGCCTCTCCAAAGATAGAACCGTTTCTTTAGTCGGAACAACTGAGGGACATCTGTCTCCTGTGGATGTGGAGACTGCACACATGACACGGGGGCTTGGGGTTGTGTAGGGTGCAAAGGGGGAACTTTGGGGACAGGAGATTCCATCTGCATGTCAGTCACCAGCCACTTTATCCAAAACTTCCAGGATCCTGCTGCCAGCCCACAGGTGTGATCAGTCAAGTAAACTTCCCTTTCTGGAGTACCTCAGCCTAGCTGAGGCCTTAGAGAACTAACCCTTCGTTCCAGACCCCTAGGACAGGTAACAAGGAGTGATGTTTTCTCTCATTGGAAGCTTCCTGCTGGAGGGGACTAGAGGGCTAGACGCTGTGCCCAGGATCTGAGGGCACATGGGTCAGGCCGGCTTTATGTAGGAAGAGGAATGTTTTAACTTGACTGTCCGCAGTGGATTGTGCAATTGTGATCATGAGCTCCTGGAGAAGCTTTCTGAAAACAATTAATGAGACACAGGGCTATACTGAGTTAGATGAGACTGAAGATTGGGCCCAGCGGTGACCTCTCTAGGACAGTCATTGTTCTAACGTGGACCTAGTGCTGACAATGATTTGATCCAGGAAGAACTCTGTGAAACATTTAAAAGAAAAGGCAAAAGTTTAAGAGGTTGATATAGAGTAACCATGGGGCGGAGCTAGGGTGGGAGGAGCCAAAGGCCTAACCAAAAGGAGGCTTGTCGTAGGATTATCTTTGGGCTCTATCTTGAACCATTTTGGATTTGCTGTTGCAGAAGCTGCATTGTCACAGGAGGAAAGCACAAATCCCATCTGTGCCAGCTGGTTTTGTCAGCTCAACATAGGCTGAAGTCATCTGAGAGGAGGAAATGCCTCTGTAAGATTGGCTGTACACAAGCCTGTACGACATTTTCTCAATTAGTGATTGATGGGGAAGGGTCCAGCACTTTGTGGGTGGTGCTTAGGCTGGTGGTCCTCAGTTCTACAAAAAAGCAGGCAGAGCAAGCCATGGAGAGCACAAGTCAGCAGCACTCCTTCATGGCCTCCTGTCCTGACTCCAATGATGAACAGTGATATGAAGTATAAGCCAAACCAGCCTGTGCCTCCCCAAGTTGCTTTGGTCATGGTGTTTGATCACAGCAATAGAACCCCTAAGACACGCTGGTATCAGGAGTGCTTTATCGGTGTCACAGACCTGACCATGTTGTTTTGGGGAGGATTGGGGAAGGACTTTGGAACTTTGGGCTACAAAAGTCCTTGAGTGTTGAGAGCTCAGTGAGCTGTTCTGTGGGAACTTGGGGGATAAGGGTGTTGAGAAGAGTGCAGAGAATGGAGACCCGGCTTGTGATGTTTCAAAGGGAAGCAAAGATACTACCAGGCCATCAAAGAATCTGTGGTCCTGGTTAGTTGGGGCTGAAGAATCCATGATGATTAACAAGATAGGAGAACCACTAAAAATGATACCATGGCTTTGCTGGGATAACGGATGCTGGTCAGCTGGGGCTGAAGAATCAGCTGTCTGCTTTCTGCATTCTACTGTGTTGCAGGCTTGGTCCTTAATGTAGGAGGCATGGATCCTTAACAAGTGGGTCTTGCATTCACTTGGAGCCTGTACTATTTGGACTTAGTGAGGAGAAGGACGTGAAGGGGAGAGGGTCCCGGAAGCAGTGGGAGAGGGAGCCGGGTGTGTGTGTGGATATGATCAAGATACATTATAGACATGTATAAAGCTGCCAGATAATAAAAACCCCAGTACAGTGGAGGAAGTGGGGTCAGCAATCACCGGAACGTTGCCCTCGAAAGGGACTGCGAGGCTTCACGCCCAGACTGTTTACAGGTGTGAGCTCTTCTTCCCATGCCTGTTCTTGCATTTGGATGAAGCCTTACCGAAGTTTGTATTATGCTGTATTAAATAAGCTTTTTTTCCCCCTTAACATTAGACTGAGTCTGGTATTTTGTTATAGTTAAAATGAACTAATTACACAAGGATTTTGATGTTAATCAGCTTTACCTCAAAGAAGCATAGTCACCTAATGAAAAAGTTCGGATTGTTTTAGATGTATCGCTATTTCTCAGATATATAAGAATGTATTCCAGGTTAAAAGTAATCTCACGGTTATGTTAGTCACATCAGGTACAATAATCAACACAGGAGAATTTTGATAAAATTTGTATTTAGCTATAATATACATTTCCAACAGTTTAAATAAAAATGTTTCTTCATGACATTAAGTGAATGTTATGTTACTTTCTTTGAGAATATCTCTTTTTTCATTAAAATAATTTCTAAACCACTCTATATGCTCTACCTTCTGTTTAACACTCAGATATGGGTTTTTGGAAAGGCCACAGGTCACCAGCTCCATGAACAGGCGAATTGGTCCTTGCTTGGGGAAATCCTCCAGGTACTTATCCAAAAATATATGCTCGTGGAATTCTGAGCCATCATCATCAAGACCTGGAGATAAAATAAAGCAATGTGACTGTGAACCTAAAGCCCACGCCGTAAAGTGAGTATTAAGGATGCATCACAGCATTGGTAGGAGTGTGAACTGGGGAGTGA
>CM052719.1:13128991-13195218 GCA_028551405.1 Uromys caudimaculatus | reverse complement strand
TTGATACATATTTTCAGATCTTGATATTCAGAATTCGTTTATAATGAAAGGCTACCAAGAGCCAAAATTGCAACGAAAATGACAAGTACAGGCAATGATAATGATAATAATAATAATGGCAAGCCTTAGTTTTTACCAATATCATGCCAGGTTATTATCATGGAAAAGAAAAAGAATTTGCATTTTAAGAATGGTTTTATGAATTTGATGTTTTGGTTTGACTTGTTTTTGAGACAGAGCCTCTCTCTGTAGAACTGTAGGTCCCCCTGCCTTAGTCTCCTGAGGGAATTGCAGGTGCCAGGCTGAATGTATGTGATATATGTGGTTTCAATTTTTAACTTAGTCACCAGTGAAGGCAATGGTGGCACTATCCATGGCCCTAGCATTCAGAGCTGGGTCAGGAGAACCAGGAGTCTCCTCAGTTACAAAGAGAGGATGAGGCCAAATTGGACTCCATGAAATTCTGTCAGAACTATTCCCCTAAAAAAAAAAAAAAAAAAAATTAAAAGAAAATCAGTAATACTAATGACAAAGATGGTCACGGTGCTAAATGCTTGTAACCGCAGCACTGAGGAGATAGACAGAGGTGCTGGGGTATCTGCAAACACCTCGGCCAGCAGAGGGTCAAGCAGCGGGAAGCAAGAACGAAGTCTGGCTTAACATGACACAATAGCTGGGTTGGTTCACAGAGTCTGACCTCAAGGAATTTATTTCAGGCATATTTAAGGACAGCACAAACTGGAAAAACGTTTTCTGGAGATAACTCAATCCCGTGCACATAACAGAGCTTAAGACATGACTACATCAAGACTTTCTCTGCACAGTACTGTGACATTACTGTAAGGATTGGCTCTGTAGACTGATGACATCAGATGTCTTCCATTAAGATAGATTCTATAGATTGACTGGAAAAACCAAGCACCTGATAGGGTCTGGGAGAGGAGCTGGTGTGCTCTAGCCATACAGAGAGTACAAGCATCACCAGGCTGTTAACCACCTCAGCTCCCAGCTTGCCCTACAGAAGAGATCGTATATCGCTCTCTTTGAAGAGACAGCCCAGTATGTTTAACATTCCTGGTTTCCCTGGTGCTTTATCTGTGAGCACAAGGACCTCTGGGCCTCCTACAGAGGCAGGAAGATCAGAGTTCAAGGTCATTCTTGACTACCGAGAGCCTGAGCTACAGGAGACCACATCAAGAGAAATAGAAGAAGAAATACTAATGGGTACTGAGCATTTAGTCTGTGAAAAAACTTTTTAAAAACACATTAATATATTTAATCTTCACCATCAATGCCATGAGTATGGTAATACCGATGGCGGCTGTGTACCATTATCTTACATGCTTTAGTCATTGATTTACTTTTGAAACTTAAATCATCTTTCAGGAATGAGTCACACCATACTGGTGAGAACCAGGCATTCTAATGGCAATATAAAATGGTATAGGCAGTTTGACAAAACAATCTGAATTAATTAAAAAGTTAAAAAACAAGACTCCACTCTACCAGGGGCGCTGCGGCTGCCCACCCCACATGGAGAGGGGACAGAGACCGGGTAACTGCCCCCCCTTCTTAGGAACTCATCTGATTGCCCTGATTGACTGTGTGCCAGGAACTGCCACCTCTTCCTGGCCCCTTTCATCCTTTGGGACTGTGAAGCTTCCCACAGACTACTATATGCTCCTGGCCTCTCCAACTCTTTAGGTCTTACCAGACTAGACTGGTTCTACCTTAGTTAGGGTTTCTATTGCTGTGATAAAACATCATGACCAAAAGCAACTTGGGAGGAAAGGGTTTATTCCATCTTACAGAAGATAATCTAACATCCAGGGAAGTCAGGGCAGGAGCGAGAGGCAGGATCTGCTGCAGAGGCCATAAAGGAAGGAGCATTGCTCAGTGGCTTGCTCCCATGGCTTTCTCAGCCAAGAACCACCTGCTCAGGAACGGCACAGTGGGCCCAGCCCTCCCACATCAATCATTAACCAAAAAACAAAACAAAACAAAAAACAAAGCAAATTCCTGCTCCACAGTTTGCTCACAGGTCAATCTGATAGGGACATTTTCTTATTTGACATCTGCCTTTCCAAATTACTCTAAATTGTTGGCAATTTAACAAAAAAACTAAGCAGGACAGGAGCAACCAATCACGAGAACACCTGATTTCATAACAGGAAGACTGTTCATTAGAACAGGGACCCTCCAGAGACCCCAGTAGGCTATCCATGTCCCCAAAATCAGCTCCCCTCCATTCTGACAGACCTAGGCCAAGAAACACATTTCGCCATTACCAGTAGATACCACCTTGGGGTGAAGGACTGAAAGAAGTATTTCAAGCAAATGAACTATGGAAAAAAAAAAAAACAAAAAAAACAAAAAAAACAAAACCAAGCATAACTATTCTAATACTTGACAAAATAAGACTTGAAACCAAAACTAATCAGAACAGACCAGGAGACATATCATACTCATTAAAGGAAAAAATATCAGGAGGATATTATAATCTTAAAACATATACTAACCAAGCACAAGAGCACTCAATTTCATAACAGAAAGACTGTTAGATCTAAAACCACAGACTGATCCCGACCGATGCAGAGATGGTGTGCAATTTCAATACTCTACTCTCACCAACAGAGTGATCATCCAGGAAAAAACTAAACAGAGAAACTCTAGAATTCAACATCATAAGTCAAATGGGCCTATGAGAGACCTACGGAGCATTCCACCCACATACTAAAGAATATACATTCTCAGCAGCATGTCTTCAAAATGCATCATGTCTTTGTCCTAATATGTATCAGGACACAAAACAAATCTCAAAAAGTATAGAAAAACTAAAATGGCATCCTTCGTTCTGTCTGACCACAACGGGGTAAAGCTGTGTAAGGGCAGAAGTCGTGGAAACAGATGGAGACTAAACAACATGCTACTCATCGATGGTGGGTCATGGAAGACATCAAAGAGGAAATCAAAACATTCCTAGAGGTGAATGAGAATGAAAACATACATACAAAACACAGGACACACTGAAGCCAGTCCAGAGAAATACAGAACTAAGTACCTATATAAAAAGTTTTGAGGTCTCTAATAACTTAATGATGCACCCAAAGGCACTGGAAAAGCCATAACAACACTCCAAAAATAGATGGGAAGAGATAATCAAAATCAGAGCTGATATTAATATTTCAGAAATGAACAAAAAACAATATAAAGAATCAATGAAATGAAGAATTAGCCTTTTAACAAGACTGACAAGCAGCCAATGAACCAAAAGGAAAAGAGTATTCAATTTCATAAATACATGTATGCTCTCCCCTACTCTAGGTAGTAAGCTGCTCAAAAGCAGGAACCACAGGTTAGTGACCCGTATGCAACAGCAGTGAGTTAGATGGCAGATGCAGGTGAAGAATTCTTCCTAACCAAGAGCAGCAGTCAATCCATAGGTCTGGATTGTTCATCTGGCAGTACTGATCCCTCAGGATCCCACAGAATGGGGGAAGCATGACCCAAATCAGCAGTTTTATTCATAAGCAAGATCTAGGACAATGACAGGAAGAAATATAAAAATGCTAGTACCCAACTGTTATGCAACCAAGACACCAGGACCTTTTCTGAAAGACAGAATACTTCTCCACTTGGAAAAGTGTTGTTCTCTTCTTAACAAACCTGGTTCAGGGGCTTCATCAGCAAACGCCTTAACATCAAAAATCGAAAGTCTTTTCCCCTTGAATAAAAACCTCCTAAGATAAAAACATTTAAAAAACACATCTTAGTAGGATATATTTGTAAAATGTTAACAAAAACTGCTTAAGGCAAAAATGTGTATGAAACAATCAATTAGAGATAATCATGCTGACCACATCAGACATTTTAAACTACACTGCCAGGATTTCAGGACTTGGAAGTAGAAAAAGAACATATGCTCTTGAATTTTTGCTTCATAACACAACAAACCAGTAAGTTTAATTTTCAAAATACTCAACTGAAAATTCTAGAAAACTCAGTGTTGTAGAAGGTTATAAAAATATGCAAAAAGCCGGTAAAGCAAACATTTGTTACTGAGGACAGAAAAAACTGATAAGTTTAATTATGAATTATAATGCTAGAAGAAGATATAGATAAACCGTTGTACTTTATCAACCTGCAGTTTAACTCCTGTTCAGTCCCATTAGGGAGAACCTGGCTCCGTCCGTTACTTCACTCTGTTCCTATGTAACACACTATACGGAGAAGCCTCTCTGTTCCTCTCTTACTTTTTAACATTTCTCTTGGCTGTTGGAAAAGTGGTGCAGCCTTCCCAGAGCACCTGCATCCCTGGGGGCTGGCTCCCATCATCAATGGCTTGGCTCCACTCTAAGTTCCTTCTCTCTGGCTGGGGCTTTGCCATTCCAGTTGTGACCCCTCAGCTCCCTGCTCCAGCTGCCACGCCTCTGCCCTGCCATGATGGAGCTATAAGCCCAAATAAACTCTGTATACCCTGTCTTGGCCAAGGTATTTTATCACAACAGAAAAATAACTAATACAGCCTCACTGTATTCCAGACGGGTTTCAAACTGAGCTCCTTCTGCTTCAGACTCCATATGTATCACCTCTGGCTACTTTTAATTTTTTACTTTTATTTACATACTTATTTTGTATGTGTGTATGCAAGTCTCCACCCCCCCTTCTCTCTCTCTCTCTCTCTCTCTCTCTCTCTCTCTCTCTCTCTCTCTCTCTCTCTCTCTCTCTCTCTGTGTGTGTGTGTGTGTGCACCTGCAGGGTCAGGACAACTTGTGAGAGTCAGTTCTTTCCTTCTACCATGTTGCTACTTTATTCATATGTCAAGAACACTAAATCATTTTAGTAATTCAAACAACCATTTTAAATGACTGTTATCTACCTGAAATTCCTGTATAAATGCTGACCAGCTTTTCAGGTTCCCCTACAAATAAGTAATGTAGCACCCAAAAGAAGCTATGTCAAGCTTTCAAGACTCTTATTTAAAAGCCATGGAGTGCACACAGCGCTGAGAACCCTCCAACTGTGCACCCTGCAAGTGAAGGTATTTATCTCAGTGCTAACAGGTCCCTGACAGACACCTGCCCTCCCCTTCAACCATCATGCTTTGGACTTAAGGGAAAGAACACAAGTTTTATGTAACTATACAACTTCCAATTGCAAAGTAACCATGTAAATATGGCTTAGTGTCTCTAACAGCTTCAAATTAGCCAATTCAAACAACTACAATTTACCGCTTTAAGGTAATATGGGGACTTTTATTATGATCATTAAAACCTATGTGCATTTTGTGTTTTCTTGGAAAGAGTCTTACTATATAGACCAGGCTAGCCTCAACTCAAGAGCCATTTGCTCATACCTCTCAAGTTCTGGAATTACAGGCATGCACCACTGGTTTGGTTTTTATTACTTTTGGGACAGTCTCACAATAGCCTCAGCTGAACTGGAATATACTGTAAAAGTCAGAGTGGCCTGAGACTCATGGTGCTCCTCCTGCCTCAGCCTCCTCTGTGTTGAATCACAGGGGCAAGCCAGCATGCCTGGCTTTTTAACCTAATTATTTCTCTTAAGGTATGAAGAAAAGGAACTGTAACTATACATGCAAAGGGCATATAGATGTTCAGTGTTAGAAACATCCAGAACGAAAGGCAGTGCTTCTTAAAACCTCCTTTGTTCAGGATTTGGACGTCACAACTTACTCCCAATGAAAGGATCACGATCCATGGTGGTTTAGTAAAGTGAAACTCAGGCCGGTTCATGGCGCTGATAAATGTGGCCCTTTTACACCCACGAGTCCTCTCCGGGAAATGGCACAGGAAGTTCCAGTTCAGCCTGGCCACACCTCTACACCAATACTGCAAACTGCATTTGTTGTGGGCACAGACGTCCTTACACTCACAGAGAGGCACTAGGAGACCAGGAATGTAACCACAGGGGTATCTCCTCAATGCAGGAGAAAAAAAAAAATCAATACCTGCATTCCACATGGAAAGCTGAGAGTGGACTTTGTTAATGACTTGGTGACCTATTTGCTATCTGTGGAGGCAGATGTCACTTACCTTTTGCTATAGGGGCAGACTTTACCCAAATTCCCCAGAATGCTTATCCCAGACTCTTCCCTCCCCAGACCATTACCCATCCTTAGGGGAGATGTCACGTGTACTTTATGGCCTGCTAACCTCTGCTATCGGTCAGAAACCACCTTAGATTCTAGGACTTGTAGCTATAGCACCCACCCTTGTGGTCACATGGACTTTGTAACCGAGTGTCTATGTAGTCACACCTTAAGCTTTATTGTGGACCTAGACTTAGACTGATTGTTGCCTGGAAACCTTTTCCCAAATTGTGCTGTGTTTTCCATAGGTAACAATGAGCTGCCTGGCATCGGTCCCTGAAGTCTGATTCAGGCTCAGTCTGTACCAGGTTTTCATTTTTACCCTTTTGCAGGTCACTGCCTGCAAGGTACCTGCAGGGAACCCCACATGCACTAATATGCATAAGATAACTTATTAAGAGATGAGTGGGCAAACTTGGTGCATTTTCTTAATTGATAATTGATGTGGGAGGGCCCAGTTCACTGTGGCTGTGTTGCGCCCCCCCCCCCCCCACAAGTGGTTGTGAGTTAAATAACACAGCAAACTGAGCAAGGCAGGGTGACTAAGCCAGTAAGCAGCGTTCCTCCATGGTCTCTGCTTCAGTTCTTGCCTCTAGGTTCCTGGCTTTGAGTCCTGACTTCTCTTAGTGATTCTGTAACCTGGAAGTGTATGATGAAATAAATCCTTACCTCCCCAAGGTGCTTTTGGTCATGGTATTTTATCACTGCAATAGAAACCCTAACTAGGTATCCACAGTGATCATGGATCTATCAGTAATAATACGCAGAATAAATTAAGATTACAATTAGAATTAAAAACAACTATGCAAACAAAACCCAGCAGATTACAAAGCCTGAATACCTTCTTCTAAAATCAGTTGGCTTCTCCTGGTCAAAAGAACCGTCCGTTCCTTCGTCAAACTGAATCTGGTGCTGTGGTTTTGTGCTAATTCTCACCGAAGAGGATTTGGCAATTTTCATATTTGATACTATGTGGGTGAAGCTGAAATAACAAGGTCAGGAGATCAGGGATCTTAGCTGCGTGAGAGCTGCAAATTTCTCTTAACAGGAGACATGCCTCTTAATTCTTATTTCACTTTATGCTCCAATGAGAGCATAAAGGTTTATGAGCACATAAAGTCACATGCTTACACTCATATGACGTAGGCATTAAGATGCATGTCTCCAAGTTTTTAAATATACTCTTAAGAAATCTTTATTTTAACGATGAAAATGTCAGTTACAAAAATTATTAATATCCACAGAAACTGACAGGAAAATAGAAGCAAGTATACTTGTACCTACAACCTCCATTGCCGGTTACGTTAGAATTGAAAATGTCTATTTGCTGCCATGGAGAATGAGTCAACTGACAGTCTGGGTAGGAGTTTACTCTTTGACCCTCTCTGTGCTCCCCAACCATCCTCCAGAGTGAAGCACTGACGCTACCCATGACCTCAGGGCAGCAGGCAGCGGAATGCGGCAGAAATGAGCAGAGATAGGAGGGTCACGTACAAGGGCCAGGAGAAATGGCTCAGCAGTTAGGGATGCTTGCTGCTTTCAAAGGAGACCTGGGTTCTTCGGTTCCCAGCACCCACAGGGCAACTCAAACCTCCTCCAACTCTACTTCCGGGGGGTACAATACCCTCTTCTGACTCTGCAGTTTCTGCACGCACACGGTGCAGAGACATATACTTAGATACAAACATTGAAAATAATTTGTTAAAGGAAAAGAGTGTGATGAAAAAGCTCAGCTTAAACCTAAGAAAAAAGGAGATGTCACACTGTGAGCAAACCCAGCAGACAGTTTAATTAGAAAAACTAATTTTCTCACTTACTTACTTTAATTTTCATTTTAAATAACAGTACCAATTTTGTCATTTCTCTCTCAGGGGTAAAAATCTCTGTAACTTCCTAAAAGAAAAGCTAAGCCATTCACTTCATTCAGACAGGAGCTGGAGAGATGGCTGAGCAGTTAAAAGTACTTGCTGTTATGGGGTGGATGTTTTAAATTGTGTTGTTCTGTGGGGTGTGCATGTGTGGGGACACAAGCATGACACCGATGTATGTGGAGGTCAGCAGAGTGAGTGAGTTCTCTCCTTCAGCCCTGAGGACTTGGAGGTAAAGGTCATGAGCCTTGGCAGTAAGCACCTTTTCCTTCTGTGCCATCTCACTGGCCCATGAGGTGGATTTTAGATGTAAACAAATATGCGCCATTCGCCGCCAAGTGAAAGCGGTCCCCGAGCAACACTGCTGCACCCTCTGTCCCACTGACCTGACCCTGCCCTTCTTTCTATCCTTCTGAGCCCTTGACTCCTCCTCGTGTTGCTGCAGCTGCCTGAGCAGCTCTGACTTGGTTGTCTGCTTGTCGAAAGGTAGCAAGTCCGCAACGGCCCCCGCCGCCGCCACCAACTCAGGACTCAGGAATTCACTTCTAAAAGAGAAAATGAAATGAAGGAAAAGCAGAATTGGTTAGCACATCACAGTGTAGTGAAAAGAACCAACGTGGGGAGGAAAACCCATTCAAACATTATTCAATTTCTGACAAAAGCAAGAGTTTTCAAATAGTCACCACTGTTTTCTTGGTGGTTTTGTTGTTTGTTTTGAACTGGGTCTCGGAGGCTGGCCTGCAATTTACAATCTCCTACCTCAGCCACAGAACTGCTAGGATTACATATATCCATTATAATCCACACCACACATATAAAACATTTTGCTTTAGACACTGGTACTATATAAACTGTGAAACAGTAAACTCTAAGTTCATACATACCTGCTGATACATACCCAGGGCAGCCAGGCATGGGGTTTCACACTATAATCTCTGTACTCAGAAGCTAGGGCAAGAGGACCACGAGTTCAGGACTAGCCCAGGGAGAGCTTGTCTCAGGACAAAGTACTGAGAGCTACAGAGATGGTTCAGTCAGTGAAGTAAGTGCTTGCCGCACCTCTGAGAACCGAATTCCATCCCCAGAACACAGGAAAATCCTGAGTGTGGACAAGCACGCTCACTTAGTACTGGGAAAGCATTCACCATGAGAGCCTTAGAGCCCGAGTTAGACCCTCAGGTAAAGGTCGCCCCCCCCCCAAACATCAAACTACCTTCTAAATTTGCATCTTTATACCCACAGACTAGTGAAGCTCTCAAACCTCATTACAGAGGTTTCTTTTTTTTTTTTTTTCCGAGACAGGGTTTCTCTGTATAGCCCTGGCTGTCTTGGAACTCACTCTGTAGAGGTTTCTTTATGAGTGGAAGGAGGCTAGCACACAAACAGTTGGTCAAAGTGCAGAGAAAGCATCGTGGAGTGAGCAGTCACAAGGTGGACATCTTTCTCACACCCTCTGCTAAGAAAGCTCGGGGCCACTGGAGGGTGGGTGAAAAGCCTGTGAGGAGCACAGGGTGGGAAGGGCCGGAGTCCAAACAGCATCCTTGGGACAAGACAGGACCACCGCCCTCATCACTCACGACAGTGGGCACTGCACACAATCAAGGTGGTTAGCATCCCAGCAGAGGGAGGGCTCAGGAGCCTCTGTGAGAAGCTACTGACAGCTGCTGGCTGCTGCAGGAGGCACAGTCACTTGTCTTAAGAGTGTCACTCTTGGAACGCCGACCATGCTACAGTGGAGTGTCACACCCAGGGCCACATAAACTGGACTCCGTGGGTTATTTTAAAAATAGGGTATGAGTTTAGGAGGGGATGGGGAGATATGGATGGATCTAGGAGGAGTTACGGAGGATAGGGAGACAAATATATTGTACTCACATATGAAATTCTCAAAGACTCAATAAAAATATCACATTAAAATACCTTACTGAACCTTTCAAATGGTTTTTCTCATTTCAGTCATTTAAATTATTTCAATTGCACATTTACAATAACAAGTCAGACATATCTAGATTTTCTTTTAAAGCCTTTCTCTCTTACTTGTTGCTGTTTTTGAGACAGTTCTCTGTGTAGCCCAAGCCAGGCTAACACTCACAATCCTGCAGTCTGCAGGATTCAACCTGAGTTTGGGATTACAGATATGTGTGCCAAAATGTAGCCCATGATAAGGACTTATATGTGTATGTGTATTTTTGATTTTTTGTTATTGTTTTTCTGAGATAAGGTCTCTTATGTAATCAAGGCTGGCCTGAATTTCACAATACTCTGTTTCTGGTTCCCAGGTGCTGGGATTAGAGAATATGCCACCATGCCAGACTACAAATACTGTCTTGTCCCTTAAATATATAAACACACACACACACACACACACATAAATACACTTAAAGTAACTTTAGAGACCCTCTACTTCTGCCGCTTCGTTTTCTCAGTGTCTCTTAAGGACTACAATTTAATGGGCTGTTTACTATAAAAGAAGGCTTATCAGAACACTGTAGATTAGTCTCAAAGAACATTCAATTGGAATTCAATTTACCTCTTCTTTGGAGGCTCTTCCGGAGCTCCCTGAAGCCTGCCAACTGTAGTCTCCAGACTGGCAAGAGGCTTTCTGCCACGCGGCTTTGTTGTTTTTACATTTACTGTGTTCAGTTCAACTTTCATGTCCTTAATAACATCCAGCAGGTCTTTTTTCAATGTCTTCTTTCCCTCGCCTTGGCTCTCTGCTGCCTTCTGGGAAATCTCATTGGCTGCAACAGACTGGTCATCTTTCTTGCTATAGACTGATCTGCTAGTGCAAAAATGTCTTTGGGTATTATTTTCTGTCCTGAAATGACATATTAAGGAAGAGCAGAAAAATATAATTTAGAAATAATAAAGCAGTAACAGAAAATCCTGCTTCTACATGTAAAGGGTTCATGTAAACCTCTGCATTTCCTTTTGCTTTCCAGTATTGTTAACAGCCATAATGGAAGCCATTCATCATGTGTTAGCACATACTCTGGACCTCACTAGGACAAGACTTGTGTACAATTTTCACACCCACATCAACTCCAAAGGTCAACATTATCCTCCTCTTACAGATAAGGAAACTGAAAACCACAGAAATGACCATGCTGGGTGTGTCAGTGGCTTTCCTGTGGCTAGGATAAAATACCAAGACTAAAAACAATTAATGGAAGAAGGAAGTGCTGAGAACAACCATCAAAGAAGCATCTCAGAAAGGGGCAGGCAGCAGGTGCAGGAGGCGGAGCAATGACATCCTCTACAAGACAAGGCAGAGAAAACAAACTGCAAGTGGCACAGGCCACCCCCACAAAGCCCACCCCCAGTGACGTACTGCCTCCCCAAACAGTGTGGCCAACTGTCTTCAGATATTTGGGCCTCTGAGGGAGATTCTCATTCTAAACCACTATATTCCACTCCCTGGCCCCTACAGGCTCATGGTCGTATCATAATGCAAAAATATATTTAGTCCAATTTTTTAAAGTTCCTGTAGTCTTTCATGGTTTCTACACTGTTTAAAAGTCCAAAGCCTCTTTGAGAGTCTTTCGTGAAGATTGAGATTTTTTGAGAATCTTTGGTGACCAAAGTTGTCTTATGCCTAGAACTCAAAAATCGAATCGAATCAAATCAAACCAAATCAAATCATATCCAATCCAATCCAATCCAGGCAGTGCAGTACAGGAGGAAGACAGACAGAGACTTGGACTGCCATACCACCCACAGACCTGCCCATTAGCCCATGGCACAGGCAGGCCATAGGCACCTTCTTGTCACCATCCCACACAGCATAGAAGAAGGATGTCGCCCAGGGACCTACCAGCCATGTGCCCAGCCTGCAGTGAGAGCCACCCCAACATGCAAACATGTGCTGGTCAGATGGAAGAGAAAGAGGAGTGGAGCTGCTTGGGCATTGTGAAGAGAGATGGAGACCGAGGGGGGAGAGGAGTTATGAGTGGCCAGCCCCGCCACCTGGGGCCACGGTGAGATTCCAACCCTATCTGCCACTGAGCACCATGTCTGAGTTTGTGTCTGTGTAGTGGCAGGGGTAGGTGTCCATGTCCCTGGCTCCTATTACCACTAGAGAACATGGGGACCCTCTGATCAGGGCAGCCAGGACCATGTGGCTGTCTAGGGCTGTGCAGAACTGGTCCTGCTCCTCACAGGATTCTGTGCTCTAGAGAGCCGGCCCCAGTCTCTCACAGGTGAAAGCACTTTGGAGAGCAGGCCCTGTACCTTGCCTGGGCAGCACAATGGAGCTGCTCCTGGCATCAGGGGTGTGGGTAGGCACGCCCAGGGCGTGAATGTGGGAGCGCTGACCATGCTACTCCTCTGCCATGGGGTGGCACAGATACAGAGGTGATGCCCTCCTCCCCCAGCAGTCGGGAAAGCTTCCTACAGGGCTATAATCGCAGAAGAGATAGCCCTGGCCCTTTCCACCTGAAGCACTCAGGACAGCAGGCTCTGCACATTGCCTGGCAGCACAGCAGGGCTGGCCCTGGCCCAGGGGGTGTGGGTGAGCCAGCCCTGAGGGTGAGAACGTGGAAGAGCTGACTCCACCACTCTGCCATGAGGTGGCATTGGTGCGGGGGTGATGCCCTCCTCACTGCTCACCACCTGCGACAGTCAGGAGGGCATGAGAGCTTGTGAGCTGGCCCTGTCCATTCCCCACTGCAGGGCAGCACAGAAGAGCTGGAGGGGGCGCAGGTGAGCCAGCTCTGAGGGCAAGAGTGCTGGGGAGTGGCCCTGCCACTTGTCTGGTGTGAGGTGGAGTAGGTGGCATGAGGTGGAGAGGGTGTGGGCTGTGTGTGTGTAGCCTTCCCCCTCCCTCTGTGCCACCTGCAGTAGCTGGGAGAGCTGACCCCAGAGTCATAAGAATGGGAGAGCTAGCTCTGCCCCCTCACTGGCTGTAGCACTCGGGAGAGTGGCCCTGCACCTCACCTGGGCAACAAAATGGAACTGGCTCTGAGGGCCTGGCATGGGTGGGTCCGTCCTGAGTGTGTGGGCAGAAAAGCTGTCCCAGCCCATCACAGGCTGGAGCACTTGGGAGAGTGGGCCCAGAACCTTGACTGGACAGCATAGTGGAGCTGACTTTGAGGTGTGGGTGCAGATGAGCCGGCCCCAAGGGCATGAGAGCAAGCGAGCTGACCCTGCCTCCTGCTCATGGTGGCACTTGGTGGCCTAGCTAGAACAGTCCTGGAGAGCTCAGCCTGGTGGTCCAGGTAAGGGAGAGCTGGTGGCTGACCAGCTCAGCTACCACCCAGACCTAGATCCAGAGCTCTGAACAGGCCCACATCAAAATCTGTATATGCAAATGGTTGGGACATGTGAAAGGGCCAGTCCTGCTGTTCCAGAGCTGCAGGATCTCCACGACACAGTATAACCAACAGGATAACCAGGAGTCTCCACCGTGATCCAAAACTGATGATGTCCCAGACGCCAGAGATCTTGAACCAGACAATGACTGAAGATTTATGGATAGAGGGATAGACTATGGGACACGCTGTGACATACTACAGCTTCCACAGTGAAATCTTTTCTATGCTTTGTTTTTTGTTTCTGTTTTTGGGAGTCAGTTTGTATGTTCTTAAGGGTGGAGGGTGGATAGGAAGGGACGTGGAGATGAGTGGGTCTGGGATGCATAATGTGAAACTGACAAAGAATCAATAAAAAGTTAAAAAAAAAGGAAAGCAAATTACATCCTTCCTACATAAAACGGCACAGAAAGCACATTTCCATTCCAAAAGGGAGAAGTGGGCCACAGTGAAGAAAGAGTGGACCAAAACAAGACTGGAAGCCAGCAGGGCAAACAGCAAATCCTGTAACTCCATGTCTGATATCAAGAGATGTAGATGGCTCCTCCCTTCCAGCTTTGCTGTCTGCAACATACGACCCCTCCAGGACCCCCTCTGCTTGCAGCTCTCTTTAGCGGCTATCTCTCTTTTGGCACCTCTCAAACCTTGGGGTTTCCACCACAACTCAGTCTTCACTCTCATAGCATCACATAATGGCTTCTCAAGGCCTTGGCGCAAGAACTTCCCCACCCCAGGATGCCTAGTGTCAGAGGCTCTCTGAAGCCAGCATCAAGTAGACAACAATGTCAAATTCAGTTACCAGCTTGGGACGGACCCTATCTAGCCCACCTGAACTGTATTAGTAGCAGCTCTTGTAGTGGCTTTCAAGACAGAGAAGACTCTTTAGGCTCTTTTCCAAGTTGAGAGCTTAGCTAGGTGGGGTCTTGGCCTTGGGGCACACTTCCTTAGACACCCTTCCCAGTGTTCAGTAGGCATCTCCATAATGGCTCTAATCTCTGTAACAATTAAGTCTCTCGCAGAGCCTGTGCCTTTGCTGTATCATGAAGCTTCCTAGGGCCCTCTAGGCAAACTGCCACATTTCGTATTTTAGTCCAAGTTATTTATTCTTTTACACTGTAGGCTTCCATGTTATCAATAATAACCATACCATAGACTCAACATTATACAGTGTTGAAATTTCCTCCACCAAAGAAATTAGTCCATTACTTAAATTTTAACTTCAGGTAAGTTCTTAGAACAAGGGCAGAAGGTAGCCAGATTCTTTGCCAAAATATCACAGGAATGACCTCTGGCTCCACTGCCAATATCATTCTCCTCTAAGCTCTGGAGCCAGCTCTATACAGTGCACATTGCATTTAGCATGAGCCAGGCCTATACAGTCCAAACTGCACTCAGCATGAGCCGGGTCTATACAGTGCACATTGCACTCAGCATGAGCCGGGTCTATACAGTGCACATTGCATTCAGCATGAGCCGGGCCTATACAGTACACACTGCACTCAGCATGAGCTGGGTCTATACAGTGCACATTGCACTCAGCATGAGCCGGGTCTATATAGTGCACATTGCATTCAGCATGAGCCGGGTCTATACAGTCTACATTGCACTCAGCATGAGCCGGGTCTATACAGTCCACATTGCACTCAGCATTACTGTCTTCCAGTAATGCGGCAGTTAATCTCTGTTTTCTAGTCTAAACTTCTAAAGTCTTCCACAACATGGTTAGGTTCTTCCCAGCAAGAACCTTCCTTTGGTACCAACTTCTGAATTAGATATATTTCCGTGGCCAAAAGCAACTTTATTTTGCCCCATGGCTCCATCGTGACAGGGATGCATGGCAGCAGGCAGGCGTGGTGACCCCCCACATCTTCATTGGCAGGGAGAGCAACTGGAAGGAGCTGAGGGTCTGCCTCTAATGATGTACTTTCTCCAGTGAGGCTGCACTACCTGAACCTCCTAAATGTTGTCACCAACTGGGGACCACGGGTAGTAGTTATTTTCTCCTGCTGTGATAAAATGACTTTCTTTCTTTCTTTCTTTCTTTTTGTTTTTTTTTTTTTTTTGAGACAGGGTTTCTCTGTAGCCCTGGCTATCCTGGAACTCACTCTGTAGACCAGGCTGGCCTTGAACTCAGAAATCCGCCTGCCTCTGGAGAGCCTCCCAAGTGCTGGGATTAAAGGCGTGCGCCACCACTGCCCGGCTGATAAAATGACTTTTGTTACAGAAGGAAAGGTTACTTGGCCTAAGGTTCTAAAGGGATAGATAGGAGTCTGTCACAGTGGGACACATGGCAGCAAATACCAGTCACAGAGGCAGGAACAGCTTAGAGGTCACATCTGGAGCTGCAAGCAGGAAGCAGAGAGCAACCTGGGACTAGGTGTGGCTTCTGAAACCTCAAAGCTGTCCCCAGTAACACATTTCCTTCAGCAAGGCCATATCTCTTAAATTTAGCCAAACAGTGCCACCAACTGGGGAGCAAGTATTCAAACATCTGAGACTACAGGGGACATTCTCACCCAGACCATTATACAAGGTGATGTAGCTCAAAGTTCCTTCAGGCCTGACCCACACTGGCATGCCATAAATGTGTACAGCAGAGATACGGATCACCCAGCTCCTTGGGATGGACAACTGCTGGAACGCCCCAGGCTGGCTAACTCCCCCCACTCATCCTGGGGTCAGTACAAACACCATTTTCTATATGTGCCATGATATAGAAGACTGGGAAACATTAAATAACATGGTTGATAAATGACAGTTTGCTATTCTCAAATTTAGATTAGACTGACTGCAAAGTTCCTGTTCTTAACATAATGTCTCTTCAAAAGGTCGTAACTAAGCAACGTGAGAATGCTCAAATTCCTATTAATGAAAGGGTGACTTACAAACCTGTTTAGGTCTTCTCAAACTCCTCACTGCAGTCATGGTCTTTAGTCTACTACTGTTTGTACTGGTAAAGGGAGAGTCCCTTAGACTAAATGTAGTGCATAGCTTGAGCGAGCAGAACAACACTAAACCAGCATAGAAACTGGGCAGCTCCCAGAACAGAGCAGGTTCTGAGAACTTTAACCAGTAAGGTGATGAGACACCATTTACAGAAAAATGGAAGTGAGCCATAGAAAAATGAATTAATTGCCTACTGCTTAGCCAATCACTAAGTGACTACAGCTACATATTTAAGGACTACAGTTCTCCTGAACCAACCAGAGCTTCTTACTATGAGTTAGCCAACAAACAAGGTGCTCCTTTAGTCTCTCTCTCGGGCCTGGTGCAGGTGTCTGGTCCAAATCCACAGCCTCTGAAACTGTCCTTAACAGCAAGCTAAACCAACTGGGGCAGAAAAGAGAATTTTGAGTTGTCACTCAAAATTCACTCTCTCGGACATGCTTATAAAAAGAACACAAACTGTTGTATCTATGCAAAAGATTTCCTTCTTTATTTTGTGGGTGCTAGGTATGAAACTCGGGGTTCCATACATCTATCCTACCTTAAAATAATCCAAACACCTACTTTTTAGGAGATAAAAGTCTTTGCTTGGTATTATTTGCTGTTGAACTTTCAAAACTCACATGTGTGCCAGAGTGGTGAGTATCAGGCAGATAGGATAGAAATACATTCTATACGTCTGTGAAATTCTCAAACAGGAAATGAAAACATTACACTTTAAAATTAAAGAATAGGTATACACATGGTGTGGACATTTTTCTACTTTGCGCTGGGCACTGTATGGGGCACTGACAACATATTAATAAACACAAAGTCCATGGTAAGGCAGAGCATTGAGAGCAGATTCAAGCCTGACTCTATTTAGCATCATTTGACAAGTGTCTTCCAGAACAATCAGCAGAAATAGGTTTTCTTTCATGAAATGGTTTGAAAACAATCACTCTCTCTGGTCTGTCTGTCATGTTGTATGTCACGATCGATGCATAAGCAGTGACAGAAACAGCCTGAGTGAATGAAGATCTTTGCTCTTGAGATGTGCACAGCTGAAAAGCGTCTCCTGACCCTCGACTATGTGAATAGGATAAGGACCACATGCAACATTGGGTCACAAATCTGTCCTTCAGTGTTGTGGACAGCCCTGGGCTGTTTGTAATCTGCTCATTCTGTCCTCCTGGGAGAGGCTTCAGAGAAGGAGTGAGTTACACCTGTGACTTCTTGTGAACCAATCCCCTAATGAATAAAAGAGCCAATCACTGGGCGCATAGAAAGACTTCCAGGATCGAGAGAGGAAGAGAGAAGGAGAGAGAGAGAGGTGCCTTTTGGAACGGGGACAGCATGTAGTAAGAAAGATGTAGCTAGTAGAGTCTCCTGGTATCATGGCGGATCCCCAAGGATTCACTACCAGAGGAAAGGGACTTTGATAAGGTTTACAAGATTAGGTTTCAGTTGATGCGCCCAGAGATTGAGTTATCATTGTTTCTGAACTAAGTTTGTGTTGTATTTTCCTTCACGAGGCGACTTGTCTGGGTTCCAGAGAGAAAAGGTACAGCGGCAAAGTGTGGGTTTGCCTGATGTGCACCACAGAGGCCATGGGAGTATTGAAGCACGGGGTTGGTGTGGTAGCAGCCTGCCAGTCGGAACCTAGTGAGCTGGGTGGAGAGATCGTGGAGCTCTGAGTCAGAGCTCCACGAGATGAAAGCAGGTCGGCCATTGCCCACCAGTGCATGGCTGGCCAGCCTGCCGAGGATGAGAGAACCAGGGTGTAGTGTGGGAACGCGTGCCATATATTCCATCTTTTAAAAATATTTTCTGAAACACTTAAGAACTGCCCACCTGTCTGTAATCATGTAACAGGCACTTAGCAACTGCTTTAGCTAAGAGGCACAAAGACAGCTAAAATCAACACCTTGCATCACTCCCACTACCAAGGTCAGAATCTAGAACTCATGCATGATGGCCAAGTGCTTTCCCACTGAGCTATATCCCCCAAAGGTCCTTCACTGAGTCTCACTGTTGGTTTTTATGATATCCTATTCCAGACTTCCACCATCTCTGATTTAAACCACACCTAAATCAGCTTCTTGGCAAAATAAACTTTGAACCAGAGTCCTCCATTGTTGCAGGATATATGATCATACTGTAAACCCAGAAACTGTTATTTAATGGGAAAAAAAAGTTTCTGTTTGTGGAGTGGCTCAGCCCTTAGCTCACACATTTAACCCCTCTGGCTAGAACACAGACATGTCGTTAGTACACACCTGTAACCCCAAGCAACAAAGGTAAAATTAGTTTGTAGAAGGAAGCACCCTGGTTGAAAATGATGTTAATTAAGTGGCAGACAGTGATGAATCAGAGAAAGATTTGACGGAATAAGATATGTCCAAATCTCATGAGGAGAGAGAGAGGAAAGGGAAGCTACTTAAGAGAGCAGTGCAGAGAGCAAGAGAGAGGAAACAGTTTTCGGGACAGTTGTAGAGAGACAGGTTGAAGAGGGAACAAGCTAGACACAGGGGAAGACAGAATGAGCCAGAGAATAAGGAGCCAGAAGATCAGAAAAGATCGCCAGAGTTAGTTTGAGGGCAAGCAGAATAATTCAGTCAGAGACTGAGAGAGAAGCCAGATTGAATCTGTCGGCTGGGAGATGAGTTCGTGCCAGAACAGCTCAGTTGAATCAGACAGCCAGAGTTCAGAAAGAACAAGAAAGGGAGAGCTTATTCAGCTGTAAGTCTTGGAGGCTGAAAAGATTCTAGGCCTAGATAAGATTGTACAGAGGCTAGAAGCTTCCAGGACTAGGCCTAGGTTAGCAGATGGAGGCAGTAAGCCTCCAAGATGACAATTACATCAGTGAATAAAAAAATACTTTAACACGCCATCTTCTTCATTACCTGGCTTTTCAACTACAGTTGCTTCCAACACCTTGTTTCATGGCTCAATTGGTTTATCACGTGGTACGGTGAGCAGTCACAGCAGGGTCCAGTAAACAGTTTCTACCTTTAGGATGCCAATGGCTACAGCACTGTTTTTTAGTCTTTAAAACACATAGAAATGATCTATCCTACTTGCTAAAACGTAGATTCTTTGGTCCCCACCGCATAATACTGACTTAGTACCTTCAAGGAGGAACTAAAAAATTTTACATTTTAAACAAGTTCCCAAGCGATGCTGGTACCACTAGTTAGAAGACTTCTTTCGAGTAGCTTAATCCTTATGATCTTACAAAAATACATTCTCATTTTACAAAAAGAGAACCTGTTGCTCCAAAGGATTTAGGACTTCTGAGCTGCTACAGTGTACAGGAAATGGGTTCATGAGATTCCCAGTTTTCACATTTGGAATGGAGCTTGGGAATTTGCATTTTAACTAAAACCCAAGGTAATTCAGCTGCAATTTGTTTTCTGAATTACATATTAATATGTATCAAATTGTCAAAGGTAGCAAATGGCAGCCCCAGACTTGGAACACTTTAATGCAAAAAAAAAATTTTTTTTTCCCCAAACTCTGAAACTATATAATTTGCTTATGAAAGTGCCTGAGGCTACTTCATCAGTCACTTGAGAATCAGAGTGAAAAATAAGTTACAAAGGGAAATACTGTTATGGGCAATACACAGAACTCTCACAATATCAATATGGTACAATTCAATTTAGGAAAAATCCTCTAACAGTTATTATTTTATGTCTGAAAGTTAATGTTGAAGGTACCTTGACACATGAAAATCAGAAAAACGAGTCACACATATAACCTTTACCACAACGCGTTTCCTTTCAAGAGTGAGTGACACTACAAAAATAACCTGTATCACAGGAAAACCATGCATGCTCCCCGACATAAAATAATAAAACAATTTTCCTAAATGCTCATCTGAGCTTCTTTTCTTTGAGAAAATCTCATGAGCTTCCCCTAAGCTCATGTGAGTAGCAGATCATTTGTCTAGCAAGCAAGAAATCCTGAATTCAAATCTCTCACATCAAAGCACAACCACCACATGGCCTCCCTCAGAGACTGACTTCACATTTCTCACCCTTCACAGTATAGGCTTAGACAATAAAAGTTCGTTTTGCATTTTAAAAATGCTGAGATATTTTATAATCTTTCTCAAACATCTTTCTCCTGTCAAATTCTCTAGAATCAGCAGAATCTGCAATCAGCAGAAATAGTTGCTACTTTTGACCACTCTAATACTTTACCGTCTGTCATATCCTATTTACTCTATTTTGTGCAGACTTTTTCACGGAGTTGATCCTTTCCATTTCCGCTGCTATCTTGCTTCAGCACTGAGGAAGGGGCTGAGAACAGGAGTGCCCAGGAAGAATACCATGAACCTTTTACAACTTTGAGATGTCTCTTTTTGCTCTCCTGTAGTTATTTGTTGAACGAATGAACTCTGTGCTAACTTATGCTGTCTTCACTATACCTGAATTACCTCCTCGTTGGAAGTATACTACTTACCAGAACCGCAGGACTGTTTTATTCGGAGCTCAACATCAGTAATTGACATAGACGCACAGTAAGGAATAAAGAAGGGAAGCTTAACGAGGCTATTCAAAATTCTTAGGAAGCATAGAAAATGAAAGAAAACGACCTCTCTTTTGAGAGTCTGTACAAAGAGAAGTAACAGCAAGCAAGATGAGGGGTAGGCGTGCAGCAGAAAGACCACAAGACAAGAGACAAGACAGATTGTCATAGCTGTTTGCACACCCATCATGTCATCCGACAAGTTGTCTTGTCTTTCTACGATTTCTTTTTGCCCACATTTAAAGCAACCGCTTCTAAGAGTCTACGGTTACAGTATCAACACCAGGCGGCTGGGGAAAATACCGCTGCATGTCAAGGAGCGGGGAAGGGAGTCCTGGAAGACCGGCGGGACCAACAACTCTGAATTGCCTTACCTGACAGCTCCGGACGGAGACGCCGGCAGAACAGCCACCAGGACTTCCCGGTTTCCACAGGACAAAGGGAGGCCCGAGAAAGGGCGAGGACGAATTAACGCCGGAATTCTGTGGAGCATCGTGAAAATACTCAAGCAAGATCACAACCGGAAACACAAACTCAAAGACGAGCACAACTGAACTAGTTCGTCCCTTCGCCAAAAATGTCCCCGAGATGTTTTCCGCCAGCATTGTTCTTCTCCTTTTGGATTCCGGCAGGAAACAGAGACCATAATTATGTTCCGGGATCTTTGGCTGGCTTGATCCTGCTGTTTTCTCTTTGAGTGCAGTCGATATCAAGGTTCCATAAAGATGCAGATCGGAGAAAGTGAACAGGGTGAAAAACTGAACTGATTGGAGCAATAGAGAACTGACAGAACTCCCTGTCCTGCTCTTCCGTGAGTGACGCGACTAGTCTGCCTCGCTTGTCTTTTTTACAGTTAACTCCTGGTCAAGGTCTGGGCTAGGCGTTTCCAAGTTCTTCGCCTCTTTTTTGATGAATTCAAAGTAAGCAATCCCACGAATTTGCAAAATAAGCAAGAAAATTTTATTTGAGTCAAGCGATAGTGCAAATTTAAAAAGGGACTTGCTGTTAAGATTGACCGGAACGCATAAGGGAAAGTACTAAGGGACCATGATTGTTGCTGGAGCCGTCTTTTATGGGGACTGTGAATGAGAACTCCTGAAAAGAAGCTATAGCTGCAGAGACTGATCGTCCGATTAGAACTGTAGTACTCTGGAGAGCTTGGAATGTTGCAAGTCCAGAAACTAATTTAATCACCTTATTTGGGGCTGGTTCTAGTGCTGCCTCAACCCCGACAACCATTCCTTACCATCTTTTGAATCTTAGGTCTACAGACCTATAGAAAAGCTTTCCCATCTTTCTGTACCTACTTCTCTGATATACCCACCAATGTATTTTAACCTTGTCTTGATTTATAATTTACCTTGTTCTGTAAAACTAAAAATTTAATGAAACTGCTTCTAGGTTTGAATGTGGAATTTGGGTTAATCAAGATCTGTGTATCTGAGCCATGGTCACTTAAAATGGCTCCAGAATAAAATATCTCTTATAACATTTAAGATGAAAGTTCCAGGGTTTCCGTTTGTTTTTAACATGGACAATTAGCACCACGATATGGGAATCCGAGACAGATCTGGTTTCACTGGATGAATCTCTGAATGGAAACTGAGTACCTGCATGGAACCATTGAGTCCAGACCATCTAGTGAACCTCATAAAACCTGATCCTCCCGTGTAACTGAGGGCTGGCAGATATAATGATATTTGTAACATTTGTGTCTCTCAACCAGACTCTCAGACTGTTGAAATAATGGAACCTAAGAACGGGGTTCCCTTAGGAGTTTCATGGTGGGAGACAGAAGACACACCAGCCAGAGGAGTAACTTGTCTCCCTGAAAGGGATTTCAGACAGTTCTAATATCTTATCAAACCACCTTCTAGGGGGAAGCTAAAATTCAGATAATGGTGAGTGTGCCTCATACCTTGAGAAGGGCTGCTGGGAGAGCACATCCTTTTATTTAAACCTTGATTTACTTCAAAACCCTAAAGGTGGGCGTGAGACATTTTCTGGATCTTTGTCCTCCCTTCCCAATGTGAGCACATTAAGTGCATCTTTTTTTCTTTCCATTTTTAATTTGGTTCTTTTAATATGCTAATTGGGGGAGAGTGGCCAGACCTGACTTGGTGCAAATTATGACGCCCAAGTTACTTGTTAGAAAACAGTCTGAGGCCAGGCAGTGGTGGCCCACGCCTTTAATCCCAGCACTTGGGAGGCAGAGGCAGGTGGATTTCTGAGTTCAAGGCCAGCCTGATCTACAGAGTGAGTTCCAGGACAGCCAGGGCGACACAGAGAAACCCTGTCTTGAAAAACCAAAAAAAGAAAAAGAAAAAAGAAAAAAAAAAGAAGGAAAACAGTCTGGAACAATTAATTAATTAATTAATTAAAGTAAAAGCATCGTCATAGGTATGGATGGGGCTCAATGAGTAGTACTTTTGTTTTTAAAGCAAGGAGACTTGTAGGGGTGTCCAGCGTTTTGACACTGTGGGTTTTTTTTTTGTTGTTTTTTTTTTGTTTTTTTGTTTTTGGTTTTTTGAGACAGGGTTTCTCTGTGTAGCCCTGGCTGTCCTGGAACTCACTCTGGGGACCAGGCTGGCCTCGAACTCAGAAATCCGCTTGCCTCTGCCTCCCAAGTGCTGGGATTAAATGCGTGCACCACCACTGCCCGGCTCGTTTTGATACTGTGACATGATGTTATCATTGGCAATTTTGGGGGATCACATTCATAGCTATCCTGGGATGCATGTAGCCTATGGGTCTCAGATTTGATTCACCTGCTAGAAAATAATCCAATTTAGGTATACCCATATACAAAGCAAGATGAGAGGAAGTAGGGTTGGAGAAGAGATTCGGACAGAGAACGAGAGAGCTCTGTAAGTCCTGATGTAATCTATCATATTGATTGCCATGACTCATTTTGACAGAAGTGATGAAAGCCTGTCATGGTAAGGAACACATCACAGCTCCTGGGCCTCAGCAAAACATGGAATAGGAACAGTAAGCATTGGCCCTTGTTGGAGTCACAAGACCACGAGAGTTCAACAGGTGGCTACTGCTCAATGATCTAAGTCAGGATCCTGAGCTCCCTGCTGTGGCCTCCAGCCAAACCACACTGGAGAAATATATGCTCAAACCAAGCTCCAGGGAGTCTACCGAGGTGCCCTGATGCTTTGTGGATCCCTGCCTTTTCCCTTGTCCATTTCTCTGACCAGTCTAGAGTTTGCCAATAGTTGCTTAGTGTGGTTTAAACTCCTTGTCTGTCTTGGTGGACTTTCTTAACACTAAAGTGAATCCTGCGTGTTCAAGGGAGAAAGCAAAATCCAACCTTGCCTGCTTCTATGTAGAGATGGCTAAGGCTAGAGACCAAGACTGTGGCATTATACCTACCACTTAAAACCTGTCCTTTGGAAATGAGCAAAACCGGGCTTCGATGGCATGGGATGACTTATCATGCAAATGTGTGAGGAACATGCCCAGCTCTGGAAGAACAGAAACAGAAATGGAGCAGTGGCACAGACTAACATACAGAGCTCTACAAGACTTGTCAAATGGCTCTGTGACTTAGGCAGAACTCAGGACCACGTTGCTGTCACACTTAGAGAAAACACACCAACTTTCAGAAAGTGTCTACAGACAATGAGTCAGTTCAACTGCAGCCTCTGTAACGTCATCACCAGGCGGAAGAGTATTAGAAAGTCCTGGTAGGTGTGTGACTCCCACTGCCAAAGGCCTTTTCAATGACTCAGTAAACATGGGGGATCAGGCTGGTGATAATCAGGGCTCCTTGGAATTCAGAGATGTCTTCTTCCAGAGGACCAAAGCCCAGAGCCAGCTCCATGAGATGCTGGAGTCCTCTCACAATGAGCTGCTTGTGCAGATGGAGTAGAAGGCAGAGCTCACATCTGTACCTGAGTTCAGCATCCAAGAAATACCAGACAGAGCAGAGGAGCCAAAGAACGCCCTGGACAAGTGGTGGGAGCAGCTGAAGAAGCTTCCCAAGAAGAGCCAAGTACACCAACAACGCTCTGTGTTCTTCAGTACCAAATATTTAACTAAGATTTAATTAATTCCTTATGTAAAAATAAAAAGCACATGCATCCCACTCATATGTAAACATGTGTTTGTCTTTTATAAATGCTAAAATTATATGCATACCAAATAATTATTTTAAAACAAATTTATGGCTTATTATAAATAAATGTTTGATTTGTATATATGTTTTACCTCCCTAAATACTTGTAGTCATGTAAAATCTTTTTGAGTAAAGAAGATTACTGCTAGAAAACTTTTGGGAGCCCTTGCTTTCTCATCTCTTTTAAAGAAGCTTTTATCTTAGAGAAAGTGGGGCCCTCCTACAGTCCTAAGAGAACAAAGCACCCATACTTTAAACCTGCTTGAGAGATGAGCCTGCTAGCCAAATCTATTCTATCGACTGTCCTAAATGTTTTTTTTTTTTTTTTAAAATCTGGCTTTAAATAGTTGGTGAACTCAAAAAATAACATAGCACGGGAAGTAAAAATTACATGTTAGCATAGTTTTCGTCGACTTGATGAAAACTTAGACATGGACTCTGACTTGTAAATGTAACCAAATTGCTTTTGGTCAAAACACACACACACACACACACACACACACACACACACACACACACACACACAAGCAATCTAGCGAATATGGGATGAAATGTCGACATGCAAAGGTTACATCTTGTCAGAACACAGCTGCTCTTACTTATCCACAGTGTGCTCAGCTTGGTGCTGGCAAAGCTGCATGTGCACAGTAGAGACAGCATGTCCTGAAAAGTCTCCAAGGTTTGCTAGCTATTCCTCCCAGGAGTTTACTGGGTCCTGTTCTACATGAATTATGAGTAATTCTATTCCCTGTCTACCATTTGCTATTATTGTTATCATTGTTATGGTTGTTGAGAGAGGAAATGAATCCCAGTTCTGGGCCAGTGGAGCACACGGTGAAGTCTGGCAGTGAACTGTCTGAGGAGAGATGTGTTTTCCTCTGATGAAAGGGCAGTGTGCGAGAATGGTCCCTTCTTACTTGGATAATGCGTGTAAGGCTGCAATCCTCGGCGGTGGAGTACCAGCTGTCTTAGAATCACTAGGGAAAAGGCAGTCTGGGAAATCTGACCAGGACGTGACTGACCTGGGCCTTTCCTACTTCTAGATATCTTTCCCCATACAAATTGATTATGTACCTTTAGCCAAAGTTGTTCTAAAAATATACGAGAGGAGAGTTTTCCCCCAGTTATAGCATAGTCTTTCCTATTGTTGGTGCACAAAATTGGGAGCGGTTACTCTCATAATTATTTTGCCATTATATTTTATCCTTTAAAAAATATACATTTAAGGCTCATAAAACACACAGGGATCTGACTTTCTTTCCTTCCTTTTTGCAATGCCATAAAAATTTCCAAAGAAGAGACAAATGTAAATATTTCAAACATTTTTTCTAACAACTATCTCACCGGTGCAAATTTCCCCCTTTTTTCACATAGTTTTACAGAAATCCAAATCTATATTTGTTTGTTTTCCACAGTGTCAAATATTGGTTGTACTGACTCCAAACAAGACTTGAGGGAGTTTTCAGCAAAAGTTCTATCAGTAGTCAAGAATGCGTAGTGGGTATTGACGTTGTGTAATTAGAGCATTATTTTCTTTCTCCTCGTTCACCAAGTGCACATTTGAATACAAGATGTTCTGTGTTTGTGGTTTGCTTGCAACTCCAGTTTCACACTGCATTATCCGCCCCCCCTCCCCGCCCCATGATGTCATTAATCTGCCCATTGTGAAATTCTGGTACACTGACAAAGGTTTGATTCCTGTGGTAAGTCTGTCTGTCCTCTCACCTGCATCAAACCTGCTGCCATTACAGGCCAGACACACTGATGTCTTGCATAATCCCAAGGGTAGTCACCACTACCTGGAGCTAAGAGGCTGGTGTGTGATTGTTTGCTCATTTGGAAGTCAGCCCTGAAATGCACTTTGTTATTCAATGAGAGCAGTGGTCTTTGCCTGTAACATGCTGTTTTCAAGAGGACAGGGAGATGGGTCAGCAGTTAAGAGCAATCGCTACTCTCTGAGAGGACCCAGCACACAAGTAAGACAGCTCACCACCTGCAACTCTAGTAGTTCTAGGGACTATGAATCTCCCTTGAAGCCTCCACAGGCACCAGCATGCATGTTTTCATACATTTCAGAATTAAAGGAATTCAAAAAAAAAATGAAAAGGATCATAGGGAGGCCGAAGCAGAGTGGGAAGCTGATGGCTAGGTGTCACATGACCCTAAGACTCTTCCAATTGAATAGGGCTAGAGTTAAAGATAATTTTATCACTTCTGTGAACCACAGTTTCTTTAAGTATTCTCAGCTCCTTTTGATTGCATGGTACTTTTTAAAGATTTATTGTGTTATTTTTATTTATGGTGTGTGTGTGTGTGTGTGTGTGTGTGTGTGTGTGTGTGTGTGTGTGTGTGTGTGTGTGTGTGTGTGTGTGTGTACCTCTGCAGGTACCTGCAGATGCTAACAGAAGCCAGAAGGGGGAGTTGGATTCACCAGCACTGGACTTGAGAGCTACCAGATGTGGGTTGAGAACTGAATTCCAGTCCTCCGGAAGAGCAGAATTCTAGTTTCATTCTGTTTCTACAGTGAAACATTGTTGCATAAACAGCAACTTGAGGGAGGAAAAGGGTTATTAGGCATTCACTTCCAATTGACCAAAGGCAGGAAGTCAAGGCAGGAGCCGTGTAGAAATGCAGATCACCGACTCACTTTCTTGGTTGATCCCTGGCCCGATACTTTTTTTTCTTTCTCAATCCAGGACTTCCTGCCAGAGGAATGATGCCACCCACAGTGGGCTGGATTCTCCAACATCAATTACTGATCAAGACATTGCACTGCAGACCTATCCTCAGACCAACTGGATCTAGGCAATCCCTCTACTGAGGCTTCTCCTCTCATGTGATTCTAGGCTGAGTCAAGTTGATAAGCCGCAAGGGTTTTACCTCTGCGCCCTCACTCTAGCGCCACTTTGAGCTTCTACGTAAAGCGTCAGGAATATATCGCAGGGAACTACAAAACTTGTAGCGCCAGTTTACATGGGTGTCCTTTCCATAATGTTCCTGGGAATGGATTTCCTTGGGGGAGAAAGAATGAAACCTAAGGCGATACAAAATAGACAGACAAGCAAGTAAATCCTGATGGGCTAGGGATGTAGCTCTGTTGACAGAGTGCTTGCCTCGCATGCAAGAAGCCCTGCCCCAGCCATGTCACAAACTCAAGCCTGGTGGAATCCCTGCACTTGGAAGGTGGAGATAGAAAGATCAGGAAGTTCATGACCATCCTCGGCCACATCACAAGTTAAGCCTGGGCTATGTGAGACCCTGTCTGTAAACAAATAGATCATTTAAAAAGCTGCCCATAAGGAAATTTATATTTCACCACTATCATTCTAGTACTTTTCATTTACTGTTAAAGCCACAGCCTCCGGGGCTGGACATCGCTGGGAGACCTCAAGGTGAGTCCTCCTGGAGGCTGCCAGCCTGGCAGTCAGCTTGGACAGCAGATTTCCGTTTCCTTGGCCGGGTTTCGGGAGGGAGGGGCAGAGTGGAGGAGGAGCTTCTGGAGGGAGGGCCCTCAGGAGGGCGTGGTCTCAGGAGGGAGGGCTGGTGGAGGGGGTCTCTGGAGGGAGGGCCCGAGGGCGGGACCCACACGGCTACCTTAAAAGTTGTCAAGGGCCCGCGGCCGCCAGCGGAGCGCGGGCGGTGGAGAGCGAGCCGGACACAGCGAAGCGCGGCGGTGAGGCTGCCCGAGCAGGCGGGAGCGGGCGGCCGGGCTGGGGAACGCGGCTGACAGTCCCCGCCCTGCCGCACACGTGCTGCGGCCCCGGGCTCGCAGCGGGGTCCCGGGAGGCGCGGAGGGTCGGGCGGGCGCGGTGGCCAGTGCACGCGCGCGCGTTCCACGGAGCGAAATCCGGGTTAGGCCGGGTGACCAGCTGCAGCAGTAGTTGGCACCCCCGTGCCCGGGGCTCGGCCCAAGGGGTTCGATCGATGGTGGTGGCAAGCGGCCTTCTGCCGCCTAGCTGCAGCTCCAGACTGGTCTTCCCCAGAGAAACGCAGCCTCACCTGCTTTGACCACCTGGGAAGTTCTTTCTCCCTAGGAACCAGTAGTAGTGTTGGCGTTGTTTCTGGGACTTCTGGGTAGTTTGAAGGAAGAGGGTGAGACGCTGAAAGGATTCGGGGTTTCTACTCCAAATGGTACAGCAGGCTCCTAAGTCAGTTTAAATCCGTGTGGACGGTGGTTTGTGCAGGTCCTGCATTTTCTCCAAGCCACAGGTGATACTCATGTCGCTCTGCATACTTTCTGGGTTCATCTGTTAGTAGCATTTCTACCGTCTGTAATCTGACAGATACCCCTGAGAAGGAGGCTAACCGTTAAAGTGCTTTCCTGGTATGCAGGAAGTCAAGTTTAATCCTAAGCACGGGAAAGCATTTTTTTTTTATATATAAAAATCGGTTTTAAAAATTATAATTAACATCATTTCCTCCCTTCCCCTTTCTACGTCTAACCCCTTCCGTGTAACTCCCCCTCTCAAATTCAGGTCCTCTTTTTCTCAGGACATATAATGCTACTTGTCTGTATATGGTGGATAACCAACTGGGGGACTGTTCCTGGGGAAGACTATGCCCCCACCCCCAGCATTCCTTACTTGTCTGTAGTTCTTTGTCGAAGGTTGAGACCCCTGCCCCCCTGAAATTTCCTCATCCATGTTAGTGTGTCTGTTGCTGTCATCCTCATGTAGGTCTTGTCCCCAGGTTGATGAGACTTCGTGGGTATAGCCTTTCTAACATTTCTAGGAGACTCAGATTCACAGAAAACTTCCCGTTGCTCTGGGGGTGGGGGGATTAAAGATTGCTTCTGCACATATTATCTCTCTAGGGTTTGAAATGTTTACATTTGGCTTATGTGAAGGGGTTGGATTTATAGTGACTGCCTACTTAGATACGCTTGTCTATACCTCCAAAGTTAGTAAAGAATTGTTCACGGGGAAATAAATGAACCACTCCGGATGCGCCCATGTGGTTTGTCTCTTACTGCAAAAATGTAGGCAGAGGTGTTTCTGTAACTGCTAGGTTGCTAGTTTTAAAAGAAAGAAAGCTTCCTGGAATATGGTCATTGACATTTTTTTTTTCCTGCCAGTATTTTCTGGACTTTTTGGATGGCTTTGGTATTTGAAAGAACCCCGGCCTAACACACTAACCTTCTCACTGTGATAAGGAGTGACATTGTCCTCTGTTACATGTAAATCAATTCTGTATTTTGAGAACATACAGAATAGTTTGAATGAGTGGGAACTTGGATCTTGTATGTTGAGTCACCCTCCTTTCTAGTTAATATTAAGTTCACTTCTCAGAAAGTTTTTTGTTTTTTGTTTTTGTCAAAAAGTAGAGGGAAACTTTGTTTCCCCAAACCCTAGCCTTTAAAAAACCAAACACTTTAAGTTTTACTGTAGAGAACAGCAGTGATTTGACTCTCTGGGATATACCCCTGGGATTCTGATCAAGCAAAGTTGGAACCCAGAAGTCCAGACGCTGCACCAAAGCATGGCTGGCTCACATGATCCTTGGGAGCTTAGGCTACCAGACCCTCTAGTCCAACTGAGGCCTGTTGAGTCAGAATCTGAACTGTAGCAAGACCTTAGGTAAATCTACACATTTACTGCTGAGATGTAATGGAATGGGGGTGACAAGAACAGGGCCAGGGCCCTATTGTGGGCCTTGCGGCAGTTATGAACGATTGTATATGGTAATTCTATAATCCATGTTGTCTAGATGAAGACCTCTGGCTTAGGAGCCATGTGACTCAATGGAGCCCCTAGGCTCTGGCGTCGAGCAGCACAGGCTGCTGTCAGAACTTAAGACTGGGCTTGACAGACTGGACTGACCACAGGCCCCTGAAACTCTAGTCTGCTGTGGTCTGGGCCATTTGGGATTGGTTCCTTATTTGGTGTCTGTTGTCGAGGTTTTCATAAAGATTGGTTGAAGTGAGGTAGGGGCAATAGCACTGATATCCGGGGAAGGTTTTTGCTGTCTGAGCTGCCTAAGGGGGTGGGGATCGCTTGGCTGTGCTGATACATCAAGTCTCCTTAGGAACCCCATGTTCCTACTCCTGGAAGTTAAGGTTTAGTAACAAAGCAGGCTTATAGAATGGGGGACTGCAGAGGCCTGGCTAACTCAGTCTTTTTGCCTCTTCTCAGGGATATGTGGTACACATCCTTCCCTCCAGAGAATTGCCTTCCACAGAAACCAGTAACACCATGAAGTCCAATCCAGCCATCCAAGCTGCCATTGACCTCACGGCAGGGGCCGCAGGTAATGGGGGAAGGGGTGTTCTTCCTCCTGTAACCCTGAAGTAGTTCCTCAGAGTGGCTTAGAAACACAATCTTTGCTACCCCACAGGTAATTTACTTTAACCTCAGAATCAATCAATTTAATGGAAATGTGATTTTGTTCCGAGCACTGGGCAAGAACAATCCAGTAGTATTTAATTATATTAAAGCTTTACCAGACAGCATGGGGATGGAAATGTCCTTAGGATTGCTAGAAAACATCTCAGTTCCAAAACTTGGCTACCGTCTGTCACATGCTAGGATATGCACGTGGTCTTCAGATCTTTTGTAGTACAAAATGCCAGCTCTTGTTTTTTCTTTTTTGCTGTTAAGATTTATTTTTGTTTTTATTTACATGTATGGGTTTGTGTGTCTATATGAGTATCTGCCACATGTGTGCGGGTGCCTGAGGTGGGTGGAAGGGGGGTATCAGATCCCCCAGAGCTGGAGTCATAGATAATTGTGGGCCACCCAGTGGGTGCTGGGAACCAAAGTTGGCCCCTCTAGAAGTGCAGTAAGCACTTGTAACTGCTGAGCCGGTTCTGCAGCTTCCCTTTACTGTTCTCATTGGTGACAAGAAAGAAAGGAAGGCCCCCTTTAGCAACGAGGCTGATATTCCGAGGTGTCTCCTGCTGCGCAGTTGAGGCTGACCCTCAATCCTGAGCCTAAGGGTAGACTGGAACCAGGGCTGGTGACATGAGGCCACTGTAGAAAGACCACCTTTAACCTGAGGCATAGGGAAAAGCTTAGCCTGAGGCAAAAAGCTGCCATTTTGTTTCCAGAGTTCTGTCATCTCCTCTGAGGCAAAGGCAACTAGAAGGCATGTTTCCCAAGTGAACCTTTGATCTGCCCTACCCCCCCCATATTAATTCGTATAAATGGGGGAGGCCATAGCACCATGCTGTATGAGGTTCTTTTATCCAGTATGACCTCTTGGATCAACAGATCAAGTGGGGTCAGGGGACTACCATCCCTTACTCTGTCCACTTGTAAAAAAAATCCTTGTACAGACAGCAATTCCCTCTTTCATTCCAACCCCCCACCCCCCCCCCCCCCCCCCATGAACCAAAGGTCAGCTAAAGTTGGCTCTAGAGGAAGGCTGATAATGATCCCGGGCAACGGCACCTCCTCTCCAGGTTGGAGACGAGGAGTGTTCTGGGCTGATAGGCAGAGCCAGCAGCTAGCAAGCCTGTACCCCAATGTGTTACTAACCACTGTGGGTCTTCAGGTCAGTCCTCCCTACTCTGTAGAAGAGAGGAGAGGGCCATCCCGTGGACCCCATTCCCTCGCCATGGTCCTCATGGTGTACCTTAGAGCCTGCTGACTGTAAACAAAACACGTCCACCAGGTCTGGCGAACATGTGGGTACAAACAGGTCTTGCTTCTGCAGTAAGAAGGTGTGTAGTCTCCAGAGATTCTCAGATGCCCGCGTTCTGTGCTCTTAAGGCAGTTTAAGAACAACGCTTTATGATAATAATTTTTAAGAAGCTTGCCTCTTCCTGACTGTGCACATTCGGGTATTTGAGGGGCACTAACAGGGTATAGTTTTTATGTAAATTGTAACAATATTGTTGGGAGCCTTTTATAGAAGACATACTGGCCGGCTTTTTCTTTTTGGAATGATGATAAGCTGTCTGTATAGTGACATTAAAGTGGCTCTGCTGCCTGTGCTTTAGGGTCTGTCCCTGGGCTTGGGAACAAAAGACTGCCCCCAGAGCGGCTGGGTTTTGTAATTTCTCAGCACAAGTTTCTTGGCAGGGGTAGGGGCTTTGTTGGGGGGGGTGGCTGGTCAAAGGAGGTGCTCATTAGTGACATAGACTCCGGATTCTATTGTTAGGTACCTGGAAGTCAGGAAGGCGTAATCTCACTTTTAAAGGTCCCGAAGTTTGGTTGATGGGGGCCTTACAGAACCATGGCGCTGTAGCAGTGTTCACTTTAGATGTTTTAGAAAAACTCCCAGGTCTTGGCTATTTGTTTTGTTTTCTCTTTGTTATAGTGTGCTTAGTAGGGAGCAGCCTTCTCCAAGCTAAGAGGTAGTATTGACTCTTTGCTACTCTGACTCTCTGGACTGGCAAATTCCTAGGGTTTGGGATTTTCCCACTTGTGCAGAGAGAGAACCCATAGTGTTCCCACTGCTCTTGCCCCCCCTGTCTGTCTGTCTGTCTGGTGCAAGAGATTTATCTGTAAGCACAGAGTCAGCTGTGGTCAAGGCTCATGATGAGAGGTAAATGTAAATATAAATATATTCTTTCCGTCTCCTTTTGACTTTAGCAAAGCTGCTCCCACCAGACAAGTTTCCCAACCAGCTCTTTTCTATTAAAGTGCCCAGAAGTTGTCTTTGGTCTGACCTGCACTTGCTGTGGGAGACAGTCCAGGAAAGGAGCCCTGGGCAGCTAGGATGAGGAGAAATTAGGGTTAGGATATTGGTTAGTTATTAAAGCAAGGCAGTGTGGATTATAAAAGCTGAATCTTGGAAGTCTGGGTGATGTTTGAGTTGGTTTAGTATCTCCCCCTCCCATCAGGGAAAACAATCCCTGGCGGTTCTTGCAGTGTGTGTTGTTACCTGGCACACTGGTTGGGAATGGCGCTTCTTGCAGTGTCTCATTAGCTGGCACACTGGTTGGGAATGGCAGTTCTTGCAGTGTGTGTCATTAGCTGGCACACTGGTTGGGAATGGCAGTTCTTGCGGTGTGTGTCATTAGCTGGCACACTGGTTGGGAAAGGTGGAAGTTTACAGCCTTGAAGTTTTATCTTCTCAGTGTCAAAACGACAAGAGCAGAGCAGAATGTATGCATGTATGTATGTATGTATGTATGTATGCATGTACGTTTGTATGCATGCATGCATGCATACTGCTCTGCTGACTTGGGGGTTTGGGGCTCACCTGCTTGTCCTGCTGTAAGCTATCCCTTCCCTGATAACTGACCTCAACGCCGTGTGATTTGCTGCTTGTATTGAAAACTGACCGTCTGTGCACGACCCTGCTGGACAGACTCTTTGTTGTTCTGATAAAACATCTAAAGAAATCCGCCAAAGGGACGGAGGGCTAATCTTTGGCTCACAGTTTGAGGTTTCACTTCATCATAGTGGGAAGAGGTGGCAGCCAGAACGCACACACATATATCTAAACACATGTACACATAAAAACATACTTATAGACACATGTACATACATAGAAACATATATACAGAAACCACACACACATAGCCATATACATGGACACATACATACATACATATTTGCATACAAACATACATACATACATATTTACACTGGTATACATATCTATACACATGTACATGTAGATACATACACACAAACATACAGTAATCACACACATATATCTGTACACGTACACATAGATGCATACCTGCATGCATACATACATACAGAAAACACATATATCTATGCACATGTACACATACATACACACATACATACATACAGACATCACACAGATATATCTGTACACATGTACATATACAAACATACATATATACAAACATGCATATATAATACAGCACACACATATATCCATATACACATATACCTGTACATACATGCATGCATGCATACATACATACAGAGAGAGAGGAGATAGATAGAGAGCGAGCCCAGAGACCCGGCTATGCTCTGCTCTTGTTTTTCTTTCTTAATATGTTTATTTTACCTGGACCCCAGCCTGTGGTGCTTCAGAGTAGGCCTTTCTCCCGTAGTGCTCTCTGGAAATTCACAGTCATGTACACCCAGAGGTCTGCCTTATTAGTCGTTTAGATGCTTCTCAAGGCAACCGAGCTGGCAGTCAGAATTATCTCCTGTGGTGACTATTAGTTAAACAGCACGACCTGGTCTCCACACCTTCTCCCAGAGAGTGGGTGAAGGGAGCTGGCTGTGGTACCCCCAAAGCAGACGGACGCCCTTTCATCTGTCCTTCAAGGAGAAGAGAATGACCAGAAATACAACTTCTCTGCAAGTGGACAAACCTCCACTGTTCTTGCGTTACCGACGTATAGACCTGAGAATTGGCTTAGCCCTGTGCTTGCTGGCTGAGGCTGGGCTGGGCACCAGATGGAGTCCTGTGAGGGACACTGCTGGGACTCAGTCCCACTCTCACGAGGAGATGAAGCTGCTTCTTTTATCTTTATATCATGCATTGGCCTCTTACCTTCTAGAACGGATGCCGAACACACGCACACGTATGTAGCAAGTATGTCACAGGAACTGCTAGGTCTCTGTATGGTAAGGCTGTGCGAACTCAGCCCAAATGTCAGTGTGCTCAACTACTGGCTTCATTCACTGTGTCAAAAATGTGTACTCTAAAAGCTCCACAAGTCACATAGCCTTTTGGAATAATTAGATTATATTGTTATATCTGGGACCACATAACCGGCCTGGCAGTATGTAGGAGAGAACAGTTCTGATTATAGGAAAATCATCTTAATTTGTTGTTATTGTTGTTGTTGCTCTAGTCTCATTAAATAGCCCAGGCTAGCCTGGAACGTTCAATTCCCCTGTTTCTACCTCCTGAGTACTGGTATTACAGGCATGTGCCACTCACTCTGCTGTAACAGCTTAGTGAATTATACCCCAGTATCATTTTGACTGTTTAATAGGCCAGGTCAGAGTCTTTGGAAGTATCACCTTACCCAACAGTAAGTAAATGAATTGTCCCCAGTGCCCGCCATCTCTGCCTCCCACCACACAGGTAAAATAACTGTATATGGTATCAGAGCTGTAAAATCTCATTATTTGGTGTAAGCCTTCCATTTTGATGGTGTTTTAGTGGCCGTACTACATAGCCGAGATGTTTCCTGACCTAAGCAGAGGTGTCTGAAGCGTGGGGCCTTCCAGGCCTCAGGAGGGAGGTAAATATTAACCAGCAGCATGTCCCAAAACTTTGGTCCTAGTCCAGGGTCTACAGATACTGTGGGGCAATCACAGTTTGTTGTAATCCTTACATTCTGAATTCTCTCTGAAGTAATCTAATGCAATTTAGACTTGGGACATTTGATATTCTTAAGTTGCTGGGAAAAAAGTATAAGGCAGACTTCAGTCCATTTATACCAAGCATAGGCAATTGTAGTCTATTCCTAAGTACGTACAAATCATTAATTGATAGAGTTAAAATTAAAGGACTTTTTTCAGGGTCACATGTTTTGCCCTTAGGAGATCAATGAGCAGGCTCTTGTTTTCCTTATCTGACACTTGACTCTGATGTTTTTCTAATAGTCTACATACAGCAGGGCACTAGACAAGAGGAAATGCTTGTCTCTACCACCATAGTCCCTTCTGCATGGCTTCTCACTCATGTCTCTAGTGGCTATTGTTTAGTAACCACTTGTGTGCCAGGTTTGTGTCAAGCCCAGTTTGTGCTAACCTTGTGTTAACACTGACATGGCATAGGTGAAGACCAGGCTCAGAGGTGTATCTCCTGTCTGTGACAGCATAGGTGAAGACCAGGCTCAGAGGTATGTCTCCTGTCTGTGACAGCATAGGTGAAGACCAGGCTCAGAGGTGTATCTCCTGTCTGTGACAGCATAGGTGAAGACCAGGCTCAGAGGTGTATCTCCTGTCTGTGACAGCATAGGTGAAGACCAGGCTCAGAGGTGTATCTCCTGTCTGTGATGGCATAGGTGAAGACCAGGCTCAGAGGTTTATCTCCTGTCTGTGGCAATCATTGGGAACTAAAGCTGTTTTCCTTCCTGTCCGTGGCTGCAGACCATCCTAAAGACTCATGTCCTACCTCTAGGGGGCACAGCATGTGTCCTGACTGGGCAGCCCTTCGACACGATGAAGGTGAAGATGCAGACATTTCCAGACCTCTACCGGGGCCTCACTGACTGCTGCCTGAAGACCTACTCCCAGGTGGGCTTCCGTGGCTTCTACAAGGGTACCAGCCCCGCACTGATTGCCAACATCGCCGAGAACTCCGTGCTCTTCATGTGTTACGGCTTCTGTCAGCAGGTGGTCCGCAAAGTGGTTGGATTGGACAGGCAGGCAAAACTGAGGTGAGTCGGGACACTGGCACTCGTTCTTAAAATAAGCGAGCGCTTGACTTTAACAACATTTACAGGAGAGAGGTTTCCCTCTCAAAACGGTTCTGATCTCCTATACTGTCCTGGTGCAAACCAGAAAAGGCCAAATGGATCGTGTTAAGAGTCCTTTGGTTCCTATGGGAAGATGCTTTTCACGTGAACAGAAGTGCTGGGCCAAAAGCGTAGAATATGGGACGTAAGCTTTGGGTTCCCTTTCATCCCCAGAGAGCATTGAAAGAGGTTACCTGGGCGACAGTAGACAAGACACTTGGAATTTAGGAAGCTACAGGTGGACCTAGCTTCCTTTGGCTGACCCTTCCCTGGACCTGATCTTCTCAGAGTACCTATTATTCATAGACCAAACCGAATTCATAAGCTGCTGGGGTGCTTAGTCATCCTTCCTTCAAATGCTGATTTATTTGGACTGATTTAAAATTAAATTGGGGGAGGAGCTGGGGAAAGCTTAACTACTAAAGAGCTTGCAAGGTGTCTTAGTTAGGATTCCCATTGCTGTGAAGAGACACCACGACCAAGGCATTTCTCATAAAGGACAACATTTAACTGGGACTGACTTACAGGTTCAGAGGTTCAGTCCATTATCATCAAGGTGGGAACCATGGCAATGTCCAGGCAGGCATGGGATTGGAGAAGGAGCTCAGGGTTCTACATCTTGTTCTAAAGGGAACCAAGAGAAGACTGTCTCCCATATGGCTAGGAGGAGTGTCTGAAAGCCCACCCCCACAGTGACACACTTCCTCCAGCGAGGCCACGCTGACTCTAACAAGGCCACACCTCCTAATAGCACTACTCCCTGGGCCAAGTGTGTTTAAACCACCACACAAGGTGTCTGAGTTAGATCCTGACGACCCACATCAAGATCTGGAATTGGTGGGTGCTTATAATCCCAGGACAGGGAAGGCAGAGATGGAAAGAGATCTAGGGCCTGGGCCCCAGCGAGAGGTTCTTCTTCAAATAACAGATGTATAGCTTCCAAGAAACCCATATATATGCACACCTGCATACACACACAGGCACACACATGTACACACTCATCCTTGCATAGGGCAGGCTTGTTTGCTATGTCAAAGGAACTGGAACCTTTATTGCAGTCACAGGTTGCACACAACTAAAGTAGACTCCTTGTGCATGCCCTGGAGATATCTCCAAGATGCAGATGTGCCGTTTTATAGGCATGAATTTGATCACAATGGGTAAAACCTGTGTTTAAAAACTGAGGACTGGATAAGATAGCCCAAGGAGACCGAGTAGGGCAGAGGAGAGCTTAGCATGGTTCTCTAGCCCTCTAGCTACTAAGAGAGCAGGAAGCAGAGTCAAAGGCGACAGAAGCAGAGAGCTAAGAGATGAGCATCCCTCAGGGGAGGAGAGCGGATGGAAGCAAAGCAGTAGGCAGCTGGCTTTGTCTAGCTGAAGCAGGGACGTTATACTTCAGGACATCTGGGTTCATCTCCCTCAGCTTCTTTAGGGAGGGACAATGGGGGAAAGGAGCCAAAGAGACAGTGGGTACCTCAGTGAGGTTCTTGTAAAGGAATCTTTGTCCTCTTCTGGACAGAGATGCTGATGGGCAGAATCTCTTGGGGATCGGGTCCATGTGTCCTTCCTCACTTTTCCTGTTTCTTTACCTATGAACAGAGACTGGCTTGAGCACATTGCTTTGTCTTTGTGTTTTATGTGAGACATGGTCCCGCTGTGTAGCCTGGACTAGCTTGAAATTCACCATCATCCTGCCTTAGCCTCCCACACAGGTGTGTGTGTGTGTGTGTGTGTGTGTGTGTGTGTGTGTGTGTGTGTGTGTGTGTGAGACAGGTGTGCGTTTTTCTATGCTCGCTTAGCGCTTTCCTGGTGGTGGGCAGTGGGACATTTAGAGTTGTGTTTCTCCACACTCTCCAGAAGCAAGAGGTGGTGTCACTGAGAAAGAATTGGAACATGCCTCACTGTGTTCCTCGTTTGGATCTGTGAGAACATGTATGTCATGCAATACCCACAGTGTGCAGCTTTAACCATACAGTTCTTCAGTAAGGAAGTCAGCATGGTTAACTTGTGCTGACCCAGCATTCTAAGCTCAGAGTCTTATCTGAGCTGAAAGTCTTGTCTTTTATCTCTTGGGAGCAGCTTTGATTTCTACCTGGTGGGAGAATATAGCTTCTGGTCTGCTGTACGCTGGCACGTAGGCTGACTGGGTCTTTATGACTCTTACTATGACCTTGGGGAGGTGCCATCATCTCTGTCTTTCAGATGGAGAAATAGTCACAGTTGCTGGATCAAGGACAGGGTCATCTGAGTCCACTGTCCCCCTCTGCCCTGTCCTCTGTTAGACTAGCAAGCACACTGGTCAGATCTAGAGGGAACATTTATCAAGAGCAGCAGAGGGAAACAGCGTTAGCAAGCGTTTGCTGCGGATTCCTGCAACCACACCACAAACATTTGTGTGTCCTGATTTGAACCTAATGTGACATGTGCTTTGACCTGGCTGAGTGAGGCATTTAGGTCATGATTCTTGTTCACTGGATGACAAACGGTACATTCTCTCTCTCTTTTGGAAAAAAATTCATATATTTTGATCATATTTTCTCCTCCCAGATCTCCCCCACCTCCCTACCAACCTTATGTTCTTTTTTTCCCTCTTTAAAACACAGACAAAAAAGACAGCAAGAAGCACACATACACGCAAAACCATGAAAGTAGAAATCAAAATAAACAGACCAATGCAGCAAAAAATATCCAAAGAGACAAAAACATTTACAGCAGATTCTTACAAAACCCCGTCCCTCACTGCATGCACTGTCAATAAATTGTACAAATGTGTCCTACATGCAGAGCCGAAGAATTGTCTGTGCCTTATTTTTTGTGCACTGGAAGACGAAAGTATTTATGAGCAAGCCAAAGTCCATAGAAACGCTGATTTGGCCTCTCCCTGCACACTCGTAAGATGTTCTGTGTTCATTCAGATTCTGGAACGATCCTTTTTTCTAGCAAACTTGGCACATTCTAGGTAATGCCCCTAATTGAGAGTTGCCTGTCAGCAGGTTGATAGAGAGTCCCTGAGGAAGGCCAAATACGGTTTGTAGGCTGGCCAAAAGGCCATTTGAAGCCGTAGCTTTTAATAAATGAGCTAAGGAGTGCTGTGAAGGAGAGAACTAAGCAGCACAAGATGCATGCTTCACATCACAGAAGGCTCTCTACAGGGATGTCCATCGGTATGCCTGCTTGGCTTTTCTTGGTTCATGGCGGTAGGCTTAATTCTCGAAGGTCAAAAGGAAGTCCACCCAGCAAACAGCCCTGCTTCTGACAGCTCCATGGTAAGCCTGCTCTTTTGAGGCCTGGAATGTTAGAGAGACCAGCTCAGTGTGTGGACAACAGCGGCCATCTTGACTCACAGAGGTGAGACTCCCAGAAAATCAAGGCCAGCATTGGAAGCAAGAAAAGCTTATTCAGCTCACAGTGGCCTGGGGATACAAGAGCTCGGGCTGACATCTGCTTGGTTCTTCAAGGGTGTCTTCCGGCTACGTGACAGCATTGCAGATAGAACCATGGTGGGAACGTGTGAGGAGAGATCACCGGATATTCCAGGGAACTCTATTCTCGTGGGAATTAACTGCAGTCCCGTGAGAACTATATTAGTTCCCGCTAAGGATGGCAGCCCCCTAGGCCCCACCTTTCCTTTCATAATTTTCAAAGATTTTTCATACAGATATTTTGATCATGTTTTTCCACCCTCCCAGTTCTTCCCAGATCCTCTTTATCTCTCTACTCACCTAATTTTATATTCATTTTCTCTTCCTCCTCTCTCTAAAACAAAACAACAAATAAAACAAACACATTAAAAAAACCCCACAAAAATGAAAGTCAGAATAAACAAGCAAAAGACTAATGAAGCAAACAAAACAAAACAAAACGCCCAAACAAAGCAGAATGAAAAGTCTAGAGAAACGCCACTTAGTTCACTTTGTGTTCCCTGACTATGTCAGGGAAGGATGGTGAACATACCCAGGGACATGCCACAGGAGAAAAACAGTTTTCTCTTTGCTGCCAGGTGTCAGATGGTGGGAGCTTCTTGGTGGTAGTAGGGAGCGAGCCTGTGCCCAGCACCCCTTTCTCGGTGCTGGGACCTTCTCTGGCTTGAACGTGTGCAAGTCTCATGCATGCTGCCATAGTCTGAGATTATAAGTCCATCAATTCTCCTGTGTCTGGAAGACAGTCTCCTTGGAGTCACGCATCCCCTCTGGCTCTGACCATCTTTCCACCTCTTCTTTCACACAGATCCCCTGAGGAGAGGGGTTTGATGGGGATTGAGTGCACTTAGGATTGAGTGCTCCAAAGTCTCTCACTTTCTGCCCATTGTCTATCTACTTCAAGAAGCTTCTCTGATGAGGGCCGAGTGAGTACTGATCTATGAGGATGGCAGTATGTCACTAGGAATGGTTTTATTATGCTGTAATATGTATCCTAAGTCAATGGCGGTGACAGTGCCCAGGGCAAAGGTCATTGGCTGAAAGCTAAGATACCTAGATGCCTCATTAGTATGGGGAGGCATTCCAGGAATCTCTGGTGTAGGACTGTGTGAGGACATTCCTCAGGTAGGCAATGTGGGGGCTGGGATGCCCCAGAGAAGAGGAATCCCTGCTCACAAAGGCAGTCTACCTTTTTGTGCTGAGCTTGGGGCTGTCTGATAATGTCAGGCTTCGACCTTAGCAGCAGGATTTCTCGACAGCTGGTTATTCCCTTAACATTTGTGCGCTATTGCACCGGTCTGTCTTGCAAGCGGGTACTGTGGTAGGTCGCAGGGTCTGTAGCTGGGAAATAGTGATGATTGAGATCCCTCTAGTAGTGAGCAAAGTACCTTCTAGTACCACAAATGCTAGTCAAGAGAGCTGAAGCTTCTGGTGGGGCACCAACTTGACTTCTCTGTTTGATGACATAGTAAGAGTTGTCTTCAGCAACTGTCAGGTTGTGGAGAGTAACCAATAATATTGGCAATAGCCTGTCACATTTGGTTGTTTTCATGGGTAGGCCCCACCACTTAAAGGTTCCATCACCTCAGCCAGAAGACACAAAGGACCAAGCGTCCATCACACAAACTGTTGGGTAGTATATGCAAATCATGTCGGATCCTATCAGAGGTCCTAACTGAACTGTGAAATCTTTTTGTGATCACTGTTTGTGAGACTGTTTTTAATCTGTGGTGCTTATATGACATGTCTGGTTATTCCGGGTTGGATTTAGGCCAAAAGGAATATTGTCACAAATAAAGGTATTAATAGAATGTATGTGGGGTGATAGGGCTGTAGGTACTTTCCTTCTCTCTCCTGTAGTCCCTCCCCATTTTTTCCTTAGCTTGGGCTACTAAACAAAATACCATCCATTAGGAAGCTTAAACAAACAAAAATCCTGGAGACTGCCAAGTCAAAGCCAGCAGGCTGAATTCCTGGTTCAGTTATGACTTGTCACTGTGTCCTCACTTGGCAGAGAGAGCAAGGTTCTAGGCCATTGATCTCATGAAGAAGGCCTCATCCTCAGGAACTCAGCTATTCTTAATTGCCTCTTAAGAACCCCTGCTTTGCTGGGTGGTGGCAGCACACACCTTTAATCCTAGCACTCAGGAGACAGAAGCAGGTGGGTCTATGTGAGTTGGAGGACAGCCTGGTTTACAAAGTGAGTTCCAGAACGGCCAAGGCTAGACCAAGAAGCCCTGTCAGGAACCTCCATTGCTTTAAATACTATCACACACTAATCCTCAACATCTGAATTGGGGATGGGACTTAAGCATGTATGTGACAGACAGGCAGACCTGGGTTTGATCCCTAGCATGCCACTTTGTGGACATGTGGCCTTGGGGACATGTTACCTCTAAGTAAGTGCCTTTCCTCTATGGAGCTGAAATACTGCTGTCTGCTTCAGGGCCTTGGGATTCTTAGATGGGACAGCACAAACAGATTCCCTTCTCTCCCCCCCAAGTTCTCTGGCGTGCTGAGAGCCGAAGGGACGGGCAAGCAGATGGTAAGCCTTCTCTGTCTTTTCAGTGACCTTCAGAATGCAGCTGCTGGCTCCTTTGCCTCTGCCTTTGCCGCACTGGTTCTCTGCCCCACAGAGCTTGTGAAGTGCCGGCTACAGACCATGTATGAAATGGAGACGTCAGGAAAGATTGCGGCCAGCCAGAAGTAAGCACTGTTCATTCATAGGTGTTAAGCAGTTCATCTCCGCGTACTGTGTTTTTATCTTATATGGTTGAAAGTAAGTGGCAAGTGTGACGTGTTTATGAAAAGATAAAGAGATAAATATGTTCTGTGGATGTGTGGTGAGGTGTGGGGGAAGGAGGTGCCTCAGTGGGCCCATGCTAAGGTATCCCTTCCCCCTGAGGGACCAGCCACAAGACTATAGTATAGAATAGAGTTTATTCAGGGCACGGGGAGGGGAGTTGAGAGGGTAGTAGAGGCAGAGAAAGGGAGAAAGAGAGAGAGAGAGAGAGAGAGAGAGAGAGAGATAGGTAGAGGAGAAGAGGAGTAAAGGAGTAGAGGCTGACCATGATCATGTGTGTGTGTGGGGGGGAATGGGGAGAGAGGAGGGGCAAGAGGGCAAGAGGCAAGACAAGAGAGCAAGAGAGGGAGGAGGGGCAAGCAGCCCCTTTTATAGTGGGTCAGGCCTACCTGGCTGTTGCCAGGCAACTGTGGGGTGGAGCTTAGACAGAATGCTAACAAAGTGTAGAAACAGCTTTCTCTATTATAAAATATGGTGGCAGGGGATGCTTTTCTGAAAAGTAGAACTGAGTGAGCAATCAGTAGTTACACTGAGCATGCTGCATTCTCTGCGCTCTCAGTGTGTATAGAATCCACCACACGGCACACTGTGGTGATGTGGGCCCAGGCTGTCTGGCACTGAAGCTGCTCCAGGAACAGGGCTCATCTGCAAAAGGGAGTTCCTCCGCAGTCCCCTCTCTCTCTCCCCCCAGCTTGAGAGACTCTGTTCTGGGTGTTCCTGGGATCCCAAGGGCTGTGGCTCCACCCTGAGGGTTTCTTGTCTTGCCTTCAAGTGACATTCACTTCTCTGTACCAAAGCAACAATAAAAAATAAAAAAATAAAAATTAACCACCTAAAGAAATTACCCTAAACATATAGCGATGGTCACTGTTGAGTGTCAACTTGACAGAATGTAGACTCACCGAGGAGGTAGTGGCGCACTGTGAGAGATTATCTTTATTCAGTCACCTGAGGTAGGAAGACCCACCTAAAGAGTGGTAGGTACCCTTACCTGCACCTGCGTCCAGGTCATTGGTCCCGGATTTCTGACTGCAGATGGTATGTGACCAGCTGCCCCAGGTTCCTGCTGCCACTACTTTGCCCCCATCTTGGACTGTACCCCTCTGAACTGTGAGTCAAAATTAAGCCCTTTCTCTCTTAAGTTTGCATCTTGTCAGATATTTTGTTACAAGTAACTAATATACCAGAAAGCTTGAGGAGATGGGCCTCCAGGGCATCAGGAAGATACATTGTATTGTTTATCTACTGCCAGATTTGGATGGCTCTTTATTCTGATTCCTTATTACTCACTGTGGAAAAAACCCAGGTAGTAATCCTTTTACATCTCAGTCAATGTGACTTAGAGAAGTGTATATACCCAGTTAGCAGGCCTGATTAGGCCTGAGTAAGGGAGCAGCTGATTTGTTGAACAGAAGTACAGAGAAGCCTAACAGGTGTCCTTTGAAGAGAAGGCAGGCAGGTCACAGGAAAGCCACACACACAGTTACAGCAAAATTGGTCGCATAAGTCATCCTTGGTACAAAAATCTCATTGCATGCATACCCATTCTCCTGCCTGCTCTCACCATGCCTCCTGCTTTTGTCTTCCCCAGTACAGTTTGGTCAGTCGTGAAAGAAATCTTTAGGAAGGACGGCCCCTTGGGCTTCTACCATGGACTCTCAAGCACTTTACTTCGAGAAGTACCAGGCTATTTCTTCTTCTTTGGTGGCTATGAACTGAGCAGATCGTTTTTTGCATCAGGGAGATCAAAAGATGAACTAGGTAAATGTATTCACAGTGACGACATTGGGTTTAGTAGACTCCGTCTCCTGGGTTCGCAGGCTTCCATAGGTTATGTGTTCAGCGTGCACTTTTCTGGGGAGTTTCTGGGTGCCTCAAAGTAAACTGGCAGCAGGTGTTGGCTCTCCCCACGTCCTGAGGGAGGCTTCCAAAGAAAATCTCTGAAGCCTGGTGTCCCAAACCTTCTCCCCTGATATTAATACTGTTAGTGGCATCCCCTCCCTTTCTGGGTGGGTGGTAGTAACCACTCCGGGCCCATTTTAGAGGAAGAAATAAAGAGATATTGTTTTCCCAATGGAAAAATCAGCTATCAGTAATCTCACAGTGAGTTTTAAAAACTTGATTTTAAAGATTGGTTAATCTTATAAGGTCATTGCAATTACATCTCGGTAAGATTGTCTACCACGTCCTGTATCTGACACTGTAGTGGCTATTTCTGATTGTCAACTTGACTATATCTGGAGTGAGTTACAATCCAGAATTAGAAGGCTCACCTGTGATCTAGATCTTGAGTCTGGAAGACACAAGTTTCAGGTGTGGTGGTGCGCACACCTCTAATCTGGGCCACACCTGCCGCTGGAGACCTACATAAGGACATTGGAAGGAGGAAGATTCAATCTTCTTCGCCTTCGAGCCTTGTGGGACTAAGCGACTGCTAGATCCTCGGGTTTTCATTCACAGCTGCTGCTGACCATTGTTGGGGAGTTTGACTACAGACTGTAAGTCATTAACAAATTCCCTTACTATATAGAGACTACCTATAAGTTCTCTGACTCTAGAGAACCCTGACTAATACACCAAATCACAAATAAGTTTGTTTCTTAGACTTTTTAAAAAAATTCACCATCCGTTGAACAAATACTTACTGGTAGATCTCAGTGTTGCTTACGTTTAGGCATTTAATTGAAAAGGATTTCCCAAGCTGTTGTGGTGGGATGTCCTGTGCGTGTAAGATGTTCAGCAGTATTCCTGGCCATTTCTTCACTACCTGTGGTGACCTCTCTCCAAGGAGAAATCAAAACAAGCAAACAACGTAGCTTCAGAAACTGTCAGAATTCCCTGGGAAAGGACATTCAAGACTACACAAAAAAACAACCCCCCAAAACAACAAAAAGAGGCATCTACCATTTGTGAGACTAGTGTTTGATATCCTGGCTGGACAACCTGAAGTACATTTCCGTTGTTAAATTGTATACTTTACTGTTAAATCTTCACCCAAAGTTGTCTCTACCTTGAAAACCTAAGCTCTAAGGGTAAGGCCAGCAGATGATGGAGGAGACTGATCAGTGCTCATCAGTGTCACAGAGGGAAGAGACAGAAGCGTTAATGTTTTTCAAGTAGTTGTGCTCCTTGTAAGTGTTCCATGGAAATGCCACCTAAACCAAAGGACCACCGTCTGCTCTCCCTCTCTAGGTCCTGTCCCGTTGATGCTAAGTGGCGGATTTGGTGGGATTTGCCTGTGGCTTGCTGTGTATCCGGTAGATTGTATCAAATCTAGAATTCAAGTTCTTTCTATGACTGGAAAGCAGACAGGACTCGTCAGAACCTTCCTGAGTATCGTAAGGAATGAAGGTGAGTGACGGGTGCAGAGACGCAGTGTGTTCACAGTGACTGGTCTCAGGGAAGTTGGCTTGCCCAGGGTTGGTCCGCCCTGTGGCCTGCTCTTTCCTTCCTGTTTCGTGTGTCTTTCCTAGGACTGTGTTCATTTGCGTGTCTTCTATTTCCAGACCTTTTGCCTTAGCTTTTATTTTCATTATTTTCAAAAGTGTCTGAAGTTCTTTGCCTAACTTCTGGGCCATTTGTCTGGCAGGATTCTTTGTGTTCTAATACCTTGGGGGATTTTTAAGATACAGACTTTGTCTAGAGGGAAGAATGCTTTGGAGCAGGTAGCATCACCTCATTTACATAATCTAAATGTGCAAAGCCCTAACTGGACCACTAAAGCTTTAAAGGACCATATTGAGTGTATTACATTCTTATTTCACTCAAATGAATGCAATACAGCTCTTTAGCAATAAGACTTCTGGGATGAGAAATAATCTGAGCAGGTTTTTTTTTTTTTAAGTATAGAATAGAGTTTATTCTGGGCATGAGGAGGGGAGCTAAGAGAGTAGTAGAGGCAGAGAAAGGCAGAGAGAGGGAGAGAGTAGAGAAGTAGAGGAGTGGAGGCCGGCCATGACCATGTGGAGAGAGGGGGGAAGGGAATGAGGAGAGGTAAGAGAGATGCAAGAGAGAGGCAGAGCAAGAGCAATCTGAGCAGTTTTTAACATGATCTGCTATTAGTTTTTAGAGTTATGCAGGACTTTTAAAGTCATGTTTATATGACATCAACTTGGTGCAACCAAAGACCTGTCTGTCTTTCTGGCATCTTAAAACTAGGGTTATGGGAAGGTTTGAACAGAAGAAAGAGAAGAGATAAATGATGTTATATTGTAATCTAAAGGTCTAATTATACTGTAATCTTAAAAAATAAAACCATTTAAAAGTATATGATTAAAATGTCATTATCTGAAAAACAAAACAACAAAAAATACCTTGGATTATTGAACCTGTGCATTGGGTTTAAAGAGAGGGGGAACACAGTGACAGAGAGACACAGAGACATGCTTAAACTCATGTCCCAAACAGAATGCAGGAGTCTTTCGTGTCACCACTACTCCCTAGTGTCCTCTCCAGTTTTGCCTGGCACACCCCAGTTCAGTGCTTTATCTAGGTCTTCCTCATGACCACGCTGAGCAGGCTAATACTGGAAACACACCTCGGGTTCTCTTGCTGGTCCCTTGGCTCCTTGATGGCCTCCACCTGGCCATGTTAGGCCTTAGCTCCGCCATGTCTATACTGCAGGAGTCCTGCAGGCATAGAAATCGGTTAGTTATTTGAGCATCAGCCAGCCTTGCTGGGGGCTTGCTGCTTACCTCGTTTCTGTAGTCTGTGGAGGGGAACGTAAGAGCTAGTCCCTTTATCTCGTGGTTTCACTGCTGTTTTCTGAATTTGTGGGCACAGTCTCTTCTGTGCATGTGTACCCCCACAGAATGCTGTCACAATCTTTTGATCACCCTTTGTCTTCTAGGAATAACAGCCTTGTATTCTGGACTGAAACCCACCATGATCCGTGCTTTCCCTGCAAATGGGGCACTGTTTCTGGCCTACGAGTATAGCAGGAAGTTGATGATGAACCAGTTTGAAGCATGCTGAAATGTCTTGGTGCGCCTGCATTCAAGGCAGGCGTTTCGTGACTGTTTCACTCAGGGTTTCACAGAGTACAAGAACAATGTGGAATTATGTGATTCACTAGGACTTTGTCCTTGTCTTCCCTTTTATTCAAAGTCTTGGATTTTGTGGATGGTCCTCCATTCTACACAGTATAATTTCTGCCTGTTATTGAACCAAAACAGAAAAGTCACTGTTCTTGCTCTTGGTGGAGTGTACAGGGGAGCTGGTGGCCTCATACACAGGGGAGCTGGTGGCCTCATGTGCAGGGGAGCTGGTGGCCTCATGCACTAGCCTTATGCACCGGCCTTGTGCAGACCGTGCTCCCCTCAGGACAATGTCCATGGAAGTCAGTGGTACACATGCAATTTAGATGTTCCTGTGGTGAGGAAAACAGAACTTTGCTCTGTGTTTAATTATAAATGGTGACCAATTTTTACGTAGGTGGTTGTAAATGATTGCTTATAAATGATCCTAGGTTGAGGGCCGCCGCTAAGAACCGCCGAGCCTGTGCACTTTTTGTGGTATATTAAAGCTAAAACATCCTCTATATTTTTAGATAAATTTATATGCGTAACTGTGTGGCTTCTGTGTTCTTGATGAAGGTTCAGGGTGGACATCCTGGATGCTCACCCCCTCACAAAGCAGTTCATCTTCTAGGTGGGCTTCTTGTTCTGCACTCTGGTACTGGGAGGTGTGGCCAGAGTGTTAGACCTCTGGAGGGCAGCGAGGACTCACCAGCTTCCTTCTCACTCAGAGCTTCCTCCCTCTGTGCTACTGCTGAAAGCAGGACTGCCCTGCCATGCTCTCCTGAAAACCAAGAGAGGTTCTTACCTGGTCTCAGCAGGCATCCAGGGTGCTCTTTTGGTACTAGATCTGAGGCCACTCTGAGCCAACTGTTTGTCTCTGTCTCCACCAATCAGAGGCCCTTTCAGGAAGCAGAGACGAAGTCTGGGCTCCCTGCTTTGATCACAGGGTTCTACTAATGGGGAAATCCAAAGGAGCCCATTAATTAGGCACCCTTCCTGAAGTTCACTTTCGGGTCCATAACTCCTTGATTTGCTTCTATATTTGGAGCTGACAGTTTATGAATTTCAGTGACTGTAGATGATATGTAACTTTGGAAAGCATTGTGACATAATAAAAATATTTTTATTAAACTAGGTAGTATGTATGTAGCAACCAAAAAACTCGACCTCACATTTCTTCTTACCCCCAGATACATGGGATGGATGATTCTTTGGCTGTGGGGTCTTATCACTGCAGAGATCAGGCCCATGGTCTATATTCCTCCAAGACCAGGGGGTGGCAGTAGAAGCTGTTGCTACGCTGCCTGTAAAGCTGAAGGAAGTAGGCTGACGTTGCCACAGTGCCAGGAGTCCACGGGTCAGGAAAGCAGAGTATTTCCGAAAAGGGAGAGATACCTGTCACTCAGCATTCCTGAGAAAACCGTCTTTCTACTCCAGTGCCTGTTCTTGTATGGTCAGTGGCTGCTGAGTGCTGCCTCCTCTGAACAGGTCTGACTGAAGCAAGCCTAGGATTGGCTTCCTGCAGGAAGAGGGCTGGCCAAAGCCGAGCTTTTCCTTTTTGGTGCCTGGGGTCTAGTGCACATTAGCCTTGCTGGCAGTGCGTCTCCTCAGTCTGTCCATTGTGGCCTCTCCCATAGAACGTCAGGAACAAGGGGAAGTGAAAAACAGAGGCCTAAGGAGTATTTTTTTTTTTTTTAATTATTCTGTTGGTTTGATTTGTGGTTTCATGTTTGGGTACTGTTGTACTTGGGACAAAGCTAGAACTTTGAGATATTTTATTTAAAGAAGTGAGTGCTCTGTCATCATTGAATAAACCTAATGTGAGTCTATGATGAGTTTCACTTCAATACATTTTATATTAAGGACCAATATTAAAGAGTTACGGATAATAATACTTCAAGGTGGTGGTTACATTGGAAAAAGTGTTCTTTCTGGCAGCGAGGTTCGTGGTGTGAAATAATTTTACTGCAGGCGAGTTGACAGAGAAGCATCACTTCTGTGCTCTACAGGCCATTAAGATTATGCTCTGCCTCCACCCTGTGGCGGTTTGAAGGAGAATGGGGCCATAGACTCATATTTGGATGTTCAGTCACTAGGAACGGAACTGTTTGGTAGGATTAGGATCTGGAGGCGTGGCCTCTTGGGGAAGTGTGTCACTGTGGGTGGTCTTTGAGCTTCTAAAAGCCCATTCCAAGCCCAGTCTCTTCCTGTGGCCTGTGCCTCAGATTGTAAAGCTCAGCCCGAGTTTGCCTGCCTGAGTGCTCCGTGCTGTGATAATGGGCTAACCTTCTGAAACTGTAAGCAAGCTTCCGTGATAATGCTTTCCTTTCTAAGAGTTGCTGTGGTCATAGTGTCTGTACATAGCAAAAGAATGGTGACTAAGACAGCCTGAATTTATTCATTTATATATCATATATGCGTTAAGTGTGTGTGTGTGTGTGTGTGTGTGGCAGCCAGAGGTTGCCTGTTTTCCTCTACCCATTCTTCATCTTATAATTTCAAATAATTTTTGGAAAACTTTGAGATTATTGTATAATTACATTCTTTCCCCCTTGCCCTTTCTTCCTTCCAACCACGTACTTCCATCTTGCTCTCTCAAATTCATGACCTCTTTCTCTTTGTTGTAATATATACATACACATGCACACACACAGACACAGACATACATATACACATACATACACAAGCACACACACAAACATACACATACACACATGAACATACACACACAATAGACACACATGCGCACACACATACACATATATACACATGCACACATACACAGACACACATGAACATACACAGATAGACACACATGCACACACACACATATATACACATGCACACATACACAGACACACAGACACACACATACACATACACAGACACACATGCACACACATACACATATATACACACGCACACATACAGACACACAGACACACACTTGCACACACACATACACAGCATGTACATATCTTGCTCCTGCTCAGTTTATAGACTGTTACTTGTATATGTTCTCAGGGCTGACCATTTGGTATTGGATAACCTATTGGTGTGCTTATCCCCGGAGAAGACTCCTGCTCTCACCACTGCATTGCCTATAGTTCTTTGTCTAGGAATGATGCATGGTGAGCTTTCTTATTTTGATACATCTCTTGGTGTTGTCTTGTTCAGATCTTGTTTAGACAGCTATGTTACTGAGGCTTCATGGGTGTACTCTGTGACATCTCTAGGAGACACAATCTCACAGCAAGCTAAGTGATCTTCTGGTTCTTAGGATGTTCCCACCCCTCTTCTGCAATGAAATCTGAGCCTTAGAAACAGGAGCTGTAGATGGATCTGAGCTCCACAGCTCTGTAGTGTGATTGGTTATAGCCATCTATAATGATCTCTGTCTGCTGCAAAGAGAAGTTTCCTTGGTGAGAGGTGAGGACCGCACTTACCTGTGTGTAAAGATAAATGCTTAGAATGTAGCTAGATTATGCTGGTTTAATTGTAGGCTTTCCCCCAAGGCGGATGACCAGTGTAGCATGGTAACTCCCACAGAGCAGTGATGGAACACACACTTTGGTGGTAATCAACAGCTCTTTAATTGGCTGTAATGCCTACTCAATAAGAGGGATACCTTGTCTGGTGCTGGAAACCCGATCAACTGCCTGTTGAAGTCTGCCTTAGGCTTTTTTGAGATGGGGGATGGGGGATCTCACTGGGTCTGGAGCTGGCGGAGTGGACTGGTAAACCAGTGAACCCTTGAGATCTACCAGTCTTTGGTCCCCCAGTGCTGGGGTTGCAGATGAGTGCTGTACCCAGCTTTTGCACAGGTGCTAAGATCCGAACTCAGGTCCTCACACTTGCTCAGCAGTCAGTTTACTGAGTGAGCTCCCCCTCCCCTGCTCAGCACCCCCTCCTCAGTCCCTCACTGTAGCTACTTTTTAGAAATAAGTACTTGTTATTAAGTTTAGGAAGACTTTTTCTTGATGGGTTTTTGAGACTGGGTCTCACTGTGTAGCTCAGACTGGCCTGGCGTTCACTGTGAAGCACGAAATGGCCTTGAACTGAAAACGGCCTTCTCTCCTCCACCTCCCAAATGCTAATTGCAGGTGTGTAACGCCATGCCCTAAACTCTCCTGCCCCAAACGCTTTACAATTGGGACAAGTCCATGTCAGGTTGGTAAATCTAGGACAAGTAGCATCATTCAGCTATATTGTGAGATGAGTTTCTCAATTTGTTCTAAGAATTAATCACTTGGGTGTCCAGGACAGCAAAGCAGCAAAAAGTCTAAACAAGTCTTTTAACGTGAACAAAACCGGAACAACACGGAAACCTTTAGCTGTCGAGAGATTTTGATGAATCTGGAATGGTGAGAGAGAAACGTCAACATTAACCTTTTCAAAGAACACTTTTGTTTGTTGGTTTATTTCTTTTGAGACAGGATCTGTCTATAGCCCTGGCTGACCTAGAACTCACTATGTAGACCAGGCTGGCCTCAAACTCATACAAGATCTGCCTGCCTCCTGAGTGCTGGGATTAAAGGTGTACCACCATCACTGGGCTAAAAGCACTTTTTAAACATTGAAGTTTTCTTCTGTCCTTGTTGCCAGTGTGACAAGCTACAAGGCTAACCCGCCATGGGATCTGCCTGTGGATCATTCCCCTTGCAAATTACATGAAGTAGTGTGCAGTCTGTCCTGCCCCAGCGCATGTTTCCATAACTGGAATTGTGGGAGATAGTAGCAAATAACATGGAAAGTGGTTTCCCTTGGAGAAGAGCCAGAGTGGGGGAGGATAAGACAAGGACCTCTGGGGATGTTCAGAGGATGGCAAGACAAACGAACACACACCCTGCGAGCTCTCTCAGACTGCTGCTTCCCATTCCCAGGGAAACTCAGAGCTTCAGTCACATCCAAGGCAATCACGGTCCTTATTTATGTCCTTTTCCCTTCAAAATACACAGTTTCACCTTCTAGGCTTCTGAGCAGCTAACCCAGTGTCCGAGGGTAACTAACGTGTACTGACTAATGCAGAGTCGCTCAACCACAGTGATCTGCCCCAAATCCCTTTTGTTTTCACGAACTATTGTCTTTAGAGCAATTTCTACAGAATGCAGGGTGTTTCAGGCGTTACACAGCCACGCCCTGCATAGTGTTATTTCTGCCAATGAGGGCAGTGCATATGTGGTCTTGTGGGATTATATTGTTTGGTAGCTGTCACTGCTTTATGGAGAGTCACTATGGTCTTTGCATAATGATCTATTGACATTTCTTAGATGGTGTCTCTGATGTGAGAGCAGATAGTCTTACTAGTTGTTACCGTTCATTTCCAGATGAATTCACCTTGGCCTGAATTGTTGACATCCTTAACTAATAAAACGGAAAATCCAAATCAAGTTTATTTCACTGAAGCCAAAAATGGCATTTTTTTTTCTCAAGGACCATAATGGGTTTGAGATACTGTGTCCACAAGGGGACTTGGAATGAAGCAGCACTTGATACCAAACAGAAAATGCATCCCGTGTGGACACAAGGCTAACCAGTGCTCAAAGGCACCTTTCCTCAGTTGCTCAGTTTAGGAGAGCAGGAGCAGTGAACTTCAATACATGTAGGTCACTCAGCTTCCTCCAGGTTCACTGAGTGTTACACACGAGTGGGAATCCCTGAAGGTTTCGCTTTTCATGTTTACTCGTGTCTTCATCCTTCCTACGTGTGTAATAAAGGGAGTTTGTCACGTAAGCTGCCTGTGCACTGCTAGAGAACAGGAAGAGTGGGCTGGCAGTGAGGGCCTAGGGTTAATTTGTTCGCTTTTTCCCCTCTCTGGATTTAAAACATTGGTTTTGCTTGGCTGGGGAGATGGCTCAGTGGGTAAGGGTGCTTGCTGCTGACCCTCAGGATCTGAGTTTGATCTCAGAGCCTGTCTGATGGAGAGGACCGTCTCCCTCTGCTGGCTGCATGTGCACCGTGGCATGTGCACACCCATGCACAAGCATATATAGGCACAAGTATGCAGGGAAAATGCATATCAAAACAAAACAAAAACTTTGGCATTGCTGCCAGTCAGACATATCTGAACAATCTGAATCAAGTAGAAGCAAATCACAAGTATAAAACAGAATAAATACTTGTTCAGAAACACATAAGCACATGTGTTTTGTGGAAACACAATTTTTATATAGCTCAATTATTTTGACAGAAAAGATCTGTTATTTCAAAGTTCTTCAAAATGATACCTAATACTCCCATGTACTGTATGTTCCAAACAGTGAAAAGACAACCAGGCATGGTGGTACATGTCTATATCCCAGGACTCAGGCAGGTGGATTTTTGTGAGTTCACATGTAGCCTACATAGTGAATTCCAGGCCAGTCAAGGCTATAGAGTGTAACCCTCTCTCAAAGAGAGAAAGAGAAAGACTGTATTGTATATGCCTTTAAAAGAAAAAAATGACAGTTGACATAATTTTCTTGTATACATTTAATATACTTCCCAGAAACATATGTACATATACACACACACGTATATAAAATAGACATACCATCAAAAACATAGGTTAGGAGACATGACTACGTAGCATGGATCGGGAAGAACATGATTCTATCCAAGAGGGGGAACAGCACTTATTCAACAGCTAGTACATAAAATGTGGAGTTGTCTCATCAAAATACACCTCTACTGCAAACTTCGGACTATAAATTTTCCATGTTTTTGATTTATGGGGATTATCCAATTCGTTTCTTGGTAGATAAAGCCTAAAAAATAGGGGGTGAGGGGAGAAACCCATTACACTTTCTTTTAGGGCTAACAGAAAGGCATGCAATAGATCACCCATTTTGGTATGTCAAAAAAGACCTCACTACTGATCATAGCCTCAGTCCCTCTCCTGTGTGTCGGTTGGCTCCTTGCAGTTCTTCAAGATACAAAATACGTTAACAAGGACATGCTGCTGATTCTTCCAACATTGGTTTTTATGATCTTATTGATATTTCTTTAAGTGAGAAATACTCTAGAGATGTATAATAAAATATTCCTTCTCCACTAAGTGGAAAAGTTGGTGTTTTGGCTAAACAGCTACTTCCTGACTATATAATCATACTCATATGCAAATTAAATGTTACAAACACATTTAGAATCTCATATAAAAGTGAACATTAAAAATGATCCAACTTTGCTTCTTTTATATTAACATTGACCATAAAGAACGAAACTATCCTTTAGCAAAAAATCACTCTTGAGAAATAGCAACGAAGTACCAGCTGGCTTTCAAAGACTCATGAATCAAAGGGTTTGCACATTCAGAAATAAATGGTAAAAGTCTCCACCAGATCCAGGGTCACTTTTATGCATCTGAATGTGTGTGCATTGCGAGTCTGCGGGCCACTGGTTCACTGCTGGTGTCTTACAAGGCTTGACTTGTTATCTGGTCTTGGTCAGCTTGAAGAGAAGGTTAGGACAGAGAGGATTCTCACTCATTCTGTCTGCCTGCTTGTCAATGTGTCTGTCTCTGCCACCCCCTTCTTCTCATTACCACAAGAAGATTCTTTGGAATAATAATATTCAATTTTAATTTTTAATAAAGGTTTCCAGTTCAATTTCTAATAAATGATTTTCAAATCACATTTAAGAGGAAAACTATCCCAGGACTGATTTTAGGTGACTTCACTAATACCTATGCTTTCTAACTCCTGTCCCAGATGTTAAGTGTGTCAATCAGCTTCTAAGCTGTGGACACCTCTGGGTCACACATCGAATTTGGTGGGTGGGTGCCAGTTAGCCAACATTTAATCCTCGAGGCCTTGTCAAACTCAAGGCATTCAGCAGATACATATTGAGCAGATGCATATTAAATTTCCTTGGAAGGAATTTACTATCACACTCAAAATCTAAGTATACTACACTTTAACTTATAGTCCAAGGGCTCAGAACTTGTGATTAACACAACGCTGAGGCTCAACAAGTAGCTGTGTTTAAAAAATAACCTTTATACCAAGTTACATAGTGTCGCAAGTGTGGTGAGCTGAGTGTGGCGGGAGCCGCTACTGGGACCGAATTCCATGGGGGGAAAAGACAGAAGGAAACACAAACTGTAAATGTATAAATGTACAGTGTGTTGTATGTATATTTCATATGAACAATAAATGCAAACAAATTCAAAAGATTTTAAACCCATACTAAGATGACTAAGGCATTGGAGTGATGATTCACAGATCTTTTGTTTCTATAGGTTGAACTTAGAGGACAGCTGGCCTAAGTCTTGTCCTAATACATGGCACATTAAGCTGTTTCTGTTGGATTACAATGTATCCTACCTGTTATTTCGAATAAAAGATGTATGAAACCAAAAGAAAAAGGGGCAGTCATCATAGTATTTAGGAAGATTCTAAAAAAGACATGGTTAAAGAAAAAGGTTAGTTTCATCATAAAATTGATACACAGAACTACTGAGTCCAATGAATTGAAAATCTCTTATTCCTGCTAATACATATTGAGCAACCTCCTCATTAGATATGCAGCACTTTCTAGATTGTAATGATGCACTCAAGACGTAAGGCTTCAAGAGAATGTTGCTTTCTCTTGGTGTTAAAGATGTTAAGGAAAGGTATTTACGTGTTATTGAGCTGGCATTTTCAATTAAAATACAAATCTTAAATATAGTGCAGTAAAAGAAAATACGTAGATTGAACTTCATTAAAATATAACTTTTAAATCGAAGAAGACCTCAGAAGATGGAAAGATCTCCCATGCTCATGGATTGGTAGGATAAATACAGTAAAAATGGCCATCCTGCCAAAAGCAATCTACAGATTCAATGCAATCCCTATCAATATGTTTCATTTTTACATTTTGCTACATGCAGTAGATGCCCAGACATAACATTTATAACTGCATAAATTACACACTTATATGTGCATATATGTATAAATTACATATATATATAAACTACATGCTTAAGATGTTCTGAGTGATGACAACAGAAGACATCCCTAGTTTTCATAATGCAAGATTAGATTAATAAAACTATTATATTGTTTATCAATTTAAAGATAAGTTTAAAATCGTTTTTTTTAAGTATGGTATAAATTATTGCAACAATACAGTGTTTTATTTGTTTGTTATTTTCGGTTTGGGGAAGACAGAGCCTCACTACATAGCCCAGATGGTTTGGAACTCACAATGTAGACCAGGCTGGACTCAAACTCACAGAGATTTACCTGCTCTGTTTCCTGAGTGCTGGGATGAAAAACATATGCCTGCCCTCCTGGTGGCTACAAGTGTTTCAAAGATACAAAACTGTAATTACTACTTTGGTTTTTTTAAATCAAGTTTTCATCTTATTTGAAAAATATATATTTATTATATAGAATTTACAAAAAAAACGAATAAAAATACTATGTATGTTCTTTTAGGAAAAAAGTTACAGTTTTGATTTGTTGCTTTCCTCTGGTTTCCTGGCCTGAACTGACGTCTGTCATTTTCTTTATTGGGAATTGTGGAAAAGGACATCCCAAACCAAAATCATTCAAAAGAAGAGTCATGTTTAGTGACACAGACCTTTCATCCCAGCACTCAGGAGACTGAGGCAGAAAGATCACTTGTTCGAGGCTAGCCTCTGTTACATGATAAGCCCAACCTGGACTACACAACTCTGTCTCAAAACACTAAAATAAAAGGAAAGGACTAGACAAGAACAAGGTGCGTCTTGATTACTCACCGGAGAGAGAAATTTCACTTTCACATCATCATATAGAGCCGGACAGTTGAGCACATTAATTATTGCTCTGTCTGTTTCAGGGTCATGAAATATCTGTGGACAAACATATAAAATTCAGAAGAATATGCTCAGCTAGTAAGTACAAGGGTGAAGTCTACTCTTACTCCCTAAATTATCAAGTATTCTTGATGTCACAGCCCAGTTATTTCATGTATACGAGTAGATATTACTCTTTCTGTGAAATTGTAACTTAGTTGTTTAAATGAACTCTATGTCTCTTGAAGGCTGTGACAGAACATTGTTGAAAGGCACAGTAGTTAATATAATAGAGCTTAATTAAGAAAACATTACAGTTGAATAGACATCATCTGCTTTTCCTATGTTGAGAGCTTTTTAAAAAAACACACTATGTATGCCATCTCCAAACCCAGTCCTAGTGCTGGTTGTGCAGCCTTTGAGTCCTCAACACAACAAAACTCTGAGGCATATTAAAAGCAGGACTAAGAGAGAAATTTACTCATATAGACACACATATGCATATGAAACAAACAAATGAACGAAATGCGTAAACAGAGCCAAAGAGTGGTTCCTGGATTTGACCACTGGTGCATTACATACCTTTTTTCTACCAAGGGATTTTCACAATGAGAAGGTATTTCAGGGTGCATAGTTTAGAATGTCCATGTAACATCTCATATAGAGGACATTGTGAGGAGACTATTGTAGAAACTTAGATGTGGGCTAACAAAGTCTGAGTAGATAGTAGCAGAGAGAGGCGTGAAGGAGAAATTTCAAAAGCATAACCAAGAAGAATTACTAATTTAGGGACCGCATGAAAGAATCAAGGACAATAGCACATGTTTAGATCTGAGTGGGCAAATACTGGTGCCATATATGGAGGCAGAGAAAAGCTCCCTTGGCAGATGCATTTCAATCACCAGGATGAAGAATGCCCACATTACAGACTTTGCAGCTACCACACAGTTGAGTGCTCACAAACACACATAAAGTCAATAAAAAAAAAATTACAATTTAAAGAAAGGAAATGCTAAGTCCAACCAAGAACTGAGTGTGTGCAAAGAACTGAACACTCAGAATCAGGTACGAGTGGGTGCCAATGACAAAGAAGAACTGTATGTGGCAGGGGAACAGTGTTAGCAATAAAACAAGACCCTGTGGTGAAATTCTGTAAGTTTACTTTTTTAGATTCTCAGAGGAACTGTTCATACTGTTTGTTTTAGTCGCTGTCCTGTTGCTGTGAAGAGACACCATGGCCAAAGCACCCCACAGAGACAAGCATTTAATATGGGGCTTGCTTATAGTTTCAGAAAGTTGGTCCATGATCAGTATGTTGGGGAACATGGCTCTGGAGCAGTAGCTGAGAGTCTTCATCCTAATCATAGGATGGTAGAGAGAGTGAGACTGGGTCTGGTATGGGCCACCTGCAGTGACACACCTCCTTCAACAAGGCCACACCTCCTAATCCTTCCCAAACAGTTCCACCAACTGGGTGGAGTATGAGCCTATGGGAGCCATCTTCATTCAAACCATTGCTTCAAAGGCCTAGCATCATCCTAGGCATTTTTCAGCTTGTTATCTAAACATTATTCTTGGCTCACACGGCCTGAGGGAAGGAGGTTTCTTTCTAGTTCATAAACTCCCTGTTTCTCAGGACACCAACCCACAGAACATCTGAGTAACAAAATCATTAAGGACAAAGCTTACAATGTCTGGACCTTATTCTAGATTTCCTGACTCATACTCTGAGAGAACAACCCAGGAATGTGTATCTCTAGAAGGTCCCAGGTGATTTTTTTTTTAAGCGGAAACAAGATAAGAAGGCCAAAGCTGACATAAAGGTAAACATGACATAAACTTAAAACCGTGATAGATGATGGGAAAGGACTCAAGCATTATGGGAAAGTGAAAGACAAAGCAAGATTGAGGATTTAAAGAAAGTGCCTTGCAAAACTCATTCTGAATAGCGAGATGAAGCAAGCTCTGGTTTGCATCTAAACCAAGCATCACCAAATTGGACCATAACTGGAGAGCAACAAGCATGTCTTTGTGGATTGGCGAGTGAACATGCTATTTTGCCTGTCGGGTAAGCGTGAGGACCTAAGTTTGCATCCTCAGCACCATATTGGGTGTGGTGCTTTGCCCCTGTAATCCTAGCACTGGGGATGTGGAGACAGAAGGATCCCTGCTCGTGCTGAATTAGCAAGTGCTAGGAGTAGTAAAAGACGAAGTCTCAAAAACATAGGATGGATAGCCATTGAAGCACCCACCTTTGACCTCTGGAATCCATGTGTACACACACTTGCACACACACCCGCACATACACTGATACTCTATACGTATCTGCACACAAACAAAAGTAAGACCAAAACACCAGAAACTTCAGTTCATGTGTTTTCTCTTACCATACAATTCTTGGAATTAAAACAGGAAAAAATCGTCTCCTGCCACATTATTATTTGTACTTCTAGGTCACTTCCGGTGCCTTTTCCAACACCTGAGTGAAAGAGAAAAATATATACTTGTTAAAACTCAAAACTTCTCTCCTGTCGACATTACAGCTTGAGAATAATGACCTCACTGTGCAGTGTGGTCATATTTGATTGTTTGACTTTGTATGGACTTTTGTTTTTGAAGAGAAAAACTTCAAAAGCCCAATTTTGTCTCCTAAAGCAGAATTTATGAGGTGAGAGAAAAGAGGGGGAGGACAGGAAGAGGGAGAGAGGGAGAGGAAAAGAGGGAAAGAGGGAAAGGGAAAGAGAGGGGAGAGGGAGATGGGGAAGGGAGGGGGAAAGGGAGATGGGGGAAGATGGGGGAGGGGGAGAGGGAGAGGGAGGGAGGGAGAGAGAGAGAGAGAGAGAGAGAGAGAGAGAGAGAGAGAGAGAGAGAGAATATGAATGAGAATTTAGTTTTTACCAGTTAGAATTTCATTGTTTTGTCTTCCTAGGAAAAAAATCCAAGGAAGGTGGCTTGCAAACTTTCTTGGATTTTCAATCATGATATTTAAAATAAATGATTTAAATGCCTCTTGTTCTACCCCAAGTCTGGTTTAAAGCGACCTCTAGGAAAGTGCAGGGTGACCATACTCAGACTTCCTTTAGTACTCAGTATAAATTTTAAACAGCTGGCCTTACGGCCCTCCTTCTAGTTCCAGTGGTCCCCCTTCCTCTATCAAGACCTCAAATACCTGGTTCTGGAAGCCTCCAATTAACCTTCTTCCATATTTTGCTTTAGTAAATATTCTAATAAAGTCACAGTCATTTTGATGGTCTGCCTAACATTTTGTTTTATTTATATTTAATGTTTCGTTAACACCATCTTACTAAATCATCATGAATTGTGGTCTCTGGCCTCAGTTTCCTCTACCCATTCACTACCAAATGTCTACTAATGTCTACCAGAGACAAATGAAATATTAAACTGGTATGTACTTGTATGAAAGTGTTTTATGTAACACAGTATCATGTGCAGTGACCATAGATGATAGAATAAAAAATTAGAACTATATAAAGTTTAAAAAACCCCTTAAGCTCCCACACACTTAAAAATTTCAAACTGCATAAATGGATCTTCATGACTTAAAAACACAAAAGAAAACCAAATAAACAAAAATCCTATAAAGTGGAATCTCTGCCTTGCCCCTCCTTCACCTGCTTTGTACCTCAGTCCCAAATATGTAACCAAAATTTTTGATTTGTCTTAAAAACGTAATCAACTGTTGAGTAGGTTTCCTACACAAATATGAATATGCACACCTGCTTCTGTTCTGCAGAAACAGCTTCACATAATATGATGACCTTGGCCTTTGTCAGAATTTGGGTTTGACTAATTAAAAGTGAGGAAGCAGTACGTGGATGGTACAGGGTTTCAAAGTCCCACTCATGAGCAGGCAGGAAGGGAGGGAAGGATGGGACTAAGCCAAGCTACTGGCACAACTTAACATTTCTGTGGACAAAGTATCTGTGTTTTCGATTTTCTGCAAAGTAAGGAATTATAAAACAGCTCAAAGAGAATGGAAGACCCCATAACCCTCCACAAGACTGTCTGCTTTCAAGCCTCACATGGTTCCTTCCCTTCCATTTCTGTTTTGACTTGATTCTTTAAGGGATTTTGTTTTGTTTTGTTTTGTTTTTTATCAAAAAATAAGACTGGCTATTGCCAAGGATGCTGTAATGTAGATGTTACCCTGACATGTAGGCCTCCTGGAGTCAATTCTAGAAAGCTTGACCAATCCCACTTTTAAGACTAGGGCTGTACACTCAAGCTTCTGTCCACAAGTCTTCACGGGCAATCTTACTGGATGATACTTAAGGGCCCCTGATTTACATCAAATCAAAATTAGGAAATCAAACCCAGGAAATGCCCTGCTAGACTTCACGTGAATTTGACGTAATTTTGTGTTACTTCCTCTTGTCTTTGAATAAAACTATGAAATTTTATTATAGTTTTAAGTCGTCAATGTCTCCACAGGGTTGAATAAACATGAAAGTATTATTGAGAGAAACTGTCATCTCATGATCAGGCTGGGTATGAGATACTCGAATTTATTAGAACCTTTGTAATCAGCGTATTTCAGAAACCATTTTTATTCTTAATGTTAGAGACTGCATCACAGCCCTGTCTGACTAAGCGTCCCTTGGCTACCTAGTAAGTTAGTGCTCATAGAGGTTTGTACAGATGAGCTATTGCCCATTGCTGACGAAGAGGAAGTTGGGGCATAGAAGACACTCGAATATTAAACAGTCTGTTATGTAGCTAGCTTTGATTTTAGAGTTGCATTTACATTTCTTAGTAAAAGCAACTGTTCCACCTGCAGAAGGTACCATCTTTTGTGGTATAGAATACATCAGTGCATATCTTTGTCCTGGGCCCTGACACCTCTGGAAAGGAAGTTGAGGGAGGCACTGCTGTGGCCATCTTTCTATCGTTCGTCAGACAAGGCGGCCTCTATCCTCCCTCAGGTGGGGTCTAACCACAGTTAAATAGTGAGGCTAGCCGCTGAGGCAGATGCTACCACCTCCCCTTCATAATTCACATGGGCCTTACATGGGCCTTACATGGGCCTTACAGGTCCCAGGAAGCATTAACAATGGACTTTGCTGTCCTCAAAGCCTTTCCACAGACAGCTGCTCACTTAAGTACCCAAGCCTTCTCCTGCTAGGAGGCTACTTGCGTAGTGCTCTGTTAGAAATCTACCTAGAAACAATAGGTTGAAATTTATTCGGAGAAGAGAGAAATCTAGACAAATCTGTAGGAATCCCTTACAATTTCCAACGTAAATGTATGCAAACAATCTTAGAATGGCAGAATCGGGCAAATATCAGAGGCTATACATCTAGATCTTATTGTGTGTGGCTCAGAAGGCTAGACATCCTAGGATGCTAGTGTTGATAATGGTTCCCATGGCATCCAGCACTTAGGACTCGGCTGACACAAGACTCTCAAGGCTCAGAAGGAATGACTTTAGCTGCTTTCCTGGTGGTGGCAATGGCGCAGACCTGTCCCTTGTAGGTGAGACGTTCATGCCTTTCCACATTGCCTGAGAGTGAGGGTTGTATATGGGAGACACAGAGAGTGATGGAGAAACAAACACAGATGCGTTTCTCTCTCCTCATCTCTCAGAGGCAGAAAGCTAACCAGGGCTTCTTTCTTCCATGGGTCATGGTGGATCTTAGTCACAGAGTCTCTCCTCTGACATTCCAGAACCGCTAGCTCCACGGAAGATAAGGATTTTTGCTACTGGTAATTCTTTGTAGCAGTTAAGGGGATGGAAGACACCCTGACAGAGCTCTTTTCTCCTAACTCTCTCCTTTATGTATCCCAGGTAGGGAGGAAGCCAGGGCTGGTGTTTAAGAAGCCTTTCTTCTTCATTTCCATGCCCAACATCCCTCTGCATGTGGAGATTTGGTCTAGCCTGGGCTTACTCAAGTCTTGTGTGTACAGCGATAACTACTGAGAGTTCATAAATACGACTTCCCCTCTCTGTTCAGAAGACACTGGCTTCTTTCAGTCATCTGTGACCTCTGGCTCTTACACTGTTTCTGTCTCCTCTTTCCCAGTGATCTTTGAGCCTTGGGATGGTGGAGGAGTGATATACATACATACATACGGATACATGTATGTATGTATCTGTGTGTGTGTGTGTGTGTGTGTGTGTGTGTTGCTGGTTATCTTCTTGGAGATAGATTGTTCCATATTTTGTAGGTGGCAGTTAGCACGGAGATCCACAATTGCAGAGAGTAAGAGTCTGCAGAATCTACCCAAGAACTTCTAAAGGGCAGGGGACACTGGTGCAAGCCTAGCCGAACAAGCCTTAGCAGTCATATGACAATAAGTAAGGCACTGGCCACCGGGGTACTTAGGCATCGTGATGGAGAGGCAGGGAGGCTGTCGGGGGAGGAGAAGGGGTAGATAAAGATCAGATAGCAGTGAGGTGGGAGTGCGGGAGTGGGTGGAGGAGCACCCTCATAGAGACAACGGGGGGGGGTCGGGGGGGCGGAAGGGGGACATCATTTGAAATGTAAACGGATAAAATGATTAATTAAAAAAACAAAAAAATAAAAAAAAATAGAAACAATTGAAAAATAATCAGATGATAAGGAAAAAAGAATCTCTAAAAGGGCAGGTGAGGAGCTCCAAGGAGGGGCGCCTCTGCAGGGCGAACCCTAATGGGGGGGGAGATGTGTTGTTAAGTACCCAGGGTGCTCTTCTTTCCCTGCTCCTCCACTGAGATTAGGCCCCAAACATCTACCCTGGACCGAGGTCAGAGAAGCAAGAAGAAGGGACGAGGGATGCCCCCTACCCCCCCCCCCACCAGCTGATGAAGAAAAGGGAGGGGAGGAGAGACATTTAGGGGCTGTCACCAAGCCCTCACATGGCCGCTGGGCAGCTGCAGAGGTAGGCGTTCGTGTGTGAGACACCGTAAATAGACAGCTCCCCCCCAACATGAAAACACTGGCCCGCTGCCCAGTCCCTCAGTTCCAAATAAAGACTTACCATGAATGGAATAAATAATGAATCTTTTTATCACGAGTATTTTTCTTGGAGGGAGAGTCAGTTGGTAGCCAATTTTCAGTTTTTCAAAATATTTAACGTATCTATTCTGAAAGCAACAGAAGCCTCAATTTAAGTGGGGAGAAAAAGTCTAAGGTCAGCATTACTAATCCCGGCTCCTTTCTTGCCCCCCCCCCCATCTCTCTCTTTCTCTCTGTAACAAAGAGTTTGTTGGGTACAATTAGGGTAAGGAAACAACTGTAGAATGTTATTCTGTAGTCGGGCATATTTCATATATGTTGCCTCATGACTGGTTATCTACCAAGAAAAATAGACAAAGTTTGGTGCTGTGGTGAATTCTTGGGTCATCATCATCATCATCACAGCCATCATCATCATCACCACCGCCACCATAACCATCACCACTACCATCATTACCACTACCACCACCACTACCATGATCATCACCACCACCACCACCACCATCATCAACATCATTCTTAAGATCAGGTCTCAGTGTATAGCCCTGGCTGGCCTGGGATTTGCTATGTGGACTAAGCTGGCTTAAAACTCACAGAGATTTATAGTGTGTGTGTGTGTGTGTGTGTGTGTGTGTGTGTGTGTGTGTGTGTGCGTGTATGCTTGTGTAAGTATGTGTGTACCTGTGTGTGTACCTGCATGTGTATGTGTCTTCATATGTATATGTGTGCCTGTGTGTGTGCCTCTGTATATGTGTGCCTGGGTGTGTGTGTGCATGTGTACCTGTGTGTGTGAGTGTGTGTGTATGTGTGTGCCTATGTGTGTGCCTGTGTATATATGTGCCTTTGTGTGTATGTGTGTGCCTGTGTGTGTGTGTGCCTGAGTGTGTGTGTGACTGTGTGTGCCTTGGTGTGTGTGTGTGCGCCCATGTGTGTGTCTGTGTGTATATGTGTGTGCCTGTGTCTGTGTGCCTGTGTATGTGTGTGTGTGTGTGCCTGTGTGTGCCTGTATATGTATGTGTGTGCCTGTGTGTACCTGTGTGTGTGTGTGTACCTGTGTGTATGTG
>CM052719.1:13108601-13120100 GCA_028551405.1 Uromys caudimaculatus | reverse complement strand
AGATACAGTAGTCACACCTACATTCCCAGTATTTGGAAGGAAACAGGAGGGTCATAAATCTGAGGCCTGCCTAGGATACTAGGATACTAGCTAGTTCAAAGACAAGCTGTGCTACTTATTGAAACTTTGTCTCAAGGAAAAGAAAAGTAAAAATCCTCTCTCCAAACAAATAACAGCAAGAACAATAGAAACAGCAGAAAAAGAAGTGTTAAAAGGTATTTCCAAAAGAAAACATACACAAGGCCAACAGGTATATAAAGAAGATCAACATTACCAGTCATCAGGGAAAAGCATATTAACCACAATAAGTACGAAAGGGTGATACATATGCAAATTTAAATAAGTCTGATAAGGTGATACATATGTAAATTAGTTTGATGTAGCTACTCCACAATATAACTACAAAAACATAATGCATATCATAAATATATACAATCTCTGCCAATTAAAAAATAGTCTTAAGATAAAAGGTGTTATTCTATTTCAAAGATAAATGTCATTGGTATTTTAACAGACATTAGCAAGTCAAAAACAAAATAATCCAATTAAGTAGGCAGGAGAAAATACCCCCAACCTTCCTTAATTCCTGTCCCTTCTTGCCTTCCTCACTCTCTGTCCTTCCCTCCCCTCCGCTGTCACCTCTCTCCCTCCTTACATTCCATTGGTGTTGAAACTATTTTAAAGTGTTAATGATTAATATTGATTAATTGCCTTTGTTTGCACACATCAGTATTTCTTTCCGATTTCTTAACAAAATGGAAAATAAAAGAAAAAGAATGGTGTTACCTTTCCCTCCCTTACAGTGGATCGCCACAACATTCTCAGGGTCTTGGGCCATCCAGTCACCCACTTCCTTGGAGAACAGCAACATTTCCCTGATTTCAAATATAAGATTTGTCATTTAATGAAATTGTTTCCAAAAGAATACTTTTCTAAAACACCAAGCCCAAGGTACTCAGCCCTTTTCTGATGGTCAGTGTGACACTGGACTTACTCGAGAGTGGGGACATTATGATCGTCAATCATGATTCTGCGGACCCTGTAGTGGAAGCGCTTAGGGTCATAAGCTCTCTCACCTAAAATAAATAATACATATGTCATTTATCTATGCCTAGTGACATAGCAAATGATAAAGTTATAAATAGATTAAATTTTTCAATTAGAAAATTCTTTATCTTCTAGAGTAGCTTTCAGTTTGCTCTAAAAATAATATTTCAGAGTTGAAAAACAAAGTTTGGTGATTATCCACCTTGAAAAATTAAACTCATTTTTAAAGAGGTTTCACCTTTAGCTTTCTAGTGTCTTCTCAGTGCATCACCATGGGTGTTAGAAACCAGTGAACACAGACAAATGTAGCTGACAGAGCTGCTAACTCCTAAAAATGTTCATTAAATACACAGGCATTGAACAGGACGCCAGAGATGGGGTGGTAAACTGAGGTACAATCTATTTCCTACAGGGTTGAGTTTTTGTTTTAATCCAGTGCCCTCCCCCTATCATACCTACTCCAGGTGGGTTAGAAGATGGACTTACTAATTTTTACACCTTCAGTGTAATTTAGAAGGAAATAAAGAATAAATGTATTATTCTAGAACAGGCATTCCCTAACCTCTGCTCTGCCCATTTGGTCTTTATAGGCCCACCTCAGCCTCCCTTCTAGGGTACTTTGTGCTGATGAGATAATTTCCCTATGACATAAGGCCAACACAGGATGGAGAGTTTTACTCTGACTTCCCACTACTAAATACTTATGAATAAATGAAATGTCAGAGAGGAGTCTGCGAACAATCTGTTCTCTATCTATAGCACCCCAGTAGTGAGTCATGTACATACTGCATAGATTGTAGACTTGATAGTGGTTTGGATGCTTGGTATCTAGGAACCGCACAACCTCCTAAAGAAAGATAGACACAAATGTTACATCTCCAGTGTCATCCAGAAGTAAGCTTGGAGAGAGAAGTAACTACAGATGGTTACTATCGTGTCACCTGCCTCTCACTGGCATCTTCTAGGGGAAATTCTCTCAATGTGAGGATATGTAGATTTTACATCAAATGTGTCTTGCTAAGAAAGAAGGCCGAGATACTCTTATCAGCCTCGGCTGCAACTTGAATAGAACGCCCCCTATAAACTCATGTTTAAACACCTGGTTCCCCAGCTGGTGGTGGTGTTGGGAAAGCTGTGGAACTTTTTGGAGGTTGAGTCTTAGAGGTGGAAATGGGCTTCTGGGAGAATATAAGGAGGCTTTATATCCTGTTGTTACTTCTTGTTTACTCTCTGCTTCCTGAGAGTGGATATAATATGACCAGAAAAGAAATTCCCCATGACACATAATTATCAAAGCACTAGCTTGGCAGTGGTGGTGCACTCCTTTAATCCCAGCACTCAGGATGCAGAGGCTGGTAGATCTTTGTGAATTTGAAGCCATCCTGATCTACAGTGTGAGAGTTACAGTATGGCCAAGGCCACACTGAGAAATCCTGTATCGAAAAACCAAGCAACTAACCAACCAACCAAACAAACAAACAAAAACTACTAAATGTACAGAACAAGAAAATAATATTAAAACCTGCAAGGGAAAAAGATAAAGGAACATATAAAGGCAGTCCTATTAGAACAACACCTGACTTTTCAATGAACACTTTAAAAAGCCAGAAGGGCCTGGTTGTATGTTCTACCAGCTTTGAGAGACCATAGATGCCAGCTCAAACTATTATACCCAGCAAAACTTTCAATCACAATAGATGGAGAAAGAAAGATATTCCATGATGAAGCCAAATTTAAGTAGTATCTATCTACAAATCCAGCTCTACAGATGACGATAGAAGGAAAACTTCAACCTGAAGAGGTTAATTCTTTCACAAGCTTCCACAAAAACAAGTCCGGGATTATCTTGCCTGTGGTCATACAAGAAATATTGTAACGAGGCATAAAGCGAGATTTGCATCTTATCTGCATCATATACCACATAGTTGGATATCATGGTGCTTATGAAATGCTCCTACGTCTTTCAAATGAGTTAAACTGTTTCATTGTTTTGAGTGATTTAAATTGTTATACAATACCATAGTCTAAAATTTTGGGTTTTGCTGTTGTTTTGTTGGTCATTATATTATAGGACACAAATGAAATTCTGATTTTACAAGAAGATAGTAGGATTTAAATGTTAGGGAGGGTTCTGAGGGCCATGGAGTTCTATCTTCCTCATATAGGCACTGCTCTTACAGGCATCAGTCCAGCCTCCATAACTTCTTACCATGTTGGAATGTTTACTGCTAAATCACTGTGTTAAGTGATTTTCAAACAAGGAAGCACTGATGTTGAATACAAATCTGACTTCTGCTCTTATAAATAATTTGGGCTTTTGACTATTTTTCAGCTCTTTTGTATTTGCTATTTCTATATCAAAGCAGATTGCTGTTTTGATTTCTTTTTTCATCACAGGGCCCACAAATTTCTTTCCTGCTGAAAATGCTTGCCTTTCTGTTACGTGTGTAATTGGGGTGTATTACTTAATAAATATTTCTAAGAGACAAGTTAAAAAAGGAACTTAAATATTGGATGACTGATCTTCAATAGGAATGGATTTTGCTCCATGTATCCAGGTCCTCTGCAGGGTACAAAGGAATGTACTTCAGGATAGCAGAATATTTTATGCACAGAAATAATTAAAATTGATTTTTAGCTGTACAATTTGGAAATAGGTTACAGGAATTGTTTATTAAAAGAAAAAAGAATTGTGCTGTTTGGTATTTATTTCATTTTTGTAAATATAAAGAACTTGAATTATGAAAAATTAAATATATATTTAAATTTTTATATTGTTTATTCCCTATGTGGAATATTTTGATTATTGGTAATGTTTTCAGAATTGGTTGATTCAAGTATGTTGTTTTCAAATGAGAGCTCATTAGTTTCTTTCTCCACTACATAAAATTGTTTTTCAAAAAAATCGTAGTAATCATTGTGGCCTAATGTTCTGGGCTTTACAGATTTTTCTTTGTCAATGCAAGATCCTTTTAACAAAATAGTTTTTGTCATCAGTTTGCAACTAAATATTTATAATTATAAACAAAGATATGTAAAGCTTTGAATATAGTTACAAAGCAAAAAAGTTAGAGTTGTTTACTTCTTTATGGTCATGATTATCATAGTGATGTGGTCCTATTTCTTGGTACCAATTTTCTGTATTAGTTACTTTCCCCATTATTTGTGACCAAATACCTGACAAGGAGCAACTTAGGAAGAAAAGGGTAGGTTTGTTTTTGTTGTTGGTGGTTTGTGGTGGTGGTGGTGGTGGTGGTAGTTGTTTTGGTGTTGGTTTGTGGTGGTGGTAGTTGTTTTGGTGTTGGTTTGTGGTGGTGGTGGTGGTGGTAGTTGTTGTTTTGGTGTTGGTTTGTTGTTGTTGTGGTGGTGGTGGTAGTTGTTTTGGTGTTGGTTTGTGGTGGTGGTGGTGGTGGTAGCTGTTGTTTTGGGTTATACTTCATGTATAGAAGCATGGCAGAACTATGACTCTTCCACAGCCTAGAAGAAGAGACTGGGCAGGAAGTGGGTAGGTTATCAAGCCCCCAGATCCTCCTGCGGTGGTCCACTTCCTTCAATGAGGCACCAAGTAATAAAAACTCCATCGTCGTCTATAATATCACTGCGAGCTGGAGACCAAAGCTGCAAACGCATGATCCTTTGCAGGATCTGTCATAGTCAATTCACAGTGGATACATATACGTAATACTAGTCCATAGTTAGTTCTAAGTTTCCACTGTAAATACTATATACACTGCTTAAGTGCCAGATATATTCTAAATCCCTTTAAATTTCCCTCAGTGTTTAGGCATGAATCTATCTTTGACTCAACCTGTTTTACCTCTGTTTTCTGATCTAACTATTAGTTGGCCTGAAGACACCAAATGCCCCCAATCAAATGGACATAAAGTATTTGGAGTAGCAGTTTTCAATCTGTGGGTCATGATCCCTTTGGGGGTCAAATGACCTTTTTACAGAGGTCACCTAAGACCATAGGATAATAGATATTTATATTATTATTCATAACAATAGCAAATTACAGTTATGAATAACAATGAAAATAATTTTATGGTTGGAGGTTACCACACCATGAGGAACTGTACCAAAGGGTCTCAGGATTAGGAAAGTTGAGAGCCAAAGACGCAGTTAATAGGACAAATCAGCAGCCTACAGATTGGGAAAAAAAAATCTTTGCCAACCCTACGTCCGATAGAGGGCTAATATCCAAAATATATAAAGAACTCAAGAAGTTAACTCCCCCAAAACCAAATAACACAATTCAAAAATGGAATACAGAGCTAAACAGAGAATTCACAGCAGAAGAATCTTGAATGGTCAAAAAGCACTTAAAGAAATGTTCAAAGTCCTTAGTCATCAGGGAAATACAAATCAAAATGACCCTGAGACTCCACCTTACACCAATCAGAATGGCTAACGTCCAAAACTCAAGTGACAGCTCATGCTGGTGAGGATGTGGAGAAAGAGGACCACTCCTCCATTACTGGTAGGATTGCAAACTGCTACAACCACTCTGGAAATCAATCTGGCGGTTCCTCAGAAAACTAGGAATAGATCTGAAGACCCAGGTATCCCACTGGTCCTAGGCCCCCAGCACATATATAGCAGAGGACTGTCTGGTCTGGCCTCAGTGGGAGAAGATGCTCCTAATCCTCAAGAGACTTGAGGCCCCAGGGTGGGTGGGGGAGGTCTGGTGGGGGAGAGCATCCTCTTGGAGATAGGGGAGGAGGAATGAGATGGAGAACTGTGAGGGGGGAATGGGGAGGGGGCAATGGCTGGATTATAAATAAATAAAACAATAATTTAAAAATTGTAAAATGTAAAATGAAAAAAAAATGTAAAAAGAAAGTTGAGAACCACTGCTCCACTACACAATCTACTGCAGTTCCTGTCCCCATCCACAATAAAGAGTGACCAGCCACACCAGGGCCAAACATTACAAGGTGGCTAAGAAGGCGGTAGGACAATAGGTAAAGTGCATGTAGATTTTCCCAGGAGCTGAGCCTTTGTGTGGCTTCCTCCAACCCTTGAAAGTCTGCCTTCAGACGGAAAGCAGAAGAAGTAACAGTCTTCTTCAAACTCTTATTGCAACAACTCCATCTTTATGTTTCCCACCCAACCCTTCCCTCCACCTACAAGGCACATCCCTTGCTGCAGAAGCAACAAGTGTTGCAGTCTCTCTTCTTGAGGAGGCAACAGTGACTGAAACTGCGGATGTTTTCACTGTAGCATCTGTTTGTTTGCTAACCTCTGGATCCCACATCTGGAACATTTTAGCTACTTAAAGGCAACACTGACCATTTCCTTTGTAAGTAAACTTCAGGGTTATGAAAATATACGCTCAGGTTGGGGAGACAGTTCTGTCTATAAAGTGCTTGCTTTCAAAGCATGAGAACCTAGGTGGGATCCCCAAAACCCACATTAAAAAGGCTGGATGCTGTTAAATGCTTCTCCCCCCAGCATTGGAAAATGGAGACAGGCACATCCCTGAGGCTCATTGGCTGGTCAGTCTAGCCTCCTCACTGAGTTCCAGGCTAGTGACAGACTGTCTCAAGAGCCTGACAAATACAGAGGCAGATGCTCACAGCCAACTATTGGACTGAGCGTGGGGTCCCAGATGGAGGAGTTGGAGAAGGGACTGAAGGAGTTGAGGAATTTGCAGCCCCATAGAGGGAGCAACAGTGTCAACTGGCCTGACCCCCCAGTGCTCCCAGAGACTGGACCACCAACCAAAGAATACACATGGAGGGACCCATAGTGCTGGCCACATATGTGGCAGAGGAGGGCCTTGTTGGCCATCAGGGGGAGGAGAAGCCCTTGGGCCTGAGGGTGTTAGAGGCCCCAGTATAGGGGAATGCCAAGGTGGGAAGATGGGAGTGGGTGGGCAGGTTGGTAGTATGATAACCAACAGCTCTCTAACTAAACTTAAGACCTTCTCAACAAGATGGAAACCAAGCTTGGTACTGGAAACCTAGCCAACGAGTCAGGGCTAGTGAAGTCATAGATCTTGGAGGAGAACTTACAATTGCTACTTTACTAAACCAGCCTAATCCCCAACTACACTCTAAATATTTGTCCTTATACCCACAGGTAAGTGTAATCCTGACTCTCATCAAGGAAACTTCTCTTTGTAACAGGTGGTGACCACTACAAAATAAGCTACAATGAATAAACATGCAGAATTTTGGTGGACAGTGCCAACTGATACACATACAGCACAACCCTATACGTAAAGCTCAGGGACCATTATAGAAAGGGGGTGGGAAGATTGTAAGAGCGAGAGGGTCAGGGGTTTGCTGTGACATTGTCTCCTAGTAACATCAGAAGCTATACCCATGAAGTCTCACCAACATGACTGCCTCAGCACGAGCTGAACAAAGACATGCTAAGCCAACTCAGATTTTCTCAGGGAATGATGCAAGCATCACAGACAGCTTATCTACAATTAAAATAAATGTCTCATTCAGAAGCGTTTTACCAAATGTCTTCTCAGAAAGCCTTTAAAGAAAGATTTTCCTATTGACAGGAATTGTATTTACTTTGTTGTGTGAATGTATCATTTTGTAATTTTTGGAGATTTCTTTTTACATCTTTTGGTAAGTAGTTAATAATGGGATCTCAACAAAAAATGACTTTAAGAGTTTGTGAAAAAGCCAATATGGGTGTCTAATTTATGTGTCTTTCTTCAGCTATATTTGTTGATATTTATAATTTTGAAATTCCTATGATATGGATTTTTGTAGGCTACAGTGTGTTCACTGACTCTGTGAGGTAGTTTGTAATTGAATGATTTCTTCGTGTAAGTGGTTGAATATATATCAATTTATATATATCAACTATATATGTATAAATATATCACTTTTCTATATCTGATAAATAGTGATGTTATTTTTTTTAAGAACTACCATTATATATAACAGTATTGGGTGAATCAGAATAATTCATTTTGAGGATAAAAAGCCAGTCATAAAAGATGTACAATATGACTATACTTATGTGAAATTGACGAAAGACTGGTGACAGAATTAAAAATAATGATCACATCTAGTATGTTAGGATACTGACAAAAATAACATAAGAATGCTTAATACCTCGATAAGTTGTACAATTTCATTAGATACACATTTAAGATCAATTCAAGTTAATGTATACTTTAATAATTATACAAGGATGTGCAAATATGAATATAATCATGGCCCGCCTAATGCCATCTTATTTATTCTTTCATCATCTCATAGAGCATATATTTATTTTATTGCATTCTTTTCCATCTCTCAGCTCTTCCTAGATCCTCCCCTTCCCTACCTACACAACTTCATGTTCTATCTCTAAAAAAATTTAAAAATGAAGAAAAAAGCTGCCAGGAATCTGGCTTTAAGAACAGATACCATATGGAGCCACCTAGCCAAGCTACTGAGGACTGGGGGATCCTCGGATGGCTCTGTACTTGCCCACAGATGCATGAGTGACTAGCTGAGACAGCCAGCCCTGTCCTGGTTCACTAGAACCACAGAGCTAAATCCCAATACAAACTGATATAAGTCACTGAATGATGAGTTTAAAAAGCAATGGTTATAAGCCAGTAAAATTTTGATTAGTTTATAAATAGCAAAGGCAAATCGATGACGACCAACTGTGAGTTCTGGTTGAAAGATAGCCTTTGCAGGTATATTGAGGTTGTTCATGTCAAGCCTCTAACGCCAGCATACACTCACGGAGCAGTGAGCACTGGCTGTGGGAATAGCCTTACCTTGATTGGATTTCTATAGAAGGACTCCCTTCCAGACGATGGAAACGACATGGCAATAATACGTTCTGGAAGTCAAAGAAATCACTATAATGAATATCATGATAGAGACGACACAGCAGAAAAAAACTTCATCTACATATAATTAAACTCATTTTTTAAAATAAAATAACATTCAGAATAGAAAAACATTCTCATAATAATCACAATGATATAAAACATTAAATCATCCAATATAATAATAAGTATTAAACTGACACAATTAGCTTAAGACTCGGTTCATCCTGGGCCATAGATTTTTGTTGCCCTAAGTCTCCCATTTTATCAGTGGGACTACAATTTCCTTTCTTTAGCAAACCAAACCAAACCAAACCAAACCAAACCAAACCAAACCAAACCAAACCAAACCAAACCAAACCAAACCACCAAACCAAACCAAACCAAACCAAACAAACCAAACCAGCCTGGGCTCCAGTAAAGGCAGCAAGTCCCTTAGTGATTGGAGCCCACGTGACTCAGGAAATCTGAGATCAACAGAGTAGAAACCTCCATTTCTGGAGTTGTAAGAAGATTACAAAGACTATTCGGTTCCTTGGGACCAAGATCAAATACCAGAACTGAACAAATGAAAATTCAACTAAAAATATCTCAAGTGATAATCCATCCCACCTCCTGTACCACAATCAAGTAGCTCTAGTTTGAAATGACTGGAACAGATGCTTTCACTGTCCAGGTCATACTGCCTCGGTGACATTTGTGCTCGTAGGTAAGGAATGCTTTGGAATAATGTGGCAGAAATAAAGGAGAATGTAGTACCTATCACTCTTAAGCAGAAAACAATTTTTTTTATTTAATACTTTATTTACATTTCAAATGTTTTCCCCTTTCCAGGTCTCCCCTTTAGAAATCCCCTATCCCATACTCCCTCCCCCTGCCTCTATGAGGGTGCTCCCCGACCCACCCACCCACTCCCATCTTCCCTCCCTGGCATTCCCCTATACTGGGGCATCTAACACTCTCAGACCCAAGGGCCTCTTCTCCCACTGATGGTCAACAAGGCCCTCCTCTGCCACATATGTAGCCAGCACCATGGGCCCCTCCATATGCATTCTTTGGTTGGTGGTTCAGTCTCTGGGAGCACCAGGGGGCCTGACCAGGTGACACTGTTGCTCCCTCCCCATGGAGCCGCAAACTCCCTCAGTTCCTTCAGTCCCTTCTTCAACTCCTCCATCTGGGACCTCACACTCAGTCCAACAGTTGCTGTGAATTGAATCATGGGAGTTCTGAACTTTTGGGCTAATACCCGCTTATCAGTGAGTACATACCACGTTTGTTCTTTTGTGGCTGAGTTACCTCTCTCAGGATGATATTTTCAAGTTCTATCCATTTGCCTGCGAATTTCATGAAGTCATTGTTTTTAATAGCTGAGTAGTATTCCATTGTGTAAATGTACCACATTTTCTATATCCATTCCTCTGATGAGGGACATCTGGGTTGTTTCTAGCTTCTGGCTATTATAAATATGGCTGCTATGAACATAGTGGAGCATGTGTCTTTATTACATGTTGGAGCATCTTCTGGGTATATGCCCAGGAGCGGTATAGCTGGGTCCTCGGGAAGTATTATGTCCAATTTTCTGAGGGTCTGTCAAACTGATTTCCAGAGTGGTTGTACCAGCTTGCAATCCCACCAGCAATGGAGGAGTGTTCCTCTTTCTCCACATCCTCACCAGCATCTGCTGTCACCTGAGTTTTTGATCTTAGCCATTCTGATTGATGTGAGGTGGAATCTCAGGATTGTTTTGATTTGCATTTCCCTGATGACTAAGGATGTTGAAGTTTTTTTGTTTGTTTGTTTGGTTTTTTGTTTTGTTTTGTTTTTTGTTTTTCGAGACAGTGTTTTCTCTGTATAGCCCTGGCTGTCCTGAAACTCACTCTGTAGATCAGGCTGGCCTCGAACTCAGAAATCCGCCTGCCTCTGCCTCCAGAGTGCTGGGATTAAAGGCATGCACCACCACTGCCTGGCCTATGTTGAACATTTCTTTTGGTGCTTCTCAGCCCTTCGAGTTTCCTCAGTTGAGAAGTCTCTGTTTAGCTCTGTTCCCCATGTTTTGATAGGGATATTTGGTTCTTTGGAATCTAACTTTTTGAGTTCTTTGTATATATTGGATATTAGCCCTCTATCGGATGTAGGATTGGTAAAGATCTTTTCCTAATCTGTTGGTTGCCGTTTTGTCCTACTGACAGTGTCCTTTGCCTTACAAAAGCTTTGCAATTTCATGAGGTCCCATTTGTCGATTCTTGATCTTAGAGCATAAGCCATTGGTGTTCTGTTCAGGAATTTTTCCCCTGTACCCATGTGTTTGAGGTTTTCCCCCACTTTCTCTTCTATTAGATTCAGTGTAGCTGGTTTTATGTGGAGGTCCTTGATCCAATTGGACTTGAGCTTTGTATAGGGAGATAGGGATGGATCAATTTGCATTCTTCTACATGTAGACCGCCAGTTGAACCAGCACCATTTGTTGAAAATGCTGTCTTTTTTCCACTGAGTGGTTTTAGCTCCTTTGTCAAAGATCAAGTGACCATAGGTGTGTGGGTTCATTTCTGGATCTTCAGTTCTATTCCATTGATCTATCTGCCTGCCACTGTACCAATACCATGCAGTTTTTATCACTACTGCTCTGTAGTACAGCTTGAGGTCAGGGATGCTGA
>CM052719.1:13098221-13108501 GCA_028551405.1 Uromys caudimaculatus | reverse complement strand
TTGCTTTTGGCAGGATGGCCATTTTTACTATATTAATCCTGCCAATCCATGAGCATGGGAGGTCTTTCCATCTTCTGAGGTATTCTTTGACTTCTTTTTTCAGAGACTTGAAGTTCTTGTCATACAGATCTTTCACTTGTTTGCTTAGAGTCACACCAAGATACTTTATATTGTTTGTGACTATTGTGAAGGGTGTCATTTTCCTAATTTCTTTTTCAGCCTGTTTATCCTTCGAGTATAGGAAGGCTACTGATTTGTTTGAGTTAATTTTATATCCAGCCACTTTGCTGAAATTGTTTATCAGCTGCAGCAGTTCTCTGGTGGAGTTTTTGGGGTCACTTAAGTATATGATCATATCATCCGCAAATAGTGATATTTTGATTTCTTCCTCTCCAATTTGTATCCCTTTGACCTCCTTTTGTTGTCTAATTGCTCTAGCTAGAACTTCAAGAACTATAATGAAAAGATAGGGAGAGAGTGGGCAGCCTTGCCTAGTCCCTAATTTTAGTGGGATTGCTTCAAGTTTCTCTCCATTTAGTTTGATGTTGGCTACTGGTTTGCTGTAGATTGCTTTTACTATGTTTAGGTATGGGCCTTGAATTCCTGATCTTTCCAAGACTTTTATCATGAAGGGATGTTGAATTTTATCAAATGTTTTTTAACATCTAATGAAATGACCATGTGGTTTTTTTCTTTGTTTATGTAGTGGATTACATTGATGGATTTCTGGGTACTGAACCATCCATGCATCCCTGGGATGAAGTCTACTTGATCATGATGAATGATCATTTTGATGTGTTCTTGGATTCGGTTTGCGAGAATTTTATTGAGTATTTTTGCATCGATATTCATAAGGGAAATTGGTCTGTAGCTTTCTTTCTTTGTTAGGTCTTTGTGGGGTTTTGGTATCAGTGTAACAGTGGCCTCATAGAATGAATTGGTAGTGTTTCTTCTGCTTCTATTTTGTGGAATAGTTTGAAGAGTATTGGTATTAGGTCTTCTTTGAAGGTTTGATAGAATTCTGCACTAAATCCATCTGGTCCTGGGCTTTTTTTGGTTGGGAGACTTTTAATGACTGTTTCTATTTCTTTAGGCATTATGGGACTGTTTAGATGGTTTATATGATCCTGACTTGAATACAAAATCCTTTGGTATTTGGTATCTGTCTAGAAACTTGTCTATTTCATCCAGATTTTCCAATTTTGTTGAGTATATGCTTTTGTAGTAGGATCTGATGATTATTTGAATTTCCTCAGATTCTGTAGTTATATCTCCCTTTTCATTTCTGATTTTGTTAATTTGGATACTGTCTCTGTGCCCTCTGATTAGTCTGGCTAAGGGTTTATCTATCTTGTTGATTTTCTCAAAGAACCAGCTTCTAGTTTTGTTGATTCTTTGTATAGTTCTTTTTGTTTCTACTTGGTTGATTTCAGCCCTGAGTTTGATTATTTCTTGTCTTCTACTCCTCTTGAGTGTATTAACTTCTTTTTGTTCTAGAGCTTTCAGGTGTGCTGTTAAGCTGCTAGTGTATGCTTTCTCCAGTTTCTTTTTGGAGGCACTCAGAGGTATGAGTTTTCTTCTTAATATTGCTTTCATTGTGTCCCATAAGTTTGGGTATGTTGTACTTTTATTTTCATTAAATTCTAGGAAGTCTTTGATTTCTTTCTTTATTTCTTCCTTGACCAAGTTATCATTGAATAGATTGTTCTTCAGCTTCCATGTGTGTGTGGGCTTTCTGTTGTTTTTGTCTTCATTGAAGACCAGCCTTAATCTGTATTGATCTGATAAGAGGCATGGGATTATTTCAATCTTCTTATATCTGTTGAGATTTGTTTTGTGACTGATTATATGGTCAGTTTTGGAGAAGGTACTCTGAGGTGAAGTTATATTCTTTTGATTTAGGATGAAATGTTCTGTACATATCTGTTAAATCCATTTGGTCCATAACTTCTGTTAGTTTCAGTGTGTCTCTGTTTAGTTTGTGTTTCTAAGTTCTGTCCATTGGTGAGAGTGGGGTGTTGAAGTCTCCCACTATTATTCTGTGAGGTACAATATGTGCATTGAGACTTAGTAAAGTTTCTTTTATGAATGTGGGAGTCCTTGCATTTGGAGCATAGATGTTCAGAATTGAGAGTTCTTCTTGATAGATTTTTCCTTTGATGGGGATGAAGTGTCCTTCCTTATCTTTTTTGATGACTTCTGGTTGAAAGTTGATTTTATCTGATATTAGAATGGCTACTCCTTTCTGTTTCTTGGGACCATTTGCCTGGAAAATTGTTTTCCAGCCCTTTACTCTGAGGTAGTGTTTGTCTTTAATCCTGAGGTGCGTTTCCTGTATGCAGCAAAATGCTGGGTCCTGTTTATGTATCCAGTCTGTTAGTCTATGTCTTTTTAATGGGGAATTGAGTCCATTGATGTTAAGAGATATTAAGGAATAGTGATTGTTGCTTCCTGTTATATTCGATGTTTTTTTAAAAATATTTATTTATTTTATGTATATGAGTACAAAGATTCCATTACAGATGGTTGTGAGCCACCATGTGGTTGCTGGGAATTGAACTCAGGACCTCTGGAAGAGCAGTTGGTGCTCTTAACTGCTGAGCCATCTCTCCAGCCCCTTCGATGTTATTTTAATGTTTGTGTGCCTATCTTCTTTTGGGTTTGTTGAAAGATTACTTTCTTGCTTTTTCTAGGGTGTAGTTTCCCTCCTTGTGTTGGCGTTTTCCATCTATTAACCTTTGTAAGGCTGGATTTGTTGAAAGATATTGTGTAAATTTGGTTTTGTCATGGAATATCTTGGTTTCACCATCTATGGTAATTGAGAGTTTTGCTGGGTATAGCAGCCTGGGGTGGCACTTGTGTTCTCTTAGGGTCTGTATGAGTTCTGTCCAGGATCTTCTAACTTTCATATTCTCTGGTGAGAAGTCTGGTGTAATTCTGATAGGTCTGGCTTTATATGTTACTTGACCTTTTTCCCTTACTGCTTTTAATATTCTTTCCTTGTTTTGTGCATTTGATGTTTTGACTGTTATGTGACGGGAGGAATTTCTTTCCTGGTCCAATCTATGTGGAGTTCTGTAGGCTTCTTGAATGTTTATGTTCATCTCTTTCTTTAGGTTAGGGAAGTTTTCTTCTATGGTTTTGTTGAAGATATTTATGGCCCTTTAAGTTGGGAATCTTCACTCTCTTCGATACTTATTATCTTTAGGTTCTGTCTTCTCATTGTGTCCTGGATTTGTTAGGAGTTTTTTGCATTTTGTATGTTCTTTTACTGTTGTGTCAATGTTGTCTATGTTATCTTCTGCATCTGAGAGTCTTTCTTCTATCTCTTGTATTCTGTTGGTGATGCTTGCATCTATGACTCCTGATCTCTTTTCTAGGGTTTCTATCTCCAGGGTTGTCTCCCTTTGTGATTTCTTTATTGTTTCTATTTCCATTTTTAGATCCTGGATGGTTTTGTTTATTTCCTTTGTCTGTTTGATTGTGTTTTCCTGTATTTCCTCTTTAAGGACTTCTAGCTGCTTACCTGTGTTCTCTTGTATTTCTTTAAGGGAGTTATTTATTTCCTTCTTAAAGTCTTCTATCATCATCATGAGAAGTGATTTTAAATCTGAGTCTTCCTTTTCTGGTGTGTTGGGGTATCTAGGGCTTGCTGTGGTTGGAGAACTGGGTTCTGATGATGCCAAGTTGCCTTGGTTTCTGTTCCTTATGTTCTTGCCCTTGCCTTTCGCCTTCTGGTTATCTCTGTTGTTAGCTGGTCTTGCTCTCTCTGACTGTGGCTTGTCCCTCCTGCAAGCCTTTTTGTCAGTATTCCTTGGAGACAGCTCTCTCTGAGAGGAATTTGGGTTTGGAGAGCTGTGGTACAGGGTCAGCTCTGGGGGGCAGACAGAAACCAGAAGAATCCTGTCCCCAGTGTTCCTTGGTTCCTGTGTTGTGATGGCTCTGCAAGGGTCCCTCTTGAGTGAGGAATTTGAACAGCAGTGGTGGTCTTCCTGTGCTTCCTGTGTTGGCACTCCTGGGAGACCAGCTCTCTCCTGGCACTGAGTATGGAGCCCTGTGTCACGAGATCAGCTCCCTGGCCTCAGAAGAAAACCAGAAGACCACTCCTCAGTCCCTGCGTCCTGAGGGTTCTGGACAGGTCTCTCTGAGCAGAGGTGCTGACCTTATCCCTGATCATAGGCTTGTCCATACTCCTGGGAGGGTAGCTTTTCCCCTGTGCTATTTGGGGAGCCGCATGGCATAGACCACAGGAGTAAACCAGAAGGCTCCTGTCTCAGGCTATTCCTCTGTCCCAGTGTCCTGCAGATTCCGGGCAGGTCCCACTGAGCAGTGGCACCCGACTTACCTCCACTAACAGGCTTGTCCACACTCCCTGGATGCTAGCCTTCTCCCTGCGCTATTTGGTTATGGAGCTCTGTGGCACAGACTGGGGTCCCCGGCCACAGAAGGAGACCAGCAGAAAACCAAATTTTTATAAACAATGCCGATGGTTAAGTTTCACCAACCGGTGACGTAGGTGAGGTCTAGGTCGAAGCCATCCTTCCTGTAGCGTCGCTTGTTACCCGAAACCTGAATTGGGAAATTATAAAGTTGTAAGCCATAAATCAACAGGAAAAAGAATGTGATGTATATATCTATAAACCTCTCATGTATTTCCCCGAAACAATGCAAACGTGTCCTGCTACTCACCAGCCGCCTAGTCAGCTGTTCAAGTTGTCTCTTTTGATGAGCCAGTTGCAAAATTCTCACCAGAATGAGCAGTCGTAGAGGTCGAAGCAAAACTGCCAGTCTAAATTAATGTATAGGTAAAAATTTAAACATCTGGTTTTTGCTACAAAAACAGAATGTTTGGTTAATATGGATTTAGGTTAACACTTTTAAAATTAATTACTTATTAAAAACAGAATGTTTGGTTAATATGGATTAGATTTAATACTTTTATAACTAGTGATTTACTTATTTTTGATGGTGCTGTGGACCAAGGCCAAGGCCCTGGGCATGACTGGCAGGTTATTCTACATTGACCTATCTTTCTTGTTCTGTATTCAGCTTGGAACAGTGTGTTTCTCAGCCAGAACAGTGTTGTTTTACCCCCATGTAGAGGACAATGGGCAATGTCTAGAGACATTTTCCACTGGCGTACTATTATTTTGGTGTGCTGCTATGATATCAAGTGTGTAAAGGCAGGGGGTGTTGATGAACACCTCATCATGAATGGCATCCTCTTCCAGAATTTTCTGGCTTAAAACATCAATAATGCTAAGTTTGGGAAAGACGGGCTCAGAATTTGTGGTTTAACATGAGTGGTTTTCTTTTTTCTCTTTTCCTTCCTTGTGTGCATGTGCATGAGTGTGTGTATGCGTGTGTGTGTGTGTGTGTGTGTGTGTGTGTGTGTGTGTGTGTGTTCATCAGTCATCACCTGTGTTGTTTCTATCAGTAAGCAGGAAGCACAACTCTTGGTGAAGACACATCTGAAAACAGACCGAAATACTGACCAAGTAAGCTGGCTTGGTGTTTCTCCTGCCATCGAAAATACCAATGGTGAGAACTGTTCCAAAACACTGGGTTCTTAATTTGAGGCCATATGAACAAGCCATCTGGAAAAGCTCTTTAAAGTTCTTTAAAGCATGGGGTGTGGACTGAAGGGCCGTCTCAGCAGTGAAGAACACTTGTTGCTCTTGTGGAGGACCAGGGTCTGATACCTAGCACCCCCATGGCAGCTGTGAACCATCTGAATTCCAGTCCTAGGGGATCCAATGCCCGCTTGTAGTCTCTGCGGGCACTGCTCCATGTGGCACATGTATACGCAGGCAAAACACCCATCCATATATAATAAAAATAAATAATAAAATAAAGCATGGAGTAATAGGCCCCAGAGCCAGTAATTGAGTGCTCTTGAGGTGATTGCTTAGGTTCCAAAACACAGCACATTTAGCTGAATCCTGGATTGAAGTCCTGGGAAGTTAGGGTACCAAGAGAAACCAATTATTTGGCAAATGATCAACCTACCTCCCCATCTTCATCCCAACACACACATGTTCTTCTTTCTACATTGCCACAGTCAATCCGAGGGTGAGAGTGAGGGAGAAAGCTAAGGTGAAGAAGAGGAAACTCTCCTAATAGATCCTAACAGTTCGGACTTTACCAGAGTTTTCTTGTTTCTACTCCAGCTATACTGCAAACTCTTCCTCACAGCTGCCTGTCTGTGTTACCTCCTGGCTTCTTGCTGTGTTTGCTGCTCTTTAGACATCTTCATTGGGGTCATTCAAATTATACACATGCTTCATACTCTCTTGGTTATAGGGAGAGTTCAGGACTATAGAGCTTTATATATAAGGCATTTGTGGTTGAAGCACAAATGGAGATTTATAGATAACTTTATATTATAAAATTAAAGTTGATATAAGAGAAGTTGAGTCAAGTTATTTTTTTCCTTTGTATGTTTTCTTTTATTCAGCTAAAGATTCTTAGAGGTATGCCCTTAAACAAACCCTAAATGCCAGCATCTTTTAGTTTCAAAATGCATGGAAGTTTTTTTTTTTTTAAATAAATGTTTCATTTTTAAACCACTTACCCAGTATATAATCAGAGAGTTCAAAGTTAAATTATTAAATAAAACCAGGGAAATTCAACAAAAAAGGAAACAAACAACCCAGAAGAGTGAAAGGGGAGGTTTGAGAGATAAGCTGTATGTTTCATACCTTGGGATATCTGTGAGAAAGTGTTTGTCGTAAAGTACATAAACGACGGCCACAAACACAGTCACGCCAATGACCACAGCATCTAGGGTGTTCAGGACGTCAGAGAAATAACTATGCCTCCTGAAGCGGGGAGATGGCAAGGTTTCAGAGCACGAGCTTTGCATGAATGACTCTATCTTCAGCCCTATTGGCAGTCCCAGGAAGAATTGGGTATGCTGTTCTACATTCTCCTGAGATGCCAACCCACTTACTGGCCCATGGTCTCCACCCTGTCAGCTGCATGGAATTCTGTCCCAAGCACATATGTTTTGTGGGATATGAAGGTTGGCTGGAGTTGAGGCTTAGCTGTACAGACTTTGAGGGTCATCACCCATGTTGGGGTAGAGCTATTTAGTAACACAGCTCTCCTGCAGGAAGCCTGGGGGAAGACGATCTTCTGTACTGGTTTCAAAGCCCACCCTCATCATAACACACCTACTCCAACAAGGCCACTCCCTGTAGACCATGCATTCAAACATATAACTCTACTAAGGTCAAACCTATTCTATCTATCTATCTATCTATCTATCTATCTATCTATCTATCTATCTATCTATCATCTACCTATCTAAAAGTGTCAAGATAGCAATTCAAACTTGATAAGTAAGAAGTAGGACTAAACCACTAAACAAGAGGCAATCACTGGCTTCTCCTATATAGGTAGGGAAGTCAGATGCTGTGCCTTGCTGGTGAGCAAATTAAGCTGAATATGGAACTTAGAGAAGTTGTGATTGAGAGAGGGTACAAAAGGAACCCACAGATGGAGAGGGCCCAATTCTTTTAGACTCAGGATCTGTTTTTTTATGCATACTGGGGTTTTGATGAACTGATATGGTCTACCTAGGGCAGAAACAGACTTTCTTTCTTCAGACATGAGCATTGGTCTCCTAGAAAAAGTTTCTTCTGATTCTGAGATAGCATCTACTTTTAGACTGATGTTTTTCAATATTTCAAGGGATTTCTTTATGCTTCTATTAGCACATGTAAATTATACAAATAATAGGCTTCATTTTGACTTCTAATACATGCGAATAAAATATTTTGACCATTCTCACCTCCATTACCCTCTCTCGTCTCCGCTTCCTGATAATGTTCTCCTCCTCCCACCTGGCCACCTTCTACTTTTGAATCTGTTTTGTGGTCCTAAGAGGAGTATGGCTGAGGGATGACGCATAGAAGCACAGGCACCTTACCAATGGCTAAATCACTGAAGAAAATGTTGAGAAAACCTTCTATAGACAACAAGAAATTGGGCAGTAGACAATTGCCCTTAGCTCAAAAAAGGACATGAAGATAAAAAGAAATTGTAGAAGAGCAGAGCAAGTGCTCTCTGGGATGCCCTGAGCATAAAATGAAGCTGGAGAACTTATCCCTGATGCCAGAACAATCCAACCTCAAGGTGTGACTTACCCACCCATCTGCTTGGAAAACCAGTAAGCAGAGGTCAATGTCTGTTTTATTGTAAATGCTGTTATTGGGAAGGACATGCCTCTGGACTCTTCTACACTATAATTAAAACTTTAATTGTCATTGAAATATGAATTATTTGTGATGTATTCTTTCATGTGTCATCAAATCTTATTTGGAATTCAAGTCAATAGAGTTTGTACATCACATACGTTTCTTTTACTCACACACATATATACACAGTAGTTGCCTGCCTCAACCTTGAAGCCCATTTAAGTTTTGGCAATTGTAGAGTCACCTACAATAAATTATAAACATAGGCACAACGATAGCAGTGATAAAGCCACTCTACATAAAACTGGTTTTAGATTATTGCTTTTTCTGTGGAACATACCTACAAGAGGAATGATTTTGATGAAGAAGGACCCACTGCTTGAGTTGATCTGACAGTTCTTATAGAGTACTTCTTATATCACTACAGAAATGGCTTTATACTTAAACAAAACAGAATCACACTTACCCTTCTACATACACTCGAAGCAGAACATCCATGAGGAAAAATAAGGCAATAGCTAAAGAAATGGAACGATATTCCACAGGAATAAATATTTTGTTTCCAGTGACATGTAGATCGATGGCCACAAGAAATACATCCAGAAAGACCAGCAAAATTCCAAATATTCTAAAAGAAAGAAAGAAATAGAGTCATGGTGTTACCTCCACATAGTACACAATATTAAAGCCAATGGTTAGATGTTTCCAAAGTCCTTATTTAGACTGAAATTGTCCTATGGGAGAAAGAACAATGTTGCTTCAGAATCTTTAAAAAAATGTTCAGTTTTCACCCAATAAAAGTAGTGGTTAGTAGATAAAGTATGCACCAAGCCCCTCTCTCCCCACTTCCTATGGCAGGGATGTGATTTAGTACTCCAAGATAGAACAACAAGTCTGACTTAAAGTCAAAAGCTTCTTGGTATAAACTCTTTAAATGCTCAGAATTCATAAGGAGTTTTTACAAATTTCTCATAATAAATTAAATCACATTTATCTAAATATATTTAAGACTTTAGCAACAAAAAGGGGTGAAAACACAAGTAATATGTTCCCTTTTTAAAATGCTGTAACCAGTAAGAAGTTTTTCTCAGTGAAATTGTCAAAAAATGCTTGATTAGTTATACTCATGGGTGCACACATGGATCCTGCATTCAGGTTGAACACATGAGTGTTGGGAGCCAAACCCATGAGATGCCGAGATCCAAACTCATGAAATTATCCCCTGTTCTGTGAAGCTTAGTCAGTTAAGGTGCAAAGTTAGAAAGGACAGGACGTCTGTGGTCTGGGGTCCCAGAAATTGAAATAACGTCTGGTATTTCCTGAAAACCGGTTAAGGTAGTGGGTCGGCCTTGGGCCATGTGTAACCTTCCCGCCTGCCTATCTTTTTAAGCTGCTTGTCCTGAAATAAACTTCGAGAGCTTGATCAGAGTATAGACTTGCTCTCCTTCTTCGTGTTTCCTGTCCCCCATTCTTTCGCCCCCCTCCCCAGGTTCCCACTGAACCCCTGCAGGCCGGGGCACATGAGAAAATATTCAATTCCATAAATATTTGCATGATTACGTGAATTCTTAAGTATTCCTAAGCTTTTTCTTGCATAGTTTTTAAAAAATCCCTCCTTATAAATTAATTATTTTTGGTGGAGATCTCTGCCTGGGTCACCAGGAGTCCACAGCCAACAAGCCCCAGGAGAAAGCTACCCTCACAGGAGCTTGGAAAAGCCATGAGTGGGGTTAAGGGGAGCAATACCTCTCACCCAGACCCACCCGGATCCGGCTGGATACAGGGCCTGAGGAGAACTCGGGGACAGGAAACCTCTGAACCTTCTGGTTTCCATCTGTGGGGGAGACCTCTGCCTGGGCCACCAGGGGTCTGTGCCTGGGGACCTCAGCCTGGGCCACAGGGCTCCAGGAGAGAGCGGGTATCCCAGGAGTGCTGACACACCTTTGAGCACTGGCAAAACCACCACTTCTGTTCAAACTCACTGGATCAAGAGGGACCCTTGCAGAGCCATCAGGCCATAGGAACCAAAGGACAGCTGGGGACAAGATCCTTCTGATTTCTGTCTGCACCCCAGAGCGG
>CM052719.1:13055792-13097721 GCA_028551405.1 Uromys caudimaculatus | reverse complement strand
ACATCTGCTGTGTGTATCTCTGCTCCTGTGTATATGTGTAAGGTAACATCTGCTGTGTGTATCTCTGCTCCTGTGTATATGTAAAAGGTAACATCTGCTGTGTGTATCTCTGCTCCTGTGTATATGTGTAAGGTAACATCTGCTGTGTGTATCTCTGCTCCTGTGTATATGTATAAGGTAACATCTGCTGTGTGTATCTCTGCTCCTGTATATATGTGTAAGGTTACATCTGCTATGTGTATCTCTGGGAAACTTCACACAGCACATGTTGCAATCCGTATAACTTCCATTATTAACCACTGATGCATTTGTTAACATTTTAGTATACATCTCACAGTTCACTGGCAGCTTCTTTACCACGTAGTACAGCAGATTCTTTCTGGGTAACTCTAGATAATATATAAAAAAAAATACATATTGTCAGATGCCATGCAGTTTCCAAGATTCAACTTTCTGGCTGAAATTCACTTAAATTATTCTACAAAATGTAGGCTGGCTAACATTTACCCACACGGAAGTCTGTTATTTGAAAACTTTTATGTATTCTTCCTATAAACCACAAACTGACAGCAAGATCCTATTGCTGAAGACAACACCTACACAACCCATTGAACATAGAAAAGTCAAGTTGGTGCCTACACAGAACCTTCCACCCTGCATGACAGCGTCTTTAGTACAGGAAGGTACTCTGTATTCTACCAAAGGAGAAATGTAAACGTCAACCCATCTGCAAACATTTTGATTTACAATGATGTCCTGCCTGTAAAATATGCTAGGGCAATGGTGGCACAAAGCTTGTGGGAGTGACCAACATCTATCTGATAAGACTTGAGGCCCACGCATGAGATGGGACCCATTCCCAAAACTGCTTGGGTGACCAAGTACAAGATAGTTCAGGAACCAGGGGCAAAACCAAATACAACTGTTCTACAAAAGAATGTCGCAATTCAATGATTCCTAATGACATTCTGCTATAGTCATAGATCACTGCCTTGCTCAGCCATCATGAGATTAAGTTTTTTTCCTGCAGCAGACTGGAACAAATACAGAGACCCACAGACAGATATAGAGAGAGAGGGTAAGAGACTTGGAAACATTCAGCTTTAAAAAGGATGTTTTCATTAAACTCATCCCCTTAGAGCTATGGAAATTGCAGAAGAGGAGCTGGAAAGATTATAGGAGCCAGAAGGGACAGAAGGCACCAAGCAATAAAGTCATTCTAAATCAACAGGATTGACACACACGTGAGCTCACAGAGACGGGGGCAGCACACACAGGGCCTGTCCCAGTCTGTACCAGCTGGGGACCTAGAGCTGAAGGAAGAAGTGGACACATGCCTTATCACTAACCCAGAAGTTATCTCCAGCTGATAACCACTTTCTAAAAAAATTTACTTTTCTTCAAAGAAGTCTCACTGGGGAAGCAAAGGACTCTTAAGTGTTGGCAGCGTGTTCAGCAGTAGATGCCAATAGAAAATGAGCTCAGTAGCATCTGTGGAGGTTCCTTGTCTGATAATACTGTGCTCTTTTTACCCTATAGGCCCTTTGTGTGTATATTATGGCTTTGAGTTGAGTCTTTTTGTGAAAATTTTAAGTGTGCTAATGAGTGGGTCTCTGTACCTAAATCTGTTTCCTGTGCCTTTTCTTTGGCTCTCTTCCTTCTGTTGGTTTTGTCTGATTCTGATGTGTTGGTTCTTATTTTATTGCTTCCCTTAGAAGCCTGTTTTTTTTTTGTTTTTGTTTTTGTTTTTTTAATAATGAGAGACTGAAGGAGTTTGGACCTGGATTGGAGGGAATTTGGGAAGGAACTGGGAGGAATAGACAGCAGGGCAGGAGTAGGAGATGTGTGTCGGGGGAACACCATAATCAGGATATATTACATAAGAAAAAATCCATTTTCAATAAAAGGCATAAATATAAATTTTTATGTCTGCAATGAATATATTTTGTAAAAACTTCTCATTGTTTATCTATATGTGTGCAGTGCCTGTTGAGGCCATAGGAGGGGGTAGAATCTGCTGGAGTTGGATTGTGGGTGGGTGAGAGCTACCCAACGTGAGTGCTAGGATCTGAACACGGGTCCTCTGTAAAAACAGCAATTACTCTAACCACTGAGCCATCTCGTTAGCCCCTTTATGGATAGCTTAACTCTGTAAAACCTTTAAATTCAATTCCTTATTAACTGAACCAGACAGTAAAAGCATTTGATGAATGAATTTCAAATTCAGCTGCAACTTCTAGATATGAATCTTTCTCTATTGTGTCAATCTGTCCTCCTCAAGTCCGTCTGTCAGCTGTGCCCTTTCAGCAGCATCCTAGATAGATATCTTCTCTGCTTTTGCTCAAGGAAGGTAATGGCACAAGGAAGGGGCTTCAGTCAAAGTAAAGATGGGGGTACATGGGGCCGTATTTCTGGAGAGTGAGGCTCCATATAGGATCTATTGAATCCATTCCTTTCTGCTGAAGGTTCCTCTGCTACCTGCCAAGTACTGTCTTCTGGTTTTAAATGGCGTTCCTTTCTCCCTTGGTCAACAAAGGGAACAAACTTCAGGAGATAGAAAACACCATACATATATATCATATATACTGTATATATACAGTATATATATTATATATAATATATTTTGTAAAAATTGATAAGTCTACCCAGGATACTAAATTCAATAATGGGTAGTTCTAAAAGATCAGAAGAAGCATAAAGTCTCCTAGAAATGTCAAAAGCTATACCCAGGAAGTCGCATCAACATGGCTGCCTAAGCAAGACCAGGACAAAGACAAACCAATAGACATGGAAGGGAGAAAGCCCATGAGGCCTCAGCCCTACACAAAGAAGGAATGCCAAAAGTGGGAGACCTCGTCTTTCCCAGGGAAGAGCATACCAACCAGTATCCAATACCAAGAGGTCAGCTCTGAGAACATCACACAGGTACGAGTTCACAGACTGAGCAGATTGCATTTATGAAAATATAGATAACTTATCCCTCCTTTTGTCACCTTGATTCAAAAGGCAAAGTTTATTGTGGAAAGTTTACATGAGAATACATTAGCGTGTCGGATCCTTGTTATCCCATGAATGTCCCTGAGAGAAAATATTTTAAATGTTAATCTCTCAGAGGGTGGTGCTGGTGGTGTGTGCGCGCAAATGTTTATGTTCAGGTAAATACATATGCGCACATAAGCATGTATTATTAACTCCCTGTAGCCTAGCGAGAGTCTTCAGTTCAGATGGTGTATAGTAATGGGTAAAAGGCAGTGTAGGGAACACCAGGGTGGTGAGTGGGAGTGGGTGCGGGGGGACACTCTCATAGAAGCAGGGGGGTGGGATAGGGGGTTTGCGGAGTAGAAATGGGATAACATTTGAAATGTAAATAATTAAAATATCCAATAAGAAATGAAGTATGGAGGAAAAAAGGCACATGACTTCCTAGACTTCTGTTGCAAAAATTAGTTAAAAATTTAAATTTATAAGTGAATTGATCTCTAAAAAATGTTATCTAAACCTGTTATTTGAAGTTAAATAGGCAATTTTCTCTGGAAAAGATAATATGTATGCACACATACACAGACACATACACACAATTTTTTTTTACAACAAATTCTTTAGTCCTATCAAAAATATAGAGTCATGTATGTACCTATGGTCACCCTGACCAGCCCCGTGTTTGCCTTCCTCTGTATAAATGTATGAGTTCAGACATCCATGTAAATATGTATTCATGTATATTTAATTATTTTTAGCAATGTTAGTGATGAGATACAAGATACAAGGCCTTGCATGTGCTAAGCAAGTTCTGAGACAAAACTCCCATCCAAGGAAATCTCACGTTTGGAGCATCAGGACCACCTTGGCAGGGCTCTGGAGATGAATGAGGGAAAGATCCACGGTCTCTTAGCCCCCTTCTAAGATGCTGTGGTCACCTCTGCTCCCAGCCCATTACTGCCTCCTCCTGGCTGTAAAGAGGATTCCTTTGATTTGTGAGTAGGACATTTTACCTAGGAACTAAAGGTGACGAATAACACAAGTCAGGAGACTTTTCTTTATGGTTTGTTCTCTTTTTCTACAGGATTCAAAAGACAAAGAGTATCCATGAGAGGACGTTAGAAACAGTTTTAAAGGGAACTTGTGACAGTATGGATGCTCTTGGCAACGAGTAACATGGATATAAACCTGTGTGTACACATATGTACACGCGTGCATATATTCACACATATACACACATATCTATCTACGTATCAATGCATAACTTACATTTCTTTCGCTACCTCACTCAAGGAATTCAGTTCATACAGGGTTGTGCTAAAGGACAAGAACAGACATAGTAAGGTAAGATGTAATCCTATCTTAGAGTTGATTATTTGGAATGTGATACAATGTTTCCCAGACAAACACTGCTTTACATGATTATAATGATTAGTCCTGTAAAAGGAACTCAAGACTGACACAGTTGCATCTTTACTGACATAGCATTGGTGACTGCTAGCCTTTTCTGTGCACTCAGATCTTCAGTCTCACTTAAAGGATCTTCTCTCCGTTAGCCCTCATTCTCACCCATCTCTGCTGAATTACCCTGAGAGACGAGCGAGCAGCTGAGACCTCAGGCAGTGTCTCCATCCAATATAGAGGTGGTCTGAGGTCTGGAGCACTAGTTCTAAGTGGTGGCAGACATCGGAGGGCGAGACAGACGCTAAGCTTTCAACGCTTCCACTTTTTTTCGCACCGAGAGTTACAATGCTCCTTGTCTACTGCTAATTATCTTTTGTTGTAAAGAAGGTTTTCTCATCTCTTGGTCCAGTCACGATATTAACCTCTCATTTGTTTTTTTATGTTTCTGTGAATAAATGTGTTTGCTGCATGTGTGTTTTCTTTATTAGCGTGTAACATACATATTTGCTTGATGATGCCATCATAGATAAATAATATCAGGTCATTACATGAGAGCTGAAAGTAAATTATAATAATGAAAACACTTTATAAATTCATAGACCCTATGACCCTCTAACAGCATACAAATTGGTTGAAGCCTGTACCTCCTCTTCTCATCTAGACCTGAAGAAGCATGCTGACTGTGATCTAGTCTCCTTTCAACCATTTTGATCAAAGAGAAAGTTATCCACAGACACACTTAGACACAGCAATAAATGTACTCTGTATTATCAAGAATACTGTGCAGAGTAGATTTTACAAAACTAGATCTTCCCTTCTTTTTCAGGGTTCTAAGCCTTGTGTACCATGTGTGTACATATTCATTCGTGGAAGCATGTGTCCTTATGTGAGTGTTTACATGTAAGTGTGTATGCCGTCTGGAACTAATGTGTAACTTGACCTTCACAATTCATTCATGTGTGAGCTAAAGTATTCAAAAGTATAGCCAAATACCAGGTATAAATACAAATAGTGTCTGGAATCAGATAACTACATTAATTCTATGAGTTCTGAGTCATGAACTGAATGAGTTTTAAATATCCATGCACATCACCAATTCAAATTTGCTATTTTTAGACTAGAAGAGGCTATCTCATGGCGGTACGGAATCCTGTGGGGTTGTAAGAACAGTAACTCGCCTATACTTAGGTAACTATTATCTTTTTTTTTTTTTTTTTTTTGGTTTTCCGAGACAGGGTTTCTCTGTGTAGCCCTGGCTGTCCTGGAACTCACTCTGTAGACCAGGCTGGCCTCGAACTCAGAAATCCACCTGCCTCTGCCTCCCAAGTGCTGGGATTAAAGGCGTGCGCCACCACTGCCCGTCTGGTAAGTATGATCTTAATTCCAACATATAACAGGATTTTTTATTTAAAATTCAGCTACAGTTTATAGACACTTGTTCTTCCTACCAGTTTCAAGTCTCCCCCAGTTTCATTTATGGTGAAATTATGAGGTGAAAATGAAGCATCTCTAGAGCTGAGGAAAGAGCTCCATCTGTGGTACAGAGGGCAGGGCTTAGGATGCCAGCCTTCTGTGATAGCAGTGCCCTGCTGGGGGGCAGCTAAGGTCCATTACCTTTACCATTACCTGGAAACGTTGCTGAATGTTTTCCCATGGCGTGACCCCTGCCTCCTGCCAGTCCCTCCTCGACTTCTTTTCCCTTCATCCAGCCCAGCAGAGCATCATACGCAAGCACACAGAAAATTTCCTTGGGCTTTAGTTAGATAGTGATTACTCAGACTTTCAACCAAGTTAAGAGGTGACAGGAAGGATGTAGTACCCAAAGCTGCTCCTGTCTGTGGATTTGTGAGTGTGTATGCTCTACCTCTATGTATAAATTGAGATCTACCCATCCATGTCTGGATGGGTGTCTTCATCGGTATATTGAGGTCTCTCATTTCATTTATTAAGTGCCTCTCTCTCTCTCTCTCTCTCTCTCTCTCTCTCTCTCTCTCTCTCTCTCTCTCTCAGATTTATTTTATTTATATGAGTACTCTGTAGCTGTCTTCAGACACACCAGAAAGGGCATCAGATCCCATTACAGATGGTTGTGAGCCACCATGTGGTTGCTGAGAATTGAACTCAGGACCTCTGGAAGAGCAGTCAGAGCTCTTAGCCACTGAGCTACCTCTCCAGCCCCCTATTATCTCTCTCCATGTACTAACTCATACAGGGAAGTGCTACAGTATTTAAGAACACATATGATCAACATCATGCGACTTCCTAGGCTTCTTAATTCAAATTACCTTTACTAACACATACTCAGTTATTCTGAAACTTCCATCCCTTTTCCACCAAAATAAATTTTATGTATTTGCAATAGACATATCTTGTCTGGTAAAAAGCTCAAAAAGATTTTTGTCTGGTGTTTAGCCAAGTGTCAACTCTCTGTTTTCAGATTATTACTATTGTTTTTCTTTTTCTCAACTACAATTTCAAATGCAGTTTCTAGGTACAAATTCCTTCTACCCTATCCAATGAACTGGGCATTCACTCCTTACTGTCACCCCCATAGAGGTTTTCTCTGCTCTTATGTAAGTTCAAGTAAAGGCCTAGGGTGGGGGCTCTGAACAATGGCATGGTAGGTTTGTGTTTAGGGTACCTACCTCAGTGTGGCGGCAGAGTTCTAAAGGCCGATGAATTCCTCCACCTCTGTTCTTCTGGGCCAAAGGCTCCTCTGACCCCTCCTACCGTTCCTTCTTCCTAGCTCCAATTGGAGTCTCTCTTAGGATCGACCAATGTACAATACATAAAAGTCTGAGCGTCCTAAGCATTTGACTGCTACAAGCACAGGATGACAACCCACGAATGGGGAGAATCATTCTTTTGTAAGCTGTTCTCTCTTGTTTAGCCTGAAGACTGTTCCCTACAAACACCCCAGGCAGAATGTTTAGAAACAGCTCAAAGATACTCTGTTTTTCCATGGACGCTCCTCAGAATGCAGTTCACAAATCCCACCCTCTCCGCCGCCAGTTTTAATGCTTCGGTTTGCATGTGTGCAAGCCTATTGTAGAAGTGTGAACATCTAAATACATTTATATATGTACTCATTTACATTTTATAACTCAGGTTATTAAAATGCTGATTCCATCAAATATCATTGATAGCGACGTACCCGCATGTGGGCTAAAGGAATATGAAAATACATGATCATACATGAATTATAAGTCTAAGCTTTCTTTTACATTAAAACATTTTACATATAATTCTAAAATTACATTTTATATAGTAACAATTGTTCTATAACTTAATAACCAATATTGGGAGATATGTCATGAATTTGAACATGAGATTTATTTGAATACCTCAAATCTGTAAAAATGGAGAAGAATCCAAGAGAAGTAACGGTTACTTTAATCTCAAAGTGTAATAGTCCTTCTCCACTGTACTTATCTCGGATTTCACCTGAAGATTATCCAGGAACCACCTTCGTGTCTCAATTTATGATTATCAAGAGCCTTTGTCACATCGTAACTCCCACCGATCATGCTGTCTTTCCAGCATGAATTATAACCAAGTGTAGCTCCATGACAGATACAGACGATCTCTCTACAGAGTGACCGGAGAGGTCTGGAACACTGGGTTTCCCTCCCTCCCTCCCTCTCCCTCTCCCTCTCCCTCTCCCTCTCCCTCTCCCTCTCATCTCCCTCTCCCTCTCGTCTCCCTCTCCCCCTCTCTCTCTTTCTCTCTATGTCTCCTCTTTCTGTCTCTGTCTCTCTGTCTGTCTCTCTGTCTGTGTCTCGTGTCTCTCTCTGTCTTTATCTCTGTTCTCTCTTTTCTCCCAATCAGATTCTCTCCTTTCCTAACTCACACTCTAGCCTCTTAAAGGAACTCTGAATGCTTCCTAAGGGATTGGCCACTACTTAAGTGAAAGACTGTCTGGATCCTTTCTTCCTCAATTTGGTTTAAAATAAATTCAGTGAACTGCGAGTCCTACAATGAGACTAGTTAGTTAGAAACAGTTTAAAGGCGTTATGATGTCAAAGATATTCTTCAGATAGTTTTGTCAAATCTCAACTTCTTTCATATATATGAAATATATGCATTTATATAAAAATGTATTTATATGAAAAAATATATATGCATACATAAAACATATGTTGCTAGAAGCTTATAGATCTGTGTATGAACATATTTACATGTGTATATACGTAAGCATACATATGGGTAGTTTTTTTTAACTCTTTCACAACTGAGATTTTATTAGCTGAGGAGCAGAGTACACAGACATTCCAATTCTTAACACACGCATCCAAACTCTGAAGCGCCATACATTGTGTTCATGTACCTAGTGAAGAGCTACATATTGTTTCTCGTTGGACTTATTCCAACCTCAAACAACCAAGTTTGATGTTCCAGCCTCAAACTTGGCAAGTTTCCTTAAGACCTCACGTAATAGCAAATGCTCATAATTCTCAGTTCTACCAATTCACAATTTTATGCCACACACAGAACACACTCAAAATTTCCATCTTTCATAGCACATTATCACAACTGTTAGGAAAATGGACTGCCGCGACCACCACAGACGTCCCAGTTCTGAGAGGGCAAGGACCAAGGAGTCCTTTCCTTAGGAAATGGTTCTTCTAGAAGCACGAGACCAGATATAACTGAAAACATTCCAGACATGAATGCAGGGACTGAGACTCCAAACTGCCATTTAGTACGCTTTGTACTCTAGAGTATAAACCAGCCCCCTCTACAGAATGTTATGGTGACCCCTAAGACAGGCACGGCCTCTCCTGATTCAGTGTCCTGCTATTTTCTGGTTGTACCAAAAAATAAACAACCAACAAATGATTTAACCTCTTTAAAAAAAAAAATTACACTTAAAAAAAAAATGGCATGAGGTAGGATTCCCTCACCTTGCAAAAAATGTTTCTAGAGCTACTAAAAAACTCGCATTTACAAAATAGTTGATAAAAATATTCCTCTGGGTTGTGTAAGAAGGGAGGCCGGGACCACTGACGGACATGATGGATGCTTAGTGGGACTTGGCTTCTTTTTCTTCTTCCGAGGTTGGACTCTAGTTTTCCGTCTCCTGTGTCTGCGGGCAGGTGTGTGGTTTGCTGATCAGACACTTCAGTCTGTCTGCCCTTCGCTCCCCTCTTCCTTTTTGTCTGCCCTTTTTTGACGGATGATTTATCCTTTCCCGGCTTCCCGTCTACCTTGGCAGGGGTGGGCTTGGCTGACAGCCTTGCTGAGCAGTGCTTGGGCTCCACCTTCGATGCTCCACCCACTACCCTCCCTCTTGGGCATCTTGGCACAGGGTGGGAGACACATGTGATGCACTGCCTAGCGCCACCACACAAACTGCAGGGGGTATGTTTTTAACTCAGTTCACTCACCCGCTGCTCACAGCTCCACCAGGGGCGTAGAATGTCGAATCATTTGCATATGCTCTAAATTATTGTAAAGTACATAGTCAGTAAAAAGTGCATATATGTAAAATATAATTACATTTAGGTGAATCTAATAACTATATTTACAGTCCTTATTATATGTTAGCCGATTTTTTTTGACTATACATATAATATTACTAATTTCTGTCTCATAGGCAGCCAAGGAAAGCTGGGACAGAAAGAGGTGGCCCTTCTCAGGAAGCGCACACCCATTGATTGTCCAGCGTCAAATGGTCAGCCCCGAAAACATACACACAAGTAACATTATACAGACTGAGCAGGTTGTAATTTAGGAATATATAGGCATATACATATATATATAGAGACAATATAATAATAAGAGAAGAGTCCATGGATTTGAAGGAGAGTAGGGAGGGCATATGGCAGGGTTTGGAGGAGAGAAAGGGAAGAAGGGAGAAATGTGATTATAATATAATATAATATAATATAATATAATATAATATAATATAATATAATATAATATAATATAATATAATATAATATAATATAATATAATATTACATAATCTCAAAAAAAAAGCAATGCATTCCAATTAACTTTAACTCCAAAGAGTAGCAGTTTTATTGGTGTGCTTATTTCTAAGTCAACTACACTTTGTAGGTACACAGCTTTCTTACTACATCTAAACTCCTGAGTCTAACTCTGCCTTCTACCTTCTGACTTTCAACCCTGGCGTTCCTCTCTTCCCCATGAGACAGGATGAATTGTCGGTAGATGGCAGGGAGTGGCTCCATCTAATTTAACATTGTGTCCTCACATGGGCACCAGCCTCGCCCCTCAGGAGAACTTGAATGCTGAGGGAGACAGGCAGGTCTCACTGGCCAATCTCTTTCTGCCAAGCTCTGAACTGCGACTAGCCCACCACTCTGTCTCTGTGCTCCAATACAAGTCTCTCTCTCTTCAGTCTACACTGTTAGTGTCTCATTTAATATATATGATCGTGTCCAATGTATTGGTTGTTATTTAGTGTAAGAAATACTGCTCCCCCATCCAAAGCATCTCACTGGGAGAGATTTATACAGACACAGCAACTAAGCACTTGGTTTTTGTCATATGTATAACTGAGGGCCTTTACCTTTAGAGCCTTCAACCTCCTTGTTTCCTTTTTTAAAATTAGGTTTATTCTTTGACTGTGTCATGTATGTATAGAGTGCATTCTGGTCTCTCTCACCCCTTTCACCCTTCCTATCCCTCCCAGTCCTCCTTCCCCAGATAAACCCCTTACCACTTACTTATGTTCTGTGACACACTGAGTTTAATCAGGGCCACCCACATGGGCACGGGTATAGAACTAGCCAATGGGGTGCTGGGTCTTTCCCCTGTGACTACTACCCAGACTGAAGAGGACACATCAACAGACAACACAGGACCTCACAGCTCTTCTCCACCCCCACCCCCTGCCCTATGAATGAATGTTCTGAGGCACAGGCTCGTGCAGACTCAAGGCAGGCGATGACAGCGGCTGTGACATCACCATGTCATACCCTGAAGATAAGGCTGCCCAGCACACACACCCTTCATCACATTCTTTCTATCCTCTCTCCTTCAGTGTTCCTTAAGCTTTAGGGGGTAAGAAGCATATGTCCCAGTTAACCGTCATTTAAGGTCGACTTCTGTCTTTTATCGCTTAGTGTTTGTGTAGTGTGCATGCCATTATAGAATGTATATACACATATACATAGTCACATATTTATGCATTTATATATATATATATATATATATATATATATATATATATATATATATTTAACTCACTTTTCACTGATGGACTCCACATAACTCGATGATTTTCTTTCATCTGCATATACCGAACTAGGGATAATAAAAGTACAATATCACGCACAAAACATATTTTCACAGACTTTTTTAGGTTTAAAAATAAACTACAGATTATGTGCAGCCTTAAAAGAAGAATGTTGCTTTTATGTAGATCACTCAGGGGCCATTAGGGACTCCATGAGCAAGCTTAGAGAAAGGCTAGAAAGACGCAAGAGAGAACGGGAGGCTGGACAGGGGTGGTTCGAAGGATGGTTCAGCAAGTCGCCTTGAATGACGACTCTGTTTTCTGCCTTAGCAGGGCCCCTGCTGATTTTATTCCTTTTGCTCACTATTGGACCCTGTTTAGTTAGTAGATTAATAGCTTATGTCAGGGAACGAGTAAGGGCTGTACAGATTCTAATGTTAAGACAGTAATACCAGGCTTTGGGGGAACACGACAAACAGGTCTACGATGATACAGAAATATAGTTCTAAGATTAAAAATAGGCACTAGAAGAAGTGAGGAATGAAAGACGCGACCCCCTTATGAGAAAAGTTAGACCCCTAGCACACTTGGAGCCAGAAACAAATAGGACTGAAATTGCATGCTTGGCCAAACCCCACCTGGCTGCATTCTTTCCCCTAAGAAATGGTTGACGTTGGCTTGGCCCCAGGGCCAGACGCACAATGTTCCAGGAACTAGCTAACCACAAAAATATGCAACTGCCTTGTGACTAACTTAGAACATTCTGTACTTCCTCATAACGCAAATTCTTTCCATTCCCCACCCCTTGCTTTGTGGTTTTTTTCCTTTAAATACCCCTGACTTTTACTGCTCAGGTTCGAACTCCTCTGCCCCTGCATGGGACACGAGCTCGACCCCAGGGCACTGGTTCCCCGAATAAACCTCGTGCGTTTGCAGCAAGAAAAAAAAAAACAAACCAAAAACTACAGTTACTGTAAACGTTAGCTGGTTGCCCTCTAAACGCCCATATGCAGATGATTATTTGAATATGGTATGACATCTTGATTAGGATATGCCTTTGTGTGCAAGGGTATCTTGCCAGGTACCAAGCCTTATAATCTCAGTGATAAAGAGGCTGAGGCAGGAAGATTGCCAAGAGTTCAAGGCCAGCCTATAAGGCGAGCACGGGCTGCATGACCACAGAGTAAGACTGTCTAAAGCAAAACTGACAGGAGATTATCTTCTGCCTAAGAAAACAGTAGCATTTATAGACTTAATTATTACCTTAGTGCAAATGAGTAAGGCTTTTTTGCCCATAGAGGAATCTCTAATGGCTGAGAAGCACTTTAAAAACTGTTCAAAGACCTTAGTCATCAGATAAGTGCAAATCAAAACGACATATGTAGCAGATGTGCAGTTGGTCTTCATGAGAGTCTCCTAACAATTGGAGTGGGGGCTTCCTGCTGCCTGCCTTTGGATCTCTTTCCCCTAACTGGGCTGACTTGTCTGGCCCCAGTGGGAGAGGATGTGCTTAGTCCTGATGTAACTTGCCAGAGCAGACTGGTACACAGGGGCGGGAGGAGGGCTCCCCTTGTCTGAGGGGGGAGTGGGGGGAAAGGGATGGGAGGATGGGACTGGGAGAAACGGCAAGAAAGAGGGTTGCGATCGGGTTGCAGAGTGAATGAATGGATGAAAAAAGTGCCTTTTGCAGTGGTATTCTTTCAAACTCACTTCAGTACACATCATCCTCACCTCACCCCAGTCCTGATTCTGAATTCTCCTCATCACATACTCATTTTCACAGACTATGTGTGTCTTTTCTGCCCATCAGAAAGGGTTTAATAGCTCAATTTAAAATGATGGTACATTTTGCTGGGGGCAGCAGCCCAGCACAGGTTTTTGTTTTTTTGTTTTTTTGTTTTTTGTGGATTAGGGACAATTTTAGAATCTATCTTTTCTATTGGATCTCCACAGCCTCGCGTTTGATTGTTACTGCTGCCTTTATCCCAAGTAGGATTTCCCCTCATTTTGAATGCTGTCACCAAAACTAAATTGTGATGTCCTCATCACTGTCATTCTCCGGAGATAATCGCTGCAATCATAAACAGTTAGGAGATGAGACTGCACTAACAAACTGTCTTAATCCAACATGAGTGATATCCAGAGAGATGAACACTTTAAGCCACCCATGCAAAGAATGCTAAATACAAATTGAGACAGAGACATAGAGGGTGAATCCAAAGGGTGGCCAAGGAATGTCAAACCTTTCCCTCAACCAGTAGTGGGGAAAAAAGAGGCCCTCAAAAAGATCAAGTCTCACAGGCACCTTGTAACAGACAGGCTTCTACCACTGAGGGGTGCTCGATAAATTGCTATTGTTTAATCTACCTAGTTTGGGATGCTTTCTTATAGAAGCAACCACGAATTAATACAACTTCCAGTCTGTTCGCACACACAGGCAATTTCTCATGGTATGTTTCTCATTATTCAACTAGATCTAAAACAAGAAGGGATATGATATACAGAAGCTGGCAGTCTAGTACTCTAGAAATACTATTCCATGCTTGCTACCTGTTTTATTTATATACATATACATATAAATACAAATATAAATATAAATATATATACACTGACCTGTCAATGCTGTTTCCACTAGTTGTCTGTCCATCTATGCCATAGCTAGAGAATTAAAATTGTACATAATCAAATACCATTTAAACCACAGAATTACTTTTTCAGTACATTTTCCTAAGACTTATACATTGGTTGAACCAAAAATGAACTTGATGCAATAAGGCAGAGAAGGGGGTGGGAGGTGGGTTAGTTAACACTAAGGCTGTGTGAAAATTCTTACAGAATCCCACTACTTTGTCAGCTACGTTTTTTTAAAAAATGGAGGAACCCTGCATGAGTGGACAATGCTGCTTCAGAGCACATGGGTTATGAGACAAAAATCTCAACACTGGGTAAGAATGGAATGGTTCAGAAGGTCCCAGAAACACCCGAAGCAACACAGGTAGTAGCTTTGCTTTCAGTTTCCCACCAGATCTGTATAGTATAAAACTCTATTGCTGAAGACACTGCACTCTGGCTATAGGACAGGGGAACTGTCTGGAATTGACTGGAAACTTCCTCCCTGTGAGTTACGTTTATAGTGAAAGAAGGTTGCACGTGGAAGAAAATACGCCTGTGGTCTTAATAACCAGGGCTAGGCTAAATAGTGCACATCCCAATTCTGACCTGCAGGCAGGATGCACCTGCTGTGGCAATCAGCGCATGAATGTTATGGGGGGTAACCAATTGCTTTCTGACTGGATTGGAGGCCAGCTCAGCAGAAGAGAATTCATGCTGCAAATCTGGTCAAAAGCCCATGACTAAGGAGGTGCTTCTGGTATGCCAGCGGGTGTGGGTTGGGGGAGCTGGCTCAAGTGGAAGCCAAGCTCTGAAGTGCTTCTCTTTGCCCACCGATCCTACCTCTGTTTCTGAATGAGATTCTCGTCTCTCTGGATCTTTGTGAACAGCCCACACAGGCATTTTTTTTTTTTTTGACTTTTTAAAAATTTATTTAATACTTTATTTACATTTCAAATGTTTTCCCCTTTCCAGGTCTCCCCTCTGGAAACCCCTATCCCATCCCCGCTCCCCCTGCCTCTCTGAGGGTGCTCCCCCACCCACCTACCCACTCCTGTCTTCCCACCCTGGCATTCCCCTATACTGGGACATCTATTTTAACTAAGGATTTGGGATGCTAGACTCTAGGGTTCTCAGCAGACTATGATCAAGTGCCTTTTGCTCAGGGACATCATTGTGTAGTTAGTCCTCAGTCAAAACACTGCACATAGATGCTCAGTGGTTACCCTGTGTGCTATACATTGCCAAGACTACTTTAGAATGGTTTTCCATTCGGGGGAGGGGGAAGTCAACTCACCTGATGCTGCCAGTTAGTTGGATGCACTTTGAAACGCTCGTTAACACCTTTTTACTTCTGTGAACAAGCAAAAAAATTATTCATAAAGAATAAAGTTAGACAATATTAAAGAATTCATGATTTTCCCTATAAGCTTCAAAAATAAGTTCTACACAACAAATCATGAGGCACATAACAGAAGCTAAAGCTATGGCTTCAGGTTACCAGAGTAGAAACATGAGTCGTTCTCAGGAATGTGTGTGCATGTGTGTGTGTGTGTGTGTGTGCGTGTGCGCGCACACACACGTGTGTGTGTGTGAAAGAGACAGCATTCACAGTATCTTGCTACTGGCCCTTTGACCAGTCATGTCTCTTCATTATCCACAGCTTACTGCAAAAAGAAGCTTCTCTGGCGGACACGCACTTTTACTGGATCAGCAATAATGATTAAATGTCCACCACATGTTTCCTTCCATTTTGTCAGCAGGCCGCTGCAGGACAAAGAGTAGTCTGGAGAGATCAGAATGGAGCCAGGAAGGACAATGAATGCCTTTGTCTCTGCCCAGTTTGGCTACTGGGAGACCTTGGTAGGAAGTGCTTCTGCAGGTCAGTGGCTGACAGCAAGCAATGGGTATGGGCTAGAAGGGAAGATTTTGGGGCTCCCAGGGAAAGAGCTGGGGAGACCCACTGTGTGAAATTCCTCAGCAGTAAGAAGTAAATAACGAATAAAATACAACTGTGAAAGTCTCAAAAATAATACTATTAAATAAATAAATGATCAATAATTTAAAACTGCCATGCAGCAACCGTACAAACTGACTTACTTTTAAATTTTCGTAATATACATAGATTCTTATTAAATTAATGCAACGCCTATGGAACCTTGCATAATTGTGGGCACCTATCAAAATGGTAAGTAGAATGACATGCAGCATGCTCTATCCCAAGCCACAGAAACAATGGGGTTGCTTATCGTCCTGTAGCACATGATAATAAAGGCTTATGATTGCCACGAGTTGGAAATAAAACTGCACGCTGTTTCCCTGGGTCCACAGATCGGAACGTTCCACACTGTGAAGCAGGCTAGGGAGATGCCTCTCAAGAGGAGTGGGCAGAGTCATCAGCCTTAGACGCTCTGCATTAATTTCTTTAAACAGTTTTATCTTATCCACATGTATACTATGTGTGTATGTGTGCATGTCATGCCACAGCATGCGTGTAGAAAGGAGAGGACAGCTTGTGAGAGCGGACTCTCTCCGCCCATCCTGTGGATCCTGGGAAACGAACTCGAATCATCAGACTGGGGGCAAATGCACCACTAACCACTCATCCATCCGACTCACCCTATGTGCTGTTTCTTTTGGTTTTTTAAATTCTTACTTTAATGAACTAGTTACTTTTTAGTTATTCTACATTATTTCGCCATTGTCTTTTCCACTGATATTTGATGTAATGGTAGTAGCTACTTTTGTTTCTAACTGGTTTTGTATCTAGTTTGTTCATACATTATGGTTGTTTCTGCTACTTGTTTTCTTCTTTCTGGGAGGTGTTGGGACCAGATCCCAGTGCCCTGAGTATTTGAGTATATACTTTGTTACTAAGATATATTCCCTTCCCTGTTTTGAGAAACCATACCTCAATCCAGCTGTGATATAGCACTGACTGAACTTGGAAAATACTTCAAACCTTAAAGAATAAAGTAGATAAAAAAATCCACTCCTCAACTCTGCCTGAAATAGGTACAAAGAGGGAATTCCTGAAGAGCCAGCATCTGTTTCAGCTCCATGGCAACAGTAGAGAGTCCATAACCTCTACTTATACCACATCAACACCAGCCCTAAACATAGGTAACTCCCATAACTGTTCTACATATTGCTGAAAGTCTGGAGAAATAAACACAGCATGCATACCCTATATGCACAGCTGTCTGCCAACACCTGCCTCCACTCCAGAGCCCCCACTCTTGTTATAACCCACAGAGAAAATGGGTCACATATGCTCCAGCACAGCTACACTCTGCCAAAGTCACTAATCATTGCCAAAGAAGCTATAAAAAAAAAAAAACTATACTAAGAGTTCATTTGGAATTAAGCTCAACACTATAAATTGATTTCCCTGGGCATTCCAAGGGAAGATTGCTTCATAAGAAAGACCTTAAGAATACACAAACCTCAAAATAGAAACACAAAAAGTTTCAAAACCCAGGCAACATGGCTTCTCCAAAAACTAAAAGTACTTTAGAAATAAACTCCAAAGATATAAAATTAGATTAAATGCCAGATAAATAATTTAAAAGAATGATTGTTTAGATTATCAATAATTTAAAAATACATAAATAAGCAGCTGATTAAATTAGGGAAGAGAACAAAAGATATTACAAAGCAATTCGGTAAGGAGATGAGGATTCTGGATGGGGAAACAACTGGGAATTGAAATGAGAAGCTCAGCAGGTGAAATTTTAAAATAACTCAATGTATAATCTCACAAAGTAAAGGAAAAACAGGACTTGAAGACAGTATTAGTATTGGCAAATTAGAATATTCAAACAGTAGAAATAAAAATGGTTCTTTAAAACGAGTGAACAGAAAATGTAAGATCTCTGGGACGCCATTAAAAGACCAAATGAATATTGAGCATAGGTATGGGTCGGAATGGAAGTTCTAGCTAATGGCATAGAAAACATGTTCACTGAAATAACAGAGAACTTCTCAAACAATAGGAAAGATACAGACAGCTAAGTACAGGAGAATTTAGAACCAGAAGTAGACTTGACCAAAAAATAACTTCTCCACAACATAATATAGTTTAACTAGTAAAAGCAGAGACAATATAAAACACCAAAAGCTGCTAAGAAGCTCAAAGTCCTTTACAAAGAAAACATGTCATAACAATACCAGAATTCCTAGAAGAAACATTAAAACTCAGAAAAGCATAAATTTGTACATCTGAAATCCTTTGAAAAGATGGTAACCGTCAACCTAGGTTCCTGTATCAAACAAATCTAAAGACAGAAACTACAGAAACTCATGACCACTAAGCCAGCATTACAGAAGACATTTAAAGGAATCCCACATACAGAAGAGAAAACAAAAACTAATAGAATCATAAGACAAGGCAAAGAGGAAATTTCACTATAAGAGTAGACAAGCAAATGGGAATTAAATAATCACACATTGTAAGACATCAGACTTCTAAGAAAACTAATGAAAGAAATGGACATCTACTATTTAAGGCAACCAAGAAATGACTGAAATTAATTCATATAATTTTCAATAATCATATTGAATGAAATGACTTTGGTTCTCCAATTTAAAAATATAGGTTTATTAGACTTTGTAAAACACTCAAAGTTTTTTGTCTGCCACAAATTTATCTTAGTGCTAAGTATGTGCTTTTGTAGTGGAGTAATTAATGTTCTAATATCCTTGAAACCAAGGTTCGGTTCTCAGCAAAGAGAGAGAAAAATATAATCTCACCAACAGAATATATATATATATATATATATATATGTATGTATGAAATGGAGGAAGAAAATGATCTTTAGCAAGTAGAATCCAAAAGTGAGAAGGTGAATTAATACACAAATAAGACAAAATAGATGTCAGGCAAAAGTGGATCAAAAGAGACAGAGAAGGTTACTACATACTGACCAAGAGATCAATACACCAAGAAACTATAACAAAGTAACAAACCTGCACTAAATGTTGAAGCATACAATTTTATAGAACCTGTGCTATACATGTTCTATTCAAGGGAGAACTAGTCCTCAATGCAGAAATATTTGCGTTGCCCATAGATCAAATGGACTCACACAGCTATAGAATGTTCCAGGTAACAGGTGCAGAATACCCATCAGCACATGATTTTTTTTTTCCAAAATAGATTATAGTTAGGTCATAAAGCAATTCTAACAAATGTTTCATCAGACCATAACAGAGTAAACCTGATCCCTAACAGCCAAATTATACAAACACAAGGGGACCACACCATGCTCAGCGGGTCACTGAGGCCTTAGGGGAATTAAAAAAATCCAGAATCAGTGGAAAGGGGAAACACAATGTATCGCAGTCTATGAGATACAGGAAAAATTGTTTTAAGAGAAGTTTTATGTGAGTAGTTACATTTAAAGGACAATGACAAAGGGAGGAGCCTAGTGGTGGATGTGCATAGTAGCTGGGAGTTGGAGACAGTGGGTGTTAACTTTCAGGTCCACATAATGGGCAGCACAAGAATTCCAGGTAAACCCAAGCTATACAGCAAAATGCTGTCTCAAAACCGGAAATATCTCAAATAAACTAATGATATATCACAATATCTTAGGAAACCAATGAGCCAGAAGCAGCAGAAGGAAAGTAACCAAGATCAAAGCAGAAAAATGAGTGAAGCCGAAACTAAAGACATAATGAAGGCACAATGATACACAGAGTTGGCCCCTCAAGAAAGTAAAACAGTCACACAATATATCTTAATCCACCCCCCAGCCTCACATCTCCTCCCAGACCCCCACTTCTCTACCTACCCAACTTCTTATTCATTTTCTCTTAAAACCAAAACCAAACAACAAAACCAAAACAAGGCGACCAAACAAAAACAAAAAACAAAATAAAAATTATAGACATAAAAAAGCCAAACATTTTACAAAGAAAAACTTGAGTACTCAAAAAGAATAAAAACTATCTCATTAGGGTTTGTATATTAAACCACAAGCCAGGCTGTACTCCCGTTTCTCTTGGCAGGCTGAGAGAGTAGGCTTGCAGGTTTCAGACCAGCCTGAGCTACTATAGTCCTGCCTCCCAACTTTTTAAAATATTGCTTGCATGTTTAAATGATATGATTTAAAATATACTGGGTTAATTATAACATATGATTAATTTCAAAAAATTTAAAAGACAGCAAAACTCCAAACCAAACTAGCTAAAAGAAAGGAAAAGAGACCCAAATAAATAAAATCGGAGGCAAAAATGGAGTATCACAAAAGACACCCATCAAATCTAGAGGATCACTGGGAAAGAGTCTGAAAGTATATAGGGTAACTAGAATTTTCCAGTCACGGGACCTTCAAAACTGAACCAAGAGCGAACAAAAAAAAAACAAAAACCAAGAGATGCTTAACAAAAATGAGGTCGAAGCAGAATTAATCTCCTGACTAAGAAAAGGACAAGATCAAGACAGGCTCTTTCCTGAGTTCTATCAGACGTACCAGAGCATCAGTGGGTCACTGTGGCATCTCCACACATGCATATGCCCTGCCTTAACCATGGCTGCCCCTGGACCCTTCCCTACCCTGCATTCTGCTGTTCAGCCCTTCCCTGGTATCTCTTCGAGCTTTCCGATCATCTGTCTGTCTGTTTTTAAAGCTAGCTTCCACATGTTAGCGAGACCATGTGGTACTTGGCTTTTTGTGCCTGGTTTATTTCACTTAAAGTGATGTTAACCAGTTCATCCATGTTCCTGACTGTGTGTGCGTGCATGTGCGTGTGAGGATGTGTGTACGCACATGCATAGGTGTGCTTGTTTTGTCTCTGTGTATGTGGGCAAAACAGATGCAGGAACTTCATTCAGTCTGATGGTGGTTACAGATGTAGAGCACCAGCCTTGCGGGGTGGCAGCAGCCCAGCAGGGGGAGAAAAACTTGCAGGACTGGTTTTCATGGTCTCCTCTGTCCCAGGCTCACCACTATCTCCTCCTGGCTCCACATGGAATTCTCTCATTCACTGACCAAGTCCATGAGAGTCTCACACATGGTAACAGATTAGAAGCAAGCCCAGGAGTAAGAAGACTCCTGTGGCTTCTTACCTCTTCTACTTTAAGCTAAAAAACTAAAAGTTTTCTATGCACAGGTCTATCGTGAGAGAACATTAGAAACAGCGCTGAGGAAATTCTATGCTCACTTAGATGTCCCTGTCACGAACATGCCATATCTCAACTGGTATGTGCATGCGTGTACACATGTACAGTTATTCATTTACACCTTATAATTCATTAGTGATTCCACCTAAGGGCACCGTTTTGCACTCAGCTGAAACAGCGCCTCAGTGATAGAGAGTTACTTCCTAGATCCATGTTTTTATAAAAGTTCAAATTATAATTAATCTGCTATTTATAAACATATTGGTTCTTAAAATCAATGTAAATCAGTTATTTGAAAGTTAATGTCCTATTTCCTGCAGATGGTGCTTTTGGTGAATGTAAAAATATTAGAGTCCCATTAAAATATAGGGATTCAAGATTAAGGACAATGATAGAGAACAGCCCTTATGGTGCTTCTGTAGTTCTTTAGCCTCCCTCTAGCCCCATCTAGTGTCTTGCTCGTCGGTCCTCCCATCCCTTCTCACTCTTACCCACTGTGTCTGCCTGCCTGCCCCTTGAGTAAGGGATAGTAACGACAGGCCCGATCTTGGGTTCAGTCCAACTTGATGCTTTGAGTTTGAGGCCACCCCTACTTGCCCTAGGGGCGGAGCTTTGGAAGGTGAGACACACGTTCAGATCCCATTATGCCCCTCCCTCTTCGGCTGGGAGCTCTTCTACTTTTCTCTCCCACCCCCCTTCCTATGTCCCAAGCAGTGTTTTCTTCTTTCTGCCCTACTCTGAGACAGGGTCATATGCAGGAATTCTGATAGCATCCTAAGAATTCTGACTGCTATTTATTAAGAGTTACAAATTATCATAAATTCCCCCCTGGTGATCAGCTTCCCCCCACCCCCCCCACCCCCCGTGATCAGCTTTTTTTTTTTTATTTTTAAATTTGCTCCAAGAAAGAAGGAAAGAAAGAAAGAAAGAAAGAAGAAAGTTAGTTACATACTGGTGCTTTTTGTCTCTTAAACAAAACAAAACAAAACAAGGGGGCTGGAGAGATGGTTCAGAGGTTAACAGCACTGACAACTCTCTCAGAGGTCCTCAGTTCAATTCCCAGCAACCACATGGTGACTCACAACCATCTGTAATGGTATTCGATGCCCTCTTCTGGTGTGTCTGAAGAGAGCTACAGTGTACTCATATACATAAAAATAAATAAATATTTCTTAAAACAAAAAACAAAAAACAAAAAAACCAATTAGTATTATTTATGTTCCCAAAATGCATTACAACTCAGACCGGTCTCGCCAACTCACGTATTGTCGTCTTTTCTGGAGATCTGAGAAAACGCCATGGAACTATCTGCAGGCCTGCCAGGAAGTAAAGAACACAGGCGAAAATCAAGTCAAATAGTTTACAAAGCAATCACATTTTCCTCCTTTAGGATTTCAGGGGTCAAAAGTAAAAGTCACAAGGATTTATGAAAGAGCAGAAGGAAGAGACTCAGAATTCAGAATCGGGAACCCTGCGGCAGCAACCTCTGTGTGTTGCGCGCATGTGCAGATCACTGAAAAGATGGTGGGGAATTGTAAAGATAACAATCGTGGTTTCCTGTTTTGTTCCCCTTTTGTTTGTCATTCAAGCAACTCTAGATCACCTTAGTGAAGGCAAGATGGACTCGTGAGTGTAGCAATAAGGAGGTATACCCACGAAATGCTGATGGAGGGAAACAGAAAAAGAAAACACCAGAACAAACACCATACTACAAGGGTAGTTCCTGGTCACCTTTTTCAGAAAAAAAAATTGATAGGTTAAAAATATTCTAAATTACATTTAAGAGCTTTTGTCTGGACAGAAGATGTAGCTCAATGGTAGAGTACACAATCCAAACCTCGACTATCGAAAGCTGGTTTGGAGTGGTTTAATCTCTTTATAAAAAGTAGTCTCCCCTCTGTAGATTTTTGACACACATATGACATCTTTCAATGGTCACATGAATAAAATCATGCTCGACTGTCCATCGCTTCACGAGTACAACTGAGTTTTAGACATCTTGCCTTCCAGTATTTGTTACGACATAACGTAAGCATGGTGGCACATGCCTGTAATACTACCTCTGGGGAGGGACTGAGTCAGGAGGACTCCCGGAAACTTGAAGCGGATGTAGCCTGGCCCAAGCAGTTGCCAGCTTACAGTGTTTCCTAGGTTCTAGAACTCTCTGCCCTCTACCTCTGCTCATGCTAAACTAAATGAAAGAAAGGCACGTCTTCAGTCTTGGCTTTCAACAAGGGTGACTTTGTAATTCCTCACCTAAACCAAGCCATTTTCATACCATGTTGGACAATAGCTGCAGATGGAGAACACACCAGGTAGGCCTTCAGCTCTTCCCCAATATAAGTTGTCAGACAGAGCAGTCAACAGTTCAAAGAAATATGAACTTATAAGTCAACGTAATTGGGTACTTGAGAAGTATAACTACAGAGACAAAATACAGCACTTGGAACAATATATAAAGAAACAAAAATTTATAATAAATAAGAAAAATACACTTAAGTATGAGAAAACAGAAAGATGACGGGGCTGGCCATGTGCCAAAAAAGCATGGCCGCTTACGTTCAGTCCTCAGAACTCGTAAGATGGAAAATAAGAACTGACTGGAACAGGCAGTCTCCTGCATATTATGTGACACACGTTCATGCACTGTTGCATGTGTGTGCCATGCACACTTAATTATCATTTAAAGATGTTGGAATAAGTGTTGTATGGCTGTGGATCCTGAGAGTTATTACAACAGTCAGACTGGCAGGGCATGTCCATGCATAAAACACTGGCATAACTGCTATGGAAGTGACCAGCTTACTCCTGATGGGAGTTAGGGCCTGCCCCACAGCAGGGAATTGTGGAACTGTAATTCTCATCAAGAACCCATGGTTTGGGAACTCATGTATCCTAGGGGTAAACTTACTACCATAAGTTTGCTAAATGGACATAGTATCAGCTGCCTTTTAATGTTTCTCTGTATCCATAGATTATAGCAACACTCAGTCCTCAACAGAGAAACTTCTCTGTCAGTGGATGGTGGTTAACACAGAGAGTCACAACTAGTTAAAGTTCACATCAGACTTTTAGGTTGCAGAAATACTAATGTGCATTTTTAACAACATCAGCACCACTCTGAAAGTGAGTCTAGTTTTCTTCAACTTTGTGGTCTGGTTTTGCTTCAAGAATCATGACAATAACTTCAAAAGCCTATACTCCATAAAATTGGAACATCTAAATGAACTGGATGATTTTCTAGACAGATACCACTTATCAAAGTTAAATCAAGATCAGATAAACAATTTAAATAGTCCTATAACCCCTAAGGAAATACAAGCAGTCATTAAAAGTCTCCCAACCAGAAAAAGCCTAGAGCCAGATGGGTTTAGCACAGAATTCTAACATATTTTCAAAGAAGAACTAATACCAAAACTCTTCAACTATTCCACAAAATAGAAACAGAAGAAACATTGCTAAATCCATTCTATGAGGCCACAGTTACCCTGATACATAAACCACACAAGGACTTAACAAAGAAAGAGAATTTCAGACCAAATTCATTTATGAACCTTGATGCAAAAATACTCAATAAAATACCCACAAACAGAATCCAAGAACACATCAAAAACACCGTCCACCATGATCAAATAGGCTTCATTCCTGGGATGCAGGGATGGTGCAAAAGAAAATCCATCAATGTAATCCACCATATAAACAAACTGAAAGAAAAAAATCACATGATCATTTCATTAGATGCTGAAAAACCCTTTGTCAAAAATCCAACACCACTTCATGTTAAAAGTCTTGGAGAGATCAAGAATACAAGGTATATACCAAAACATAGTAAAAGCAATATACAGCAAGCTGGTAGCCAACATTAAATTAAGTGGAGAGAAGCTTTAAGCAATTCCACCAAAATCAAGAACAAGACAAGGTTATCCACTCTCTCCCTAGCTATTCAACATAATGCTTGAAGTTCTAGCCAGAGCAATAAAACAACTAAAGGAAATCAAGGGATACAAATTGGAAAGGACAAAAGCAAAATATCGCTATTTGCAGATATGATAGTATATATAAGCGACCCAGAGGACTCCTACAGCTGACAAACACCTTCAAAGTAGCTGGGCACAAAACTAACTCAAAACGCAGCTGCCATCCTTTATATAAACAGTAACCGGGCTGAGAAAGAAATTAGGGAAACAACACCCTTCACAATAGCCACAAATACTATAAAATACCTTGGTGTAACGCTAACCAAGCAAGTGAAAGGCCTATATGACAAGAACTTCAGGTCTCTGAAGAAAGAAATTGGAGAAGATATTAGAAGACGGAGAGATCTTCCCTGCTCACGAATCAGTAGGATTAACACTGAACACATGGCCCTATCCAAAGCAATCTACAGATTCAATGCAATCCCATCAAATGTCCAACACAACTCTTTACAGACCTTAAAAGAGCAATTCCCAACTTCATATGGAAAAACAAAAGACCCCAGGATAGCTAAAAACAACCCTGTACAACAGAAGAACTTCTGGAGGTGTCACCATCCCTCATTCCAAGCTGTACCAAAGAGACATAGTAATAAAATCCACACGGTATTGTCATAAAAACAGACAGGTTGATCAATGGAATCAAACTGAAGACCCATACATAAACCCATACACCTACGAACACTTGATTTTTGACAAAGAAGCCAAACCATACAATGGAAAAGAAGAAAGCATCTTCAACAAATGGTGTTGGTTTAACTGGATGTCTGCATGTAAAATAATGCAAATAGACCCATATATATCACCCTTCACAAAACTCAAGTCCAAGTGGATCAAAGACCTAAACATAAAACTGGATGTACTAAATCTAATAGAAGAAAAAGTGGGGAAATGCTTTGAACATATTGATACAGGAGACAAATTCCAAAACACCAATAGCTCAGGCACTAAGATCAACAATTAATAAATGGGACCTCATGAAACTGAAAAGCTTTTGCAAAGCTAAGGACACTATCTATATGACAAAGTGGCAGCCTACAGAATGGGAAAAGATCTTTACCAACCGTACATCTGACAGAGGGCTCATATCCAAAATATATAAAGAACTTAAGAAATTGGGCACCAACAAACCAAATAACCAAATTTAAAAATGGGGTACAAAGCTAAACAGAGAATTCTCAACAGAGGAGTCTCTAATGGTCCAGAAGCACTTAAAGAAATATTCAATGTCCTTAGTTATCAGGGAAATGTAAATCAAAATGACTCTAAGATTCCATCTTATATCTGTTAGAATGGCTAAGATCAAAAACTCAAGTGACAGCTCATGCTGGCGAGAATGTCGAGCAAGGGGGACACTCCTCCAGTGTTGCTAGGAGTGCAGACTTGTACAGCCACTTTGGAAAATCAGTTTGGTAGTTTCTCAGAAAATTGGGAATAGTTTTACCTTAAGACCCAGCTGTATTACTACTGGGCATATATTCAAAAGATGCTCCACCATCCCACAAAGACACTTGCTCAACTATGTTGATAGCAGCGTTATAAGTAATAGCCAGAAACTGGAAACAACCTAGATGTCCCTCAACTGAAGAATGGATAAAGAAAATATGGTACATCTATTCAATGGAATACTATTCAGCTATGAAAAACAAACACATCATGGCATTTGTAGGCATGTGGATGGGACTAAAAGAGATCATCCTGAGTGAGGTAACTGAGACCCAGAGACACCCATGGTAGCATCCAAGTGGACATTAGTCATAAAATACAGGATGGTCATGCTACAGTTCACAGACCCAAAGAAACGAGGTAATGAAGAGGGACCAAGTGAGGATTCGTGAGTCTCACACAGAAGGGGAAACAGGTGGATGGATGGAGGGAACTGGGTGGAAGGGGGGGGAGGATATGGGGATCAGGTGTGGGGAGAGGTGGGGCGGGGAGTAAGAACGGAAATCAGTGAGGGGCACCTCTGGGACTACCTGGGACTGGGGAATGCTCCAAGGAGTCTATGGTTGGTTGAGCCTAGCTGAGACTTCTACCAGTGAGAGACTGAAGTGGCCACCTCCTGTAGGCAGGCAGGACTTCCAGTGGAGGAAGGGGGAACGTCGACTGACCCACAAAACCTTCAACCCAAAATTTGTCCTGCCTAAAAGATGTGCAGAGATAAAGATGGAACAGAAATTGAGGGAATGGACAACCAATGACTGGCTCAAATCGAGACCCATCCCATGGGACAGAGCCAACCGCTGACATTCTGGTATGCTTGCAGACAGGAACCAAGCATAACTGTCTCCTGAGATGCTTCATCCAGTAGCATGCAGAGACAGATGCAGAGACCCACAGCCACACATCAGGTGGTGCTCAGAGAGTCTTGTGGGAAACTTGAGATAGAATTAAGCAAGCTGGCAGGGTCAAGGACACCATAAGAAGATCTACAGAGCCAACGAACCTGGGCCCGTGGGGGCTCAGTGAGACTGAACCACCAACCAAAGAGCATGCAGGGACTAGACCTAATCCCCCTAAACATTTGTAGCAGATGTGCAGCTTGGTCTTCATGTGGGTTCCTTAACAATTGGAACAGGGGCTGTCTCTGACTCAGTTGCCTGCCACTGGATCCCCTTCCCCTATATGAACTGCCTTTTGAGGGCTCAATGGGAGAGGATGCACTTAGTCCTGCTGCAACTGGATGTTCCAGGGCAGGGTGGTACCCAAGGGGGAGGGAGTTCCCTTTCTCTGAGGAGAAGGGAAAGGGGATGATGAAGGGATGGAAGTGCACACATGTTCCACACGCAGCACATTTGGGCGGAGTCCCTTACCTGTCACACCCATAGTGTTCCATCCAGACACACAAATTGCTTTTCTTGACTCCCTGCATGGTATTGTCTTGTGATTAAACTTAACTTAAAATTAATCTAAAAAAAAAAAGAAATGGCAGATATGAATTTTATATTCAATGTATTAAAAGTACATTTTATATTATTGAAATCAAGATGAAATGTATATGTCCAATTTCTAAGGTCTTGGAGTTTTAATATTCTTGCATTTTTAATATGTATGAATTTGTCATATTGGTGAAACATGAGTTCTGTTTATTTTTGATATTTAAATTTCAGAAATACAGGAGCAGATTTGTTGAATGTTCAACATTTTCATTTTAGTTTAAATACAAGACACTTTAGAGATTATACACTTGCTACATGGGACAAGAAAGTGCAATAAAGCATTTTTTTCTCTTGTTATTTCTGTTGTGGCTTTGACAAGGTGTTATTTTGTAGCCAAAGCTGGCTTAGAACTGCAGATCTCCCTGCCTCGCCCTTCTGAGTGTTAAGTTTGTGGCTGCAGGCCTGGCTTCCAACCACTTTTAGCTCAACATGATAAATTACAATATTTTCATCCTGAAACAGTCTATTCAAAGAATGTTCAAGATCAAAGAAAGAGAGACATGCTCCAGAGTTTACAAGTGGATTTATGTTTGCAAGAAAATTGTAAGTCATTAGAAAATAGATATTGCCAAGTTAATATGAGGGTATCTGCAGATACAGCCAACAATTTTGAAACATAAAAATAAATAGATCAATTTAGACAAAGATGCTGGTTTTGATTTGGGGACTACAACAGAGCCACCTGTAGTTCCTATACCTTCCAGCAGTAACAGCTGTGTACAGTAGAAGCAGAATCTACCACCACTCAGGCAGTGCCTAGAGTTGCTCAGGTGTGAACTAGGGCGAGCCAGGCAAAGGCAGATTTCTAGGGGGTCCAAACCCTAGCAAGTCCTGCACCCCAGTACCTGAAGGCACTGCTTTCTTCTGGCTTCTGGGGCTCAGAAGGAGCTAAGGCTGCAGTGAGACCCTGCAGCAGGGCTGGGCAAAGGGACCCTCAAGGCCTGGTTAGTGTCTTACAGCTTAGCTACCCCTTGACCGAAGGGGGAGCTGAGTTCACTCCAGTTCCTGTGGCCAGTCTTCTCTTCTGCTGCCCTTCAGAATAACAGCTTTTCTTTTTTTTCATTCTCTTTTCTTCTTAATTTTCCCCCAAATTAATCTTGGTAAGCCAACCAAATCAGTCAATTCATAGCCAGAAACAAGGGCAGTACCACATCTGCCAATCTAAAAGTTTCTGTGTCCAGGGTCGAGGCTCTGGGTGTTCCTCCAGGAAGAAAGACGCATATCTGTGCTCTCCCCAGATAAGCACGAGGCAAGCCTTCTTGTTTAAGTGACCCTAACAAGCCCCCAGTCAACCCTCTCTGTTTCCCAACCTTGCCCAACAGACCTTCCCCTAAAACTTTCCCTTTTAAAATTCTCCTAATGAGAATGAGATAACAACACAGCTCCAGAGAGCTGACCGGAATATCCTTGCTCAGACCCTCACCCCAAGGTCTTTATCTGTTGCTAAGAAACAAGCCAATATGTAAATAGAAATCCATGCCATGGCAACCACAAGCCAAAGATTCTGGCGGTCTTGAGGATTGCTGTGAACTGGGAAATAAAAAGAGTTTGATTCCATACGGCAGGAAATTAGGAGCAGATGCTGTTCTTACAGAGTGCAGGCAAAGGCAAAGGGTTAAGATCCTCATGAGATCAAAGAACCCAGGATGGTATCTCCGAGCAGCAGTTGTAGGGCTTCTGTTTTTAGTTTTGAATCTAAGAGAGAGGATGTTTCTGTTTGTGGTAAAGTGAGTGAGAAAGCCCCCGTAGGCTCATATACTTGAATACTTGGTGACTCTGGTGGAACTGTTTGAGAAGGATTAAGAGGTGTGGCCTTGTTGGAGGAGGTGTGTCACCAGGGTGGGCTTAGAGTCTTCAAAGACTCACATCCTTTCCAGTGTTCTCCCTCTGCCTTGTAATTGTGGATGAAGATGTAAGATCTCAGCTGTTCTTATCACACCATTGCTCTATTGTTATGGGCTCAAAACCCCTGAAACCACAATTCCCATATTAAAAGCTTTCTTTTAGGGATGGAGAGATGGCTCAGCAGTTAAGAGCACTGACTGCTCTTCCAGAGGTCCTGAGTTCAATTCCCAGCAACTAATGGTGGCTCAAAATCATCTGTATTGGGATCCGATGCCCTCTTCTGGAGTGTCTGAAGACAGCTACAGTGTGCTCATATAAATAAATCTTTTTTTTTTTTTTTTTTAAAGCAAGCTTTCTTTTATAAGTTGCACTGGTCATGGAAACTGAAAAGAAACAAAGACACTATTTAATAAAAACTTTGAGACCACCATATCCCTGAAATAAAAGGTTATTAAGCAGTTACAGATGATGGCCTAAACTAAAAGGACTGATCTGGACATAAAGTCACAGAGCCACCAGCAGCATGGCCAGAAAGAGATATCCTCATCAGATAGAGCTAAAGAGCCATAGGCTGGTAAGATGGCACAGAAGATAAAGGTGCATGCCATGAAGTGTGACAACCTGAGTTCAATCCCAAGGACCCACATGGAAAAAATTAGAGAACCAACTCTCACAAGTTGTCCTCCGACCTCCACATGCACACCATGACATACACACATGAACACACACACACACACACACACACACACACACACACACAAAATTTTAAAATGTAAAGCCATTGCATTTTGTTTATTTATAGTTTGAGAATTTCATACACGGATAAAATCATTTCCACTCCACCCTCACCCTTCTTCAACTCCGCTCGTCCCGACCACACCCATGCAGGCATGCACAAGCACACTGCGAAGTCCATTTAATGTTGCTCACATGTATACGTGTTTAGAGCTGATCACTTGGGATTGAATAATTTATCAGATGATTCTCCCTCTCTTAGTAACTATTAATCCATTCACTGATCCGCACTGTCATGTCAACCTGTGTCGCCATTGTGTGGGTCTTGTTTAGGAGTGTGGCTAAGTATTCACAGTGCATCTCTCTATCGTATATACAAGACAGTATCTTTTAGCAGACAACTTGGACTTATGGCTTTTACAATCTGTCCAGACCTCCCTCCTCCGTGTTTCCCAAGCCTTGTGCTGTGGGTATATCAACTGGAGATGAGAATCCCATGGTCAGTTGGTTTTTACGTTTTGACCAGGTGTGAATAGTCTCTGTCCGCTGCAAAAAGAGGTTCCTTTGATAAGGAGCAAGAACTACACTTATCTGTGAATATAAAGATGAGTATTTAAAACACAACTGGGAATTTTACTGGTTTAGGAAAGTTTAGTAATGGGGGGTCCCCTCTAGGGTCCATGACTTCATTAGCTACATTTAATAGTACCAGGCATGAATTGCCTCCTGTTGAGCAAGTCTTAAGTCCAACCAGATGGCTGTTGGGTTTCCCCACAGTAAAAGTGCCACTACTGCATACATGTGAGTATATCTTGCCTTTCTGGTCCCCGTGGTTCACAGGTATTATGGCTGGGTAGGACTAAAGAATGCTTTTCTCTCTTGGCAGTTTGCATCATACCTCCAGATACTAATGAGAGTCCAACAAGTTCCAGCCTGATCCCTTCAAAATTCTATGTCTGGAGTGCATGCTGTCTTCATTAATGGGGTCTGACCTTCAGGTTCCCGAAAGCCATCAAGGGCCAACTGCAACAGCCCATGTTGTTCTAGAAATCTTGAGTCCCACTAACAAGTCAATAAGAGGTTTCCTATGTGTGGCACTGGAGCTTGTTGGGCAGTCTATGGCATCTGAGGGAGCATTATCACCCTCAATTGCACAGTTTCGTTTAAATTACTTACATGTGTATACACATATACATTCTACGTGTTGTTTTAAGTAAACATGAAATGTTTCCCTATGACTTTTTCAGTCATCTGTAGTGCTGTTTGTACCCTCCTGCCTTTCTCTTGCTCTGTACTGCCCCGTTCTCCCCTCCCCAGATGAATTCCATCCTTCTATTTTCCCTGTTTCCCCCTTCAGAGCATCTGTGTCACACTATCCTGCTTTTCGGAGCATCTTCTACACGCCATGTTTTTCTTTTACTTTCCTGGTCACTGCTAATTACTCCCTGTCACATCTAAAGATTCCAAACTTGGATCCACAAATAACAGAGACTATGCGGAGTCTGTCTTTCTGAATCTGGGTCACCTCACTCAGTAAAATCTTTTCTAGCTCCATCAATTTGCGTGCAAATTTCACTCTTCTTTACAGATGACTAGAAATCTGTGCTGTATATGTAGCAAGCACATTCTCATCATCAATTCCTCAGTCGAGGAACATTTATCTTGTTTCCACTTCCAAGCTATTGTGCAGAGAGCAGCACCTTAACATGGCTGTGTGAGGATCTTTGGAATGGGATGGAGACTCGTGCCAAGGAGCGCTATAGCCTGGTCATGTGATTGATGCCCTTTCATCATTTAAGAATTCTCCTCAGTCATTTCTTTGGTGGCTGCACTGATGTGCGATCCCACCGACAGTGAAAGAAGTTCTCCCTTCCCTGCACCCTCCAGAATCTGCTGTTAGCTGTCCTCTTGATCATTGCCATTCTGCCGAAGTAGTTATAATTTGCATTTCCCCAATTGCTAACAATGTTGAACACTCTTTGAGGTGTTTCTTAGCCATTTTTATTTCTTCTTTTGAGAGTTCTTTTCAGAGACTTTTGTTTTTTAACTAGTCTTTTTGTTTTGGTTTATTTTATTTTATGTGTAGGAATGTTTTGCCTACATGTAGGTGTGTATACCGGGTGAGTGCCTGATGCCCATGGAGGCAAGACATGGGCATTGGATCCCCTGGAACTGGAGATACAGATGCTTGTGAAGCTGAGAATTGAATCTAATTCTTCTGCAAAGAGCAGTAAGTGCTGGGTGTTCTCTGTAGACCCCTCTTAACTATTTCGAGTTCTTTGTATGTTCTGGATGCTAGTCCTCTGTCAGATATATAACTGCCAAACACTCGCCACTCTGGGGCTTACTTCACTAGACAGATTGTTTCTTTTGCTATACAGCTTTTTTTCTTGTTTTATGAGGTCACACTTGTCAATTCTTGGCCTTAATTTCTGCGCTAATAGAGTCCTATTCAAAAGTCCTTTTCTACACCTATCTTAGAGTAATACTGACTTTGTAAAAGTAATTTGAAAGTTCTGTTTTCATTTTTATTTTGAATAATTTAAGAAGGATTCTTTTTTTCTACATCTTTGATAGTCTGGTAGAATTCTGCTGTGATTCCATCTGTAGCTGGTCTTTTTTTAGACAGAAGGATTTTTATCAATTCCTTAGTTGTTATGGGTCTGTTTCACTTGCTAATCTCTCCCTGCTTTGACTTTGGTAGTTTGGCTTAACCTAGATATTCATCCATTTCTTTTAGGTTTTCTAACTTAAAGACATATAGGTTTTAAAAATACTCTTTTCTTTCATGTGTGTGTGTGTGTGTGTGTGTGTGTGTGTGTGTGTGTCTATTGTTAATCTCTTGCATTGCTAATTTGAGTCTTCTTTCTTTTGCTTTTTGAGCCAAGAGTCTGTTGATCTTGTTTGTCTTCTCAGAGAGCCAACTCTTGGAATCATTGATTCTTTATGTTTCTTTTCTTTTTTCTTTTCTTTTCTTTTCTTTTCTTTTCTTTTCTTTTCTTTTCTTTTCTTTTCTTTTCTTTTCTTTTCTTTTCTTTTCTTTTCTTTCTTTCTTTCTTTCTTTCTTTCTTTCTTTCTTTCTTTCTTTCTTTCTTTCTTTCTTTCTTTCCTTCCTTCCTTTAAATCTCTGCTATGATTTTTACTATTTTTTACTATTTCATGTCACTTACTAGATTTGGGGTTGGTTTTTTTTTTTTCCCAAACTCTTCTTTTTAAGAAGGAAAACAATTTCATAATTCCCAGTGATTCTGTAAGTGAAGAAACTCCTAACTGTCGATCACTTTATGTTTGACATCGCATCCGAGTTGAAAATCAACAGTGGGATGATGCAAAGTCCAAGGAAATCAGCTCGTTTCTCAGTACATACACTAGATCTCTAAAACAAAGGCAATATAAATAGCACATCAAAACCCAAAGAGCCAACATTAAAAGTTCTCAAAAAAAATAACCTTTTTTTTTTTTTTTTTTTTTTTTGCCTTTCTCAGACAGTGCTTCCAATGTGAGAGCCCTGAGACTTCCCATGCCAGAGTTATGAAAAGGTATGCCTGTGGGTTGCTGTTATTTTGTTGTTGTTGGGTTTTCTTGACATCTCAACAGAGATGGGGGAAAGTTCATGGCCCTCCCCTAGATGGAGAGCTACAGACAATTAACATCTGTCAAGAGAAGGAGGATTAGTTCTCTTCCAGGGATAAATCCCTTGGTTGTTTATCCAGTGCCAATTGGCTGCTCACAAAAACTTATGTGCAGTCAATGCCGAGTGGACTCAGCAGAACAGATGTTGCTGTATTCTTCTGTATGTGTAAGGATGACAATTTAGAACGAGGAGGCTGTGAACTGGAGAAGGACGACGTGGGCAGGGTAGGAGGGAGGAGATGAGGGTAAGTGATGTACTTGTGCTTTATTAAACTTACAAAAAACAACTAATGTCACAGACTTACATTTAAAATTTTCTGTAACACTGACTTTAAGTTCTGAAGGCACTTACATTCTGTGATAGTACACATATAATTATCAGTTTATTGCTGAGATCTGATGAACACATCTTCACCAAAGTTATATAGCAGTGTTTATGCTGATTCTTACTTTCTAAAACTATCCCTATTTTATACAGCTACTTTTTAAGACAAGGCATTAAGGAATACATACATAGTTCAACATTGCTACCTACCTCACATGACAGTAACATTCATTTTCAAATATATATTGTTTAATATTCACGTTATCTTAAACATATGGATGCTTTGCCTGTGTACCTGCTGTGTACCTGGTGCCTACCTGGTGCCAGTGGAGGCCAGAAGAGGGTGTTGGATTCCTAGTACTGGAGTTACAGGCAATTGTGAGCTGCCAAGTAGGTGCCGGGAATCAGATCCAGGTCCTGAGGAAGAGTAGCTTACCCAGTGCTCTTATGCATTGAGCCATCTCTCCAGCCCATGACATTCTTTTTTGATATGTTACTTTATAAATTCTGAGCTCTAACTGAGTGGTTCTCAACCTGTGGGTTGAGACCTCTTGGGGGAATTGAACGACCCTTTCACAAAAGTTGCATATTAGATATCCTGCATATCAGATATGTAATTATGATTCAGAACAGTAGCAAAATTACAGCTATGAAGTAGCAACTAATTTTATAGTTGTGGGGTCACCACAGCATGAAGAACTGTATTAAAAGGTCACATCATTAGGAAGGTTGAGAACCACTGCTCTTAAGTACTCAGCATGAGGTCTGGAGCAACAAAAGTAGCACCAGGTGAATGTATTTTGGCTATGTAGATTCTCTTGCTCCACAGAAGGCCTGATTTTTAACATCCTGTGGGTAGTTCAAATGCACAAATTAAAGAATCAAGTACATTTAAAGCTAAGAGGAAACATACCATTAAATAAGGTTTATAGTTTAATACTATTGTGTTAACATTGATGAATCGGCTGTGGCTGAGCAGTTGGTTAGTCCTGGCAGGAGCCAGGGGAAGGAGGTACACGAATGTTTTGCTGAATATAATTTTAAGGCCTTGATTTAAGTTTAAGCTCTAGTATTTTTAAACTTTAGAAGCCTGTTTCCCTACTAGAGAATGAATTGGAACAGATGCTTCTTCAAGTCCACTTGAGAAGCGTTCCTACTTGGAGTTTGTCCTGTTTTATTCCAACAAAGCAAACAAACATAGACGAGCATTTGCTGAATGGGGGAATCTTGGCAAAAAAAATCATGAAACTATATTTGAGGCAATTTGTCTCCACTGCTTATGTTTCCAAATGGCAGAGGCCTGAAGAACCGTTTCCAACTAATGAGGAGCCAGGGTCCTCTTCAAAAGTTTTCAGGCTAAAAGGAAATTTACCCCGCCGAAAGTATATCCAGAAGAGAGATTTTTGCTTTTGAGAAACATAAAATAAAAATTGTTAGAGAACATAAAAATACAGTACTACCTGTTAAAGAGTAGTGGGGTTTGTTAGATAGGGATCAACAGAGAGGACAAATGAAGGCAGGCATCTCCAGAAGCAGGAGCGGTCCTTAATCAGCACAGCGGAAGGAAGGCTGGAATCTCTCCTGGAAGTGCGGCTAAGCACGTGATGTGGGCTCCTAGGGTTTGATAAGGACTGAAAAGGAAAAACTTAGGGGATGGAAGAGTCCATCTGCAGGTCAGTCCTCCGCTGTCTGGAAGTGTAGACACCAGCGGGGTTGGTGCTATGATCTCCTCAGAAGCACCCACAGGTATCGTCAAGTCAGTTTTCCTGTCTGGGGCCTCGCAGCCCACCTGAGGCTTGTAGGTCAATAACCCTTCAGAATTAATAAGGTTTATTTTGTTCCATTTCCCCCTAGGGCTATTTAGAGTTACACAAATACATTTGTTATTTGCTATTTAAACTTAACTCTGTAATTTAAGCTTCATCTGTAAAATAAAAACAAAAAAACAAAACCATCTGCTTGTACTTGTGGTATTGTTGAGATGTACTCCTCTCTAGTCCGAGCAAGTAGGAAGAGTATCCCAGGAATGCTTCCGGCAGTCACAAAACCAAATCTACTTGGCAGCGATCATTTCCCCAGACGCCCTCCCACACCTAATACTCATCCTCTCCTGACAAGGCCTGACACTACCAGCTTTCTTCTTCCAAAAGTTTTTGTCTCCCTCTGTTTATTTCTCAGGGGCTCCCTTATCCCTGCATCTAATTCAAGCAAGATTCGGAACTGAAGGACACACCTCGCAGGAGGACTCCTCCCTTTTCACGGCTCCCTACCTTAGGCAAGATGCTCTTTGGAAGGTCACCCTTTTCGTCTAATTTTGGCATTTAACTCCCGAAGAGTCTCCTTCAACACAAGAACTAAGTGTATTCACTTGGGAGCATTTGTAAGAATGTTTTTGTTTGGCTTGGTTTGTTTGGTTGGTTTTCAAGGCTTACTGGAGAGTTTCTACAATTAAATCTCTGTAGAGTAGAGATCATCTAGAAAATTCTCGGGGGTGACATTTAGAAGGGTGTGCTTCCAGAGGAACTAGTGTGACCATTTTAATGGCTTAAATCTGGAGTGTGTTCAGAGCCAGAAGGCCTTGGAGAGTGTGCTTTCCATATTCCTCAGTACCATTGCTACAGGAAGAAGACTTTATACCGGCAGTGACGGTGCTCAGTCAGTACTTGTAGGGATTACATGACCCCTTTTAGCTGCTTAGAGTTGCATTTAGTGGTTTAACAGTAACTGTTGACTCTTAGGTGACTCTTTTAGCCACGATCCTACACACTATACCATAATGGCTTTAATCCCTATCTGGATTAATTTAAATATCTAAAGTTTTATCCCTTTGAGCACCAAAACAGAACATTATTTAAATTGTTCTCTCTCTCTCTCTCTCTTGAAATACATTTCTTTTTAATTTAACAAACAATAATCTGAAGTTACAGATTTAAAACAGATTACTTATAACATCAAGGCCACACCATTTAGTTCAGCATTGGTCCTCATTTCGTTCCATGAAAGGTTGACCATGCACTTAGAAATGTTCTCTGTATTTTACAATCTACAGCAACATCTGGAGTACAGAATAATACAAACAGCATAAAATATTACATATAAGTACTCAATCATTTATTTTAATAACACTGTTTAAAAACCATTCCTTCATTGAGACACTTATTTATGGAACTGTCATTTATATTCTGCCTTGCATTTAAAACAGGCTAAACTTTAAGATTTCTGGATGAAACCTCTTAGGAAACACGATGCCCTCAAGGAAGGAAACATACAGCGGCCTGATTTTATCTGTCTTCCCAAGTTCACGCTCTTTAAGATTCTTAGGTCATGCTGCAGCACTCCTTAGTCTTTCTCGTGTCACGATGTGCACCTACACAGTTCGCTCACGTGCCTGTCTGTGTATATTTTACCATCTTCTAATCAGATGTAGCTTTGGAATGATATGTGGAGCCATAAACATCATATAAAAATAAAAGTCTTTAGACCTAGAGCACAGTGTGTGATAACCACTCACACTGACATATGTAAGCTTTGAGTATGGTCCCAAAGAGGCAAAGGAAGTAAGAAAGAAAATACGACTCATCAGACATGGTTCTTTTGAGAGTCTCTTTTGAGTAACCAGGTTACAAAAATACAACATTATGTTACTTTTTGAGATGTACTTCATATATATATATATATATATATATATATATGCACATATATATGTATATACGTGTTATATGATATATATGATATATAATATATCATATATATATATATATGATATAACACATAGGCCTCCAATACAGTTTAATAGGTTTTGAAAATGTGCTTGTCTACTCAAAGCGAGATACAGGACATTTCCATCACCCATGGACGTTCTCTTCTACCTTTCGAACCCATGCCCACCTGCCCCACACAGCCAGATCCTGATGTCTATCTCTATGCACGTTTGCTTGCCCTTGAACTCTTCATTAATGGAGTCCTATGACATATAAATATAACCTAATGTGTTGATCCCTGCTTCTGCTGGAGTTTGGGTTGTTTTCAGTTTGGGAGCTGTTATGACCAGTTCCTTTCCTTGTACCATAGCATAATGCCCGACAAAAGCAAGTTAAGAAAGAAAATATTTGTTGCTCATTGTTTGAGAACATAGTCCATCGTAGTGGGAAACAGACTGGGAACATTCCAGCTACATCCAGGAAGCAAAGGAAATTACTGCTTGGTTCCTCCCTTTTATTCGGTCTGAGACCCCAGCTTGTGGGGAAAGGGCTGCCCATATTCAGGCTGGGTCTTTGCTGCTCAATGAAACTTGGAAGATACCTTTATAGACACAAATAGAAATATGTATAATCAGCATAAATTAAAAATACAATGTAGTTGATAGAGAAGATTAATCACCACAGGATATTACTAATAAAAGCTTTTAGGGATATTAGAGAACAAATCGTTTTGTGGACCCGTGCCTGACTTCTCTTGGCTAAATATGTAAGTGTGGAATTTTTAAATAGATTCAATCCTATTACCAGTTTGCTCTCACACAAAACCATTTCTTCAATTATATATTTGTTGAGTTTTAATTTTTAGAATTTGCCTATAATCAAAGCAAGCGAAAAGTAACTGATGTTTTTTTTTTAAAAAAAAAGATGAAAACGTGAAGCAAAGAGCATGATGGGTAGAAGAAGAAAGAGCCCTGAGGAGGAAAAGATGTGATGTACTTAAGGACTTCAAGGAGGCAGTGTGATAGAGTGTGTTATCTGAGGGTAAGCATGGCGGAGGATGAGGGTGTCTGGAGTCAGACCTGGAAGGGTGTATTAGGACACACTCAGCATGTCTGCTTTCATCTGAACTGCATTCAATGAATCGTCTTTGGACGTAGAGCAAAATGGCTTAGAGGAGGACAGGCTGTAAGGGGAAGCAGATAAAACTCCTGCAGCAGAGCTTTGGAGAAACAAGCATGTTAGCTGAGATGCAGAGATGAGGGCAGACATAAAATATCTTGGAATATGAGTTCCTGTCATCAACTCTAAGAAAGTAACTTCCGTGTGAAGAACAATTCAAACGCAGTTGAGTAATTTAGCAAGAACTATTTTTGAAATCTCAATTTATCTTTTTGGGAGAAGAGTCTTTTAGTCAGTGTTCCAATACAGCCACAACCAAGGCAGTTCTTATAAAAGAAAGCATTTAATTCCTGCTTGCTTAGTTTCAGAGGTGTAGTCCCTTATCATCATGTGGGGGCCATGGTGGCACACAGGCAGGCATGGCACTGGAGAAGAAGCCTAGTTTTATATACAGATCCATAGGCAGCAGGGAAAGAGAGCTACTGGACCCAGGTTGGGCATTTGTAAACCTCAAAACCCATCCCTACACCCACCACACTTCCTCCAAGGACCAGACCCTCATCATTTCAAATGCTGCCACTCCCTAGTGACCAAGCATTCACACCTGTGAGTCTCCGGGGCCATTCTCATTAGAACCCCCACAAAGGGCTAGGCTTGATATTTCTATGAGTCATTGAAATGTATTTCCAGGAAATCTAGAAGAAATGAGGTTAAGATAATAAAGTAACCTTGAAAAGTAAAGAATGAGAAATGAGATTGCTTGTTTGATTTCAAGTACCAAGGAGTCACTCTAAAGAAGTGATTTATCAGTGCATGATGTCTGACTGCAGTCATTTCCTCAAGCTTCTTGTTAGAAGAATGGGCACAGGAACCAGCTTCCTCAGTTGGCTTCAAATGTGCCTCTGATGAAGCAGAGAAGTGCATAAAAATCAGTAGTAGCTTTCCTGTATTCCAAGATTCTTCTTTTTTTTTTTTTTGAAGCTCATGTGAATTCAGGGTTGTTTCTCTGACTTCTTTCTCAGTATGTTTGTTGTTAGAGGAAGAAAACTGATTTTTATATGTCCATTTTGTGTCTGGCTGATTTGCTGAATGTTTTTATTGGCTATAGGAGTTTTCTGCTGGATTCTTTAACGTGGGCGTCTCTGCCAACACCACGACCATCAGAGTGTACCTCCTTGTCTTTTTGCTCTAGTGAGGATTTCAAGGACAATATTGAACAGGAGTGGAGAGAGTAGACAGCTTTGTCGTTCCTTCTTCTCCTTCTCCTTCTCCTTCTCCTTCTCCTTCTCCTTCTCCTTCTCCTTCTCCTTCTCCTTCTCCTTCTCCTTCTCCTTCTCCTTCTCCTTCTCCTTCTCCTTCTCTCCTCCTCCTTCTCCTGCCCCTCCTCCTTCTTCTTCCTCTTCTGACTTTAGGGTAAATGCTTTGAGTTTCTCTCCATTTAGTGAGATATTGGCTGTGAGGGCTGCCTTATGTGTAGATAATCCCCTGTATCCCTAGGTTTTCCAGGACTTTCAACATGAAGTGATGTTGGATTTTGTCAAAGGCTTTTTCTGCATCTAATGAGACAATCCTGGGGTCTCCGCCCATGACCCTATTTATGTGGTAACATTTATTCATTTCTGTAAGTTGAGTCACCCCTGCATCTCTGGAATGCAGATGACTTGATTATGCTAGGCGATCTTTTTGACGTGTTTATGTATTTGGTTACAACTAGGTTTTAATCATTTCTTCTATTTTCGAGATTGTGGTATAGCTATGTAATTCCATCTCTCCCTTCTCCCTCCAATTCTTCCCATGCACCAGTTTTTGATCTCTTACAATCCATGCTCTCTTTTCTTGTAAGGAGCGGTTAGAATATTCGCCATCACTAGATGGCGCTGTTGTTCTGAGGTAACTTGCGGATAGCCCGCGAAACCCGAAATGCATCATGGGTGTACACGTCACCGCCCATTCCCGGGGCACACCAACCAATGGAGTGCACGCTGCCCCGGGACTATATAACGCCGCCATGTTGACTCCCGCGTGGTTCTCCTTCTTCCTTCTCTTACTATTAACGGCTAAATAAAGCTGAACTGTAGACGAAGCCTACCGCGTTGCATGCCTTCTTGCCGGCGAGAGGTGCGCGCGCCCCACAACTGGCGCCAAAACCCGGGACGCCGGGAACCTTTTCACGCCGAGGAGAACCCCGCCCACCGGGCGCAAGGCTTCGCAAAGCTACAGTGGCAGGGTAAGCTCTCTCATAGTATGCTGAATTCTGAATTTCTAATGGGATCGTTGGCGGGCAACACACTGCTGGAGATTCTCCTAGCAACCGTAATTACTGCCCACCTCTT
>CM052719.1:12996556-13055292 GCA_028551405.1 Uromys caudimaculatus | reverse complement strand
ACTTGAAAATATCATCCTAAGTGAGGTAACTCAGTCACAAAAGAATGAACATGGTATGTACTCACTGATAAGTGGATATTAGCCCAAAAGTTCGGAATGCCCAAGTTTCACTTTACAGTAACCACTGGACTGAGAGTGAGGTCCCAGATGGAGGAGTTGGAGAAGGGACTGAACGAGCTGAGGGAGTCTGTAGCCCCATGGAGGGAGCAACAGTGTCAACTGGCCTGATCCTCCCCCCCCCCCCCGGTCTTTCTGAAGGCTGGACCACCAACCAAAGAATACACATGGAGGGACCCAGGGTTTGAAGCACATATGTGACAGAGGAGGGCCTTGTTGGCCATCATGGGGAGGAGAGGCCCCAGTAAAGGGGAATGTCAAGGTAGGAATAAAGGAGTGGGTGGGCAGGTGGGTGGGAGGTGGAATACCCTCATAGAGGTGGGGGAGGGGGAAGGGATAGGTGGTCTCCAAAGAGGAGACCTAGAAAGGGGGAAACATTGGAAATGTAAATAAAGTATCAAAAAAAAGATATTTATAAATAATATAAGACAAAAAAAATTTTACATTAAAAACTATATTTAAAAAGAACATTTCTTCTCAGCAAGATGAGCAGACACATCACAGGGAGTCATGACTGGTCATGACACGACGGTAAACATATAAATGTGTGGAGCTTACCCAAATCGATGAAGTTACATATACTAAGATACCTGAAACACGGAACCAGCAAAATGCCGGCCAAGCATCGCTGATTGTTCGCAGGATGGTTGGAAACACACAAATCGGTGACACCAAAAAATAAAAAAAAATACTTGTTTGTGAGACCTCCATAAACTGAATTCTCATAGTGTCTCATGAACCCATTTCCTTTATAATGATTTATAATGTAAAGTGTTATTAAAAGCATTCTAATTCAGCCACAACTGGTTTAAAGGCATTTCACTAGCTGGCCACTCACTTTGTCTTTATTGAGCCCCTATTCTATAACAGCTACTGGGACTAGAACATGGAGTCATGGGGGTAAGATACAGAAAATCTGTTTACTGAAATTTACAACTCTCACTGAAAACTGTGATAAAGCGTCTTTTCTCTCTGGGAGGCAGGGGTTCACTGTTAGTGAGAGCCCCAGAACCCTGGGCTGGGCAGACGGTGAGCAACACTTTACAGGACCTTTCAGCTCAGTGTTCTCATGAATGTCTACTTCTCCAAAGCTGTTTTGGTCTCAGACTGACACTGCTGGGTAAATCTCCAGGAAATCTGGAACAAGCAATCATGTGCCCTCTGTGTCAAAGGCTGGCCCACAGGCCTGTGAACTTGAATAAAGAATAAAGCGTTCTGATTCGATAAATAAAGAAACCGGAGAGTATCAAGCCTGGCTCTTCTTTCATCCATACATAGCAGCTGTCAGACAGCTCGGGGCCATCCACCCGTCCTGTTCCTGGGGAGCAGATAGTCATCACTGAAACAGTTCCAAAGGAAGCACATTTTAATTTAAAAACAAAAATTCACAAGTGACAGTTGAACAAATATTAACTTTTGGAACTACCATGTTTACAGTTGTGATTTCCCCCTAGCTGAAACCTCCCCAGCTGCCTGACATCCTGATAAACTCTAAAAGAAGGAAATCAATCGAAAGGCAGGATGGGTGTGGTAGCTGCAGCTCACCATGAGCATGTAGCTATTTACAAGTTCGCTGATTGGTCGCTAGGCCACTGGGCCAAAGGAATGATGCCACCCGGTACCTTGGTAACAAACTTCAAAAGAAGCAGCCCCATATTTAGGCTCCTTTGTTTGGTTCCTACTTTATGAGGAAGCAAGATGCAAGGTCACATGAATAACGGTTCTGCACACACATGAGCCATTGGGAGGCTACCCCCACCCCCTTGGGAAAAGCTCCCAGATTCCTAAGTTGGAAACACCCAGTGTAGTGTTCAAAATGCATCATACATTTGCCGCCTTTAAATTTTATTAGTAGTAACAAGGCAATAGAAAAGGGTAACAAAAAGGAAAGTTCAGGATAAATCACTTCTTCCTGGTTAATTAAAACCACATGCCTACACACACATCCTCTGGGCGAACTAAATTCCCACGGTTGTACAATACAGCCAACAGAAAGTACGTGAGCAGTGGACGTTGCCAGATTGGTGAAGGACCCTGGGTGAGCCCTGCCACTCCCAGCCTAGATTACTAACTTCTCCACGCTAAGTGTACTTGTGGTTTCGTCCTCTTCGTTGGAGCCGAAGTATCCTGGGAGGTCCAGCATTCTCTGCTCAGCCTCGGTGAGGCGGAAAGAGGTATTGTCATAGAAGGCGAACTCGGGGTGGATGGGGAAGCTCTGGCATTTATCTTTTCTGAAGTGAGAAGGGCTAAGCTGACTGACTTTCTGGTAGCTCTCTTTGAGGAAAATGGGGGAAGACTGCTTCCTTGAGGCACTCCTGTGACTGGGGGACGGTCCCCTGTGAGCTCGGTGAGGCTCCATTTTCTCAGCTCCTGCCACCAATCCCTCCTGGCGACTCCCCGGGTCCGGTTTCCTCCTGGGATGCCCCACAGTGTAGGATTTGGAGAGTGGACCCAAAGGACTGCTGGTCCGACCTGCCCCTTGGAAGTGTTCTGGTCTCTCTGGAAGCAGGTGGGCACTTCGACTGGGAGGCCGACTCCTGTCCTCCATCTGGTCCCAGGTCCTCATCCTGGAACTGTAGGCAGGAGCCTGACGGGGAGTCAGGGCTGACAAACTCCTCTCCCGGTATGGGCGAGACTGCTTGGTTTCATGAAAACTAGCAGTCCTCCTGAAGAGGGAACTTCTGGAGTGGCACCTCTCCGATGAGCCATCTCTCCCACCCGTCGACCTCATCTGCGACTTGCGGATCAGGGTCTGGCTGGGACTGACCGCACAGCTGGGCAGAGGCACGGTGCCATCCAGCCTGGAGGGGGGTCTTTCCCCGGTACCTGCCCCAGGCTGGTCCAGAAATGGAGACTTGATTCGGAATTTGCTTGCTGCTGCTGTCTCTTCAGGGCATTCCAGGTCTAAGGGAGGACTGGCAGTGGCATCCACTACAGTGTCTGTCAGGGGACTCTGAGACACATGGTACACTTTGGTGGTCTCTGTCAACCCTTTCTTCTTCATCTCCTTCAACTGCTGCTGGGCAAGACGGTAGCTAAACAGGGGCGGGATGATCTTCTGCGCGTTGGACTGGAAGCTCTCACTGCCCGAGGCCTCATCCTCAGGAGGCGCTGAGGCACTGCACCTGTAAGTCAATGGGATGCCTGTGTCCTCTGGGCTTCCCCTAGGTCCGTCACCCGCATCTGAGAAGCTTCCACGAGGCTCGCTCAGCTCGCAGATGTTCTCCTCATCCGAGTTCTTCCGGAAACCAGGGGAATGGATGGAGTTGTGGCGAGCAGGGGTGCTGCATTTGGGGGCTCTGCCGAACCTCCTCCAGAGAGTGATGAGCACAGTGGCAAAGATGATGAACAAGCACAGGGATATCCCTGTGATGGTCACCACGTTATTGGACTTCACCGGGTCCTGGGGTGGAATAGGTGATGGGCCTGGTGACCGGAAAACTTGAAATAGAAAAAAAAAAAAAAAGGTTAAAACAAATATATTCTTTTATGTTGATTTTTCTGCATGATTTTAGGGACTAAGCAGTTGCCCCAGGTAGAGCAATTAAAGTGAAAGGAAAGAACCGAACTCTTGGATTCATGCTAAGAGCTGAAGGCAAACAAGATGAGCAGTAAAGCAAAAACCCTGCAAAAATAGGAACCATAGAAAGGAAATTGCTGGGGAAGCCACAACCAAGAGACCTCGGTGCTCAGTTGCTCCTGCCAAGACTCTCTCCCCACTTATAAGGATGGGAACATGGGCTACCTATAATTAAGTGTACCTGTGAGAGGCATGTGGGGAACGTCTAAGTATAAACCTCAAAACTAGATTCAAGCGAACAGTACCTAACCTTTCACAATTAGCAAAACTCACCGAGGAAAAGAATGACTATTGGCCATGCAGTACATTATTTGGCCCATTCTGACATCCAGAACCCATCCTCCCAAGAGGGAAGCATCCTGCATTTCTGCTCTCACCTGTCACCATCCTTCCCAGCACACGAGATGTTGCCTTTATATCTGAACTCCAACGTGTGTCCCACAGTCAAGGCGTTTTGTGAAGGTACAGAGCCCCATGGAGTCTCAGCCTCTATTGCTACCCAAACACCTTGAAAACCTGATGTGGAATTGCCAACTGACCTCACTGTGCCCTACCCACCCCCTGTCACTGCCTACTAAGTCACCTGTTCCTTTTTCTTTATGGTTGTTCTCTGTGTTTTGCTACCTCACCCTGCTCCCAGAGTTTCTCTTGTGCTTTTCTACTGTCTCCAGAGCACACCTGATTACAAACTCCTCAAACTCCATCTTTCTTCAGAGGGAGCCTTATTTAGCCTCTTCATCTCAGACAAAGCTGGTTCCCCCCACAGAGTGACTCTCAACCCTTTCAGCTGAAAGGTGTTACTCATGATAGGTCTGTGTGTGTGTGTGTGTGTGTGTGTATATATATATATATATATATATATATCTGTGTGTGTATATATATATATTTAAATATCAGGATCTTTTTTATTTGTGCGTCTGTATGTGTGTATGTGTGCATGTGCACTTGTGCATATGTGTTTGCTTGTATGAGTGTTTGTGTTATGTGTGCATGTGAGTGTGTGTGTGTATTCATGTGCACATATGTGTACATGCACATGAGAGATGATGCTCTCAGAGACCAGAAGAAGGTTCAAATTCCTTGGAACTGGAGTTATAGGAAAATGTACTTCAAGCCTCTGCAAGATCTGATTGCCAACTTGACATACTCTGGAAGAAGAAGCTTCAACTGAGGAACTGCCTCCACCCAATTAATTCCTTAGGGCATGCCTGTGGGGCATTTTCTTGGTTAATAATCCATGTAGGAGGTCCCAGCTCACTGTGGGCAATACCATCCTTGAGCTGGTGGCCTGGTCTGTATTAGAGAAGTAGCTAAACGTGAGCCCGGGAGCAAGACAGTAACGGTATTCCTCCATGTTCTCCCCTTCAGTTCCTGACTCCAGATCTCTGCTTGGTTTTCCTCAGTGGTAGACTGTAATGTGTAAGATGAAATAAACCCGTTCCTGCCCTAGTCTGAAGCAAGAGTCTATATCAATGACCTAGGCATGTGAATTCTCAGTGGATGCACCTAATGTCTGAGCAAAGATAGAGCAAACTCACGGCTGTGCAGGCCTATGCCTCTGCACTTCTGCAATGTCCAACCTCAGGTCTCCACAAAGCTTTTTCTGCCATGAGCCACAGCAGTTGTTGCAACTTTGCTGGCCTCCTTCTCACACCTGCAGTGGGACGGGGGGCAGGTGTGCTCCTGGAAAAAGTGGGTCTAGCCACCAATGCTCTCTAAGCCGCCCTTCTCCAAGGGGTCATCCCTCTGGCCAGTCATCCCAGTGACTTTTCTATGCAGCTTTTTTTTCTTTGCATGGAAACGTGAACACTCTTTCTACCTTAAAAAGACCTTCTCCAACTCCCACGTTCCTGCAGCCTCTCACACTCCTTGTCTTCCCCACATCTACTGACATGCTGCTGGTCTATCATCAACTTAGCTCCCCACAGTATAGTTCTCCCAGTGCTCACGAGTGAGCTCCTAACAGTCACCGTACAGTTCAGTCCTGAGGAACTGTCTGCCATTTTGTGACTCTTTCAACTCCCCCATTTGCTTCAGTGATTACAAGTCATTCTGAGAGAGAAAAGCATGAGCAGAACCATCTATATTCAACATCCTTCTAGAGGATGAACCCAGGGCCTCAGACATCTAAGGGCTCTTATCTCTGAGCTACATACCTTGCTCTTTCTCCTCCTCCCCCAAGAACCTGTGCCTTCTCCTGATATACCTGATTTTAAGGGACTATAGTTTCACAGGCCATTCAACGGGCAGCATTAGATAGAGTCCTGGCTTTCTCCCTTCGTGCCTGTCACTTGTCACCTCCACTTACGCATCCCCTACCTCCCCCAGAATCCCTGTTGCTGCCATCCAAGGTACTGAAAAATCCTTAAGAAGATTCTTTACTAGTCCTACCCTTTTTATTTGTATTCATGTTACTGTCAAAGATTCACCCACAACACAGGTTCAAACCTTTGAGGCCTCTCTCCTCCTAGCACACCAATGTCTGGCCACAGTGAGCTCTTTGCAGCTTTCAGGTCTCCGAGCTGTTTCCTCCGAGGCCTTCAATCACTTTAAAAACCTCCCTTGCCTGTCTTGCTCACCTGGGTGGTGCAGTCTCCCTTCTCAAACTTCATCTCAAGTGTCTCCTGCTTTGAGAACTGAGTTGTCCCCAGCATGGATTCCCAATCTACATGCTACCACAGAAAGCTGTGTGTACCTTTATCAGTCTGGGCCTTGTATTACATTTAAGTATGTACCTTCCAGGCTACTATATCACATTTCAAGACAAGGATGTATCTTGTAAGTAAATTCAATATATTCCCAATCCTGCTCACAGTTAACTGTAACCTGCACATAGTTGGTGCCCAACAAACCTTAGTTTAGTTGACTGATTCATTCATTATTAAAAATAATAATAGCAAAAGGATCACTATTATACCATATGGGATGTTTTGGTCTCTCATTGAAGTGTTACATAGCTGCCCTCAGACAGGGCCACCAAAGCATTTTCATCTATAGCCAGTCATCACTCTGGATTTTTGACTCAGTGACAACAATTGGTGAATGTCTGTTCCCTGATGTATCACTTCTTTTATAGGCCATGACTGCCGATGACATGGTGTAGCAACATTCTTGTCCCACATCACAAGTTGCTTTCTCTGCTGTATTACCTTCTGACTCTGGCTGGAAACTTCAAAACAAACACAACTGGAAAATAGCTGCTGGTCTGGCCCATCCCTGCCATATCTAACCCTTCCTAGATGTCAAGCAAAGGAGATGACCCTGTCGTTAAGTAGATCTTTACCTCTCTAAACAGTGGCAGACAGGCAGAATAGGAAAAAGCAAATACAGGGAAAGGTACTTTTATCCAACGAATCATTTATCTCAGGCCCTTGGTATCCACGAAGGGAAAGACTCAGCACTTAGCTCTCTTGTTGAGAACATGTGCATTTCCAGACCCCATCCATTATAACAGAAGTTAGATGTGAGGAGATGAAATATAACCATGTTTCTCCCAAAATAACTGCCACTTCCACTGGCGGGTGCCTCTTCTAGAAAGCCACACTGGCACGAATATAAAGGCAAAGTATTTAAGACAGGCAGCTTACTATGGAGTTGGTACCACTCCCTTGGATCCCTCATTTTGCGACCCTGGGCAGGGCACCCCCATGTGCCCAGAGCCTTCCTCTGGACTGTGAAGGGTGTAGAGTCATCGCTTAGTACCTGAGCATTGTCTCCTGGATGCTTGGTGACATCAGACTCTGTAGGTGTCTTATTTGCACAGAGTTCACACCCATCCTCTTGCTCCTGAAGACATTCTTAGGTCGCCTAGATTGCCCACTATAGTACAAAAGCTGTATAACTAGTTACCATACTGTATGTTTACACAATAATGACAAGAAAAATGGCTGGGACTGGCAAGATGGCTCAGCAGGTGAGGGAAGTGGAGAGGAATTTTAATCCAGCAACATGGCTGCTCTGGCAGGGGATCACATCCAAAGACATCCTAGGTCTGTGTAATCTTGATGGAATAGCATACCTTTAATCCCCCTGACTGGAACACAGACACACCCTTAGTATATACCTTTAATCCCAAACAATGTAAGTAAGGTTATTTTGTAGAAGGAAGCAGCCATGTTTGAAAGTGATGTCTAATTGAGGGGCAGACAAAGTGATGCACCAGAGAAAGATATGACAGAATAAGTCAGAGACAGGATACAGCCAACTCTCACTAGAACAGACAGGAAAGAGAGGCAATTTAAGAGAGAAGTGCAGGAAGAGGGGGAGACAGGTTGCAGGTAAAGATAGAATATTCCAGAAAGTGAGAAGGAGCCAGAAGATTAGAACGATTGCCAAAGTTAGTTTGAGACCAAGCAGAGAAATTCATTCAGAAGCTAAGAGAAGCTGGATTGAGAAGCTTGGAGAAGGATTTTGAGCCAGAACAGCTGAGTTGAACCAGCCAGCCAGAATTCAGAAAGAACTAGAAAAGGTGAGTTTATTCAGCAGTAAGCCTCTGAGACAACAATTACATCTAGTGAATAAAAGATTCCTTTACAGGGCACTCGCCACAGGCACTGACAACCTGAGTTTGACCTCCAGAATCCACTCAGGAGAAAGAACAAATGTCTGCAAATTATCCTATGACCTCCACACGAGTACCATGGCACATGCATGCACTCAAATGTTCGTGTGCATGTGTACATGCAAAAATTGTAAATGTTAAGAAAAGAAAAAATAACCTTACATGGTCAGATGCAATTTCCTTTGAAGGGTTCAGGACTTATTAAAGAAGATGGTCCAACTGATGGTGAAAAGAAGAGCCTAGGCTAGGGTTGCAAGAAGAAGACAAAGTGGAGAATAACATTTGTCAGACTCTAAAGCAAGAGAGACAGAGCCTACAGCACTGGCTGAAAGACAAATAACAAGAAAGACCTTCCAAGAGCACAGGTGAGGGCACTGGGAAAGACAGCTGGATGCCTACAGTTTTGGCTCAAAGGTTCTCTGAGATCCAAACACAGGAAAGCATCCAGTTCCTCCCAATCCCCAAAGGACAAGAGCTAAGGATGCCTTTGAATCTGGAAACAGATCGTGTAAGAAGGTAGGCCTCGGCAGAGGAACTTTATCTAAAGGTCAGGGCCACAGCAAAAGCTGGCCAGCCAACCAAGCTGCTTCTCAGGGGGTGGCTGGTGTAAGAAAAACAAGGAGCCGTCATCCCTGTAACTGTGAATTAGTGCCATTCAGCCCAGTAGAGAAAGCAAGCCTGTATCTGACAAGCGATCGGTCATCTCCATGGACCACTTGCATCAAATACCCTTTGAGAACCTGTCGGGGGAGACCTTGATTATGCTTAGGAAATACAGAAAAGTCCAGTCCCTGTGGATGGCAGGAAAAAAAATCCCTACCCCTTCCTCCCAGATAGAACTGGTAACAGATAAGCTTAGGCCACTGAACAAGGGGGAAAAACAACTGTTTCATTTTGACAATTGATGGTCTACACGCTCCCTTTGTACAACCTCTGAGATGAGGGGTAGGAGAAACCGGGGTGTGTGTGTGTGAATGACAGCAACTAGCGGGGTATGGGGGTATGTCTGCAACCGGAGCATTTTAGGGGTTGGAGCAAGATAAAAATTCAGACCATCCAGAGCTACAGAGTGAGACCCTGCCTAGCCCCGTAAAAAAAAAAAAAAAAAAAAAAAAAAAAATCTAATACCAGTAAGATGGCTCAATTGGTAGAGTACCTGCTGCCAACCTTGAGAGTCTGCCCTCCAGTCTTAGACTCTACATGGATAGGAAAGAACAGATTCTTTTTTTTTTTTTTTTTTTTTGTGTAGCCCTGGCTGTCCTGGAACTCACTCTGTAGACCAGGGTGGCCTTGAACTCAGAAATCCACCTGCCTCTGCCTCCCAAGTGCTGGGATTAAAGGCGTGCACCACCACTGCCCGGCTGAAAGAACAGATTCTTAAGACACTCTCTGCCAATGAGTTCTGTATTTTTTAAAAATTACTTAATATGTCTGAATCTTTAGACATATTTCTATGTCACTTCCAATACAAAATCCTGTCATCTCACCGGCAAGTTACTGTCCCAACTACTCCAGGTCTTAGACTGCTAAGTACAAAGCCAGAACAATCAGTGGTCGGAGCAGCAAGCTTCCTCTGAACAGACTGGCGGTCCCCAGACAGGCCTGGTTGGCAGAGGCTCTGAGGAGTGAGCGAAAGGAAGCAAGAACACCTACCAGCACACTCCTCCAGGGAGCATGGAGAGGTCTCTGAGGACATTCCAGAGCAGCTGGGTCTGGAGGGGAAAGAAGTGACACACACGCGGCGACGCTCTCTGACAGCATCCCCGCACGTGGTGCTACACGGGCTCCACGGCTGCCATGGTCCCCAAGTTTCTGCAAGAATATAAGTCACGCTTTTAGTGCTAATTCATTTGAGAATCGGGATTTAACTGCGTCCAAAGAAAGCAGCAAACCCCAAAGCTCTGGTTTTAAAAAGGCTAGAAGTTAAAAAAAAAAAATCTTACAGATGTAAAACTCTATGTTGGTCTTCATCTCAAAGCAAAGAAAAGCTGTAAAGTCTATAAAATCTTAGCTAGCCCTAGCATTCTTGCAACCCACCAGAGAGCCGAGGTCAAGGGGACAAAGGACCAGCCTACAGAGGAAAGAGAGCCAGGCCCCTGCGAAGAGAGAGACGCTACAAACTCCTGTTTGCCTGGGACAGAGTCCAGGACTCGCCCACACAACTCACCAGATGAGTACATCTAAAATGTACTGAATCACTGAGAGAGAAGGATGAGAACACATAGCCCCCGGGGACAAGATAAGAAGGGGAATTTGTACCCACTCATAGCCTCTTCTTCAGGGATCCCACCAGAAAGACTAGGGACAAGCACAGGACCAGACAAGCCTCCTTATGCTGTGTGTGTGTCAAGAGGGACTAAGTCACAGTAACAAAAAGACATCCAGTCTTACAGCTCCTTCCTTCCATCTCTTCCGAGAACGTCAGCTTCAGCCACTGAGGAAAACATAGCAAACTGTCATGCTGAGAGCACTTGCTAGGGCCAACTGCTGTGACAGACTGGAAAGAAAGAAGTTCCCTGACTTGGGGGGAGAGCTGAAAACGTCCTGGGCCCACACTATTCAAGGCCTTGCGCTACTACAGACCACAGAGGCCTGCCTCTCTGAGATTCAGAGAGCAGGACAAGATACATATGCACATATGAACATGTACCACTGCTGTAAACTGAAGAGCCCAGCAGAAATGCTAAAACCATAAAAATACAGTTATAAGGATGAACAATGCCACCCACCAGCTCCCAGTATATTTGGCACACTTAAAGAAAATAAATAGGAATACAGGCAATAGAAACAACTCAACAGAAACATAACGATATCTCTAAGTAGAATAAGTACCCGACAGCCCATGGTAGGAGTCTGAAACACAACCCAACCCCACCCTGGCCCAGGTGTTGGGAGGTTCTACTTAATGGAAAGTATTTAGGTCCTAAGGGCTCTGCCAACGTGAACGATGCTAATTAATCTCATCGCAAAGGACTCGGGACGTGCACTCTTTCTCCTTCTCTGCTGTCCCCCTGACATCACAGATAGAAGGTCTCAACAGATGCAGGCTCCAGCTCCTTATAAATTATCCAGACTCAGATATTCTGTTGTTACATATCGCACCAAGATGCACTGAGATAGCAAGGGGGATGCTGTGAGCCAGAGAAACCCAAACAACTGTGGATAACCGGAAGACATCAAACAGACGCTCACAGGTTTAAGTGGAATTCTGGAAGGATACGGCAGAATAGGAGAGAAAAAAAAATTACCCGAAAAGATAGGTCTTAAAACTATCCAAATTAATAAAGATGCTAGAGGACAAATTCAAGATATTCAGAAAAGATCGAGTAGGAAAACATTCAAAAAGAAAAGGAAAACAAAACAGAAAAACATGGGTCTTGATGGATAAAGTGCTTGTCCTGAAACCTGGGAGCACAAATTCCAACCCCCAAACTGGGGTAAAGGTAGGAGGAGAGAACAGACTTGCAGGATCATACACAAGGGTCCCAGCTCACACGTGCACACACACACACACACACACACACACACACACACACACACACACACCATACACGCAATGCAACTTTTTCATTTTTTAAAAAATAAAAATTTTTTAAATTCAATATCTGGAGCATTGGCTCAACAATTAGGATTGCACACTGCTCCTGCAGAGCAGCTGGTTCTGCTCCCTGCACCCACAAGTCACAGTTGCCTGGAACTCCAGCTCCAGAGGGATCCGAAACCTCGAGTCTCCAGAGGTACCAACACTCATGACCCAGACAATAGCCCCTGGCCCAAGTGCGTGCGCGCGCGCACACACACACACATACATAAACACACACCAATACACATACACACACACAAACACACATACACACACAAATGCACATATATACACATACATACACATACACACACACACAAACACACATATACACAAACACACATACACACAAACACACATACACACAAACACACATACACATAAACACACATTCACACACACACTCCTATTTTTTCTTTAAAAAACAAAAAAAACAAATAATGTACATATATAATATTCAAACTTCTGAAAACTGGAACCAGGCAGGAATTTTAGAAGGCGTGGCTGGGAATTGAGAGGAAAAAGAAGAGACACAGAGCCGGGCAGTGGTGGCGCATGCCTTTAATCCCAGCACTTGGGAGGCAGAGGCAGGTGGATTTCTGAGTTCGAGGCCAGCCTGGTCTACAGAGTGAGTTCCAGGACAGCCAGGGCTACACAGAGAAACTCTGTCTCGAAAAACAAAAGAAGAAGAAGAAGAAGAAGAAGAAGAAGAAGAAGAGGAGGAGGAGGAGGAGGAGGAGGAGGAGGAGGAGGAGGAGGAGGAGGAGGAGGAGGAGGAGGAGGAGGAGGAGAAGGAGGAGGAGACACAGCACATACTGAAGAATGTGTGAAGAATTACAGCTGAGTTCTCATCACAACTGTGAAAGCCACAAGTGGAGTCTAGGGAATTCCTCACTCGGTGAAAAATAGCTCTCAGAAATAAAGACAAGGAAGGCGGTCTTTTCCAGGCAAGCACAGGCTAAGGGAACTGATAACCTACAAGCCTTCACTATATGGTACAGAGAGACAAGCATTGCAGGCAAAGGGAGCACAATTCCAAACAAGTTCCAGACAGACAAACAATGCTTATTTCTTTGTGTTGGTGAACAAAGAAACAAAAAACACTGGGTTCTAACATGTAACTGAGTCTAAACTGGAATTTTACCAATGCTATAAGATTAAAACCACAATCAAGTAAAACACATGACAACTATCAAGCAGTGAACGGGAGAGGGAACCTGAGAGTGTTCTGTTAAACATTTACGTCGTTTGGCGTAAATGGATGGAAGGCATGTTAGAAATAACCTTAGTGACACTCATAAGGACACACAAACTGAGCAGCAGTACCTCAGCAAGGCAATTGTCTCGTGTGTGTGTGTGTATGTGGGGTGTGTGTATGTGGTGTGTGTGTGTGGTGTGTGTGTGTGTGTGTGTGTGTGTGGTGTGTGTACGTGGTGTGTGTGTGTGTGTACGTGGTGTGTGTGTGTGTGTACATGGTGTATGTGTGTGTATGTGGTGTGTGTGTGTGTGTATGTGGTGTGTGTGTGTGTATGTGGTGTGTGTGTGTGTGTGTGTGTATGTGTATGTGGTGTGTGTGTGTGTACGTGGTGTGTGTGTGTGTGTATGTGGTGTGTGTGTATGTGGTATGTGTGTGTGTGTATGTGGTGTGTGTACGTGGTGTGTGTGTGTACGTGGTGTGTGTGTGTATGTGATGTGTGTGTGTATGTGGTGTGTGTGTGTATGTGGTGTGTGTGTATGTGGGGTGTGTGTGTATGTGGTGTGTGTGTGTGTGTGTGTGTGGGTGTGTGTGTGTGTGCCAGAATCTAAACTGGGCTAGCAACACACAAGTGCCAACAGGGCTCCTGCCCTATCCCTGACATCAGTGGTGACTATGTCTCTTCCCACTGGTAGGGACTCCATTTTACAATTTGATATGACTTGCTAATCAAGACAAAGGGAAAGGGGAAGTTCAGGAAATAAGTCCTTGCTGTACTAACTTTTTAAGAAAGAAAGAAAGAAAGAATGAAAGAAAGAAAGAAAGAAAGAAAGAAAGAAAGAAAGAAAGAAAGAAATGTATAGTTTTTTTCTTCTCTCTCCTGGATGTTTCAAAAGTCTTAAAAATATATATTGTTTTATATTTGTCTAAAATTACATATAAGTGTACATACATATACATACGTATATAATATATATACATATATTATACATATGTGTATGTATGTATATATACATATATATAGCACCATAAAAGCAGACTTTAACCCAAACATATAATAATACTAAATATAAATGATATAAGCATTCCAGTTAAAACAAAACAGAGATTGTTAGACTGGATTAAAAATTTGACATAACGCAAGTGTGTGTGTGTGTGTGTGTGTGTCTGTGTGTCTGTGTTCTGTGTGTCTGTGTGTGTGTTGGGGTATAGGTTTGTATATGTGTGTGTGTATATATGTATGTGTACATATATATGTATGTGCTGTTTGAAACCAAGAACTGTATTTATATAAACACATGTAAATATGCATAATACATAAAAATGTGTAGGTTAAAAGTAAAAGTGTAGAAGAAAATATACCTCATGAACACTGAAAGAAAATGCGTGTCTATATTAATAAAAGACAAAACTGGTTGTAGAGCCCAGGATATCTCCTGGATTCAGAGGAACATTGCTGGCAAATGAGTCAGTTTACTTTTAACCATCCTAAAGGCAGGGCCATGTATAAACAGAACTTCAAAATACACACAAAACTCCCCCAAACAGCTTCCTTCCCATGCCGACAGTCCTGGGCCATGTAACCTGGAGCCCCTGGCAACCGCTCTACCGTTGAGCTATACCCTCCAGACAAAAAGCTGTTGACAAACTCAAACTTCTCTTGGAAGCAGATACAAAATCACTGTCACACACGATAACTTATTTCTTATTGAGAAGTAATCCAAATTCTTCTCTATCAGTACCCACCCAACTCCAATATCTATCAGATCATGCCAGCACTACAAATCCTCTGTACAAATCTGTACAAATCCACCATGGACAGAAGCTTCTGACACAACCACAGATACACAAAGCACCACAAAAACCTAAGGAAAATTTGTAGGGCAGGTGTGTTCTCAGGGGAGCCAAGTGGTGAGTCATGGAATCTGAGTTCGTTAAGGTAATTAAGTCTCTGAGGATTTTTCACAAGAGTATGAGCATTAGAGACAAGCAGCGCGGACCAACACCAACTGAGATGTGGTAATGATATTCCATACAGAGGTCCAACTGAACACAATATTGGTTCTGTGCCTCTCGGATCACACTGCAGTGCGTCCTGGGGAAGAACAATGAACAGGCATTGTCTGCAAGGCTGCAGAGCTGCTCATTCACTGAGTGCCTCGTGTCGGTAAAGCTCTGGGAACCTCCTGGGAAAGTCTCTCTGTGTTCACCTCATGTGATTTATTCCCTAAAAATCTACTGGGAATCCTATTACCATACGATCTGATAGAAAATCTGATCAATGTACAGTCGATTTATCTTTTCTCGTGTTCATGTTTAATACCACGGAACGGAGAACTACGAACAACAACGATCCTCTTGTTTCTCTAAGCATACCAATGACAAGCCCGAGCTTGTTAAATTGGATTTAAGAAACAAGACCCAGCTAGATGCTGTTTAAAAATATGTTTCAATGCTTGTAAATATAAGTATAATTTCTTTAAATATATAAAGTGATTTGTGAGATAAAAACCAACAATTCCCTTAGAGGGAGCCAGAAAGAGAAAGTCAATTTTAACAAAAACATGAATCTTGATGTTTTAAAAAAAGTATCTCATTTTAAAAGGTTGTGTTTGGGGCTTAATGGCCCTGAATCCGAATGCATCCCCAGAACCCACGTAAAAGCCAGGCATGGCTACCCCTGCCTGTAACTCTAGCACTGGCACTGGTAGAAGCAAGCAAATCCTGAGAGCGACCTGGTCAGCCATCCCAACTGAAACTGAGCACCAGGTTCAGTGAGAGACCCTAGTTCAAGAACAGGAAGAAGAAGGTGGAGCATGAGAGAGGAAGTCTCCAGAAGGAAGCACCTTCTTATGAAAACCATCAGTGCTCACACATATGCGTGACACACATTGACAGCCACCGTACAAATGCCGGGCTATTCCCCTCGAAAGCAAGGGCATGGCTCAAAGTTCCAACCAAAAGGAAACATTTAAACTAGTTTTTTTGGTTTGGTTTGGTTTGGGTTGGGTTTTGTTTTTTTTGAGACAGGGTTTCTCTGTGTAGCCCTGGCTGTTCTGGAACCAGCTCTGTAGACTAGGCTGGCCTCAAACTCAGAGATCTGCCTGCCTCTGCCTTCTGAATGCTGGAATTAAAGGTGAGTTCCGCCACCATCCAGATCTTTATTTTTTTTTAAATAGAGATATCCAAATAGGAATTAGCTCAGCTCAACTAAAGCAACGATCAAATTTACCCAGAAAAATATTTAAATGCCATATGCTTCAGATCCCTGAAAATATTAAACAACTTCGAAGAAAATTCTCTAAAATGGGAATTCATTAGACATCTATAGTTCACAGCTCACACATGAAGAGCAAGATGACCACTATTGCAAATGGCTGTTCTTTGTGAATGAAGGTCTTTATCTGGTCCTCTTTAGGTGTCCAGAGATACAGACATGCTTAAAACGAGCTTCTTTGGCCAGGTAAAATGCCTTTGCAACTACCACAAGAAAAATCAGTTCTGAATGAGCAAAATTTGTCTGGCATGTGATAAGGAAAAAGTATTCTTGTTTCTAAGACCATTTGAAGGACCGAAGCTGATGAAATACTGACATTTGTAAGACACTGCTCCAGGGACCAAAGTAACTGAACAAAACACACTTAGAAGAAAACCCCACAGATTTTAGTGAGAACCAGGGACGCCTGGGAGAAGCAGACAGAGCAAGGCTCACTTCTACTGAACAAAGCATGCCTTCCCGTCCCTTCCCCCAGCCACTGGGTATAGTCTTCCGAAAGGCCTCCAGTCCAGGATGAGTGAGGAAGTAAAACACTAGGATCGTTCAAAGCTGAAAGCTTTGTGTTGTCTTCTGTAGGAATTGACAGTACAGAAGGTGACACAGGAGCGTGGTAACAGCTACTCGTCAAACTGTCTGCTTAACCTCTGATTTCCGATTGTCTCCTGGTGCTGGGAACAGAACTCAGGGCAGACATGTTGCTGCTGAACCAGATCCCCAGTCCCCGAAGCTTGGTGCTCTGACTCTTCATTCAAACATCCTGAGCAAATCACTTCACCCTCTGTGCCTTTACTTCCTCATCTCTAAAACTAACACTACAAGGAGCCTAAGTTACAGGATTATAAGCCAGAACAGGTTAATATTCACAAAAGGCACTGGGGGCAGTACCAGGGGCAAACTAATCACATAAAGACATTTTGACATCATCCAAAATGTACAGTATCCTAGGGTCCTAAGACATATTTAGAAGAGAAGACAGAGATAAACACATCATTCCATTATATAAAAATATGGACTAACAAGAGATTGATCAGTGACTCACGGGGTTGCAGTGAGGGGGCTGGGGAAATTATGGGTAAAGTGCTGCTACCTGAGACCCTCTCCCATGCACACTTATAAAATCCCGGGGACTCATTTCTCTGGAAGCACCTTTTTCTGTTTGTTTGTCTGAGATATGATTTCTCACCAGGTCTTGGGTCATCGCGATTAGGCTAGACTGTCTGACCAGCAAGGCCCAGGGGTCCCTATTTTTATTCCTCCCGGGCTTTTACCAGTACAGACTAGTTAGCGTTCATGTTGCTGGAAGGAACCTTGCACAGTACCAAAGCAGAAAGGTAAGCACCAAAACAGCAGCAAAAGCTTCCATCTACAATGGTGATCCGCCTGCAAGGTCTGCTGTGTGACAGTGGAACAAGGCTTTGGGGACTAACCAACCAGTGTCTTATTTGATTTCAGGTTTGCTCCATGAGATAGAAACCATACTTTATGCTGTCACCAAGAACCTGAGACTAGATAGGCCAGGAATTAAGGGGAGGGGAGAGGAAGAGTTGTAGCAATAGAATAACTCCTAATGACATTCTGCCCTGCTCACAGATCAGTGCATTGCTCAGCCATCATCAGAGACACTTCCTCCGGCAGCAGATGGGAACAAATACAGAGACCCGCAGCCAGATGATATGCAGAGAGTAAGATAACTTATGCTCCGCCCTAAATGGAATGTCTCCCTCAAATTCCTCCTCTCAGAGCTATGAAATTTGCAGAAGAGGAGATGGAAAGAGGGTAAGAGCCAGGGGAAACAGAGGACCCAAGGAACACAGCAGGTCAGATGTACACATGAACTCTCAGAGACTGTGGCAGCATGCACAAAGCCTATGCTGGTCTGCACCAGATGGGGTCCCAGAGTTGAGAGGAGGAGTGGACACGTGTCCCCCATCCCTAACCCAGAAGCTGTCTCCAGTTGATAGCCACTTGCAAACAGAAAACTCGTTTTCTCCAAGGGAGTCTCACTGGCCCCTGCCTCACAGTACATGGCCAACACAAAATAAACTCAGTGGCACCTTTGGAGGGTCTTTGTTTTATAATGTTAAGTTGGGGTATTTTTTTTAACCTTACAGGTCCTTGGTACGGCTTTCAGTTTTCTGTTTTATTGGGATTCCTACATCTATGCGTCTCTTAGTCTTTTTCTTTGGCTCTCTCTTCTGTTTGTAGGTTTTTTTTTTTTTCTGTTCCAATTTGTTGGGTTTTGTTTTATTATTATTTTTTATTATTATTCCTTGGATGCATGTTTGTTTTCTAATGAGAGACAAGATGTGGCTCCTGACAGGAGGGGAGGTGGGGAGGAACTGGGAAGAGTAGGGAGAGGGAAACTGTAATCAGAATATATCGTATGGAAAAATATCTGCTTTCAGTAAAAGAAACTATAGCATCGCCTCCAAGGGTCAAGGACCATCCTGATAGAAGGGACTAAAAGCTGTAGGAGCCACAGGTGGAGGAGGACAGGAGTGAGACAATGTCTTTTGGATGTGGCATGACCTCTGCACTCAGGAACCCACAGCAACTGTGGCTGCCTGAACAAGACCACCGTGGAGTAGAGGGGGCCCTGAGCCTCCACCACTAGCTCAAGAGCTACTGATGGTGAATAGTTTTGGAGGGAAAGAGAAAACCTAGAGAGGTGATGTGAATCTGATTACCAGGATACTCACATGGTTCCCCCGGCCTCCAACCTATCCCACAATCCATATCCACAGACTCAGCTAGCTATGGATAGAGAGCATTCAGGAAAAGTTCTGCACCTGTACTGAACGTGTCCGGACTCCCTTCTTGCTATTGTTCTGAAAACAGTGTGGCAAAACAACCACTTACACAGAATTACATTGCAATGGTTTACAGGTAACCTAGCGATGACTTGGGGTTTACGGGAATTGCTATGTCTGTTTCGTATGAATACTATGCAATGCTGGTATCTCTGGATCCCCAAACCAATCTCCCGCAGAAACGGAAAGACGAATATGCTCTTAATTTTTCAGAAAAAGAAGATAACACTAACTGGCATGGTTTAAAGGACGAATAAATCATGAATACCACAGCTCACCTAGATCCTATCAATTTTGATTACACGAAGGCACTGATTTGATCTTTTTCTTTTAAAGCTAGGAAATCTCAATACCAACCTATATTTCTCTGAATTCGCATGCATTCCTTTGCAGAAAAATGGCTTTTCTTCAGAATTCCAAAGTTAAAGCAGTATTTGTTCTTTCCTACATCAAACAAAGAGCAGTTAAACACCGTTCTCCTCTCTCCCAGGGGCAGCTTGTTTTCAGCCATCTGGAAAGTCCTCTCCTCCAGGTGTTTGGGGGCCTCTTTGTAAACAGCCAGCACTCCTTGGACTAAGACACAAGGAGGTGGCAGTACCATCACCTCCAGCACAGACTCACACGTGACTTCCGGTGCCATCATCAATTTGTATCCGAATTTTTGGGCCAGGTCAATAGGTCCCGTAGAAGCAATGACTGAGTCTTGACCCAACAGCCTCAGCAGCACTGTAGCATACGCTTCTACCCCTATGGGTGCACAGTCAAACTCCACCCACTGACTTTGAGTGAGTTTTGTCCTTTTGCTGGCTCTGATCTCCAGCGGCTGTCCCAAACTTGTTCTTGCTTCGGGGAGACTGTCAGTGAAAATAACATCCACCAGCATGTCTGGCTTGTCCACAGGAAACAGGCAGAGCGGTTGGGTGGTAAAAATACCCACTTGGAAGGTGCCTTCTGTGGCCTTGGCTGTCCTATTTAAATCGATGTGAAAGACAGGCCATTCTACCTTGAGAAAGGCACTTTTCTCCCAGAGAGGAACTTGTGTGCCATTGTCTGTCACTTCTGGGATTATTACAAACCAGTAGTCACCAGCCTCCTTGAAGTAGAAGCATTCAAACTCAAGTGTTCCCCGGGCCTGGTTGGTCAGGACGTACTTAGTGGTAAGAGTCCGATTGGTGTTTGCCTCCCAAAGCATGACGGACACATTCCTCAGTGTCCCGTTGACGTCACTGAGGTCGTGGAAACCCACTGACACCGTTCTGTCGCTCAGTGCCACATGGACTGGCTCTCGTAAGAAGAGGTATTCGGCTTCTCCAAGGACTGAAAGGAAATGGTCAGAATTGGATTTTAAGGGGTGCATTTGAGCAGGATTATTAGTGATACAATAAAAACAGCTTTTTTCAGACACCAGAGAATGTGCAACCAAGCCAAGGATGTTATAGAATGACACGCAGCCCCTAAGAGGTTGAGCACCAGGCTGGCTTGTTCCTTTCTAAGCACTTTGGTCTCTCCTCACCCTTAAGCTTAAGATGGTGAGTAGTGATAAGTAGTCTGAATTCACAGCACTCGCTTCTAATTGCGGTAAGCGACAGGGAAGATAAAAGAATAATTGACAATTCTCAGTCCCTCACATTTCTTACTTTAATTGTTTTCTGGGGTTTAGGTATTTGGGGAACTACAACAGTTAGAGAATGTTTGATTTAAATGATTCAATTCAAACTGCTCTAGATGGTTTAAAATGTAAGCTTCTCTTCAAAGTAATTATTGTCCAACATTCAAGATAAGCATTCAAAAAATTTTACCAGTAAAAGAACTAGTGTTCTCCACTTGGGTGAAGAGGGAATTTTTCAGGTGGAAGAGAGATGCTATTTATTTATTTTTCATTGGCATGAACATGTCTCAAATAACTAGGCATATCCTTAGCAACTTTAGTGATATGACAGCAACGGATACTGGCATCAATAGGACAGATGACTACTAATTTCCCAAGTAACGTTCAGTTATGATCAACCGTATCTTTTAAAAAGAGACCCAGCAAAGCGGCTGAAATGGCACAAAGAATGCAGACACATAAGAATCTTTGTTTCTTTTCTGAGCAGGATCCCAGGACATAGCAAAGCAGGCGGCATTTGGCAATGCAACAATCGGCTGGCCCACGGCGGGGCAAGACAGTTCTACAATGAGAGAACTTCCAGGACCCCTTTTTGGTTTGGAAAAAAAAGTTTCATAATTTAAAATTGATTATTCTTACTGTATATACCCATCCACATACGGTATAAACGTATCACACTGCACATATCTGAAGAGGCTCGTGTATTTTTGTTTGCACTTGCCAACTTTAAACTCCCCTTGTCTGTGTTTCATCAATGCTCTCTAGAGTCAGCCCATGAATATATCAACACAGACGTCAGTCAGCACCTCATGGATCCCCTCCTTGAGACTGGAATAAGGTACATAAAACTTGGATAGATTTGAATCCTTGATCATACTTACTCGAAAGTCATAACAGGATAAAGTTTGCTTTGTTTTGTTTGTCCATTTAGGGAAAACAGGAGGCGACCTGTAGACAATGTGAGTTGAGGGAGGTATGCACTAGTGACCAAAAAGAGACTCCCACACTTGTCTCAGACTAGACAAGGAATTAAGAGGAAAAAGTAAATTTAAAGATTTAAAAAAAAAAGTTTAAGTGTGTGAGTGTGAAAGAGACCAAGAAAGAGAGAGAGAATGTATGTATGTATGTATGTATGTATGTATGTATGTATGTGTGCATGCATGCATGCATGCATGTACAGGTGCCTAGAGGACCAGACACATTGGATTCCCCTAGAGCTGGAATTACAGGTGGTTTTGAGCCTCCTAATGCAGATGCTGGATACGGAGCTTGAGTCTTCTTACCTGCTATTAACTGCTGAACGATTTCTCCAGCCCTACTAAAGTCATTTTAATTTAAATTTGAAAGGAGCAGGGTGGTTCTCTAGTGCATTTTAAGATGAAGAGGCACATGTCACTTCATTAATGTGTTAGTTACTAAGTTTCTGTTGCTGTCATAAAAATGTCATGACCAAAAACACCAGGGAGAGAACAGTTTATTTCAGCTTATTACTGAATAACTAATTCTGGAGTTAGGTGTTGGGTGGAGGGAAAATATACGACAGTTAGAGAAAGTCTGATTTAAATGGCATAATACTAACTTCTCTAGATTACTTAAAATGCAAGATGCTTAATTTCCCTTCAAAATTATTATTGTCTGATATTCAAGATAAGCACTTAGGAATTTTTACCAGTGAAAGAACCCAGTGTTCTCTGCTGAGGTGAAGAAGGAATTTTTAGGTGGATGAGAGATGTTATTTATTTTTTGTTGGTCATCCGTAATAGCATGAACATTTCGGAAATAACTAGGTATGTCACAGTCCATCACTGAGAGACGTCAGGGCAGGAACGCAACCCAGGAACCTGGAGGCAGTAACATGCAGAGGCCATGGAGGGTCTTGCTTACTGGCTTGCTTTTCATGGCTTGCTCAGCCTGCTTTCTTATAGAACTCTGGACCAGCACTTGCTGAGGTTTGGCACCACTCACAGTGGGCTGGGCCCTCCCACAGGGATCATTAATCAAGAAAATGATCTGCTGGCTTGCCTACAGCCCAGCCTTATGAAGGTGTGTCCTCAATTGAGAACCCCTCTTCCCAAATGACTAGCGTATGTGTCCCACTGACACAAAACTAACCAACATGGTAACTAACAAGAGTGGGCTTGCTTTGTTTTGAGCTAGGGTTTCATGTTGCAATCCTCCTGCCTCTACATCCGAAATGCTACCTCATGCCCAGTGATCCAGAGCCTATTAGAAATGACAGAGATCATCACTGAGGCTGATTAGATTCTGATTTAGTGGGAGCCAATTATGAGGGCCACACACATGTCTAGCTGACAAACGAGAACAGAGAAGCAGCGGATGGGTCCCCGTAGAGATCGGAAGGTGTGAAGCACAGGAAGAACTTGTCACTGTACCCCAGAATTCCTGCTTGTGTGGATGAGAAGACTCTCATTCTGAAAGCTACAATCTGGTCCTACTACATCCTAAAACCACACGAGTGTTGTGTTTTGTTTGCTTCTTCTGTTCCCTCATTTCCCTTTCTCCCACTTAATACAGAATTTAAAGTAACCGGTATATTCATTAAAACCATGTGTATGCACACACAGGTGGATAAGCCAAAATGAGATTTCATCTATATCCAGTAGATATGAAAGGGCAAAAATTAACTTACAGAAGTATCTTATTTTTCCCCTTTGGCTAGGCATGATGGCATACACCTTTAACCCAATGATCAGGAAGTAAGTGCAGCACATTACAGGCCAGCCAGGGTCACATGGCCAGACTCTGTCTCCGAGAGAAAACAGAAGGTGGAAAACCAACGTGTAATATGTTTGCTTTCATTTGCTTAATAGTAGTGAGGTTTTTTTATGGGTTAAAAATACATTTGAATTGAAATTTGAATCAAGTAGGCAAAACCCCCAGGGCACAGTCCTTCCAGAAAGGTCAGGGCACCAAGGCTGGGGCTTTGAGAGAGTTTAATTGATCTACTCCACCTTTCCCAAGCAGGGTCACCAACCGCAGTGCCTTTGGTTCCCATGGATACCAATGGCTTGATGTGTCCTCCACCATACTCACCGCAGTCACAGAGCACCACCAGCAAGAGATTTGAAAAGTCTTTCAACATGGGTTTCATTCTGATCGGGAAGATCCCAGGCCTGTAGTCTCCTCATGTCCTTTCTCACACCAAAATTGTGGGGTTTTTTTCTTCCAAAACCACCTGAAATTAGAAACTCAACATTGAAGAATCTATGATTCATAGAACCATAAAAACTACAAATGGCGTGTGTTCACAAAGCCACAAAGCCAGGGACTGGCTGGCTGGCTGTGGTTAAGAGTGGTCACTGCTTATTCCAAGAGGATCAGAAGTTGGTTTCTAGCACTCAGATTGGGCACTCACAACACCTGTGTAACTACAGCTCCTCTATGGCTCTCAGGACACCTGCACACATGTGGCAGACACTCAAGAAGACACACAGAAAAACATTCGGAAATAAAAATGATCATTTTTTAAATGGAAAAGCCATTCTCAGAAGTCAAACTTTCTAGGAGGCATTAGAAGAAAGACAGAGGAGACACTAACTCTCCTTGGAGCAAAGGCCTATAACTACCTAGAACATTCAAGCATGCTTCATAGAACACCTCCATTTTGCATCTGTGTAGCAATCCTTTAGTGGAGAGTCTGCTACTTGCTTAATAGCAATTAAATTAAATTAATTGCTAATAGCTAACCTGGGTGACATACTTTCACACTGCTTATATGTTTGGCATTTCACACTGATCAATTTAATAAAAGTCTCCAAATTTTCATTTAATATTGTACTGTGTATACCCAAATCCTCCTTGCCTGGCTCCGACAAATGGGTTATTATTAACCTTTGCTTGAAAATTGGTGTATTTATCTGGTTGCTTTGTTTCTTGATCCCTAAGAGCTATGTCCAAATGTTGACTTCCCTTAAAAAGATACTCACGACACTTGTCTGGGACTCAGCTGGGCTACGATCTGCTTCTCCCATACAGAGTGCTCTTAGAGCTGTCACTGTCTGCAGCCTGGGTCCCACCTCCCAGACCACGACATCTCCTTGGGACTCAGCCTCCTGCTGTACACCCAGGGTCTCCCTAGTCTCCTGCCACCCCTTTCATCCCTCCCCCCTATCACATCTTTATTCTTTAGAACCTGCAGAACTGCTCTCTCCTGGGGACCCATAACGGCCACACTTGATGGACTCAAGGCCCCCACTACTGTCACACTAGATGGGGATCCAGATTGGCGCAATAGCAACCAAAGACTGGAGCGGGATCCGAAAAAAGCAAGATCAGATATTGTGGTGGTTTGAATATGCTTGGCCCAGGGAGTGGCACTATTAGGGAGTGTGGTCCTGTTGGAATAGGTGTGGCCTTGTTGGAGCAAGTGTGTCACTGTGGGTGTGGGCTTAACACCTTCATCCTAGCTGCCTGGAAGCCAGTCTTCTACTAGCAGCCTTCAGATGAAGATGTAGACCTCTCAGCTCCTCCTGCACCATGCCTCCTGGATGCTACCATGCTTCCCACCTTGATGATAATGGACTGAACCTCTGAACCTGTAAGCCAGCCCCAATTAAATGTTGTCCTTTATAAGAGTTGCCTTGGTCATGGTGTCTGTTCTCAGCAGTAAAACCCTGACTAAGACAGATATCAAGATATCAAGATATACAAGAAACATTTCAAGTGACATACTTCAACATAATAAAGGCAAAATACCATAATCCCATAGCTAGCATCTAACTAAATGGAGAAAAACACAACGCATTTCCACAAAATCAGGGGGAAAAAAAGACAAAGCTGTCCACTTTCTCCATTCCTGTTTAATATTGTACTTGAAGTCTTAGCTAGAGCTGTGAGACAACCGAAGGATCTCAAGAAAATACAAATAAGAAAGGAAGAAATCAAAGTATCTATATTTAGTCTGATTCTATAAGTAAAAAACTCTAAATATTCTACCAGAAAATTCCTACAGATGATAAGCACATTCAGCAAAATAGGACACAAAATTTACACATAAGATATATATCTCTCATATATTGTCTTAGTCAGGGTTACTATCACTATGATGAGACACCATGATATGGTCAAAAGCAAGCTGGAGAGGAAAGCCTTTATTTGGCTTACATTTCCACATCATAGTTCATCCTCAAAGGAAGTCAGAACAAGAACTCAAACAGGGCAGGAACCTAGAGGCAGGAGCTGATGCAAAGAATAAGGAAGGGTGCTACTTACTGGCTTGCTCCTCATTGTTTATTCAGCCTGTTTCTTACAGTACACAGGACCATGAGCCCAGGGATGGCCCCACCCACAATGGGCGGGGCCCTCTTCATCAATCACTAATTAAGAAAATGCCTTACAGCAGGATCTTATGGAGGCATTTTCTCAATTGGTGTTCCTTCCTTTCAGATAACTCTAGCTTGTGTAAAGCTGACATAAAATTAGCCAGCATATATGAAAATATATATACTTATAAAATATACATACAAACAACACACACTAAGAAAGAAATCCAGGAAACAATACCTTTCACAATGGCTCCCTCCCTCAAATAAATTACCTTGGAATAATGCTAACCAAGTAAGTGAAAGACTTATGTAGTAAAAACTTTAAGACATTGAAGGAATACATTCAAGAAGATATCAGAAATGAAAAGATCTCCCATGCTCTTGGTGGTATTAATGTTGGAAAAATGGCCATCCTTCCAGAAGCAAACTACAGGTTCAATGCAATCATCATTAAATTCCATCACAATCCTTCACAAAAATTGAAAAAAACATAACACACACACACACACACACACACACACACACACACACACACACACCAACAAAAAACTAACAAAAAACCAGGATAGCTAAAACAACCCTGAATTAAAAAAAAGAACTGCTGGAAATATCACCACTCCTGATCCAAATTCTATTACTGGTCTGTAGTAATAATAATCAGCATGTTATTTGCATAAAAATAGACATGTTGGTCAATGAATCAAACAGAAGATCCAGACATAAGGCCACACGTATGGACAGCTGATTTTTGATAAAGAAGCTAGAAACACACACCAGGGGGGAAAGGCAGCATCTTCAACACATGGTGCTGGTCATACTGGCGGCTGCACGTAGAAGAAAGCCAATAGATCCATACCTATTACTCTACACAAAACTCAGCTCGAAATGGATCAAGGAGCTCAACGTGAGACCAGAAACCTGCATCTGAGAGAAGCAAAAGGGGGGCCTCGGCTCAGGCTGACCAGCCAAGGAAAGGGCTGTCTGAACAGGGCTAACCCTTCTTTCTCTTATTAACGTTTTTTCCCATATAGTCTTTTGATTGTGTTTCCACTCCCCAACTCCTCCCAGATCCTCCCTACTCACTAACTCATCTTCATGGTCTTTTTCTCCTCTTTGAAAAAACCAAAAAACCAAAACAAACACACAGGAGACCAACAAGACCAAAAAAAAAAAAAAAAAAGCCAAAGCAAAGCAAAATAAAACAAAAGTCCACAAAAATACCACCGAGCTTATTTTGTGTTGGCCAACAAGATTTGATGAATCCCTGGCACTTGAGGCTTTACCTGGTGGCGTAAGATGTCTCTCTGGGCATTGTCTCCGCTATTATTCAGTGCATCCGTTTATATTCCTCTTAGATATGTTTAAGTCATTCTGGGAAGCGTCTACGGTATTAGATCTTCTTGTCAATTTTTTAAGTGATTTACTCTTCGCTGTCCCTCCCTTTACCCGGCTCTCCCCAGAAAGAGGAAGTAGAAGATATTTTGCCGAGATAGAGGGAAAACTAGAAAAGGAGAATTAAATATGAAGACACCTAACCACTATGGTTAGCGATATCGCCGCGCACACGCCGAAGACTGACACCCTATCAGTGCCATATAAAAGAAAACATAATATGTGTCTTTTCAGTCTGGATTATCTCACTCAGGCTGATTTTTTTCTAGGTCCATTCATTTACCTGTGAATGTCATAATTACAGATTTTAACAGATATTCCACTTTTAAAACATATTTAACAAATACTCTATTGTTTAAATGTACGATGTTTTCCTTACCACTCATCAGAGAATGGAGATCTACACTGTTTCCTGCCTATTATGACTAAAAGAGCAATAAACATGGGTGAGGAAGTGTCGCTGTAATGAGGCAGAGTACTTTGGATATATGCCCTGGATCATGGGGTAGACCAAGTCCCAGCTTCCTGAAGAACCTGATGGTTAAGGATTTGAACATTTTAAAAAGTATTTTTCAGCCACTGTGTTTCATCTTTTGAGAAATTCATGGTTGGTTCTCTGCCTCTTTTTTTTTTTTATTTTTTGTTTGGTTGTTTTCTCATTTTTTTATAAAAAGGTTCTTTATATATTCTAGATATTAACTCTCGATAAATGTATAACTGGTAAAGACCTTTTTCCTGTTCTGTAGGTGCTGCCTTGCTCAAATGATGGTGTCCTTTGCCATACTGAAGCTTTTCAGCTTCTGAGATCCTGTTTATTGTTGGTCTTGGTGCCTGTGCTATCAGCGTCCTGCTCAGAAGTCCTTTCCTGTGCCCGTGAGTTTGAGACTATTACCCCCTTCTGCTTCCATCAGATCTAGGGTTTCTGGCCTTTGATCCATTTGAAGTTGAGCTTTGTGCAGGGTGATAGATACAGAAACATTTGCATTCTTCTACGTGCAGACACTCAGTTTGACCAGCACTATTTGTTGAAAGCGCTGTCTTTTTTGTGTGTGTAATTTTTGTCAAATGTCAGAAGACCAACAATTAATAAATGACCAAAAAGCTTCTGTACACCATCATTCAAACCAAGCAGCAGACTACAGAATGTAGAGATATGTCTACCCGTTCTACATCTTACAGATGGCTAGTATCTAGAATATTCAAAGAACTCAAGAAACTGATCAAGAAAACAAATAATCCAATTAAGAGTGGGGTATAGGATTAAATAGGAAGTTCTCTAAAAAAAAAAAAAAAAAAGTTCTCTAAATACAAATGGCTCAAAAACACTTTTGAAAATGTTCAACATCCTTTAGCCACCAACGAATGCAAATTAAAACTACTCTGGGATTGCATTTTACCTCAGTCAGAATGGCCAAGATTAATAAAAAAAGTGACAGCACATGCTGGCCAGGGTGCAGGGAAAGGGAAAGGAGCACTCACTCACTGCCTGCCAGTGGGAGTGGGAACTGGTAAGGTCGCTATGGAAATCAGTGTGGAGGTTCTCCAAAAAAGCTGAAAATTGATCAACACAAGATCTAGCTATACCACGCTTGGACATATGCCCCAAGGACTCGTGCTGGCTAGTTTTATGTCAACCTGATAGAAGCTAGAGTCATCCGAAAGGAGGGAACCTTGGTTGAAAAAACATGCCTCCATAGGATCCAGACTTAGGGCATTGGTGATTGAAGGGGCAGGGCCCCGCCCATTGTGGGTGGTGCCATCCCTGGGCTAGTAGTTCTGGGTCCTATAAGCAGGCTGAGCAAGCCATGATTGCAAGTCAGTAAGCAGCACTCCCAGTGGACTCCACATCAGCTCCCGCCTCCATGTTCCTGCCCTGTTTTGAGTTCCTGCTCTGACTTCCGTCATTGATTGACTACAGATGTGGAAACATAACTCCTGTAAACCCTTTCTTGCCCAGCTTGCTTTTGACCATGGTGTTTCATCAGAGCAATGGTAACTCAAACTGAGGCAGGACTCTGCATTTTATCTCCGTGGTACTTGTTTATCTGTGTTCCCTACTGCTTTCATTCATAATAGCCGGAAATCAGAAACAGTCTGTATATCCACCAACTGATGAACAGATGATGAAAATGTGGTAAATCTACACAAAGGAATCTCATTAAGCTTTTAAGTGAGATGGAATTTGCACTTAAATGGATGGAGTTGGAAATGACCATCCTGAGTGAGGTAACCCAGACCCCTAAAGACAAATAGTGCATGTTTTCTCTTCTATGTGGATGTTAGCTTTTAAGGTTTAGATATGTGTTTCAGTTAGAATAGCCACAAGCTTATGTAGCTAGTGAAGGGCTAAGGAAGAAGAGGCGATCTCCCAAGGGACGGAAAATAGAATATAGTATTATAAAGAGATCAAGGGGGAAAGTAGGATCTTCAAACGTACAGGGCGACGGGAGGACAGGGTAAAGAGAGGAATATGGGGAGGGACCACTCAGACTAGAGGGTGTTTGAAAAGCCGTATGAAGCCTACTACTGTAGGTGCTTACTTATATACAAATATGGAAAGGATTCAAATGGAATTATCATCTATTGGGGGAGACAATGGCCAACTAGATGTCGCATGCCACCGAGTAAAATCCCCAAGGCCAAGAATGGGTTACATCTTGTTGAGCTGTTGTCCAAAGGAGTCCCCCAAATGTCACAGACTATTATCAAGACTATTGGATGCTCCCCATAACCTGCTGGTGAGGCCTCATTGCTAAAGACACAACTTACATATGCCATCAAACATGGAGAATTCAAGCTGGTGCCCAACTAGAAGCTTCACCTCTTCTGACTGGAGTTTACGGCACTGTACGCACCAGTAGAGGAGAATCTTCAGTCGTCTAACTACGAACCCTCTGACCTACAACAGTGACCACCGGCAGTATATGCTGGTGCAACATTGGCATAAATATTGTAGAGGTGACCAATCTCTTTTTGACTAGATTTAAGGCCCCTCCATGACATGGAACACATATGTGACACTGCTAAAGTGACCAAGAACCTAAGACTAGATAGGTCCTGAGTCTTAGGGGAAAGCCTATTAGTCTGCTGAGGAAACCTAGCAATAGAATCACTCCTAAATGAGAGACTGCTGTACCCAAGATCAGTGCCTCGCTTGCTCCCATCAGAGAATTAACACTGAGCAAAGAGTGAGAGACTTTGAAGCACTCTGCCCTAAGTGGATGTCATCATTAAATCTCTTCCCTCAAGGCTCAGGGATCCATATGGAAGAGGAGGTGAAAAGAACCAGGGGTGGCGGGTGCCTCCAAGGAAACAGGGCTGACACACATGTGAACTCACAGAGAGTGTGAAGGCATACACAAGACCTACACGAACAGACAAAATGGACACAACGTCTCCCCCTTAACCAAGACACCATTAGTAATTAATACCTGCTGGGAGAGGGAAAATCAGGTCTTTCCAATGGAGTGTCACTAGGTGTGTCAACCACACTCTAGGACTGACCCTTGCTCACAAGTAGCTGGCCAACACAGAACAAGCTCTGTGGGTTGTGTGTGCTTTTTGTTTTGTTTTGGTAAATTTTTTATCGCTTTTGTTTTGCTTGTTTGTTTTGATTTTTGCTTTTGGGGTGTGTGTGTGTGTGTGTGTGTGTGTGTGTGTGTGTGTGTGTGTGTGTGTTGAGAGGCAGAAAAAGAGAGCATGAAGTTGGTTGGGGAGAAAAGTCAGAGAAGCTCGGGGAGGAGAACAAATATGATTAAAATACACGGCATGATAAAATTATTTTTATGCAGAGAGTGAGAGACTTTGGAACACTCAGACTTAAATGGAATGTCTCCACCAAATCCCTCCCCTGGGGGCTTGGGGAACTGAGAAAGAGGAGACAGAAAGACTATACAGACAAAGGGGAGGAGGGACATCAAGGGACTGAGAGCTTCTAGACACAACAGGGCTGGTCCCATGGGAATTCACAGAGATGGAGACAGTACGCACAGGTCCTGCGCAGGTCTGCACCAAATGAGATCCTAGAGCTGAGAAGAGAAATGGACCCATGTCCCCATCCCTCACCCAGAAGCTATCTCTAGTTGATAGCCACTTGCAAGTGAAAAATTAGGGCTCTCCAAGGGAGTCTCACTGGGGAAACAAACCACACTTAAGAGCAGGTCCCATGCCTAGCAGTAGATGGCCAACACAAAATGAACTCTATGGTATTTTTGGAGGTTCTTTGTCTCATTATGTTAAGTCACAGCTTTTTTTTTTTTTTTAACTTTACAGGTCCTTTGCATATATATTGGGTTTTTTTCTGGGTTTGAGTTTTGATAGGACCCCTGAGAATGTGAATGTATGTCTCTTTGTCTAGATGTGTTTCTTTTTTTCTTTTTTCTTTTCTTTTTTTTTTTTTTTTTTGCTCTTTTTCTTGTTTGGTTATTTTGTCATATTCTGATTTGTTTTTGATTTATCTTACTGCATTTTATTTTCTGATTATTCCTTAGTTGCCTGCTTTCTAATGAGAGACAGAAAGGGTGTAGATCTGGATAAGAGGGGAGGTGGGGAGGAACTGGGAGGAGTAGGGGAAAAGGAAACTGTAATCAGAATACATTGTATGAGGAAAAATATTTTTAATAAAAGAAAAAATGTTTTTAATTTTTAAAAAATGAGAAATAACCAAAACAACTCAGTATATTACAATGTAATGTGAACTCCATCTGGCCTTGCTTTTCTTGTTTGGGTAGTCTAAGGAGAAAACAGACAAATAAAAATTACCTTCCCTGTCAGTCTTCCAATGCTTGGTGCTGATACGCATCGGGGGATGGCTGATTCATGCAGCAATCACCCCAGACCACGTAGGTGGGTAAGGGAAGACCTTACTGGCCTGGGGTTCACAGTGAATTGTCAGAAGGGGTACTGTAAAGTACTATAGAATAAGCCTTGGGTTGCTTAAGGGTGGTTTTTTCGTACTAGAATCTAGCAAACTGTTCTCTTAAGCATAACCAAATATGTGTTCTTCTTAATGCTTACTGCCCCTTGTTAGTCACAGATAAGCGTTTCCTCGTGGCCTCATCCGGGCCAGGAAAGCACTCTGCCACTGAGTCACATCCCTACCCTAGGTATAACTTTGCAAACACAGACTCTATACCTTCTGATAGGAAGACAGAATTAACAGAGTTAAGCAGGCTGATTGAAACAAGCCACCATTAGTGGGAAGGAAACTGGTGTGTCTCTATTAGCTTTTGTTCAGTAAGAGCGAGTAGAACAAAGGAAACTCTGCACTTCCTGAAAGCCAAGCGGGGTTTGCAGTTTAATTATGTAGATGATCGGGCTCCTGTCCCTCCTCAGCACACCAAAAATGAAATTTCTGTGTTAGTGGAACTCGCCATGGATTTGATCTAATCATTACCTCGAATTTAGAGCGGGAACATGTCTGAAGACTGCAGATGAGAGATTCAGGGGAAGCATCCCATAGTGGCCCTCAGCATCTGTAGTTCCCCCCCCCCTCCCAAATCTGAGGCAGGAGGATGGCTTGAACTTAGGAATCCGAAACCAGCCTGGGCAATATAATAAGACCCCACCTAGCAGCAACCTCTGGAAAGATGAGCTCAGCTTTCTCAGAAGGCTTGCTTCTCCAAGATGATATTCTTCTTAAAACGCTTTCTCATAACTGATTCTGTGATTACATTTTCTTGCTTATGAGGATGGGTGGTTAAATACAGACTTGTGTGATGGTCTGTACTTAGAGCCGAACAGAGATGGAATTACAGAATGCAGCCTACCTGAGCATCACGACATGCATTATGATAATAATTACAATATGCCTCTAAAATGGGGGGGCACTACCTGATTATTACTTTTTTCACCATGTCCCCAATTCCCTGAGTGCTGCTGAGTAGAACGTTTGGTGCGAGAATCATTTTAACAAAATAAGAAGTTGGGAACATTTTCAAGATGTTTGAAATACTTGTATATGGCCTGGGTTTTAGCTCAGTAGTAGAGGGCTTGCCTAGCATGTGAGAGACCCTGGGTTTGAACCTTTGGAGCTAAGAAGGATCACACAAAGGTTTACAGATAAGCTGTAAAAGCCCCAGCCTAGAAAGTGGAGAAAAGTGTGTGTGGGTATTCTCAGTGGCTAACAGCATCACCTCCCCTTAAAGCCATGTTTTTCAGAAAGCAGCTAAGTAAATGTTTCATAGCCGCCAACAAAGGAAAATTAATTTATATCCACAGGACATTGTTAGAGAATAAAAGGAGGAAAATAAAAGAAGAGAAGGAGAAACAAAGTGATTTTGCAAGCAAGGCTTCTGTGTATACCCAGGAATAAGGTTTGTTAGGAGGAAATCCCGATCCCAGAGCTGCGCTTGTGAACCGGCTTTCTCTATCCCGATGGCTGGCTGGCTGGGTGGTGCTTCCACGCGAAGCCCTGCTCTCCCACCAACTCACTTACCAAAGGTGCCTCAAGTTCACGCATGCAAACCCAGCCCAGCGGTAGTCAGTCAGCATAAAACTTGTTACTGAGGTCATTGCTTATTGTTAGTATTCCAGAAAGACTTCTTTTTGGAAAGCTACAATCGTACGTCGCAACACTGAGTTTCCAAAGGTCCCAATCTGAACTTCTGCCTAAGTGAATCCCGTCATTCGGCCACACCCGCGCCAGGTGCCCGCCCTGGTCGTGGGTCACCTGCGCTTCGGATCCTTACCTTTGGTCGGGTCTGGCTGGCACGGCGGAAATGAAAGGGTAGCCTCAGCGGCCACAAGGTGACTGACCGAGCATCTCCTGTCCCGCAGCTGCTCGCCCGGGTCCAGAGCTCGGGCACTCTCCCAGGCAATCCGGACCACGCCCCGAGGCGGGCTCTCAGAGGGCGGGGGTCAAGCGCAAGAGGTCCGCCCCTCCCCCACTCCTGGGCAGCGCATCTTCCTTTCCTGCCCGCCCCCAGCTTGCCCTGCAGCCACCAAAGAGGAAACCTGCAGGAAACTCTGGGTCCAGAGGCCCTGCGAGGAGGTGTGGTCGCTGCCAGTGCTGCACGTATTTACACCCACAGTCCACCTCCTACTGCAAAGACTCAGCGCTTTAAGGGCGAACCAGCAGTCTTGCCCTTAAACCATTCATGCCCCCCCTCAAGTCATTTTCTTTTGGGAGTCACAAGAAGAGCCACTAAATTGGCATGGGTAATCTGTAAACTTGCTCCCCCACATGTCACTGAAGTTTCAAAAGAATACGCTCAGGTAAAGTGCATTTTCCTTTCTCTTCCTCTGGAGCAAAACTTGGTTAATTAAATTAAAAACAAACATTTTGAAAAGTCTATTCTACGAGTGTTTTCTTTCTGAAAGAATGGGAAGCTACGTTTCACGTGGTTTAACAGCTGTGCTTGTCATCCAGCGACGTGCAATGAGCTTTCTTTTGCGTATAACAACCACTTAACAGACAAATTTGGTAACAGATATCAGAGCACAGCCTCTAGAGGGCCAGCACCCAGCCAGAGGTGCTAGGAAACTCGGGGAGTGAAGCACGGTAGGACTGAGTTGCGTGGATTTACTGCGCATGCGTCAAACCCATGAGCCTTACTAGGCTGATGTGGTGCACATGCCTGTAATCCCAGCAACGGGGGAAACAGGATTTCACGAATCTGGTCAGCCTGGACTGTGTAAATGAAAGCCTACTTCTGACAGCAGACAGTGGGCGAGGCAATACAGATCTGCTGCGGAGCTCTGGCTTAGCAAGTCGGTGAGGGCGAGCTAATGATTTGCTTATAAATTCCACCTCAAGTTTTGAGATATTCCATTTGCAGAAAGTTGATCTTAAAAGACAGCACAGTCACTTACATGCCATCAAAGGTCAAGTTTTTCTAGAAAGTTATCAGTCAAGTGACCAAGGAAGCTCCGGCTGTCATCCGTTCTCACTGCTGTCAAAAAGATCTGCGCCGATATTCATGTATCATCTCAAGTTAGGATTCCTTTCGATTCGTGCCTGGTCTATGAGCATCAGATAGTTTCTGGGACTACTGGTTTTGAGAACAAAACCAAAAACAAACAAACAAAAAAATAAAAAACAAAAAACCTCAATGGAAGGGCTTGTGTAGAGTTCAGTGGGTAAAGTCTTATAACCACACTTGATTCCAGGAAGCCCTTAGTTGCTCAATCCCAGTTTTTCTCTGCTATAAAAGGTATATAATACTTAAAGTTTTGTGGGGTTCAGTGAAACACAAAAGGCAACTTGCTCTGTATTAGCCTTCCCAAATATACTCTCACCCCAAAAAAATATTTCTTTGGTTGTGAGACTTAAATCTTACATGCATTTAAAAAATAGCAGCTTTATTGAAATCTCTCATCATTTTTATGTTAATTATAGTTCATGACAAACCGACTATCCTGGCTAGTTTTATGTCACCTTGACACAAGCTAGAGTCATCTGAAACCTCAATTTTAAAAATGCTTCCATAAAAATCACATTATAGGCAAGCCTGTAGTTCATTTTCTTAATTAATGATTGATGGGGGGGGCGCCCATTGTGGGTGGGGCCATCCCTGGACTGATGGTTCTGGGTGCTATGAAACAGCAGGCTGACCAAACCAGGGGGAGCAAGCCAGTAAGCAGTACCCCTCTCTATGGCCTTCGAATCAGCTCTTGCCTCCAGGTTCCTGCTCTGATTTACCTCAGTGATGGACTATACTGAAATAAGCCCTTTCCTTCCCACACTGCTTTTGGGCGTGGTGTTTTTTATTACAGCAATAGAAACACCAACAAAGACCCTGTATTACTGTCTTTATGAGACAAACATGATAAAAATCTTTTCTGAAATAAAGGTAACATAAGAGACAGGAAAAGCTTCCTGCAGGACAGTGGTATGACCTCAGTACTGAACTCAAACTGGCTTTTACCATACCCTGAATTCTGGCTAGGAATACAGCTCCGTGAAAGAGCACTGAACCTAGCACATGCAGGCCCAAGGTTCTAACCCGAACTCACTGAACTCTTTGTGAGTCAGCAAATATTCTGGTGACCTGTGCAATTATAAACTTTATACACTGAATAACCACCTGTATACAAATGTTCTTTATTTTAATAAGCAATGGTCTGGAGATCATAACGATTTCACATCAGGACACAAGGGAGAATGTAAATGACCCAATTGTTACACTATAATGACAGCTTGTGAAATCAGGATCGTATGTGTGTGAGCAATCGGACTTCTCAGGAGTGCCTCTTATGCTGTGGGCATGGCTCATGTCTTAGAATTTGAGTAAGGCAGGGCAGATCTCAGACAGGCCGAGCTGGTTGAGAAGCCTCCTGGAAGGAGGGACCTGTTTAGCTGAAAGTCACTTAGTGAATTTAACACTCAATTAGAAGTGTCCTGAGTGCATTCGATGATGTTGGACAGTGAGGAGTCAAAGGAAGGGCTACATGACTGGTTGTAGGGGGTGGAGGTCGTGAGTGAATGTGTGTTCTGACATGGGCACAGCCTGTTGAGGACTCCAAGGTAATTGGCCTGTCATAAATTGGCAAAGCTGTTACCCATATGGGTCAGACTCAGAAATGGCAACGCTTTCCTTGGGAGCCTGAATATGAGTACTTATGAATAACTGATCAGTGTGTGCAAATACCAGACACTGCAGCTTCCTCCTCCTGATGTTTAAGAGATGAGACCGGAGACTGAGAGTCTCAAACTCCTGCTCCTGTGCTAATAAACGTTCTGAGGTTCTGGGTTGTGATGGTGGCAGTGGTCACAGAGTCCCAGCTGATCCCAGCTTCACAATACATGTGATCTGTGCATGTGTGCTGCACAGTACATGTCATCTGTGCATGTGTGCTACTCAGTACATGTTACCTGTGCGTGTGTGCTGCACAGTACATGTCATCTGTGCATGTGTGCTGCACAGTACATGTCATCTGTGCATGTGTGCTTCATAGTACATGTTACCTGTGCATGTGTTCCACAGTACATGTTACCTGTGCATGCGTGCTTCACAGTACGTGTCATCTGTGCATGCGTGCTGCACAGTACACGTCATCTGTGCATGCGTGCTGCACAGTACACGTCATCTGTGCATGTGTGCTGCACAGTACATGTTACCTGTGCATGTGTGCTGCACAGTACACATTATCTGTGCACGTGTCTCCTTTCCTCATTCCCCGTCCACCCCTAGCCAGGGTTCTGGAACCCAAGCCACCTAGGATGTGACAACTGGGAATCTTTGAACTTAAAGAAACTCGGTATTTTCCTGTGGCCTCAAAGCAAAAGTTAAAAGAACAAGACATGTATAGGGAAGACAGCAACCTTTACAAACTTTAAAAACAGCTATATTTCCAGGAAACAGGTTTTTCTATGGCAAAATGGATGGTACAAGGTTTGGTATGATTTAGGCTATGAGGGATACATGGAAGTCAGAAGGAATGGAAGTCTGGACAGACCAAGGCACAGACACACGGTTGTCCTCATGTGTGGGCCTGCAGACACACGACTGTCCTCATGCGTGGGCCTGCCTCTTCAGGACAATCTCTGCCTTTTGAGATGACTTTATCATTACCAATCTCTTCTACAAAGCTCCAGAGCCTGGCATCCAGACAGTGGGCTCCAGAGATCAACCACTGGCAACAGCACATGTCTGGGGGCCTACGGAACCTCACTTGCCAACAACTCCAAAAGAGGTAACCCCTTCTCGGCACTGGGCTTTCCGTTTGTTATCTTGTGGCGTATGCCACACACCTGAGTCATAGAACATGGAGACATTAAGCTGGTACTCGCTTGGAGGCTTCATCCCTACTTCCACAACACTGGAATGTCCTATGCTTGCTACCAGAGGAGAAAGGAATCACCAATCTCATTGTGACCCTGAGAGCTGTAAGAATTACTGGCAAGGCATGTCCACTGTCCAGTAGTGGCTCCACTGTCATGGGAGTAACCAACCACCTTCTGTGTAGATTTATGGCTTGCTCTACAACTTGAGCCCATTCCTGGTTCTAATATCAATCTCAAGAACCTGTAGCTAGGCAGGTCATAGCTCCCGGGGAGAGCCTGCTACTATTACTCCGCTAAGTGGACACAGCATTAAACTACTCTTAGTGACTTATGATGATGTCTATAGATTAGTGCATTTCTCAACCCTCATCAGGAAGCTTCTTTTTGAACTAGATGGCAATTAACAGAGACCTACGACTGTTCAAGGTGAGAATTAGAGACTGTGGAATTCTCAGTCCTAAACATGACATCTGTATCATATCCCCTCCTCCCAAGGTTACAGGGTCACAGCAGAAGGGGGGGGGGGGCTAAAAGGCTGTAGGGCCAGAGGCAGAGGATGGATAGAAGGAAGTAATGCTTCCTGGATATATGGAGCAGGGCGGTTGCATGTGTGGGTTCACATCAGTGGGGTCACATGCACAAGATCTGCACAAGCTCAAGCCAGCCCAAACCTCAGCATGGTGACGGAGTGGGGCGCCAGGCCCCACCCCTGGAGCATGGTGACGGAGTGGGGCGCCAGGCCCCACCCCTGGAGCATGGTGACGGAGTGGGGCGCCAGGCCCCACCCCTGGAGCATGGTGACGGAGTGGGGCGCCAGGCCCCACCCCTGGAGCATGGTGACGGAGTGGGGCGCCAGGCCCCACCCCTGGAGCATGGTGACGGAGTGGGGCACCAGGCCCCACCCCTGGCAACCGACAGCTGGTGGGAGGAGAGTCAGTTTTCTTTAAGGTTACGGCCCCTGATGGGTTAATCACCCTTCAGTAAGGGCTACACATCCAGGAGTATATGGGGCACAAAAACTATACTAGATGGGTGAGAGAGAGAGAGAGAGAGAGAGAGAGAGAGAGAGAGAGAGAGAGAGAGAGAGAGAGAGAGAGAGAGAGAAGGCAGGGAAAGAGGGGTTGGATCTGGGACGAGTAGGAGAAGGGTAATTATGATCAAAATGCATTGTATGAAATTCTCACAGAACTAATAAAAATAAGAAAAAATTACAAAAAAAGGATAAGATTTCTTAAGCCAGGCATGACAGTACACACCCGCAATCTCTACCTTTAGTGACAGTTGCTTCTGTGGCTGTTTTCCTAATAAGGCCACCTTCTCGTAGTTTCTTACATAAAATTATAAAATAAATTATAAAAAATAAAGTCTTTTAAACTTAAAAGAATGAGAATTAAAGTAAGATAAAGTGCCGTACAGTTATCATTGAATGTATGTATGTGTGTGTGTGTGTATACCATATATATATATATATATATATATATATATATATATATATATATATATATATAAATAAAGATCTTTTATTCAGTAAATATTTGTTGAATGCTTACTATGTGCCAAACCTTGTCCTAACTCTGGGAGACATACCCATGAACAAGTCGGGAAACCTGTCTTTGCTAAGCTTGCCCTCTGGGTCTATCATAAAGTACAGGACTGACAACAGATTTGCGTAAGTCCAACTACAGCTATTGGCCAAAAGGGCACTATACACATCTAAACAGTGTAAGAGCTGCTAAAAGCCCACTGCTGGTATACACATCACATATGCTGTGCTTACTGTATACATAATAAATTCATACCTACGTATTATTTCCCAAGACCCACACTGTAAGAACATAGAAGCAATTCTATTGGCAACTTAAAAGAGACCTTTTGAGTCATTCTGAGCATGCTTGATATTGACTTTAGGCAAAGTTTTCAAAACCTAGCCTCCTAACAAGCTGTGACTCCATTGTACCAAAATAAAGATACAGGGATTATTGTGCAAAAAGATAACCATTTAAAGTATTTACCTCTTAAATGATGAGCTCACGTCCTGGTCAGCTTAGTCTAGTAACTAGGGACATAAGGTAACACATCCACGTGAATACACACACACACACACACACACACACACACACACACACACACACACACCCCGTTGGTCCACAGTGAGGTCTGAATCAACAGTTATAAAAAGGCTCATAACTCGTTTCCCATTTTTTAAGATAACTAAATTATAAAATCTCAACAACAACCAATAAGCAATGCTTAATTATAAAACAGAAAAATTCCCATATTGGCTTAGTGTGACTAAATTTTTATCATTTTCATGTATTTTACAGAAATTTTAAAAAGAACATCAAGTTAAGAAAATCAGTTTAAAATTTTACAATAATTTCACTATATGTACATCAATAGGAGTCATCGAACCCTGAAAACAGCCTTCAGTTATACAATGGAAATTAATTTTCTGGACAGCGGCTAAACGATTCATATCAGACATTTACACACTCATGCTCCTAAGAGCAAAGTCAGGAAAACAAACGTTACAGTGGCGGGCACCGAGAGCAGGACATTTGTGCACCCAGGGCTTGACTGGTTTGTATTTAAACATAGCCAGTGCCAAAGGACCACAGTGACACACTGGGCAGGAAAGGATGACACCAAGGTCCAGAAACAGTGATTTAACAACAACAACAAAACCAAACAATGTTTTCTTCTTTCTTTTTTTAATCAGTGTGACTTTTTCAAAGTATGTTTATGTCACTTCGTCTTTACCCACGTTTTATGAATCAGGCTACTCTGTTTTTGTTAATCTGCTGTCACACTGAGTAAACAGATGAAGTATGTTTGGTGTGGTGAAGCCAAACCATTAGGGCTAGATCCAGATCCAGCAGCCCTACAACCCAACAACCCCACAACCAATCTAATGCTAAAACAGGTTATCAGTGACCTGTGGATTCCTTAGTTCGACAAGGTGTGCGTGTGTGTGTGTGTGTGTGTGTGTGTGTGTGTGTGTGTGTGTGTGTATCAGGGCCATGTGATAAACTACGTGCATCCCAGAGAGAGCCAAGACACACTAATAAACTGATACTGATCTACCCAATCTCTAGAAGATTTGGGCAGCCAACACTGAATTGACCCTAAAGTGACCCTGAGGTAAACAATGAGGTGATTAGGGAAGACCTGATGTCATCACAATCAGTGACAGACAGACACCCACACTAGGGAGGCAGCCTTGGCCACAGCAGTCTCATGATCCTGGAGGACAGAGGCAATGGCAGTCACTCTCCAGGAAGGTGTCGGGGTGGGGCCCCTGGTTTGCAGCTGAGGACACTGGGACTTCTCCACAGGGCATCTGCGGTAGCGCCCACCTCATCCAGACAGAGTATCCTCAAACTCCAGAAAGTGTGCCTGCGCGCCCCTCCCTGTGGCTCCAAGGTTACACTACCACCACCTTTCTCCTTCCTCCTCAGCATCCGAAAGGCGGTCACCCTCTTGTTCTACGGGTCCCCTGAGTCTGAGGTAATGTCACCATGCTATACGTATGAAGTCAGGCAACCTAATTAAAGTTCCAGCAGTCTGCAGGTGGTACTAGGCAGGTTCTGTTATCAGCAATACTTAGAGTCAGGTGCTTTCTCTACACAACATGTAGGGCATAGAGAAAGGACCATGGCTGGCCTATGATAGGAATATGCTTCTGGTTGAGAACTGAGACTCTCGTGAGGAGAGAAAGGAGATGGGCTACCTTCTCTGTTTCCTATTTCACCTCTTAGCGTCCACACTAAGGAGTTCCTAAGGTCCTATGCGCTTCACGCCCTTCCAGACCAGACCTTTCCAACTCTCCCAGCTGTGATTACAATTCGGGGCGGGCCTACACAGCTCTTTAATTCCATTTCAAAATCCACATTTCATAAACAAAATGATACTGCTGCAGGCTTTAAAAATGCCAGTCATGAAGTTATCACTTAAAAACTAAAGAGAACCTGAGGAGTAACTGCATAGCATTTCCTTACTCCCTCCTTCCCCACTGCGTGGGCGGTAGGTGAAGCCCAAGGCCTCTGCATCCTAGGTGAGTGTTCTCCACGTAAGCTGGGCCTAGCTTACTTTTACAAAAGTATTTTATTTGATCTGGTAGAGGCACGCCTAAGTCTGCTTCCAGCGCCCCCAAGGAAGAGCCTGGTAGGCTTTGTGCAGTTGGATTTTTCATTTCGGTGCTGTCTGATTTTAAACTAAAGAGTAGCTGTCACTTCCTTCATGTGTGCCCAAGGCTGGGCACATTAGATGCAGAGGAAAACATGAACAGTTCGGTGAGGTTTGGTCACGGCAGAATGATCTATCCAAACATGTGTCTTCACCTCTTCCTCCAAGGACCTGAACTCAGGATCAAAATAATACCCACCATGTTTCAAGTTATATCCCAGGAGTTCTACACAGCTAGAGCATGACTTTAAATGCATATTCATTCTCAGTTTTCTATATTTCCCTATATGTACCCTAAATAAGTTTCTGAGACCATATTTTGGGAGAGATTGAGAGTTTTATATTATCTATGAAGTTCTAACAAATTCTCGGGGTTTTTTGGGGGGGGTTATCTCTTAGCTTAATGTCATGAGACCTTGGCAAAATGCAAATGTATTGACACAAAATATTGCACGTACAAAATTCTTAGTTTTGTGTCAAAAATAAATTTGGGTAAAAGCGCAGGCCTTCTACAGAGTCATCTCGGCAAAGGTGGCCCATCTTCTCTGCAAGCAGCAGCCTGGGGACAGAAAGAAGAACCCACAGTGATCCACTCACGGGGAAACCCACCGCACACCACGGCGAGGGGCAAGGCCTCACTTACCTTTCCTTAGCCAGAAGGACAGACATTCCCACAAGCTTGGCGAACTCCTCTGACGTTAGGGATCCCCGTTCTGAAACCTAGTGGCAGCAGGCAGCAGAAGACAAAACAAAATGGAGCCAAAGTGAGCAAGCGAGCAGGCAACCAAAGCAGGCATAATCACCTTAGCACGCCCAGAGGAGTGCAGTCAGCACACGCAGGAAACGCTTGCTGGACTTTCTCCTAAAACCCAAATAGCCACTCTAAAACTAAACCTCTTTACTTGTAGATTTATTTTTATGTGTATGAGTATTTGCCTACATGGGGGCACACATGTGTGCCTGGTGCCTTTAGAGACCAAAAGAGGGGATCAGATCTCCTAGAGCTGGGGTTATGGATGGTTGTGAATTACCATGAGGGTTCTGGGAACTGACCCTAGGTCCTCTGGGAGAGCAAGGGTTCTTAACCACTTAGTCATCTGTCCAGTTCTACAGGACTGAATTTAAAGTGAACAGTTCTACAGAAGTTGATGGACTCAGAACAGGCAGAGCAGAGGCTCCATAACCCCACGAAGCTGTTCATGATGAAAGGAGGTCCTTAGTGACAACCCAGAACAGGCTACTGGGTGTTCTGAGAGGAAACGCAGCAGACTCTGTGCATCGCAGGCTTTGGTAGTGGGGCACAGAGTTACACTCAGGGCCAGGAAACCATGTGACTTGAGAAACCGTTCCCAATGCTGAGCTACAATAGGAAAGCAAGCACCTTTGGTGGTGGTGTCTTGGAGGCCTGCTCTTTTCTGAAGAGAAACGGGGAGTGGATCTGGTCAAGAGGAGAGTGGGGAGAGCTGGGAGGAGAGGAGGGGGAGGGGAAACTGTGGTGGGGATGTATTGTATGAGAGAAGAATCTATCTGGTGGTGGTGATGATGGTGATGATGATGATGGTGATGATGGTGATGATGATGATGGTGGTGGTGGTGGTGATGGTGATGATGATGGTGATGATGGTGATGATGATGATGGTGGTGGTGGTGATGATGATGATGGTGGTGGTGGTGATGGTGATGATGATGATGGTGATGATGGTGATGATGATGATGGTGGTGATGATGATGGTGATGATGGTGATGATGATAAATGTTTAGAGGGACAAAAACTTCAAAAACTTTTACTATGGATGCCAATTAAATGAACACATCATTATCAAGCCCAAGCCACTAAGCCTGTGAGTGACTTTTTAGGTAAACTCAACAGTAAACCCTGCTTCTCAAGTTGCTACACATTTGGATCATTTGGATCTTTGTGACGCGCTCTAAGGGCTGAAGGAGGCGGGGTTCACATACTGTCTCCAGGGCTGAGGCCACCATTTCCTCTTCCTTGTGAGTCTGAAGCTCAATTACCATGACACCACTGTCAAAGACCCGGAGCCTGGAAAACACAGAGTGAGAACAAGTGTGGATACATCTAGGATGCTGGACCACAAAGGAGAAGCAGACCGCGCTCTACTTTATTTTATGGGCCTGAGGACACTCGCACAATGTTTAAGCCATAATGAGCACATGTGACCACGACAGAATTAAAGACTCCAGGATTAACAGACAATAAATAAAACAATGAGGTGCATGATAAGGTTTGTCTGGTTTGGGGTGAGAGTAGCCTGAGGAGAAGGAACATGCGATTCAGAACTGGACATGTGCACCGCTGAAGGTTCCTGTGTTTCATCATGGAAATCCTAAGAGTGTGGCTACGATCTGCCCCAGGACACACCCATCCTGACAGGATGAAGGCAAGAGGACCGCAGACGCTTGCAGTGAACTCGGGGCACATACGGCATAACCTCCGGAGGCCATCGTTTGCTTTGCCACGCACAGGGGGCAGGCTCTCAGTCTGCTCTGTAGACAGCCAGGCTACAGTTGGGACTTCCCGTGAAGACCCCTTTACCTGATCGGCAGCTTCAGTGCTTCCAGCATCTTGCACGCATTTACTAGATCTTCTGGTGAGAGCAACTAATGAGGAAAAGAAATCCAGTTCACACTGAAAATCAACAGGGTGGTCCTACATAACTGCAGTGACCACTAGAACAGATAAAAACTCGATGACATATGACCCAGTCGTTTCACTCCTGAGCAGATGCCCAGGGATCTGCGTACCCCCCACGGGACACTTGTAGCCCATGGTTTATTGCTGCTTTATTCACTATAGCGAAGAACTGGACTCAATCTACTTGTCCATCAGCAGACGAGCGGATAATGAAGTGTGTGTGTGTGTGTGTGTGTGTGTGTGTGTATACTTAAATTGGAATTAAAATGGAATATTATTCAGCTCTAAAGAAAAATAAAGTAAAAGATTTGCAGAAAAATGGATGGATTTAGAATGTATAAATATTAATTGAAGCCATACATTCTCAGAAAAACCCTACATATTCTCTCATATGTGGAAGCTAGTCATTAGTGTGTGAGTGTGTGTGTGTGTGTGTGTGTGTGTGTGTGTGTGCCACATAACAGGAGGAAAAAGAACAAGAAAGGCTAATCTAAGCGACAACGGAGAACTGAAGCAGGTGATGGACACAGTTATAGAAAGCTAATCATTTCTCAGTTATAATTCTGTTATGGAATGTTTGGAATGCCAATTCTAACTATAAAGAGGCCCGTTGAGGTGTACGGGCTTTGGGTCTGGTTAATTTTGGTATGTGATGTTTTATTTTTTTAATAATAAAAATTAAAATGCTAGCCAGGCAGTGGTGGCACACGCCTTTAATCCCAGCACTTGGGAGGCAGAGGCAGGTAGATTTCTGAGTTCGAGGCCAGCCTGGTCTACAGAGTGAGTTCCAGGACAGCCAGGGCTACACGGAGAAACCCTGTCTCGAAAAACAAAACAAAAAAAAAAAAACAAAAACAAAAAAACAACAAAAAAAAATTAAAATGCTTTTTATAAAGTAAAACAAAAGTGTTATTCATCCGGTACTGCAGGTAACTCAATCATAAGGCAAAAAGGATAAACAAAGAAGCCAAAGACTCCACTGCCCAACACAAATGCAGCGCAGGCCGAATGCACAACTTCACAATCTCTAGGACCCACACAAAAATCAAAACAAAAAAAGGGCTGGGGGTGTGGCTGAGCAGTGGAACCCTGCCTAGGATGTGAAGGCTCTGGGCTCACACTCCAGTTCTGTAATAAATAATAACAAAAGCTTTTTGACACGGATGCTGACCTTTTGCTTACTTTATCCTTGCGTTGTAAATCACACTGCTACAAGTAGCTATGTGCGGCCTTTGCTTTGGATAATAGCGCCTCACTAAATCGGCACCGCGGTAGACACAAGCATAGAGCTGAGCCACACGGGGTGGCTCTGGAGCCAGCCACGCCTAAGTACAATACGGGTCAAACTGCTGTCCCGGGGACCTCAATCAAATTATTTACACCCTAATTTCCTCATCCCCCAATTATCTTCAAGCTGAGGATAGTAAAAGTAGCTGCACCACTGAGTCACTGAGGGAAGTGGAGAAACAGGTGGCATGTGCCGGCGGACAAGTCTGTGTCTGGTAACATGAGGACACCTGCCTAATGGGATTTGGGAGAGGGTTGGAGAGACATCCATGAGTCACATGAAGTGACTGCTTACACAAGTCTGCACTGAACTGTGGGGCATCACGAGACCAGGAAAGAGTGTCAGAGGCCAACACGCCAGGTGTGACGGGCTGAGGGATCTAAAGAACAGCTCTAGCTGACACACAGCCAAAGGAGTGAGGGGGCTCTGTCTCTGCACCGTCTACAAAGAAATCTGAGTCCAGCTGAGCTTGTGCCAAAGAGTTAACCCTGCAGAGCAAAGTTTCCACTTGTTCCAGTGCAGACACAGAGCAGAGAGCTGACTGGCATCACCCACTTTAACTTTTAACTTTTAAAGTAGTAGAACTGAGGTCCAAGACAATGTAGTCCACCATGCAAGGCTGCTCAGTGATCACTGGCAAAACTGGGAAAAGAATCTATTTCTTGGACCCCAGGTCAACCTTTTCTCTCACTGCTTTGCTTCTGAAAATAGCTTTGACATCCACACCCTTCCTCAGTGCGTACTCACTAGAGAGGGGGGCTTTAGTTAAAGATCATCTAAATCTTCTCACCTCCATTCCCCGGGCTCGGTTCACTAAGCAGTACACCTCTGTGAGCGACATGATTCCCCCGCGCTCCTGTGTAAATAGGAGAACAACAAACGCTTAGCCCTTCTTAACAGAGGTCGCGAACACTGCTTCCTTTAAAAAGCTGTCCTTATAACCAGAGAGCTATTGACATACTTTGTAGTGTTTCAAATTCTATACACAGACTTTAATATCATTTAAATAAAAAGAAGGGAACTACACCATGTTTCAAACGGAATCCTCAGTCCTTCTGGCTGTAGACATGTGATTCAGATCAAAGAAGCCCCGAGAACTTAGGGGCCACATTGTCACTACCACAGCCACACTGATAAGCACTGGAGGCACCCGAGGCCAGAGTAATACTGGCAACACGTGTCACTACTGGGTAAGCTTCAACAAGCATGACACTGGCTAACTCAGGAAGAGTGGGGTGAGGCAGAGCCACACGGGGCAGAGAAGGAGCAGGCCTCTGCCACGGTCTCAGCCTGGTGACACCAGTCAGTGAACAGACGCAGGTAGATAAGCCCGGAGCCACCCCATCACGGGCGAGTGCACGGAGGCTCTGACAGAGTCTTGGAGAACCCCCCTGATTCTTCAGCATGAGAGCAGAGAAGAGAGCAGAAGGTACTGGGGGGCCATGTGGCCTGGTGGCTTGAAGCCTCTCAGAGGAAAGGTCATTAAATGCTAACAAATTTTAATGTATATTTAATGTTTTAATTCATTTTACTTAGTAAAGGAAGAAAGTGTAGAATTCAATGACACCATGATTTTACAAGCCCTAATGAATAACATATCTAGTGATGACTGTCAGTGTCTGCTATCTATCCATCCGTCCATCCATGCATCCACCCACCCATCTATCTATCTATCTATCTATCTATCTATCTATCTATCTATCTACCTACCTACCTATGTATCTCTCACTATATATTACATGTGTATACATATAAATAGATAGTACATACCTACTGATAGAAATGTACAATATCCCCATAAAATATTATCATAAAATTCCTATTTATAATAGTTTACAGGGAACACATAGAGTGGCAAACATGTTAATACTACATAGTTAGTCACACTACACTTTGTAGGATAAGCTACCAGTTTTTTTTCTTTTTTCTTTTTCAAAAAGAGGTAGGAATTAAAATAAAACAAACAAACAAGCAAACAAAACCCCAAAAACCTTGGGGCTGGGGTGCAACTTAGGCAAATAATATTTGCCTAGAATATACAAGATCTTGGCATTTGACCATCAGCACAAAAAAACCTAAAACCAAACCAAAACAACTACCAAAAAAAAGAAAGAAAGAAAGAAAGAAAGAAAGATGTAAACAAATGTGCACAGTGACCAGACCCGTGGCATTATGGGCTTTAGTGTTTAAGTGAGAACCGGTACTGCAGCTGTGTTTACAGGAGTCCTCTATCACTATAGGTATCAGAATATTTACATACAAGATGACCTGGAATCTGCTTTAAAATAATTCAAAGTAGAGGATGATTTACTGATGAAGCCAGATGATGGGCACATAGGGATTTGCTATGTCACTTATTTTGGCATATACTTAAAACACCTTTAAACAAAGTATACTACACAACTGTCAGTAGTCCATTATAAAGACTAGACATGGAGCCAAGCATGATAGAGCACGCCTTTCACTCAGCTCTGAGGAGGCAGAGGCAGGCTGATCTCTCCAGGCCAGCCTGGTCTACAGAGTGAGCACCAGGACAGCCAGGATTATGGAGAAAGAGCCTGTTTTGAAAAAAGACTAGATATAGGCAGATATGGTGGTTTGTGTTTACAATCCCCGCCCCCAGAGAGTCAGAGGTAGGACAATGGTGAGTTCAAAGCCAGCCTGGGCTACAAAATGAGATCATGTCTCAAAAACAAGCAAGATAGGCTAGAAAGACATTTATTTATGCAGAAAAAGATCTTCTGAAAACAGGAAAAACTTCTCATCAAACAGACTTTAAAAACATCAGCATCTGAAATGGAAATTGAGAGCTACTTTGAAGATTATGATCAAAAGCTAATTAATAAGTATGCTAATCTAATTTAATATTCCTGGAAGAAAAAAAACATATCATTTAATGTTAACCACACCATGAAAAAAAACTGGCTCTTGAGACTTCTGATGACATGAAATAACTTAGCACAGTTTTGAACATATGCAGGGTTGGGCTTTACCTACCTCCAAAGGTGCCTGTAGTATCCCAGCCAGCTGTTTGGCCAGTTGCATGTGGTACTGTGTGCCTGAGCCATAGGTTTCCCTGGTAACTGGGTTGGCTATTCCCATACTCAGCAAGTACGACTTGAACCTGATGGTCTACAAGAGAGGGGAGAGATGCATCAGTAGACTACAGAATCAGTCTCTCCTCACACTTGAGAGCCCTCGTCACACACTCAATGTGGCTCAACTATTTCTCTATAGAACCATGTCTTCTGTTTCCATGCTGTGAACTACAAGGAGTGAACGTCCTAGTTATCCTTGAACAAGTCTGGTTATTCTCCTTCCTTCAACCGCAGTCTCCCATACCGTTTGTTTCCAAAGTTTTATGTGAGAGGAAAGTTAGGTAATAATTATGCTATTTTTAACGCTAACCAAATGCTAAAACTAAAAACTTACAAAGGAGAAATGGATATGACCAGATTATGGCCAAACGTAAGAAAGCAGGCATCAAAAACTGATTTATATGAAACAGTCTTCAGACATTTCAGTAGCTTTGTTTTCTACACCATAAGAAAGAACACTGAAATAATCTAGAGTCCTTGTAGAACTAGCAAAACAGAGTATATCTAGTCTCGCCTTAGCACTTTCATCTGCAAGGAATAAAAACATTACACTAACAAGGTAGGGCCATTGAGATGGCTCAGTAGGCAGCTGTCCTTGTCACCAAATCTGATCACCTTATCTCAATGCCCAGGACCGCCATGGTGGAATGGGGAGAATTGATTCTTGCCGGTTGTCCTCTGACTATTACACGCACACTGTGGCACAGCTTGCCCAGATAAATAAATAAATGTAATAATAATAATATAACAAATTTTGGAAGGCAGCAAACTGAGAAGCCACAGACATAGCTCACTGGGAAGGGGAGAGAACTGGTCAACCTCAAAGACATCACTGCATTCTGCCTGGGGAGAGAACTGGTCAACCTCAAAGACATCACTGCATTCTGCCTGGGAGAGAACTGGTCAACCTCAAGGACATCACTGCATTCTGTCTGGTGCTTACCCCTGCAAAGACAAAACAAGCTTTCTCACCTCATCTTCTGAGACGTCACCTTGCTTCTCTTTAATCTTATTAGCGATTGATTTTGATAACTCCACCATTTCCTTAGCCTGGATAGAGAGAAGATGAAGAACCTTCTGAGAGAATAGACTTTTGAGCTCACCATGACTGAGTGTGAGTGGGTACGTGACACATACCTTGATCATCAGCTTGCTCAGGTCTTCAAAGGCCTGAAATGAGAAATGGGGTTTGCGATGCAATCATTTTAAGGAATTAAGATGTTTTAAAGCAAGGATGCAAACATAAAATTTTCTTACAAATTGTTAATTGTATGATAAATTCATCTACTTCATTTTTAAAAATCTATGTTAAGAAATTGTAAACTTCCTCAAACTACAACAAAATTTTTCATAGATTATTATTTACTGTTCTTGGACACATAAGAAAATCTGGATCTGGGGTGTGGTTCAGAGACAGAACGCTTTTCTGGCATCTGTGAGGTCCTGGGTTGCGCCATCGCTAACACACACATAAAGACATAGACACACATTGATTTTTAAAAAGTCACAAACCATTTCCAGGTTAAAAATGACAATACCCAGCTGCAAAGATACTTTATTTATTTATTTATTTATTTATTTATTTATGGGCGTAATTATTTTGGTTGAAATGCAGGTGTGACTTGACTGAGCCTTAGCCTCCGAATGTTAAACCATGACACTCAGTTTTGCATGCAGTGACTACTGCACAAAAAGCATACAAATGCCATCCAAACAGATTATACAAAACCTCTACAGCAAGTGTCTACTCCAAGGGCTTCTTCAAACTGAATCAGATATGTTTCTAATAAATTATGTCAGGTTATTGAAAATAACTGCAGAATTTCTAAGTGATGTGCATAGATACCTTTCTCTTTTTTTTTTTTTTTTGAAAACCAATTAAGAGCTTGTTATTAATTGAAAACTCAGTCCACACAGGGCTCTGACATACAGAGCTGTACCTCTGATCAGCTATACTAACCTGCAGGAAAGTAGCCCCGCCTGCAGATTTTTTTTCTTTTGCTCAGAATAGTGTAAGAATAGTCATGTAAGATCCTTATAGGCAGCTCCATAAGCTAACACTGAAAACAAAAGGAACGTGCACACACCTCACAGGAATTTCCTCAGATAAACAAAGGCTTAGACACTGGGTTCTTATCAGCAAGGGCCAGCAGATGCAGGAAGCCCTTTGTGGGAGGCTCCGGGCACCAGCTATGAAACTGAGTCAATTCTAACATTTAAATCACACACCAACCTAGTTTTCAAAACTAGAACAAAGATACATGGTGCAATCTTGGATTTTTACATGGACTGCACAAACTGTTCATAGATTTATTTTACTTGTATGAGTAAAATCAATATGAGAAATCACTATTGTATATTTTCATAGAAAAAAACACTAAGATTCTGAGTGTATACAGAATACATCCTTTATCAGTTGTAATCAACAAAAATAAATATCACAGTGCCTTAAAAGAATTGGCTATAAAACATTTTAAGTAATTATAAAGTACAAACAAAAGATTCCTTGCTTTCATTTCTATTATTATTATAAAGTATAGAATCAGCAAACCATAAAAAGTGTGGGTAGGCATGTAAAATAAAAACTTAAGCCAGACAGACACACGCCCATCCTAGTACTATGTCCTCCAGTTTCAATTGTGTGGAAAGGCCACCTGTCTAAAGGCACAGATACCTGTGTGCTGGTCCTCAGTGACTGCAGCCATGGCCATTTGCTTATTTCAGAATGACCCACATGTCTGAGTTTTCTGTCTCAGGACTGGAGATTCTAGGCCTCGTTGCAGCCCGCTCCTTCTACTTGGCAATGCCAACACCTACTCATCTTTCTGGTCTTCGATTCCATCTTCCTGTTAACAAGTCTTCCTTGACCCCCACAGATGTTAATGGCCATGTCATGGGTCCCTCCTGGATTCTGAATTCTCTCTTCACAAGGTGTGTGCTGATGTCAACACACCCGTTTGCCTGTCTACCCCGTCTGCCCTCACAGTGGCCACAGCTCCTCATGTAGGTCCACAGTGTGGACCACAAGAACTATTTCCTAAAGAGATCAGGCTCTGCACAGAATATGATGTTTGTGGAGAATTCTTTGAGGTGTAAGGATCCATGAAAATGGAAATAATTTATTTCTTGAAATGGAATAACTTATTTCACAAATATTTTGAGCATCTCAACAACCTTCAGAAAAAGGAAATCAAAGAATAGAAAACAGCTCGCTATTCCAAACCTGCTCTGTAAGTGTCGCCACAAAGGGAAAACAACATTAAAGTACACTAGATCTGAGGTAGATCTGCTGTAGGAAACGGGAGGCCATGAGCTGTAGGCAAGCTAAATATATTCCAATTACAGACTGGAACCCAACAAAGCTGTAGGCGGATGTTTGAGGATTACCTCAGAGATGTTTTTGTCAGTTTCTTTTCTTTTCTCTTCAAGTTTCCTTTCAATACCTACAATTCCAACAGCTCTTACTCTTCCTGGCTGGAAAAAAAAAACAATAGAAAAAACAAGTAGACCATAAAACTTACAAACCGGGAAGGAAACAAACCCTTTGTAAACTACACTGCTTTCAAAGGTGGGAAAGAACCCACAAGGGAAGCAGCGTGCAATTGCATCTCGCTTCCCTACAGAACACTTGTTTCTTTCTGGCTGCACATAATGACCTTCAAATATTAAGGGAAAAAAATAAATTGATAATCAATGGCATGCATGTTTTTCTCTGTATTTTAGGTATAGTTAAATTTCTTACTCATTTTTTATTCTTTGGAGATCTATCATATATTAGATACCTAAGCATTTATCAAATGTATAAAAAAACTGTAGCTGAAAGTAGTTGACAAGCTCTTAAGCTCTTTTCTCACATCTGGGTGCCTGTCCATAGTTGGGTGATTGATTCAGACTAATTTTTATGAAAATTCATTTTTTCACAATTAGAACTCTCTACTGTTTTTGATAACTTTGTGGTCACAGAGAGTTCCTCCTCCTCTTCCTCTTTTTCTTTTCTTTTTTTTCTTTTCTTTTTTTTTTTGGTTTTTTGAGACAGGGTGTCTCTATGTAGCCCTGGCTGTCCTGGAACTCACCACGTAGACCGGACTGGCCTTGATCTCAGATCTGCCAGCCTTTGCCTCCCAAATACTAGGACTGAAGGTGTGCGCTCACATGGCCAGAGTCTTCTCACAAAGCACATAGGTACAGAGATAAAAACACTGTACCAGCTGAGCCTGTGTCTCATGACCCCAGTACTTGGGAGGCTCAGGTAGGAGGACCCCTTCAGGACTGCGGCCAGCTGGGCTATGCACAAGTTCTAGGTCACCCTGTCTTAAGAACACAAACAGAAAGGAAGATACTACAGTTACAAATAGCTTTAAAAAACATACCTGGGGTCCTTTATTTGTTTGTAGTGACTGGGAAACTGGTACAGTCTCCCATCTTCTCTGTGTCATTTCCTCTGATAAACGCCGGTAAAACTGCAATGCACATGCAAACCCTTGAGTCAAGTGGCAGCCATCACGTACATACTACTAAACAATTCCTTTACTACAAGGCTCTGTTCAGTCATCAGTAACAAGACACCCCTAGACACCAAAGGAAGTCAAAAGTTGTTTTCTAGGATCAGTTTCAGAAAGCACAAAGAAACCAACACACACACACACACACACACACACACACACACACACACGAATTGGCCTTCTACACAGAGCGGAGTTCTCTCCCCACACATGAGCCATACTGACGTGAACACCCTCACTTTAAGCAATCCTACATATGTGGAACACTTTCAACCATCTTCCCACAAGAAGCAGAAGAGAATATACGGTAAAAATTAGGGACAAGCCAGATGCAGAAGCACACACCTAAAATCCTGGTGGGAGGACCAGTTCTAGGTTACCCTCAATTATACAACAAATTCAAGGCTACTATGGGCCACATTATACTCTGTTTCAAAAAAACAACATAAGACAAAAACAAAATCAGGGACAAAATGTAGCTAAGCTCAAAAAAAAAAAAAAATCAAATATATTTTCTTAGTACAATGAAAACAACTTTGGCAAAGTCACTTCAACTGCATTTGCCTTAAGAACAAGTGTCCAGCAACTTCCTAATTGGGTCCTCTAAACCTTGATACTGGGGCCTCCTACTTGATCATTGTCTGTATGGAGCTAACCAACACCAGTTGCCTGCTGGTGACTAACCAACAGCAGTTGCCTGCTGGTGACTAACCAATATCAGTTGCCTGCTGGTGACTAACCAACACCAGTGGCCTGCTGGTGACTAACCAACACCAGTTGCCTCTGGTGACTAACCAACACCAGTAGCCTGCTGGTGACTAACCAACACCAGTGGCCTGCTGGTGACTAACCAACACCAGTTGCCTCTGGTGACTAACCAACACCAGTTGCCTGCTGGTGACTAACCAACACCAGTTGCCTGCTGGTGAGCTTCCAGACAGGTCAGTTTAATACCTTCCCACAACATGCTCATCAACTAACCACTAAAAGCTCCACTAGCCATGGAGGGCCACCGCTCAGTAGGCTTCCAGCTTCAGATGTAACCATACCCTCCTACTTGTCAGTTTTGATAAGGATCAAAACACAGATTTCGTTTTGTTGTGTTAAACAAAATCTGGTATGCTTCATAATACTGTCTTCTGCCATATTAACATACAGCACTGACTTTCAAATCCAGCTGCACTCATAAGGGAGCTTACCTCAATCTGGCCATGTTCTTTGAAGGAGAGTTTGATGTAGGAGTTCTTACTGCTCTGGAATGGACCGGGCTCTTTGTTAGAAGGAGCTGGGTGCAGATGAACCACGATTTTGGCGCTAATGAAAACAGCAAGTATGTTGGCCATTTTAAAATCACTAATTCTGTTTTTTATAACTTTTCATTTACTTGCTTATTTATGTACTAAGGTAGGATCTTACTGTGTAGCTCTGGCAAACCTGGAACTTGTTTGTGGTCCAGGCTAACCTCCAACACAGAAATCTACCTGCCTCTGCCTCCGCATGCTGAGATTAAAAGTGTGACCCACTACAACAAGCACTGTTTTTTAAGCTTCTTTTATATTTCAAATGACTCTTAAATTTATATAAAAAACCTGAATTTCCTAGAGGACATTCTTTTCTAATTTATATTCAGGATCATTAAGGCCTGCAAAAATAAAACTCATAAGATATGAACTAAACAAAAAAAAAAAAAAAGAAAGAAAGAAAGAAAGAAAGAAAGAAAGAAAGAAAGAAAGAAAGAAAGAAGCAAAGAAAGAAAAGAAAGCAGGCTGAGCAAGACATCAGGAGAAAGCCAGCAGGCAGCACCCCTCTACGGTTTCTGCGCCAGCTCCTGCCTCTAGGTCCCTGTTCCTTATGAGTTCTGGTCTCTAATAAACCCTTTCCTCCATAAGTTAAAAAAAAAAAAGAACTTTTATTGGCTATATAAATGAAACAAAAGTATGGTTTCTAGAAATGAATTCAAAGTAAGTTCTTGATACTTTGAGTGGCTTATGGCTAGGCTTCCCACCTACATAGCCACCCCCTGAGTTTTAGTGGTGTAATGATTTCTACCAAAGCATTCTGCCTTACTTGAAAACAACGTGGGAAAAGTTATCTGTGAAATAGGCCGGTTGATGCTTTGTAAAAACCCATCCAAAGCTAACATTCTATGGTGTCATTTGTTGGAAAATACCACCCGGGCAGCAATAACCTAGAAGACCTGACAGTAAAAACATCGCTCAAAATACAGCGGACCGAGGGAGATGAGCTTCTATCATGTTTGTGAGTAGCATCACCTTCAGTACTGCCTTACCATGGTCTAGCCTGATCCACCTGATCCTCCCTTCCTTGTATCCTGCCTCAACCCCCCACATCTAGACATCAGAATAAGGAAAGACATCCCATGTCCATGGACTGGTAAAACTGACACTGCAAAAATGACCATCTTACCAAAAGCTATTTACAGATTCAACAAAATCCCAATCAAAATACACATGTCACTCTTCACTGAAACAGAAAACAAAACAACAAAGCCATCAAACCTGAAATTCAGATGGAACCAAAAAAGTCCCCAGATAGTCAAAAAAATATTGAGGGGGGGAAAAAAGGCCTCTGGAGATGAGAGGTTACTACTTCAGATGTCAATATATATTACAGAGTAATAAAGACATTATGGTACTGGCCCTAAAACAGACACGCAGACCAATGGAACAAAACTGAAGACCCAAACATGAGTACACATAACTTCAGCGATTTAATAGCTGACAAAGATGTTAAAAAAAAAAAAAAAAAAAAAAAAACACAAAAAACAAAACCAAAAAACACCCTGGCAGTGGTGGCACACGCCTTTAATCCCAGCGCTTGGGAGGCACAGGCAGTGGATTTCTGAGTTCGAGGCCAGCCTGGTCTATAGAGTGAGTTCCAGGACAGCCAGGGCTACACAGAGAAACCCTGTCTTGAAAAAAAACAAAAAAAAAAAACCAAAAACAAAAACAAAAAAAAACCCAACAACAACAACAACAAAAAAAAACCAGAAAAAATAAAACCATAAGTTGGAGAAAAGAAAACATCTTCCACAAATAATGCTGGGAAATATAAATGTCCTGCAAAAGAATGAAATCAGACCCATATCTACCACTTTGTTAGAACACTAGCTCCAAGGATCAAAGACCTAAATGTAAAACACTAACTGCTGGAAGAAACATAGGCAGGACCCTCCATGACACAGGGGTAGCAAAGGACTCTGAGTAAGACTTCGTTTACCCAGGAATCAGGGCCAACAATCGATAACTAAAAAGTTTCTGCACAGCTAAAGAATCAGGCGGTGGTGGTACATGCCTTTAATTCCAGGACTCAGGAGGCAGAGCCAGGCGAGCTTCTGAGTTCGAGGCCAGCCTGGTCTGCAGAATGAGTCTAGGGCTATGCAGAGAGAACCTGCCTTAAAAAAGCAGAATAATAATAATAATAATAACCAATCAATCGTGTGAACAGGAAGCCCACAGAACGAGAGCGAATCTTTGTCAGCTATACATCCGACAGAGGAATACGATCCAGCTCTACATATCTCTGTCTCTCTATGTGTTTCCTCCGGTGACAAATGACCCATTCAACAAACACACGTGGGATCTGAACAGAGATTTTCAAAAGAAGTAAAGGAATGCCTAAGAAATATCCTCCCAAAATGTTCGTTTTCCCTGGCATGTGGGGAAAGGCAATCAAAACAACTCTGTGGTTTCACCCTACTCCAGTCAGAGTGGCAAAGCTAACAAAACAGCTGACAGCGAATGCTAGCTACGACCCAGGGCGAAGGAGAGCCTCCTTCACTGCTGGGGGTTGCAATCCGCGCAGCCACTCTGGACATCAATGTGGAAAAGCCTTAAAAAGGCTAAAACCAACCTCCCATATGACCCAGGCACGCCACTCCACGGCTTAGCTCTAAAGGACTGAGCATCCTACCCCACAGACACTTAGTCGTGTTCACTACTGCTCTGTTCATAGTACCTAGGAAAGGGAAACAGCCCAAACGCCCTTCAGCCCGCAGACAGATAATGGAAACGTGGGGCACATACACTCTGGAGTACTCTTTAGCTACAAAAGGAGAGGAAGTCGTGAACTTCGCAGGTAAGAGAACGGAAGCAGAGAAGATCATAGTGATTGAGGTAACTCAAACCCAGAAAGACAAATGTCACATGTTCTCTCTCATCTGAGGCTCTTAACCCCGTCAGGTTCTCTAGGGCATGTATGTGTCCTGTAGTAACTGCAGAAACCAGGAAAGCAAAAGGGGCCAGAGTCAGGGAAGGGCCATAGAGACATTAGCGGCTATAACTGATGTGAGGGAAACCTGACTAATGGTGGGGGCAGGAGGCTTTAATCAGGGATGCAGAAGAAGATAAATAAAAAGGGAAGGGGTAGTAAAAAACAGTAAGGATGTCCAAAAAGTCACAAGAAAATTGTGACAATTGTCCCCTCCAGAGCCACAGATAATCTAACAAAAACTCCAACACCAGCCATGTGAAGCCCTGCTTTGGGGGGTTGCTCCTTAATCAGTCTTGGTTATTGCTGTTGCCCTAGGTTGTCTCTCGGGTGGGAGGTTAAGTCTCTATTGTTGAGGACATCACCTACTTCAGACATACGATCTGGAGGATCCAAGATGGTTCTGACTTTAAAGCCTCCCTGCTGAGGTCATGGTTCCAGAAGGTGACATTCTAAGGAAGCAACAGAGTCCTACCCAGTTATGACCCTATGAACCACAGTCCTACCCAGCTATGACCCTATGGAGCACAGTCCTACCCAGCTATGACCCTATGAACCACAGTCCTACCCAGCTATGACCCTGTGGAGCACAGTCCTACCCAGCTATGACCCTATGAACCACAGTCCTACCCAGCTATGACC
>CM052719.1:12977041-12996056 GCA_028551405.1 Uromys caudimaculatus | reverse complement strand
ATATGAGATATCTTGCAGGACTTTATTATGCCAATTTTTAAAATTCTGTCCTATGATTACCCGCTTGTAGGAAGCAGGCAGCTTTTACTGTCTGGCATTTTTCCTCTGGGCAATCATCTTGTCTTGTTCACAGCAGGGGACCACAGAGTCAAGCTTGAGCCCCCATGACTCCTCCTCCTGCTGAGCAACAACCAGTCCCCACCTTTTTTTTTCCTAACTTTTTCCATGTTTAACTGGATGAATCTGTCCGATGTCCAAAAACAAACAAATAAACAAACAAAAAACCTGTCGTCAGTCAGTTTCAGTCTTAAGAGCACAGAACACAAAACAGAACAGAAGACAACAGTTCGTCCCAGCTCACCCCTGCCACGGGTGGCCAGTGCATACAACCATCAACCAATACACAGCTCGTCCCTGCCATGGACGCAGAACAGATTTGTCCCTTCTATGGATGTAGAACACTTTCCCAGCCAGGTGCAGCTGCGCTGGGTTACAGACAACTCAGATCCTGCCACTCCTGCCACAGGTGGCGGGTATAACCAAAGAGTTGTCCCTTCCACAGACTCATAAACCAGGTGGCCCTGCCGCATCGGCAGAAGCCAGATACTCAGGCAAACTGAGGGTCCAAGGTGTCCCTCGGTCCCTCTGTGGCCACAGGGTTCAGGTATGTCTACCCGCCGTGAACACCACTAGACAGGTGGCACAAAAAGTGCCCAGACAGATGGCACCGAAGTGCCCAGACAGGCGGCCCAGAGGCCTACAGGTGGCACTGAAGTACCCAGAGGCTTGCAAGCAAAACTGTAAGTAGGCGCCACAAAAGAGGAGGAGGACAGAAAACAGACAAAGAGGGAGACAAACAATACCCGCTTGAGCGTAAAGTCAAACTTAGGGAGTAGATATCGTCTATCCCATCGTCAAAGTTGCAAACAAGACAAAATAGATACTGAAAATACACAAAGACTGACAAGGGCCCCTTTCCACCGAGACAAGCAAAACCACTTCAGAAAACCAGACGGCTGGGAGGACCACGTCCTCTCTGGCACCCCGACAGGAATCTCCCAGGCGTCCCTGGGGTCCCTCCAGACTTCCTGGGACATCTCCCAGGGCAACAGTCGTTGATCCCCTAGCTGGATGGCCGATCACGCCCCCAGCCTCTACCCGAGACTGGGAGATCATTGTCTCCGTACGGCGACGCGAGCAACCCGAAAATACAGATTCAGACTTCAGCCGGCACAGATGAACAGAACACAAACAGAATCTCACCTCCAAGTAGGTTTTCGGAGACGAGGGTGGTCGCAAATCCCGGGACGAGCCCCCAAATGAAAGACACCCAAGCTGGGGAGACCCTTGCTCAAGTCTCGGGATGGCACGACCCCCCAAGAACTCACGAAAGACCGTTCTTGCTGCAATCACATGAGGTTTATTGGGGGATCAGTGCACTAGGGTGGAGCTCATAACCCACGCAGGGGCAGAGGAGTCCGACCCCGAGCAGCTGAAGTCAGGGGTATTTAAAGGAAAAAACCACAAGGCAAGGGGTGGGGAATGGAAAGAATTTTCATTATGGGGAAGTACAGAATGTTCTAAGTTAGTCACAAGGCTGTTGCACAAACATTTTTGTGGTTAGCTAGTTCCTGAAACATTGTGCCTCTGGCCCTGGGGCCAGGCCAAGGTCAACTCTTCTTAGGGGAAAGAATGCAGCTGGGTGGGGTTTGATCAAGCAGGCAATTTCAGTCCTATTTCTGTTTCTGGCTCCAAGTGTGCTAGGGGTCTAACTTTCCTCATAAGGGGGTTAGGTCTTTCAGTTTTTCCCCGAGGCTTACCCACTAAATATAACAGCTTTCCCAAGGCTGTATAAGTTCCCCTACCCACCCCCTAGTTTTTCCCAGTTTTTATATATTATCTCCAGAAACCTTGAGGCCTCAAACAATTAGGGCCTGGATACTCAGGTGAGGGTACACTTGCCTTGACTATCTCCTCCTTTGAAGGGATATTGACATTTAACCAGTCCAGCTGTGATTGTTTGAAGTGGAGACAGCTGGAGTTCTGAAGATGGACACTGTTTAGCTAGAATGTATTGTGCATCATCACTTTAATAAAGGAAAGTGGAATTCAAATTGCACACACAGCGTAATGCAGTAAAATAATACACCTGTGAACATACTGTCAGTCTCCAGGCAAACCTTACAGAAGACATAAGACAGCTTTTATCACTTACATCGTACATAGAGCTTTGATTCCATGTTTACGTCGGCTGACAGAGGTTAGCTGAGGGGGCTGCGTTGCTGGAGTTACTATTGAGAGGTCCTCCCATGTGTACGTTTCCCATTATCTATTTTTATTATATGCACCTTTATACCATGAGCTAATTAATAATAGTAGCCTCATTTGGAAATAATTTACCTTTTAGCTGTTCTCGAGCACACAGTGACTTTTTCTGGGTGGTTCTGTTCCTGTCACAGAGTCAGTGGCCAGCCTGAAATGGGGCAGGCCAGATCTCATCTCCAGAGCCATTACCCATACCCAAAAGGCACTTGTCTCTCCATAAGGTGGAGGAACCCGGTGATCTGCATACCCATAAGGAGTTTGTGGGTATCTGGAGATGGGGGCAGACACTGAGAAAACCTTAGTAAGTGCTCTCCGCTTATGAAGACATCAAATGACAGGTCTTGATTATACAGAATATAATGATTCTATGATGCAGGAAGATCTTGGTTCCTCAGTGGATCAAACCTCTTATTTTTCCTGTTTGGCTCTTTTAAGCTTATAGGTATTCTAACCTATTAAACCATTAAAGACAGACGTCTAAGGGATCTCAGGAAACATTGCCATCAGTTTTCCCCCCTTAGTTTGTCTATGTCTTTATAACTGAAAAGTGGAAACAAAACCGAAAGAGTATCCAGGGTTGGTAAGGCAGACAACAGGGAAAAGGCAAAGGAGTCAGGACCAAGAACAGAAAGACAGTCTGTCTCAGAGTAAGCAGCTTGGAGATTCAGTGCAAAGAGTGCGTTCAGACCCAGCCTAGCTTGTCTTCAGTTTCCCTCTGGAGACCACAGCTAAAGGGCACAGAGAAACTGGCCATGCACCGAGGCCACTCTAAGATGGGCGTCTCTGGCTGGCAAGGATGCCTGGGCTCTTGGCCAGTGTCTAGCCCGGGCAAAGCTCAGTGGAGAAGACTATATGGCCCATTGGAGTAACCTGCCAAAGGAGCCCTTCCTTTTCTTTTTAAAAAATGCACCTTTTATGTCAGAGAGAGAGAGAGAGAGAGAGAGAGAGAGAGAGAGCGCGCACCAGCAGCTCTGATCTGGGCGCACAGAAGGAGCAGGCCTCAAGGAGATGAAAGTGGGTTTGCAATCTAGTTTATATGGCACAATCCAGCTGAACAGGCAGCTAATTTTCTCAAAGTTCTTCCCCTGCCTGAGGAAAAAAGGGGGTCTCTGCAGGAGACTTCTCCAGGCTGCCAACAAGCAGCACGTTCACTCACACATTCAATCCAAGGGTACACCATTCCCTCCCAGTGTTTTCTTAATGGGAAACCCCACTGTCAGCTTTCCTAGGCTTCCTTGGGGCTTATTCTGAGCCCTCTTCTCCCCTATAGGGTGGGGCCTGGTTGAGACCTGGGGGCCAGTCTTGGCCATTTTACCTTATCCTGCCAGTTTCCTGTTGAGCTTTTCTTGTCTCTGACTGAGCGTGGACCACTGATCAGAGTCTGGAGAGTTAGGAGTGCCCTTGCAGGAAGTACTAGAAACAGGTTGGGAGCGCTCTCCCAGGACTCCTCTGTAGCCATGTGAACCCTTTCCAACAGCACAGAGGCTGCTGTAGAGGGCCACACTGGGAACTTCCATATTTGTCATAGAAATAACCTGCTTTCCCAGTGAGGAATGGCTCCAGACCTCACTTAGAGACCAGTGAAGGAAATGCTCTTTAGTAGCACTTGTACAGCTCTGGCTGGTGTCCAAAGAAGAACTGGCTTTGAAGAGAAGATTTCAATAACTTATATACACTGCAGGCTAGCGCATTTTATATGTGCTGTCATTATTAAATCTGGTTCAGGTCTTGGCTCCAGGTTACACTTTGAACAATTAAGAGACTATAAGTCTGGCTACTTAGGCAGATGGGAGATTGATACAGCAAAAATACTGCTAGAACTATTTAAGTATGTTTATTTTTTTCTTTTTTCTCAGTTGTTACTGAGAGTCATCTTACCAACCTGGCAGAATTATGTTTTTATTGATAAAGAGCACAAGGGACTTTTGTGGTAGACCAGGACTTTGTATGATTCAGTGTCTCCTAAGTATCCATTCGCAAATCCTTATAACATCAATTCTATTAATTTGAATTATCTCTTCATCAATATAAATATAGAAAACACTATCTCAAAATAATTTTTCCTAAGAAAAATAGCCTTTTACTCAACCATATTTGATGTTTTAACTAAAGTTGACTTTGTTACTCCTTCCTCTCTAGAACAAAGAAAACAAAAACTCAAGGAATATCTGTTAACACGAAAAACAATGTTTCCATACAAACAAGAAAATCAGATATCCAGGTGAGGTCAAATGTAATTCAGTTCTGGAGAATTACATTAGAGTTGTGCACTAAGAACCTACCATGCACCTCATTTGTAATTTTTATTTTTCTACTAACCACATTTAACTTTAAAATGAAATGAATTAACACTTAACCCAGTTATGATTCCAGATATTATCATTTTCAGCATGTGATATTTAAAAGTATTAAGGAGTCTGATAGTTAAAAGTCTTAAGGGGTGTTTTGGTAGTAGAATGCTTGCTACCCTCAGCACCACAAGAGAAAGTGTTAAGGCATTGTGCCCTCTCTCTTGGTGTCGCGTCTTCAACCTTCTGGTGTGTGTCAGCGCTTGGCACGTCTCGGTTTGTACCCGTGGCTGCTTCATGTGCCTGCTGCATTAGATCACCGTTTTGCATGTAGGTTCAAACTCTTAAAGGGAAGCAATTAATTTTTGTTCACCTATTTGTGTGTGTATTCAAGGTACCGTACACATATGCAGGCCAAAGTGGCCTTCAGGTGTGTGTGCTCTGTGAATCAAACCGTGGCAGTCACCTGCATCTGCTGAGCCATCTCATGGGTCCAAGAGAAAAGAGTTTTAGAGCACAATGTATGTGTATGTACTGAAATATTGACTTAGGAGCTATGCTGTGCTGTAAACATCAGTGTTTGGTTTGGAAAGTCTACATGCTTAACACTCAAGTCTCAAACTTGAGTTTCTTCATCCCCAGGTACATCATGGGTAGGTAGCACTGCAGCTGAGATGGATAATTCCACGTGTCTTTTAGGCTACAGTACCCAGTTATTTGGTAAAATAGTAGCCTAGATGTTGCAGTAAAAGAATCTTTTAAGGCTTGGTGCAGTGTCTCGTGCCTTTAATCCCAGCACTCAGCAGAAGCTGGAGGGTCTGTATAAGTTGAAAGCCAGCCTGGTCTGCAGAGCTGAGTTCTAAAGAGAGACCCTGTCTGGACAAACAAAAGCAAAACAAGAAAAGAGTCTTTTAGTTGTGACTAATATTTGAATCAGCGACTTTGAGGACACCAGGTGGCCCTCTGTGTGAGTAGACTTCATCCAATAGAAAAGCAGAGTTTGAGGATATTAATCTTACTCTGTAGTCGTAGGAATTAAGTTTTACTAGTTATAAAAATAACAGATTTTCAGCAACCACATGGTGGCTCACAACCATCTGTAATGGGATATGATGCCCTCTTCTGGTGTGTCTGAAGACAGCTGCAGTCTACTCATATAAATAAAAATCTTAAAAAACAACAACAACCCTTTAGCCGGGCAGTGGTGGGGCACGCCTTTAATTCCAGCACTTGGGAGGCAGAGGCAGGTGGATTTCTGAGTTTGAGGCCAGCCTGGTCTACAGAGTGAGTTCCAGGACAGCCAGGGCTACACAGAAAAACCCTGTCTCAAAAAACCAAACCAAAAAAATAAAACAAAACAAAACAAATTTTGTAAGTTCTATCAAGTAACACTATACACACATTTTACACTGAATTTGTGACTCTGTTTTAGAATTACTGGAGGGTCTAATTGACAATATTTTATTTCCTACCTTGATATTTACACACAATTGGTATCAAATTGGGCTAAGACTTTTAAACCCATCTTGTTTACCCCATTAACTATATTTTGCTAGAAAAACTAAATCTTAATTCATTTCTTGCTTCAATTTACAATTTAAGATTATGGGGCCTTGAATCAGCTCAGTAGTGGGCATTTATTTGCTTAGTTTGTACACAAGGGCTCAGAAATTAGTTATTAGATATTCTCTTGCCTCTTCCCGAAAAGCACATTTCCTTTGTACAGAAATAATTTTTTTTCTTTTAACTAATAGAGATCAGAAAATGATGACATCTGAGGAGCAGGTCCAAGAAGGGAAAAAAGTTGTGAAACTCAAAACAGGAGTGGTAAGATATGTTTCTAGCCGTCAGACCTTCTGACACTCTTTATGAAGAAATGGGTTCTGAGGTACTGATTTCTTTTAACTCTTCTAGGCTGATAAAGAAAATATTGGAAGTACAGTTGAAAAAGACTGCATTCCATTAAAAGGTGGAGAAGTAACCGGCTCAGAAATACATAACTTGAAGGATAATATTCAAGCTGTGCAGTTCCTATCAACGAGAGATGATATCACAGGTCAGACTGTGACAGTAGACCAGGCCTGTCACTATAAAGACAATAAAAAGATTCAAATGACTGCAGAGAAGCCAAAACAAGACACTAATGTGACTAAAAAACGAGTACTTGGCTATTATCATGGCCAGATTGTTCAGTCTAAGATTAATTCATTTAGAAAGCTTCCCCCTGTCAAAGGCGAGAATCTCGCATCAACCAAGAAACTTCCCACTACTGTGGCTAAAGCCACGAAGGCTCAGTGTGAGCCAGCGAACGCCATCAGCATAAGAGCCTCAAATACAACTGCTGCCACCAAGTCTGCAGACACTAAATCTGTGAGTACCTCGTCAAAGAACACACTTGTGCGACCACCTATCCGAAGTCTCCACAGTAGTAGTACCCACGGCGCTGCGAAACAGGGCCTCAGCAGGCCCCTTGCCAATGTTATAGTCAGAAAAGAGTCGCTTGAAAAGGAATCACATCAATCAGAACCAGTTGTGTCTGTTGTCAAAACCAGTTCTTCTCAGGACACAAAAAGAGACAAGGCCCCATCAAGAAGCATAACATCTAAAGCTGTAACCAGGACTAATTCATCTAATACCAGACTGATAGTAACTAAGTCAAAAGATACTGACCAGCGCAGATACACCATTGCAGGAGCAACTGTTCACAGATCAGCTCAGCTCAAAGACACCACAGCAGCGAGGAGGTGAGGAGATGAAGCTCGCTTTGTTTTCTTAGTTTTCAGCAGAATACCATTTGTGAATTTAGCCTGTAACTTCCTTGAGCATGTTAGAATTTCTTTCATTTATTATTTCCTGCTTCACAGGCAGATTTATGTATGGAACAACAAGACCAAAAAATTATGTGTTTAAGTGTAGTGTGCTGGTTGCTTTTGATCTTAGCTGGACAATAAAAACAGTTGAGAAATACTTATAATTTATTCACTTAAAAATACAATCTTGACTTCTTTTAGGGGAGGTGCTATTTATTTATTTATTTTTTTAAAGATTTAATTATTTCATGTATATGAGTACACTGTAGCTGTCTTCAGACACACCAGAAGAGGCATCAGATCCCATTACAGATGGTTGTGAGCCATCATGTGGTTGCTGGGAATTGAACTCAGGTCCTCTGGAAGAGCAGTCAGTGCTTTTAACTGCTAAGCCATCTCTCCAGCCCTTTTATTTTCTTTATATGTGTAAGAGAGCAGTGGCTCCCCTGGAAGTGGAGTTATGGTGGTTGTGAGCCTTCTGATGTTGGTGTAAGGAACCAAGCCTGGTTCCTCTGACAAAAGCAGTAATCCCTCTTAGTCCCTTAGCCGGCTCCCCGGTTCCAACATATATATGATCTTGTTATGTTCAAGAGGTAACCCCTGCAAACAAATGTTCCACCAGTTTAGAGCTGTGTATAGACTTGAAGTTGTTTTGATTTGTGTATGGGTGGTTTATGTTCGTGTATATCTATCTTTGCATCATGTGTGTTCCTGATGCCCACAGAGGCCAGAAGAGGGTGTCAGAATCTCTGGAACTAGAGTTACAAATGGTTGTAATGCACCGTGTGGTGCTGGGGATCAAACCAGGGTCCTCGGGAAGAGTGGCTGGTGATGCTGAGCTGTCTCTCCAGCCCCAGATTTGAACTATATTTAACTACTCCACTTAGCAGGATGCCGTCATCAAAATTTAAGTAATGTTTGTGTGCTGTTTCTGGTTGTAGAGCTCAGATGACCGAGTGGAGAACTGGCAAAGGAAAGGGGCTAAAAAGACCTCCTCATTTAGTAATCACCCAGGCTGAGCCAAAGGGACAAAATGAAAACCCAGTTGGGTCCTTTTGGACTACCATGGCAGAAGAAGATGAACAGAGATTATTTACTGAAAAAGTAAACAAAACAATTACTGAATGCCTGAACCTCATTAATAAGGTAGAATCTTTTTTGTTGTTGTTGTTTTGTTTTTAATGTTTATGGCTGTTTGTCTCTATGTCCATGTGCATTCCTGGTGCCTGCAGAGGCTAGAAAATGGTGTCAGATCATCTGGAACTGGAGTTAAAGATGGTTGTGAGCCACCATGTGTGTGCTGGGAATTGAACCCAAATTCTCTGGAAGAACAGCTAGTACTCTTAAATGCTGAGCCATTTCTCCAGCTCTCTTGGTAGAGTCTTTACCTTTATACATTCTATGATTTAGGAATGTTTTATTTTAAGATTTTTTATTATTATTATTGTTATTATTTTATGTACTGAAATAAGTTTATGTGTGCCACATATATACAGATGGCATCAGAGGCTAGAAGGTGATGGGTCCACTGGATCTAGAGATTATAGTCAGCTGTGAGCTGCCCAGCATGGGTGGTAGGAACCACCAACTTGGATCCCGTGGGGGGACATCAAGTACTCTTGACTGCTGAGTCATGTTTCCAGCTCCTTCTATCAGCTCTTTATATTGCTCACTCTTCTTGATTATAGTCAGATTAATTGTTTATAGTTTGTAGCTCACATTTTATTTCTTGGTATTTTAGGGATGCCCCAAAGAAGAAATTTTAGCTACATTGAATGACCTGATTCATAATATTCCAGATGCCAAAAAACTTGTTAAATATTGGATATGTCTTGTACGTATTGAACCAAGTACAAGTCCTATTGAAAATATTATCTCAATCTATGAGAAGGCCATTCTGGCAGGGGCTCAGGTAAGATCTTCAGTTTTACAATGAAAACAATTCCAAGTTATTTTGAAGCACATCATAGTGCAGCTTGATACGGTTATGATTTTATGCGTGGTTCTGATGACTGTTTAAAGGAAACAAGGGGACTTGGTAGAGTACAGTAGTAGAGCGGGGACACAAGTTCAGAGGACTTGGTAGAGTACAGTAGTAGAGCAGGGGGACACAGGTTCAGAGGACTTGGTATTGTTCAGTAGTAGAGCGGGGCCCAGGGCCCAGGTTCAGAGGACTTGGTATTGTTCAGTAGTAGAGCGGGGCCCAGGGCCCAGGTTCAGGCTGTGGCAGCAGAAACAGTGAAGGCTGCATGGATCGTGTTATGCATGCTTTTCGTCCTTCTAAAACTTTTCATCTGTCTACCAAGGGTTATAAGACTTTAGAAAGATACTAGCTGAAATATTAATTTAATGAAACTGAGAATATTTTAGCACAAAATATCCTCCTGTACATTTCCTATAATGGAACAGAAAGGACATTACAAAAAGTAAATGATGGCACTGGTGCAGTGATACAAAAGGGAGAGCCAAGGCTACGGGGAGAATTGCGGTGTAAAGACAGAGACGACACCGAGGCAGAGACTGGGAACAAGAAGCAAAATTAGCCCTGAAACTGAAAATAGGATTGATTGTTCTAGAACTGAATTCTGAAACTAGGACTATGAGCCAGGGCTTCTGTTTTATAGATATTCTTATATTAGCAAGCGCTTAGGAACACAGTGAATGCTTTTAATGTCTGTCATGTAATACAGTTTGAACAAATGAAATATGTTGGGTTGACAACATTACGATATTCAGAGAGGGGGCTGGAGAGATGGCTCAGCAGTTAAGGGCATGGACTGCCCTTCCAGAGGTCCTGAGTTCAATTCCCAGCAACCACATGGTGGCTCACAGCCATCTATGTGATCTGATGCCCTCTTCTGGCATGCAGGTATACATGCAGATAGAGTACTCATACATACAAATAAATAAACTAAAAAGATATTCAGACATGAATTTAATAGTGTGCAACATAAGATACAACTAGAACTTAATTTTTCAAAAGAGCTTGTTAGAGAATATGATCAGCTATTGAATATATCATAGCATTCCATCTGTTCATTACTTTTATTTATATTGAACAAGCATTATTAGTTATCAAAGGCCTAAAAATTAGGGGATTTTTGTTATTGTTATTGAAATTCTGTCCTTTAAGTTCATTTTTCTTACTCTATTAAGGTGAAAGACATAACCATTTTCAATCTTATCAACAAACGTTTATCTTAAAATAGGAAACATTTTCATTGTATCTAATATTTTTTATTTATATAACCTAATTTTTGACCATGTAAATTTCTTTGTTAAAAACATTCTTTTAAATTTAAGCCTATTGAAGAGATGCGACATATAATCATAGATATTCTAACAATGAAGAATCAAGAAAAAGTCAATTTGGGTAAGTTTTCTTCAGGTGAGTTGTGATTTTACTAAAATGTACTGATTGTTTCCCTTTTGTCTCATTTAACTTTTTTTTTTATGTAAGGTTATCTCCATGTAGTTCTGTCACCGGCTTCTGAAATGCAATAAATGTCTATATTATGTAGACATTTCAAGCCAGATGTGATAGCTCACATCCTAGCAGTTTCGGGAGGCTATGACAGGGGGATTGTTAAGGGCTCCTTGAATGAGTAAGGCCCTGTCTCGAAAGAGAAGACTTGGCATCCTAGCTCTTGGCTGCTGAAGCAGGAGGATTGTGGGTTCAGGCCAGCCTAGGTTATGTAGAGTGAGACCCTGTCTCAAAAAACTTAAGAAAAAAAAAGAAAATTAAGGAATCTAGTTCAAAATCCGTATCTACTACTGAGTATGAAAAGTTTCTTCTGGGCCGTAGATTTTTAAAATTTATTTATTTATTTTGTGTATGTGAGTACACTGTAGCTGTCTTCAGACACACCAGCAGAGGGCATCAGATCTTCTTACAGATGGTTGTGAGTCACCATGTGGTTGCTGGGAATTGAACTCTGGAAGAGCAGTCAGTGCTCTTAACCACTGAGCCATCTCTCCAGCCCTTTTCTTTTCTTTTCTTTTCTTTTCTTTTCTTTTCTTTTCTTTTCTTTTCTTTTCTTTTCTTTTCTTTTCTTTTCCTTTCCTTTCCTTTCCTTTCCTTTCCTTTCTTTTCTTTTCTTTTTTCTTTTCTTTCTTTCTTTCTTTCTTTCTTTCTTTCTTTCTTTCTTTCTTTCTTTCTTTCTTTTTTAATGAGGCCGTTTGATGAGATAATCTGTAAAGACCTTTTATCTTATGTGTTCTGGACTCTAGAAAGTTTGTATATTGATAAAGTTTCAATGTTATAGAATAAATTAATAGACATATTCAAAAAAGAAAGAAAATGTATTTAGAACATCGTTGCTAGACATCGTAGTTAAGTTCCCAGTGCTGTGGGAGGCTGAGGCTGGAGGATTACACATTTGAAGGTTGATTATGTAGTAAGACACTCAAGTGGCTTTAACATTCACAGATCTAAGTACAAACCTTGAAATCAAAGCAGTGATCATACTGAACTATATATAAATAAGTGTGTTGTGTAAGTTTCTGATTAATACGCAAGATTTTAAAAGTTCTGTTCATTACGGTTAATATGCTAATGATATAGTAATGTAATGCTGTGTCGTGTGTCAGTTTGACCAGGGGGTCACATTTCTTCCTATTGGAGTGATTAATTCAGTGTCATTTGGGAGCCTGTTACTATGTCCAGAGGAACATGTGGAACATGTATATAACCTGATGATGTCAATCAAATCTAATGACTATGGAAGAAGGAGTAAGAGGGTGGGAACCCAGGAGCAAATGACATGGAAAATTCAAGAACAATTTAATGTCATCTCTTAAGGAGAGAAATAGAAATAAAAATAAGACTTCTGAGCTGGATGTGGTGGTACGCACCTTTAGTCCCAGCACTGAGGGGCAAAGGCCCAGCCAGAGAGAGCCACATAGGTAGACCCTGTCTCTAAATAAATAAATAAATAAATAAATAAATAAATAAATAAATAAATGAGCCCAGCCAGAGAGAGCCACATAGGTAGACCCTGTCTCTAAATAAATAAATAAATAAATAAATAAATAAATAAATAAATAAATAAATAAGTATTCTGAAGTCTTGCTTGTAATTCTTACCGGCTCTAGAGGTGTCATTTATATTGAATTCAGTTTCTTATTTTTCCTCTTAATAGAATATTAGTATTTTTAAGCAGATAAATCATTATTAGTCTTTAGATAGAAAAAAAGCTATCATAAGGGTTTAATGTTCTGAAATTTATAATACTCAAATATAAAATTGGTTTTACTGATGAAAGTGAATTCTAAGTGACAAGAAATCACGTGGGAAATACAAGACATATTAACTGAGAAGATTCTGATGATAGATACTGTAAGTCTCTCAGGTACTCCAAGCTCATTCATGCAGAGCTGAGCACTTGATGTTTTTCCTAAGCCTGATCCTTTTGTTCTTTTCATAAGTATTGTTCATGGCAGAATCTTGCAGGTGATTTTTTTTTTTTAATTTAGACTTATTACTTTATTGAGTCTTTGCTCTGCATGTATATATGTACACCAAGTGCATGCCTGCTGCCTGTAGAGGTCAGAAGCGCATAGAATCCCCTGGAACTGGAATTACAGGACCACATGGAGGCTGGGGGATCGAACCTGGGTCCTCCGCAAGAGCAAGTGCTCTAACTGCTGAGCCATCTTTCCAACTCTTCGGGGTGATTTTTTTCTTGAATAACTTATTTTACAATCTTTCTACTTCTCTGTTCGTAGCCAATCAATTTCAGTTTGACTTTCTAAGTATCCCTCAGATAATTTAACTTCCATTCTTTCTATCTCTACTTCACATGCCATACTGTGGGCCAGATCACCTTTGCTCCTTCCTGGCCTGTAGCACTAGTTTTCTAATTTAAGTAGCCTCCTCCTCCTCTAAGGTCATCTCAGTACTGCAGGCAGGGTGCCCTGTTGTTCACTTGTCAGCTTCTGGCTTTGTTGCCCCTCTGCATTACTGAGGTTTTCCCTTTGTCTAGAAGGGGTTTATTACCTTTCCCTTCAGTGTTCTGTATGCCCATCTACTTTTTCTTATTTCCTGCTCAGCCTTTAGATCTCAGTCCCCCCGCTTTCCCAGATATCAGCTATTACAGCTTCACCACAGTCTACCTAGCCTCCATGAGATGGACCCGGTCTTGCTTCGTTTTCCCCTATCCAGCATTTGCTGTACTTGAGCATTTGTTAAATCATTTGTGTTCTACGCGTCAGCTCGATGGGCAAAGGCAGTGGCTAGCGCTCCTGACCACTGTGTCTGTGGTGCTAACGCAGGGCCTGGTTGCACTGTGCACTTAGTGTTTCAGGAGATCCACAGCCCTTTCCCTACGTAGCTTCCACCTCCGAAAAACTAGCAACACCGCGTGCCACTGACATATCTTTTAATAGAACCTTTAATAATTTTCTTGATAAGTAAGGCCAGAGGTCTTTTTACATCAGTGATTTAATACAATTTCCCTTAAGAATTTTACATCTTGAGGCTGGAGACATGGCTCAGTGATTAGGACCATTTGCTGCTCTCACAGAGGACTTGGGTTTGGTTCCCAGCACACATGTCAGGTGGCTCAGATCTACTATAACTTCAGCTCCAGGGCATCTGACTCCTGGCCTGCACAGGCAACTCCATATGCACATGCGTACACACAGACAACAGAGAGAGAGAGAATAAAAAGTAAATCTGAAAAACATAAAAATCAGATTTTTTTTTTTTTTTTTAGATTTTCAAGTATAACTGGGTATGGTGACTCACCTATAATCCTAGCACTTGGGAAGCAGAGGCCAGCCTGATCTAAATAGGAAGTTTTGGGCCAGCCAGGGCTAAATAGTGAGGCTCTAATTTCAAATCTAGTCTGCTTTATTTTGAACTTTGTCTTTTCTCACTGTTTCCTAATTCCTGCTATCTTTTTCTTTAAAAACAAAACCAAAAAAAAAAAAAAAGAAGAAGAAACCGAAAAGAAAAAACCCTCCTTTGACATCAATAACTTCTCAGCAAGAAACTTTAGAAGAGATACCCCAACACACTTATAAAGATAGACATTCCAAGAAAGACGTGCATTCATATATTCATTAAGTCCAATCTCAATTTTTCATATTTAGCCTTTCTTTGCATCTAAGACTCAATTAACTTTTTAAGGATGTATCAGCTACTTTGTTTTCCTCGAATCATGGTTTGTCCTTCATTCTGGGCCAGTGTTTGTCTGAACCAAATCTTAAGTCTCCAGTGATCCCCCCCCCCCCAACTTCTTGCATATAAAGTTCATTATAGTCCGGCTCCTGCCTTCCAGTCTGAGCTCATCACCATCTCCCTGTGTACCACACTAATTGTTCAGGTTAGATCAACTTCCTTCTATGCTCCATTAGAAGATTGTCTTTTTGGACTTATCAAATACTCCTTTTCAAGACCCATTCTAAATACTGCTTTTGAAGCCTTCCCTGTCTCCCTGTATCATAAGCATAATTCCTTGTTTTAGTTAGGAGTTCTGTTGCTATGTAAACACCATGACCAAAAGTAGGTTGGGGAGGAAAGGGTTTATTTCAGCCTACAGTTGAGCATCACAGTCCATCCCTGAGGGAAGTCCGGGTAGGAACTCAAGCAGGGCAGGAGCTGATGCAGAGGCCATGGAGGAGTACTGCTTACTGGCTCGCTCTCCCTGGTTTGCTTAGACTGCTTTCTTATGTCATCCAGAACCACCCACCCAGGGGTGGCACTCCCCATGGGATGGGCCCAACCACATCAATCTTTAATTGCCACAGACCAATCTGGTGGGGGCATTTTCTGAGTTGAGGTTCCCTCTTCCCAAACGAGACTAGCCTATGTCAAGTTGACATAAAACTAGCCTAGTTCATTCCTTTTTATAGGTTCCAGCAACCCTTTGTTCTTACTTGACTTGTTTTATCTCATTTAATAGTTAATTGTTCTTCAGCTGTGTCTTTCATGGCATAGACTTAAGAACTGGGATGGTTCCATTCTTTATATCTTGCACAAGGGATATTAAATATTTGTTAAATTGTTGGCAGGAGTGTGTACATAGGAAACGTAATGATTAGGCAATGTAGTTTGGTTCTGTCATTTTGACATTTTGTTTAAATAGTTTAAATCTTCAATTTTTTTATAGGAGAAAATATTGAGGAGGCTCATGAAACCAAGAAACATATCCAAGAGGTAAATGTTGAAGCTAATCTAGGTTCAGGAAAAGCAGAAGGGGAGAATGGACATCATGGAAAAGTTGAGGTGTGTGAAGACGATCAAAACAATAAAACAAAAGATCAAACAGATTTATCAACCCCGGACGCAAACACTGAAGCAGGCTGCGTAATCCGATATAATATATCTTCTACACCGCGGTTGCAGAGGTAAATGTTTAAAATGGAATGTCATCTGTCTTCATGCTCCAGTGATAATTTTGTTTAAAAAAAAAAAAAAGTTAATGCTAAGGGTCGAACTCAGAGCCCTGAATATGATGGCTCATGGGTAATTACATCACACTGGGAGACTGGCAGGCAGACTGCTGTGGATCGAAGTCTAACTCGGACCGCCCTGTTTCAAACAAGATGGGAAAAGGCCATTAGGACACCTGGCCTTTTCATTACTATGTCGGCTCTGGTCTTTCCTGCATGGTGTCACTTTGTAAAAGCTAGTCTTGGTTTCCCACTGCAGGCGATCTGTACCACCCATAACTTTTCCCAGGCATTGTTTTTATGTAATTTTTTTGAGATTTATTTTGATGTGTGTGGGTGTACCTGTATGTGTGTCTTTGTACCACATGAATGCAGTGCCCACAGAAGCCAGAAGAGCGCGTGGAATTTCCCTGGGCCTGGAGTAAACAGTTTGAGCTGCTCTGTGGGGGCTGGGATACAAACCTGGGTCCTTCTCCCCAGGCATTTTCAACCTTAAGACATTTTTGGTTTACTTTTATTACTGTATGGTTAATAGCTTTAGGGCTTGGAATTAAATCAGACTTTAGAGCTACCCAAGTATCCACATAGCACAGATTGTAAGCACAGAAGGAAGTGTTGGGCGGCTCACTTCTAGGACGTGTAGTGTCTCTGCCTGTCTGTAGGACAGTCTGTCACATAGGCCCCTCATAGACACACACCATGAGAAACTGCAAAAGTGTAAGATAAAGTTGAACATGCTTTTGATTAATTTTTTTTTTCAGTATGAAAAAGCTGCAACATGAAAAACATTCCACATTTAAAGAGCTGAAGTTTCTGACACCAGTGAGGCGTTCACGACGCATTGAAGACAAGACTTTACAACTGCCAGCCATGTTAAAAGACCACGACCCTTCTGTGTCTTCCCTGGAACAGCTGTCTGAGTTGGGAGCGGATGCTTTTGTTTGCCGTCCTAATGCAGCGCTGTGCCCTCTGTTCTTTGAGACCGACGTAGCAGAAGAGGAATAGTACTCCTGAGTCCTGAGCAGTTAGGGTTGGGTTACGCCTGTGGCTGTGCACGTGGACAACTTTATACTAGGTCTGAAGTTGTCCACATGCCTAAGTATGATACAGGGGAATTTCATTAGCTGGTTTATTGTGTTTTTAAAATATAATGTTAGCTGCTTTGCTTTACTAATTACTTACAGTAAAGAAGCATAATCAGAAAATGTAGTCTATATAAATTTATATTTTTACATTGACTTTGTTCCTAATATGTTTATAATAAATGTATGTATGATGTTCCAGTGACATTTTATTAATTGATTGACTAATGGTGGAACTGACTTTAGGACCCTACTGTGGGGCTATAGTCAGCTGCCTATGGCATTTATCTCAACAAATATGTTCTAGGGTCTCAGGATGTACTCCCAGTAGAGCACTTGCCTAATGGACAAGGCCCGGGAGCCAGTCCTTAGCACCACAAGAAAAACTACTTTGTGAAATGTCATTTAACCACAGTAACCAAATTTAAACTTAGTTTTTGAAATACATTGCTAAATCTGTATTTGTATTACTTACTTTTAATTGTGATAAAATACCTGACAGAAACAAATGAGAGTTATTTTGACCTAGTTTCTGAGTACAGTCCACCATGCTGAGGAAGGCCTGGTGGAGGGAGGGAAGGAGGGAGGGAAGGATGGAGGATACTGCTTTCACCATGTTGTGCTGGGCAAACCTTCACAGGCTTAGTAGTTACCCACTTCTCCCGCCTTCAGAGCAGTGCCTCAAGCTGAAGACCAGGCATTCTAAACATAAGCGTTAGGGATAATTCAGATTCAAACTAAGTTTTGGTGAGGCCTAGGGATCGAAAGCTTTGTGCATACTAAGCATGTACTGTATGGGTGAACCTCTTGCTCAGCCCCTAACATCATCCTTTGATGTTGCAGCTAGATTCTGTTCTCCACAACAGATGGTGTCTCAGGGTTTCTATTCCTGCACAGACATCATGACCAAGATGCAAGTTGGGGAGGAAAGGGTTTATTGAGCTTACACTTCCATGCTGCTGTTCATCACCAAAGGAAGTCAGGACTGGAACTCAGGCAGGTCAGGAAGTAGGAGCTGATGCAGAGGCCATGGAGGGATGTTCCTTACTGGCTTGCTTGCTTCTCTTGGCTTGCTCAGCTGGCTTTCTTATAGAACCCAAGACTACCAGCCCACAGATGGTACCACCCACAAGGGGCCCTCCTCCCTTGATCACTAATTGAGAAAATGCCTTACAGCTGGATCTCATGGAGGCATTTTCTCAACTGAAACTCTTTTCTCTGTGATAACTCCAGCTTGTGTCAAGTTAACACAAAACCAGCCAGTACAGCTGGTCTGTAACATGCCCTCCTTTCCCCAGGTATCTTTTTTTAAAAAAAATTCCTTTTTTTTGAGATTTATTTATTTTTATGTGCATATATATCTATACACCACATGAGTGCAGTACCCTCAGAAGCCATAAAGGTATGAGACTCCCTGGGAATGGAGAAACAGACAGTTGTGAGCTGCCATGAAGGAGCTGGGAATTGAACCTGGGTCTGTCCTTCTCGAGACAGTTCTCAAGATTTGTTGGTTTGCTGGAGCAACAGTTCGAAAGGAAGGTCGTGAATTTCTCAGGAATGTTTTAATCTACATTTACTCTCCGAAGCTGCATCAATTTCCTCATACCCAAGCACCCACACCTACAAGAACGCTGACCAGCTCCCTCCCCTTCACACAACCCTCCCGAAGGTTAATGCCCCTTGTTGCGATAATAAACACAGTCTGGTCAGTTGAGGTCAGATTTTTGTCTCATTGCTGCCTTTTCCTTTATTCTGCACCCCTAAATCTAACAGGTGAGACATAGCCCTGGCTTGCCTATCCCGAACTTGCTATGTAGACATAGATTGGCGTCCAATTCTGGATCTTTGCCTCAGCCTTCTGAGTGCATGTACAGACATGTACCACCACGTCCCGGTACAACTAGAATCTTAATGACTTTTTGCTATTTCAGGAAAAAAAAGTCCACATTTCAGAATGGGTTGTGGATTTCCTGGGGGGGGGGGAATGCATTATTTTGTTTTTCACTTTTTCCAAGGTCATACAGTAAATGTTAAGAGTGTTGGTTGGCCCTGTGAAATTTGTCCGCGGTCTGTCCTAATCTGTAGCAATAACTCAAATTACTGGGGGCACCGG
>CM052719.1:12936111-12976941 GCA_028551405.1 Uromys caudimaculatus | reverse complement strand
CCCGCCCACAACACGGGCCCCGCCCACAACACGGGCCCCGCCCACAACACGGGCCCCGCCCACAACACGGGCCCCGCCCACAACACGGGCCCCGCCCACAACACGGGCCCCGCCCACAACACGGGCCCCGCCCACAACACGGGCCCCGCGCGTAGCGAAGAAGTGACGCACACCGCTGGGAGGTGGGTGAGGAGAGCGGGACGGGCCGGCTCCTGAGGAGAGAGGAGCGGGTGGGGCCTCTCGGCGAGGACCTAAGCTGTCGGTCGGCGCACGCCCGCTGCGGGGCGACGGCCAAACGTGGGCGCTGCACTCAGCCGCCGTAGGCTGTGTGCCTGGGTCACGGAGTTCCGGGGCACGCATGCGCGCCGGAGATCGCCTAGCTTGGCTGAAGCCGAGCAGCTGCCGGAGGGTGGGTGTTCTGGGAGGGAAGGGTGGGTCTCCAGGGTGTGTGTCCTGGGATCGCTGCCTAAACTGACCCCGCTTCTGGGCACTTGCGAATCACTTTAGGCTCTTTTAAAAATATATATACTTTTTATTAAGGGCGTATTTGTTTATAAACATTGGAAGGAACCCATCCGCTTTCCCCACACCCAGTGAAATAAGGCCTGCGTTTATGGATGTAATACTGAATATCAGGCACATGGAGATTAAAGGTACAAACCTGATTTTTCAGCCAAGGAAAATGTAGCTGCTCATCAGTCATTTTCAGTAGCATAGGGAAAAGTCCTCAAGCACCAGAAACAGGAAAAAGGCAGTTGAAACCAGAGACCACTTAAGACTGGTGTGAAGGGCTTGGTTGTTTTCTTCTAGGTCTTTTTTTTTGGGGGGGGGGGGGGAGGTGCGGGGAGTAGCCCTGGAACTCGCAGTGTGAACGAGTTGACATTGGACTTAGCAGTGGTTCCTGGCTATGATTCACCAACTTCTGCTTCCCGGGTGTCATAGGTTTGTTACTTGTGCCTGGGTGTGTTATAATACCTCACTTCTGGAAACAATGCGTTGGATTTGGTTATATGGAGGATTTATTGCTATAGTCTCCTGGTAACTCTGTGATAGACTGGAAAGCAAATTGGAAGACATAGTCTATTTGTTTGGTTAGTTTTTGAGACAGTGTCTCGCCATGAACTCCGTAGCTGGCCTAGAACCCATGGCGATCATCCTTCCTCTGCCTCTTAAGTGCTATTATTACAGGTGTTCACCACCCGACCCCCAGCTACAGACTAGAAGTTTACAGGCCCTGGTAGGGTTTGATCCGCGGTGTTTGCATTATGTTTTGTGTTCTACATTTTACAACTTGTGGGTGGTTTAAACAAATAAAGAAAAACACAATTTAGCTTTGTGAAAAAAATCAAATAAATCCATGTCAGTATTTTTCCTGTGATGAAAAAAGTGTATCACTTCTAAGTGTAGTCCTCTCTCATAACTTCTACCCCACCGTGTAGTCCAGGGTCTTTAACACATTAGGCAAGCAGCTACCTAAGTCTTCCCTAAGATTGTGCTTACAACCATAACTGCTTCTTGTGTAGTTTATGTGCCAGAAAATAGTGTTGTATTAAAAATCCTGCTGCTTTTGTTAGAGTCAGACTGTGTTTAAATATTCAGTTTGAGTCCTAAGTAACTCCAGCTCAATGGGTCCAAAATGGAGTGTGTCTTCTCTGTTTTACCCTATCCAGCCACACTCCCATCCCCCCCCAAAAGAATCAAAGGCTGTACCTATGACTCCAAGGCCTTAGCTTTCTCTCTGAGAATCATTACGTCATTCAGTTCATACCAGAATCTTGCCTCTTCTGTATTTGTTCCCCGTAAATCTGTTACTGATGAAAGGTTAATTCCTCAAGGTCATCGCCCCCTTTCATCTCACTGTTCTGTCCTCACCTTTCCTGCTGTTGGAGTCCCGTCTTGGATCTGGTCTCCCTTGTACCTTTTTCATCCAGTCCATCAATGCTGTGACCCAAAAGATGTAGATACAGCTGTGTTGTTCTCTAAAACCAATCAGAGATAGACCATTAATTCCCCTGAAGATAAAAATCCAGCAACAACATTTGGCTTACAAAGGTCAACAGATAAATCTGTGTACCGGGCTATCACAGGCTCATTTCATCTACTCAGCCTCGTGTCCATGATGCCCCCACCCTTGACCATTCTTTGTCTCCTCTTTGCTGACCGCACTTCTGCTCAGCCTTCGGGCTTCACTTACACACGTGTTTTCTGCTCCCCAGAGTAGTTCTGCTGCAAGCCAACATAGCTAGCTCTTTCTAGAGCCTTGCCTTGCATTTGCTTGGGATTATAGTCACCACTCCCCCCCCCCCCATGGGTGACGCTGATGACAGGGATAACCCAGAGGAAGGAAAAAAACATCCTCTGTCGTTGTAGGGACCCTTCAAATTAAACTGACAAGACTAAGAGGGACCAAAAGGAGTTTAATTCATGTATGCAGATAATGTATATGAAAGGAGTTTAGTCCATGTATACAGATGTTGTATATAAAAGGAGTTTAATTCATGTATACAGATGTTGTATATGAAGGAGTTTAATTCATGTATACAGATGTTGTATATGAAGGAGTTTAGTCCATGTATACAGATGTTGCATTTAGTCCATTATATAAAGTGTTGGATCTCAGGGTTCACTATTAACAAGAAAGCAAGAAGTTGTGGAAAAATAATTAGACAAAAGAAAGGGGACTTTGGGTCCTAGTGTTATTTGTTCAAGAAAGGTAAGAAGTTGGTGGGTGGGGAATGACAGACAGGGGTTTGGTGTACACACTGCAGTTGGTGGTTTCCCCTTTGATGGAAGCTGCCCCCTCTCCAGGAAAGGAGAGAAAGAGACACTGACAAATGGGAATTAGTTGCCCTGTACATAGGCAAAGTCAATTCCTTACAGGTCAAAACAAACTTTATGTCTAAGTAACATCTGCTCACCATCTACCAGAAGAAGATGCTGTTGGCCTACCATAGTGACTGTAGCTATTTTGAAATGATTTTTCATTTTAAAAGTAAATTTCCAAATGACTTTTTTAAAGAAAAAAAGTGTTTTATGATACATATTAAACATACAGCTTTATTTTGAGGTAGTCTTAAGGATAAAAAATAAGCAGAATCCAACCGTTTGAAATGGGTGCTGGAATTATAGGCACATTTAGGAAAATTGAATAGTTCTTCTAAGACCACAATGTAATTTCATTTTGTATATTGTGATAGTTTGTATATGCTCAGCCCAAGGAGTGGTACTTTTATAAGGTGTGGCCCTGTTGGAATAGTTGTGTCACTGTGGGTGTGGGCTTTAATACCCTAGTCCTAGCTGCCTGGAAGCCAGTATTCTGCTAGTAGCCTTCAGGTGAAGATGTAGAACTCTCAGCTCTGCCTGCATCATGTCTGCCTGGATGCTGCCATGTTACTGCCTTGATGTTAATGGACTGAACCTCTGATCCTGTAAGCCAGCCCCAATTAAATGTTGTCCTTATAAGAGTTGCCTTGGTCATGGTGTCTGTTCACAGCAGTAAAACCCTAACTAAGACATATATTTTTAAGTGTAACGATAAACAATAATTAAAAATTAAAAGGAAATAGAATATAATAAAAACAGACATTTCTCAGTTAAATATACTGGATGCATATATAAATTTTAAGGGAAGAAGCAAAAAAAAAAAAAAAAAAAGGGGGGGGGGATGGTTAGTATTTATGTCCAGATTGAAGATCAAGATCAAAACTAAACAACAAACAGAGCATCCTTAAAAATATACCAAGGTCATATGGTTGGAGTATGCTCACTGTGCAAGTGATTTCGTTATGTTTCCATATGTTAAACTTTATTGGTAATTTACATGATGACATCTTTTAAGACTCTGGCAGACATGTGTTTTTGGACACAAGATTAGATTTTTAAAAATCACTGCTAAAACACAACACACATACTTATTATTATTTTTTTCATTCTCCAAACTTCAGGAAAGGGGATACTTCACCAGAACCTTTAAGTATACAAATGCCTGAACCTACACATTTTAAACTTTTTAAAAACATCTCTAATGTTCCCTAACTTCATCCCTGAAAGACCTTATTTTGGCAAATTAAATTTTAAGCATGACTTTTCAACAGGATTTAAAGGGTGAGTATAGCTACTTTTGAATTCACTTTGCATTTAAAAGCGAATTCCCAAATGATTCTGTCTTTTTAATATAGTTTGGGAGAGCCAGCGGTGACCTTAGGGGTGGAGCACAGCTGTGGCTGCCGGTATGGACAACTACACAGTCCTGAAAGTGATTGGCCAGGGCTCCTTCGGCAGGGCTCTTTTGGTTCTGCAGAAAAGCAGCAATCAGACATTCGCCATGAAGGAAATAAGACTGCTCAAGGTAACCGCTAACTTTTAACTCACTGTTAAGCTGAGCATGCAAGCTATGTAGAGAGAAGGGTCTTGGGCTTTGATGTGTCAATTACCCTTCTTGTAAACAAGTAATCTAATCAGTTTATTCGTGAGCTTTATATGTTCGTGAGCTTGATGTATTTTTTTTAAAAAAAGAGATTTTTTATTTATTTCATGTATGTGAGTGCTCTATTGCTTCAGATTCCACTACAGACTCCCATGGCATCAGATCCCATTACGGGTGGTTGTATTTTCCCAGTGCCTCCTTTTAAAGATTTATTTATTTATTTTATTTATATGAGTACACTGCCGCTGTCTTCAGACACACCAGAAGAGGGCATCGGATCCCATTCCAGATGGTTGCTGGGAATTGAACTCAGGTCCTCTGGAAGAGCAGTCCGTGCTCTTAACCGCTGAGCCATCTCTCCAGTAACCCCCCCCCCCCCAATGTCTCCTTTTAAAAAATATTAATTCTTTGAGACATCCTGCCTTAGCCTCCCAAATGATGGGATTACAGGTGTGTACCGCCACACCCGGCTCTCACCGAAGTCTTGATTTCAAACTAAGGGAGGCATCACAATCCTGTGAAAGGCTTGCTGAACCAGTATTTTGCTCTACTTCCATGTAGGTCTGGCTAGGTTGGCAGTCATATTCAGCGCGTTCACGCTTGATGCTGATGCTGCTGGTTCTGAGTTCCCCCTCTCCTCCCCTTCCTTCCCTCTCCGGTCTTCTCTTCTTCCCCTCTTCCCTCCTCCTGTCCTCCTCCTTTCTTCCCCCTGTAGTCCTGAGGATCTAAAGCGGGACCTCAGGCTCCATAGCAGTTTCTTGATTATATGTCATTTAGAATTTCATCCTTGTAGGATAAGTTTTGAGTAAGTAGTTTGGGAAGCCTAATTTGCGTCCGTCTTTGTCCATCTCTGCATATTGTTCATCAGGGCTGAGGAACTAATGAAAGGGTGCTTGTAGCCTATTGACACGAAAGCTTTGGTTTTCTTTGAGGATACAGTGTTTTCAACACTGGCTCTCCTAGTCAGTTGATGCTCAGGCAGATTTGTTCTTGGTGGTGGTGGGGATTAAACCCCTGGCTGGGAACATTGCTGGGGAGGGACTCTACTGATGAGCCACCTCGCCAGCAAAAGTACACGTGAAAAATGTAAAAGTTAGTTTGCATAGGGTATGTGTAAAGAAAAAAAAAAGTATGTCCCAACGAAAGGTCAGCCCAGCGTGCAAAATAGCCATAATAAAAAGGTACCGCATACTTTCAGCGTTTGAAACCTTGAGCAGAAGTAGATTTACAAACCTGCATGTAGCATTAAAGTCTCATATAAAGCTATACAAAATACTAGTTTGAAACTGTATTGAATTTATTATTAAGGTTCCCCCCCCCCCCAGTCTTTCTCTGATACACAGATTTCTAGGAAAGAGGCTATTCTGCTCGCCAAAATGAAACACCCCAATATTGTTGCCTTTAAGGAGTCATTTGAAGGTAAGTGAATCTCCCCAGATACGCCTGAATTTAACGTGTACCAGCGGTGGCTTTCTTAAGGCGTCTGTCTCCTGTGTGTTTTAGCTGAAGGGCATCTGTATATCGTGATGGAGTACTGTGACGGAGGGGATCTGATGCAGAGGATTAAACAGCAGAAGGGGAAGTTACTCCCTGAGGATACGGTAAGGAACCGACTTGCACGGTTTCGGAGTCCACAAGTGGGTTTTCTCATGAGCCTTGTATAAATTAAGGTTAAAACACGGGTGTTTGCAATTACTAGCCTAGTAAGAAACTTCTGGCTTCAGAGTCAGAGTCAGTGCTCCTGATCGATTTCCTCAGGTGATGTGTCTTAGTCAGGGTTTCTATTGCTGTGATGAGACAACCACAACCAAAAACAGCTTGGGGAGGAGAGGGTTTATTTGGCTTCCATTTCCATATGGCTGTTCATCATTGGAGGAAGTAGAGCAGGAAGTCAAACAGGGCAGGAACCTGGAGGCAGGAGCTGATGCGGACGCCATGGAGGGGTGCTGCTTACTGGCTTGCCCCTCACGGCTTTGCTCAGCCTGCTTTCTTATAGAATCCAGGACCACCAGCCCAGGAATGGCACCACCAACAATGGGCTGGGCCTTCCCCTTTAAATCAGTAATTAAGAAAATGCCCTGCAGGCTTGCCTACAGCCCAGTCCATAGCGTTTTCTTAATTGGGGTTCCCTCCTCTCAGATGACTCCAGCCTGTCAAGTTGACATAAAATTAGCCAGCGCACTATAGCTTCCTAAAATGGTTGTTTGGTTGTGCCCTGCAGTCCAGGCTGGCCTGGTACTCACTAGGTTGTAGGTCCGTCAGTCTGGTCTCAAATTCTTGGAAATATCCTTTCTTCGCCTCTGGAGTGCTTGTAATCACCATTATTTCTGGGTGAGATGTTTTTATGAAGTAAATGGTAGGCCAGGAGTGCTCACACATGCCTTAAATCCCAGCACTCAGAAAGGAGGGGCAGGTGAGTGGAGGGCAGCCTGGTCCATTTAGCAAGTTCTAGACCGTCCAGTGTTACATAGTGAGAATCTGTCTTAAGAACAGGAGGAGGAGGAGCAGGAGGAAGAGGAGGAGAAAGAAGGAAACTAAATAAGAAGTACTTAGAGATGGGCGGTGGCTCAGTGGTGGAGCTTTTGCCTAGCACTCACAGGGTCCTGGGCTCCATCCCCAGCACCCCATAAGCTGGGTTTGATGGTGCACACCTGTAATGCCAGAATTTGGGAGGCAGAGGAAGAAGACTCAGTAGTTCAAAGTCATCCTTGGCTACATGACAAGTTTGAGGCCAGTCTGGGAGCCAGACTCTCTTTCTCACCTCCTCCCCCACCCAAAAAAATAAAAAAAAAAAGAAAGAAAAGAAAGTTATATTTGGTTCAAAACAATAAAAATATGGTAGACATTTCACTAAAATATACATCTGAATCATACATAAGATGACAAAACATGGGAACCGCGGTTCTGAATATCTCTGGGTTATACTGAATTTTAGTTGAACTGTGTAATTCTAATGAGTTCAGAATTCACTTTTAAAATTCTGGTAAAATAAGGCCCAGAGATTCTTCAGAATTTGGGCTGACATCAGCTATTGCATCTTTCAGGTGTATACTTTAAAATGTTTTACTTTAAAATGTATACTTTAAAATGTTTTATTAATTCTTTTAGAATTTTGTACAGTCTATTTTGATCATATTTACCTCCAGTTCTTCCTCCTAAATCCTATCTATACGTTTTGCTTGCAGATACTTAATTGGTTTATACAAATTTGTCTTGGAGTAAATCACATTCACAAGAGACGTGTTCTACACAGAGATATCAAGTCCAAAGTAAGTATAAGACATTTTTAGGTCTAGGGAAAAAAGAAAACTATTTCATCGTCTTTTTTTCCAGTTATGATCTCCTTTTGGGGCATTCTGTTTAGTTGTTTAGTTTAGGAAATGTTTGCCAATCTAACACTTTTTATATTTTTTCTTTTTACTAAAACATGTATCCAGGCATGGTGGTGCATACTTTTAATTCCAGCACTCAGGAGGCAGAGGGAGGCGGATCTCTAAGTCTGAGGCCAGCCTGGTCTACTTAGAGTGAGTTCCAGGATGGCCAGGGATACACAGAGAAATGCTATCATGGGGGTGGGGGGCTGAAAGCAAAAAAATTCCTCACCTTATTGAGGTAAAATTTACAAAATTTTATATGTTTATAGTATACAATATGATATTTTAATATACAAAGCATAAACATTGTGATACGATTCAGTCATGTTAATTGATGAATGTATAGCCTTAATTACTTTTTAAGATTTATGCTGTAGAATATTTAATCTCAATTGGGCTTCTACCCCACCTTTGATCATTCCATTCCCAGACCTGTAATTTGTGATAAGCCTTTCTCCACACGAAAGCTGGGCAGATATCAACCCTCTATGCTATCAGAATCTACTTTCTTATTGATAACCCTGAGTTATTATTTACTATGTCCCATCTGGGCTGCTCTTAACTTCAATTGGCCAGCCCTCATGGCCATGATTTCAAGATTCTTACCCCGTGGGGTCTTCTCCTCTCTCCACCTTCCTTTCTTTCTCCTCATGGCTCTGCTCTGACCCCAAGCCCAGAAACCCAAACCCTACCTACGTCTCTCCTTCCCAGCTCTTGGCTGTCAGCATCTTTATGTAACCAATAATTTTAAATTCTCTCATTCCTGGGAGCAACCAGGCCTTGAGGCCCAGTATTTATCATCACAATACATATCAAAAGATCAAACCTCAACAGATTTATTTTGATTATTTGTGTGTGTGTGTGTGTGTGTGTGTGGTGTGTGTGTGTGTGTGTGTGTGTGTGTGTGTGTGTACATGTTCGTCATGAGAGAGTGCCTAGGCCCAAGGCCTAGGCTTTGCATTCCCTGGAGCTGGAATTACAGATGGTTGTGAGCCACCCAATACGTGTGCTAGGTACCAAACTCGGGCCCTCTGAAGAACAACAAGTCCTCTTAACCACTGAGCCGTGTCTCTAGCCCCTTCCCTTCTTTTACATAGCCTTAAGTACTTTTTAATCATTGGAATATTTAATATCTACTCTTTGAATGGACATGGCAGGGGGATTTCTCGTTTGAGGCCAACTCAGACTACCTGGGTCTAATCCCTAGCACATAAAAAGAAATAAAATCTACCTTTTTAGTAATTCTCGAGAATATCATATATTAACCATGATCTCCATGAGGTACAATAGACTTTTTGTTTATTTGCTTTAAGACAGGTCTCATTATGTAGTCCTGGATGCCCTAGAATTCACTATGTAGATCAGACTGGCCTCTAATGCCAAGAGATCATCTGCTTCTTCCTTCCACTGAAGACGTGCGCTGCCATATCAGGCTATGCAGTAGATAGTAAGGACTTATTCCTCCTAAGTAAAACTTTACAGCCTTTGACCTAGAATTTTTACTCACCAGGTAGAATACTCTGTGTAAAAAAGGAGTTAAAAATCTCTTTTGAAGTCTATGTGAATGTAGCCCTTTTAATGGCCACCAAGAAAATTCACATGTTCTCAGGTGGAAAGAGGTCAACACCTGTACCAGCCACTTATGTCACCCTGCCACAGGTTCCCACTTGTCAGATCTGATACCACCTGACTTCTGCACGTTAGACTAAAGAGTTCTCATCCCGAATCCCCAGGCTGGGGAATGTGCAGCCGTGTTCAGAGGGGACCTTGCTATTTTATCTTATCGTTCTGTCTGGGACCCAGCTGTCAGTTATCCTGCTTTGGAAGCTGCTCTGGAGACTGCTGCCTGATGCTGGGACGAGCAAGGCATAATCTACGTTCTTCCTTTTCAATGCAGAACGTCTTCCTCACCCACAATGGAAAAGTGAAATTGGGAGATTTTGGCTCTGCCCGTCTTCTCTCCAGGTATGTATGTGTCTTATTTGGTGACAGAGGTCAGAAGAGGCGCTTTCAGAGGAGCTTTGGAATCACTTTGCCTGTCTGTGGTTTCAGTCCCATGGCATTGGCATGCACGTACATGGGAACACCTTATTACGTGCCTCCAGAAATCTGGGAGAACCTGCCTTATAACAATAAAAGGTGAGCGGCGTCCTTGTTTGGGTAAGTTTGGCAGTTTGATGGGAGGGTTGCTGGCCTGCAAGCAGATTCGTGGAGCTTATTTGCTTTAAATTCTTTTTAGTTATTTAGTGTAAGTGTGTGTGTGTGTGTGTGTGTGTGTGTGTGTGTGTGTGTGTGTGTGTACACATGTGTGTCACAGCCTGTGTGTGGAGGTCAGAGACAATCTTTCTGAGGTTGGCTCTCCCACCTAGTTGAAGGAGGTCTACCCGTCTTAATGTTTTGATGCTGCTCTGTATACTCCAGGCTAACTGGCCCACAAGCTCCCGGCCAGTGCTAGGTCTCACTTCCCATCTTGAGGTAGGAGTGCTGAGATCACAGATGTATCTGACAATTTTATGTGCACTTTTCATGAGCACCTGATCAAAATCCGGTGGCCAGGCTTGTGGGGCAAGTGTTTTGGCCTGCTGAGCTGCCTTCCCAGCTCTGCTTTCTTAAAAGACGCTTGGGGGCTTTAGTGTCTGCAGCTTATTAGTAGAATCATTTTGTCTAGCGCGTGTATTGGATTTGATTGCCAACACCAGAGAAATAAAATGGCAGAAAAGTATAAATATATTAAAGTCACACAGAATCTGTACGCTCGGGCATCTAGAGGAAAGTCGTGGTGTTCCGACCACTGTAATCACAGCTGTGAGGGGCTGCTTGCTGAAAGAAGGTCCGGTGGGCTGCAAGGTTTATCAGCAAGCTTGATGACCTGAGTTCAGTCTCCAGGACACACATGGAAGAGGAGAACAAACTCCTGCAAGTTGTCTTCTGACCTCCACATATACCCAGTGGCCCATGTGTGTGTTCATACATACACAACAATAACTTAATGTAATAAAAAGAAAAGGCACGTATTTCCATGATAACTCAACAGAGTTGTTGCTGTGCTTCCAGTGACATCTGGTCCTTGGGATGCATTCTGTATGAACTCTGCGCTCTGAAGCATCCAGTAAGTATGGTGCCAGATCACAGGCCACTTGTCATGTCCTGCTACGGCCCGAGGGCTGTGCCAGATTTGAACCGGGGCTCACTTTTCCAGGAAGAATTTGTTCTAAAAGTTTCCAGTTTTTCCCATTGTTATCTTTGTGCTGAGCCATTCTGTAATTCTGTGCTAGTAGGGAATGTCTGTCAGAGGCTGTGATTCTATATGTAGCTTTCCTTAAAAAAAGCAACATAAACATAGTGTTTGCCATTCTAACCATCTTAAGCTCGCAATTCAGTGGCGTGCATTACACTACTGATATTAATTACACTCCTGATCTTCACTAATTACACTTGTGATATTCTTTAATTACATGTGTGATATTTATTAATTGCTCATGATATTCATTAATTACACTCATGATCTCCATTAATTACACTCGTCACTCTCACTCATGCGCACACACACAATAAAAAATAAACATGTTTTAAAAAAAGAGAACAGTTGGGCTGGAGAGGTGGCTCAGTGGTTAAGAGCACTGACTGCTCTTCCAGAGGTCCTGAGTTCAATTCCCAACAACCGCATGGTGGCTCACAACCATCTGTAATGGGATCCGATGCCCTCTTCTGGTGTGTCTGAAGACTGTGACAGCGTATTCAAATATATAAAATTAATAAATCTGAGAGAGAGAGAGAGAGAGAGAGAGAGAGAGAGAGAGAGAGAGAAACAGTTTAAACAACTTCATTAGATGCTGAGGCCTCGGCCCACTCCACATAACTGAATCCGAATCTCCAAAGAGGTCTTGAATGTATGCTTTAAAACCAGATTATTCTGAAGTGCGGCCCAAGTAGGGAGCCACTGTTTTGCTGACGCCCCTCAGTTTGCGCATCCAGGCTGGCACTCGTGAGGTAGACACTGATCGACACCGTGTGTCCACGTGGGGGGCTGGGCTGCTCATGTTCACCTTCCCCCAGAGCACACCAGGCTGTGAACTGTCCTTAAAGACGTCTTCAGAAGGAAAGGGACCCAACAACCGGCACCTTTCCAGAATGGAAATAACTTACGGAACACAAATCTACCTCGGCTCAGGTTTCCTGTGTCTGTGTCTTCTTTCCATGTGTTTAAAATGTCATTTTTACTTTTCAGTTCCAGGCAAATAGTTGGAAAAATCTTATCCTGAAAATATGTCAGGGGCCCATCCACCCGCTGCCAGCTCTGTATTCCTCTAATCTTCAGTGTCTTGTCAAGCAGATATTGAAAAGGAACCCTTCCCACCGTCCCTCCGCCACTACCCTGCTCTGCAGAGGTAGCTTAGCTCCACTGGTCCGGAAGTGCTTGCCCCCTCAGGTATGACAAGGGTCCTTCACTGGTTCTAGCCTAGTAACTTTTTACACTTATCTAGAGGTGGGCATGGAGACATCAGAGGACAAGCTGGCTCTCTCCATCTTTAATTGGGTTTAGTGACCAAATTCGGGTTACCAAGCTGGCCCTAAAATGATTGTCTTTTAAGCATAATTCATTCATTATACGTGCGTGTAGAAAGTCACATAAGTCAGAAGTGTATTTAAAATGGTTGAACTTCCCTCTTCTCCCTCTTCTCCTGCCTGCTGCTTCCCAGTAGCCGGTCCGCTTTCCTGTCCTGGGGTTGAGCTAGAGCCTCACCTATTGTGGGCATTCACGTACGGTGGGCACTCACGTACAGTGGGCAGAGTCCAGCTCCATCGCAGCTTCAGCTTGTTGCTCCCTCCAGGTCCTTTCCTAGGCACATAAAGCCATTATGTTTGTCTCACTGTTTGAATTATGTTATTTGTGTCTCCCCCTCTCCCCTGTTTTGGGTACGCATCAAACTTGGGCTGTGGATTTTGGGGCAAAACTGGCTTCACATTGGCAGGCTTGTTCAGCTTCCCAAGTTGCTAGGCTTACATTTACTTACTATATATTTATATAGTTGTTGTTGTTGTTTTATTTTATTTTATTTTGTTTTTTAAGACAGGGTTTCTCTGTGTAGCCCTGGCTGTCTTAGAACTCAATTTGTAGACCAGGCTGGCCTTGAACTCAGAAATCTGCCTGCTCTACCTCCCAGACTCTGGGATAAAAGGTGTGCACCACCATGCCTGCATTTACTTTTAAAGGACGTTTTATTTTTCAAACTATAAGAATCCTTGTGTTGAGGAGCACCGCTGATTATATGACATCAGGGAGGCATCTCAAGGAAAGTGTCCTCTTTATCTGGCTCTGGCTCTGGTAGCTCGCGATCTCTGCCATGTGGGCTAAGGCAGAGGGATCATACCTTCTGGGCCGGTGTGACCTAGAGAACTGTTCTTCACATCTTTAAATCCTCTAATTTAAATTTCAGATCATCAGAGAATATGGAGAACAGATATTAGATGAAATCAAAATATCCAAGCCTAAGAACATGAAGAAACAGGGTAAGAGTTTGGGAGAGCTTACTTTACATGTCTGTTTTTAAAAGTGTCATATAAAGAGAATACAACTTTCAAGTTACTACAACTGTCTATCAGAACTAGTCCTCTGAATAGTTTTCTTTGCTACGTCAGACATCATTTACTTCAGATCCTATATAGACCATTACAGAATGAATATGCTTTCTTAGTGAGAAATCACTGCACACACTTAGAGATCAGTAGAGGAAAAGGCCCTTTAATACTAGTGCAGGCTAGTTCTGGTGATGTGCAAAAGGGGGCTAGCCTTGGACAGAGTATTTCACCAGCTTCTGTACACCTTAAATTTACATATTCCACACACACTGTCATCTTTAACCCTCCTTCAAAGGCAGGAACGTTGATGTCTGGCCTCTCAGGCAGATAGGAGATCGGCACAGTAAAGATATTGACAGAATTATTTAAGCACACCAGTTTTGTTCTTTTCAGATAGTTGTTACCCAGGGACATCTTTCACACCTAGCAGAATTATGCTTCTCCTGATAAGAACACAGGGGACTTAATAGCAGGCCAGGTCTTAGTGATGGTTGTGACCCTGAGCTGTCCCCTTGTGCTGCCTGTCAGAGGTTTATGCTTCGATATGAGGAGGGGCCTAATAGCAGGTTTTGAGTCTGGGCTGTGTCTTTTTGTTAAGGGAATAGAGCCTAACTGGAGGTCAGTCTTGGTGAACACTAGAAACTTTCTCAGCAAGCCTAAAGTTCAGTTATGGTACAGAATTTTCTTTCCTACCATCGCTAACGAGCCTAGTTAATAAGGTTTTTATCACCCATTATATCAGAGGCCAGGCTCCGTTAGCTAAGCTCTGCATTGTGTAACTTACCATTTCCCAAGGGAGTAAATCCTTCATAGCATCAGTTTTATTACTTCAAGTTTCCCCTGCGTCCTTACTGTACTTTTCAGTTTTCCAGGGACTACGAAGAACCTAGATTAGGTAGTTCAGTGATGAGAGACTGTCTGTTTGTAATTTAGCATCTTATCTACTTGGACTTATTATGGGTTAGACTGAAGGCTTATTTGGACTGACCTAAGGATCTAACCATGAGAATATGATGCTAATGTTATAGAAAATTGCATTCTCAAGTTTCTGGTGGAACATTGTGCAAACTAACTTTTCAAAGGCAGAGAGAGCCCTTCCTACAGAGAACTGTGGCTGTGGGTGGTGATCGATCAGTGTAAGTTCACTGACAGTCAAGGGTACACCATGTGGTGCAGGATGTCCGTCAGTATGGGAGGTGGTGCATGTGTAGGAACAGGTGTGTATGTGTGTGCTTTTCATAAGTTTGTGACCTTAAGTCTCATCTAAAAAGATAAAATTTATCAATTGAAAAGTAAAATTTAGAAACAGAGCCTTTTAAGAAAGGTGCTATCTACATAGTGACTGCATAAAGATTCCATGTATCCATAGTGCGCCCTGAGCAAGCATCAAGTCTAATTTAACGTGTCTTTTGGAACTTGTCGTCTCAAGTTTTTCAAAGCACCTTTAAAACTTCCTTTTCAATGAGTGACTTCCTTCTAAAAAAGTTCAACAGAGATAATAGGTATGAGAAGAATTCCCTGCTGGGGCATTGTGGGTAACCAACCACATGTGGGGTTCTGTGTCTTTGAGCTGTCCTCATAGACCACTTGCCAAAGCAGTTTGTTTGCTCTTCTGGATTAGGTTGAAGGGCCACAGGAGTGATGAGCCAAGAACTGTAGACAAAACTCAAAGTATGTCTGTCACAGTATAACGGATGTAGCCTCAGTTTACCCTTCGGCATTGTTTCTATCGCTCAGGAGGCAGCCACTTACGTTGCTTTACAAGTTTGCTTTGATGATAATTTTGCCTCTGGTACTATTTTGCATTGTTTGTTCACTTCCCAGGGTAGTAGGAAACACTAGGCAAGAAAGCACTAGCAACATATTTTAGGAAAGCATAGCTTTATAATTTCCAAAATATATAAAGTGTTACAGGAGTTAGCATAAAGGCCTCTCCAGGCGGCCCTTACAAGCCTGGTTCAGCCACCCGTCCTTAGTCAGCCAGTCAAAGACAACAGTGAGAAGGAGAGCAAGGAGCGGTGATCAGTGTGTCCACAAGGACCAGTGACTCGCACTGTGAGGTCCATGCTGCAGTACCAGGGAAAGAGAGCTGTTCCCCGAAGTCAAGAGCTTAAAAAGAATGCAGCTGCAGGCAGATAAGACTTGCTCTATTCACTGCCACCCAGGCCACACAGAAGTCAGATGCTGGTAGGCACCCATAGGACACACACAGGCAGACAGATGTATCAGCACACACAGGCTGAAGGCACTCGCCCCTGACATTGAGGCCATATTTGTATGGAATCACACCAAGTGGCATTCTGTCAGGTGTAATTAGAGAACAGATCACAAGACTGTCACTTTTGGGTACCCTGGACATCTGGAATCAGCCATCTGATGCTGATTCACCCCCTGACACCCCCCCCCCCTCCATGGCATTAGCCATCTTGGTCTATGTCAGATATCCATCTCAGTACCATGTTGTCTAAATGTGATGTGACTTGTATGGCCCTCTGTTCCCTTCATGCTTACACAACCCTGTCCGTCTTCCAGGGTCATACCATGAGGTTCAAGTTTACAGCCTGCAAGGGGCACACATGAGTAAGTGTCCTGGTCAGGTTGAGCCCACCCGTGATTGACCCATCTCTGCTTCAGTCTCTCAGGTGTCAGAACCATGTGGAATCTCTTTCCAGGAGACAAGCTTTCTCTCGCTGCTCCAGGCTTCAGTGTTTCCCTTCTCCCAGCATGAGACTCTGAGGAAATGCCTGGTCCTAAGGAGGTTTTGTTCCCATAGTTTGGTAGGCAAGGAGAAGACCGTACATACCTCTTTAGGATGTCTTCACTGACTGTCACAAGAGAAATAAAAGAGTGAGTGGAATGCTCGCACAGTGGACCAGTTAGTCCCCAGACAGGTCACAAGTGGGGTCAGACACGAGGACAGGGGTGTACAAGATGTGCTTAAACTTTTTTTTTTTTTAAGATTTTATTTATTTATTTTATATAGATGTCGAGTACTGTAGCTGTCTTCGGACACACCAGAAGAGGGCATCAGATCCCACTACAGATGGTTGTGAGCCACCATGTGGCTGCTGGGAATTGAACTCAGGACCTCTGGAAGAGCAGAGCCATCTTAACCGCTGAGCCATCTCTCCAGCCCTACACTTGTTTTTTTTTTTTAAATTGCCTGTCCATATAGGTATTCAATCACAGTTTTTAGTGTGGTGAAGGAAGCCAGGCATGGTGGCTTGTGCCTTTAATCCTAGCCCTTTGGAGGTGAGGCAGGAGGATCAGAGTATGTCTCAGAGTTCTAGCCAAGTGAGGGCTACATAGTGAAACCCTGCTTAGGAAAACAAAACAGACAACAAAGACAAAAATCAGTAAAACGTGGGGTGCAACAGTGGGGGTGCAGATATCCTTAATTTCTCATGTGACATTATGAATGTTATGTAAGATCTCAACATTAAGAATGAAACAGCCAAAGTCGTCTCTTTCCATCTGGAGAATATTACCAGGCGGTCAAAGCTGGATACCCTTCAGGTTAATGCTGCGGTCAACTATCTTTAAAATCCTTATTTGTCAGCCACCTAATGCCAGTGTTTGGGAGGCTGAAGGAGGACAGGCTGGGCTACATAGTGGGGGCATTTCTCAAAACACCAAACATGATGGGGGGGGAGCTTAGAGAGCGTGTTATAGACTATTAGAATTTAATAAGATGAGCCTTCCTGTGTTTTCTTTTACCCTCTCTTTCTAAGCAGACCCCAACAGAGTCAGGAAAGCTCTGGGAGATGAAGCAAAGGCCGTGGTAAGTGCTTTGAAATTGAATTTTGGAAGCATCTGCTGTGTGGTCAGGGTGTGAGGTTTCAGGCCCGGCCCCTCCCCTTCAGCTAAGTTGGTCCTTCACCTTTTGAGGAGGCACCCAGTAGCTGTTGCCCTGCCCTGCCTGCTGAGCTCTCTGGACCTTCCTTTAGTCTTTGTTGCCATTTGTAATCACCAATGGCAGTGGTATCTGATAGACAGGACAGAACGCAGCCCTGCCTCCTGACTGAACATTTTGTTTGAGCTTGGCTTTCTGTTTTGTTTTGCTTCCATTGTAGTAAAATGTTTTGTGTCCCCTGGATGTGTCAAAAAGAATTTTGAGAACCACTGCATAAGAACAAGGAAACTTGGGCTGGAGAGATGTCTCAGAGGTTAAGAGCACTGACTGCTCTTCCAGAGGTCCTGAGTTCAGTTCCCAGCAACCACCTGGTGGCTCACAACCATCTGTAATGGGATCTGATGCACTCTTCTGGTGTGTCTGAAGACAGCTATAGCATACTCATATATATATATATAATATATATATATATATATATATATATTATATATATATATATATATATATGATAGATAAATAGATTCTAAAAAAAGAAAGAAAGAAAACTTTTATAAGTGTGCCAGCAGCCCGTTCCTTATCTAGTCAGCCAGAAGCTGAGAAGCCATGCCTGGGACCAGCGAGGTGCTGAGTTTCCATCCCTTCTCTGAATCTGTGCGTACTTAGTAAGGACCGCCCATGCAGTGTGTTACTATGCTGCCTAGGTGAAGGGTTTAGACCATCAGAGAAGGACGATTTAATCACATCTCTATGATAGAGCTTTATATGGTGGGGGGCAGCTTTCAGAATGAATACTCAGAGACCCGGGGTGAACAGCACATCTTTTTTATTACATTTATTTAATTATTGGGGTTGGTATGGTGGTCAGAGGACAATTGTTGATTCTCTTAGCAGCATGTGTTCTTAAACTGCTGAGTCATCTCTCTCCAGGCTCTTCATCTTAACAACTTTTGGGTATACACTTCAATAGTATTTACACTAATGCACATTCATGTTTGGCTACTTTTAAAAATGTAGCCACCCAAGTGGCAGAGCTGGGTGGAGAGAGAGTTAAGAGAGAGAACGTGAAGTAAAGTGTGGAAGAAGGAAGGGAGGATCTGGAAGGAGGGGGGAGGGCAAGCCATGAAAGAAATAAAAACTAGACCAGTCATCTCTGGCGTTTATGTGTGTGTGTGTGTGTGTGTGTGTGTGTGTATGAATATATGTGTGCATATATATGTGTGTGTATATAACTATATACATATATCCTATAATGGCTACTGAGATATGGATATTAATCTACATGTATACATTCATATACATACATGTATATGATTATTAATATGCTTGTATTTGGGTTTCTATGACTTCATGTTTTTAGTGCATTAATTTTTACTTGTACTTAAAATAGCTGATTACATATTCATTTACATTTCTGTAGTAACACAGACATTATTTAATCACTATTTTAAAATCTTTTATAAAGCAAGAGGAAGAACACGGTAGAATGTGTAGCCATACTGAATTGGGAAACACTCACACAAACTTAGCTGGTCGTGCACTGGGAAGAGTAGCCAGAGGAAATCCAGGTGAGTTAACAAATTACCATCATTCCTTATGATTAGGGAGTTTGGAACTGTGAGTGAATGCCAGGGTTCACCTTACTTGGTCTTGAGTGTCTTGGGTTTCATTAGCAAGTTTGCAGGTGGATATTTATTTGCTCACCTAGGACTTAACATTAGAGAATACTTCAGGTATCTGCTAAAAAGAGACAGTAAGATCTGGAGCGATCACTCTGTGGTTGAGGCCACTGCTGTGCTTCCATAGGATCTGGATCAATTACTAGCACCCACACAGGGGTTCACAGCTGTCTGCAACACCAGTTCCAGGGATTCAATGCTTTCTTCTGGCCTCTATAGGCACCAAACACTCACGTGGTCTGTACAAAGACACATACAAGCAAAATACCTAATAACACACAATTTAGAAAAGAGAGATTAAGGGCTGGGGGCATGGTTTGGTAATAGAGTTTATGCTCTCATGCTGAGGCTCTAGGTAAAAACCTCAGCCTGCAAAATTGTGAATAAGAGGCAGTAGAGAGAGAAGAGAAGGTATGTGTCCGTGAGAGTCATCGCAAGTACAGCACACTCTGTGTGTGAGAGTCCTCGGGAGTTTCATTCTGGTCCGTCCTGCAGAAGGCCGGTGAGATGCATGTGCTAAGGCAGCCACTTTGACAGTTCATTCTGAATTGAGCTGTCATTTGCATGACGTCACTCAGGACTGTGGCTATTGCCTCTATCCCTAAGACCGTACAGGACTCTTGCTACATCTGAGTCTGAGCGACAAAAAATGCTTCTGCCTTGTTAGAGCGCATGTGCACGTGTGGGTGAATAAACAGAGTGACACTGTTGACCTTTGATCCTTTCCCACATCTGAGAATCAGGTAACCCACCAGAGCACCGGAGGAATACCAGTCCAGCAAGTCCTCACAGGCAGCGGTGGGAGAGACATGGTCCCAGTTCCTCTGTAGCAGCTTTGGAGAAAGCATCCATCCTTACCTCCAGTTTCACGGCAGAGGATGACAGAGGTTAGCACCATCACCATCCCTTGGAGTCTGGTTCATGCATGCTCAAGCGTCTCAGGTGAAATGGGTGTAACACCCACATCTGCCTATACAGACTTAACTTTTATTTTTTTATTTTAATTTTATTTGTGCATGTGTCTGTCCATGCGACTCCATGTGCATATGTGTAAGAAGCCAGAGGAGGGTGTCAGAACCCTCAGAGCTAGAGTTACAGGCGTTTGTGAACTTCCCAGTGTGGGTGACAGGAGCTGAACTCTGGTCCTCATAATTGAGCAACACGTGCTCTTAACTACTGAGCCATCTCTCCAGCTCCAAGACTTAATCCTTAAAAAACACCTTAGATCCAAAACGCTGGAGCCCATGGATCCCCGAGAAGACCATAGTCAGACTGAACATTATTGTTTTACTATAGAGCACTCTATAGAAAAGCCATGCCAGGGTTTGAGTTTATATCCCAATATCTGCAAGGGACATTTGGCGCTCCTTGTGTAGGTGAGTGAACTAGATTTTCAGTGAGAGTCAAATATAATCACAACTTTGCTTGAAATACAATATGAAAGATAGATGCTGGAAAATCTTTTTTTATACCTGCTACTAATGTCCCTCTTTACAACTAGGTGGTTCTGTGATAAAGTACAGTGAAGAAAATGTCCGTAAGCAGTGGGTCAGAGAGCCTCCTGAGGCCTTGCTGTCAATGCTGAAGGACATTGATCTCAGCCAGGCATTTGAAACATACACGATATATAGACCAGGTAATATTTGTCTCTTATATAATCAGACAGATACTTTGAATTTTAAAAAAAAATGCCGTAAAATCTGAATAAAATTGACCATCTTAATAACTTTTAAAAAGATTCATTTTTATTTGTGTGTCTATGCCCATGTCAGTGAATGTGTATGCAGGTGCCCAGGGAGGCCAGGAGAGGGCGTCAGATGCCCTGATCTGGAGTCACAGGCAGTTGTGAGCCACTGTGTAGGTGCTGGGAAACAAACATCCTCTAAAGAGCAGCAAGTGTTCTTAACCGCTGAGCCATCTCTCCCAGGTCCTTCAGTCTGCTAATCTCTGAGTATTCAGTTCAGCAGCTTTACACTCTTGCATGTTTGTGTAAGCGGCCTCCAAATTCTGTTTCTTTGCAAAACTGGAGCTGCCCACATCAAATAATAGACCCATTCCCTCTTCCCTAGATCCCTGTGACTTTAAAGTGTAAAGCTGGGGCAGAAGAGATGCCTCAGCACTAAGAACACCCTGAGTTCTAGAGGACGAGGGTTCGGTTCCCAGTGCCCATGTGGCAAATTCAGTGCTAGTGGATCCAGTGTACTTTTTTGGTACACAGGCACATGTATGGTACATACATAAAGTGTGGGCACACACACATACACACACACACACACACACACACACACACACACACACACACACACACACATATAAAAATAAATCTTGAAAGTTCCCAAAATTGTACTTTTAGGTGTTCTTGAATCATTTACAGCTAGTCTTAACCTGTGTTTAAAATTTCCCATTATAGATACTTTATTTCTATTTCCTGATTTCTTATTTGAACAGTTACTGTGTTAGAACAATCATTAGTGGTGCTGAGATCAAACCCTCGTTCTTGTGCATGATAAGCTGTATCCATCTAGCCCAGGAACAGCCATTTTTGCCATGTAAATGTACACTTGTCATAGGAATACCTCAAGATTTCTTTCAAATTTGTTATATTGAATAGAGCTTTAAAATGAAGGACAGTTAGGATCTGTCTGTCTACCTGTCTACCTGTCTCTCTCTCTCTCTCTCTCTCTCTCTCTCTCTCTCTCTCTCTCTCTCTCCCCATCTATCTATCTATCTATCTATCTATCTATCTATCTATCTATCTATCTATCTATCTATCTATCTGAGACAGGGTTCTCTGTGTAGCCCTGGCTGTCCTAGAACTCACTGTATAGAACAGGCTGGTCTAGAACTCAGAGATCCACCTGCCTTTGCCTCTGTCTCCCAAGCACTGGAATTAAAGTCGTGTGCCACTGCCCAGCCAGGATTTAATTTTTTAAAATATATTTTCATTAAGCCTGAATGACCATTTATAATATTGTCCTTAGAACTTCAGACAAAAGGACTACATTTAAGGGTTGCATATTATATACATATAATAATATATTTGATAAGTCAAACACTAAATCTCCTTGCTTACTTAAAATGCGAGATAAATCATGTCAAGTAGAGCCTGTAATGGCATGGCAGGTTTTGATGATGTTGCAAGAAATTTAGTTATATTTGTTTCACTGAAGAATGTTTTATTGAGTGGCTAATGTAGATTATGATTAAAAGAGGGCTGATGGTTTGCTTTGTCTAGCATGCATGAGGCCCTTAGATATTTTTTATTATCTATTTTGAGGCAGGATCTCCCCAAATTGCTTGGACTGTAATATAGATTTCTTATATTTAAAGGTTTTTAGTGCATATTCCACCTCTTCTGGAGACAGAGTTGCTTTGTAACTTAATCCACATTCTGATACTTCCTGGGTCTATTGTCTACCCAAATTATGACAAGTAAATACTATTTAAATTGGCTGTCTTCCCCAGGCACTATGGCTCTGGGCTGTAGTCCTAACATTTGGAGATCAAGACCAGCCTGGGCAAAATAGTGAGACCTCATTTAAAGATCAACAGGTAAACTGCCACACTTTCTGATGCTTTTCCCCTAAAGGTGCAGAAGGATTCCTGAAAGGTCCCCTTTCTGAAGATGCAGCATCGGACAACGTTGATGGTGATCTGGAGTCTGTCATTTTAGACCCAGAGAGATTTGAACCTCGGCTGGATGAAGAAGACACGTATGTTGCAATAGACCTAGACTGCTTTAATTGGGAGTGGAATATATGCTGTACCATACTGCAGTCATCTCAGATTTCGTAAGAGCTATACCACTTTCTGTCCTAAACAGCACTTCTGTTTGCTGCTGTGTGACATTTCACCATGAATCCCTGGCTGCATCCTGCACACAGTAGTTTTTCACCCAGACTCCTTGCTTTTGTTTCTGAGTTCTGAGACCTTTAGGCTCCTCCTGCATCCGCTTCCTAGTGCTGGGATGTCTGCATGTATAGCTATATCTGGCTCTTATTTTATAATACATTAAGGTAAAAAAACAACCCTACAGTGACACTCTTCTTAGAGCATTTCTTTTTCTCCACTTGATGACTGCATGGAATTAAGGATGGCAGAACCCCTCGCTGAACCCACTAACAAGCACAGACCGTGCCCCTAGCACAGAGACTTATCATCCAAATTGTTTTCCCCAGGGACTTTGAGGAAGATAACGAAAACCCCGACTGGGTGTCAGAACTAAAGAAGCAAGTAGGACAGCAGGATGGGCGTGGTGGACAACTCCTCGGAGACCGTGCCTGAGCCATGTCGGGGAGACACTGGCGAGAAACTGATGGCTGGGAACGGAAGTGAGGACTGAGAAAATGTATCACAAGCTTACAAAGCAATCCAGAACCCTTGTGAGATTTTAACACAATGGAGACTCTGGCAGAGGCTGCGTGCCTTGCATTCTGACAGAGCAGAGGTGCAGTGCTCGCCTGCTGGCCACCAGCTATGTGTGTGACAATAGGAAATGACTTAACTCCTTTGATCCTGGATTTTCTCAGCTATACAATGAGAGTAACAACGCCTACCTCCTAGGAGCCCTGATCCAGATGCTGTAGCCATCCAGTGGTTGTTATCCGAAACCACCATGTACTGCTCTTGTTTCCTAAAGGTTTAAGGGTCCAAATGCATTCCGCTATGGCGTGACAGTGTGTGCTGCCTTTCAGTCATACCCAGGTGGATATGCTTCAAGAGATTTCCAGTGGTGTTTACCAACTACCAGCTGCCCTTCAGTGTTCCTCAGAGCATTTACAAAAGGGCCAGAGGTCAGGGGATCAGCCATGGGATGAGTGGGTGGTCTCTAGAGCTTGCTAGAAGATTGCAGTCCTGGACTGGAGGTAGGAATCCAGCCAAAGAGATGCAACAAATGTCAGAAACTAGAACGTGCTATGCAGTGGGGTGGAGCGCCATGCACATATATACTGATTGCTGGCTCCCCTCATTTAATGCTGTGAAACTTTAGAGAAGGGAAACTCTTTCCCCAAAGAAGAAACAGGTTTCTCCTCACCCCATATGGTGAAGAAATTATAGTCCAGTCACTTACTAGGACCTGCTGAAATGCGGGCTATAAGTGGCTTATAGGTAACCCTCTCCCTTTTTTTCAGTGAGGGGACCAAACCCAGGACCTTATGAATGTCAGGCAGGTATTGTACCACAGCCACACCCCAGCCCACCTTTGTTTATCCTAACACACAAAGGCTGCTGTGTAAATCCGCACCCCACCTGGACATCTCCTTGTACTTAGTCATGGAGCCAGGGTTAGTCTCTCATGGTCCTAAAGTCTGTCTGTCTGTCTGTCCTTGCCATTTCTGAGGAGTGCTGGTGAGGTATTTTGTTTTTATCTTCAATTTGGGTGTGTACATCGTTCCTCGCAAAGGTAATGTCTGTCCTCATGTCCTGTCAAGGAGTACATGATGTCCGCGGGGCATGCCTCAGATGCTGCTTGCCCTGAGCAGTAGTTAATCAGTATCTGTTAGGTTTCCCACTGTCACAGGTACTAACTTCTATGTCCCTGTCTCTTCACTGCCACTAACTCAGGCCACACCGGAGCTGAGAGGATTTAAGTCCTACCTCTGTTGGCCCAGGAGTGTAATGTTACACTGAGTCACTGGGTTGGCTGTGTCATTGCTTCCATCTGGTTCCTGTGATGTTTTGTGATGTTCTTGCCCTTTCACTACAAGATGGAGCAGGATCAGCTTATACCTTCTGCTCCAGCCCCAGAATCAACCATTTCCCCCAAGAAGCCATGGTTCCTCTCACTGGGTTAGAAGCCAGTGTCTGGGTGTTAAGTGTGCTTGCGGAGTGTGCTAGCTGCCCCCGGGATAGCTGCTCCCTGTCTACATACCCGAGTTCTGTGCGTCCCCACCCATCTGTGTATTAAGTCAAGCACTGCCTCATACAGGCGTCACTGAGTAATTCAGACTCCTGTTCTTGCTCTTTTTCTATGTCTGCTTTCCCTGATGGTGAGGAACACACTTGCAACCATCTGCTTGGTTGTTCAGACCAGTACACATCCAGAGCCGTGTCCTCGATGCTGTGAGGAACAAGTTAGCAGCTAGAGTGCGGAGCTTGTATGTGGCTTCTTTGTTGGCCACACCCTTCCTAGGCCACTCCCCTAAACGTTAGCTCCACACTTCGACGATGTTTCATGCTCAAGAAAGCATCTGTCTACAATAGTATTTCCAAGACACTTGACTTCCACCGATGCCTCGCTCCATGCCTCTGTCCGCTCTAACTGCCGGATACACACATTACAACCCATCAGACAAAGCAAACTTGAAATCATCTGTGTATCTTGCCGCTGAGAGTGAGTCACTTTGTAAATCCTCTTGAAAATCAGATGACTTCTACTTTTATGTTTACTTATTTGGGTGAGATTTGCCAGCCCGGATAGCTTTTAAAAAGAAAGGGGATTGGGTGTAACACACATCTTTAGCTTCATCAGGGAGGCAGAGGCAGGCATCTGAACCTCACTGATTTCCACGCCAACCAGGGGTACATGCTGAAACCCAGTCTACAGGCGGAAAAAAGTAGAGAAGGCAAACTTCATGTATTCTAAGAAGTCTACGTTTGTCCATGTGGAGCCCACTAGATTTTTAAGGAATGAGTTTCCAAGATAATTTGATTTTAAAATTTGATTTCAATCAGTTGTGTACTACTAGAAAACGAAACACTGCTGTGGTCTGGAAATGCTGATTTCTGTTTATATGCTTCCTTCAGAACATGGTGATCAGTAAGACTTTCAAATGTTAAGAGGATTACAATGTTATAAAATTCTGTCCCCGGAAGTAGAATGTAGTTAAAGGAGAAAAGGGGGCTTTTGGGGGGAGGGGAGCATGGATAATGGGGGGATCCAAAATAATCACAGGTTTTAGATTCTACTAGATACGGCTGTCTTGCTTGTGTGAGTATTTACCGCCCTGAAAGTTGTCTATTTCCCATAGGTTATCTACGGCAGCTTGACTATCGGTAGGAAATGCTAAGTTGCAGACCCCTGAGCAGCACCCGGTTTTGTTAGTGGGCGGAGGTTTCTTTCTTACATACACCTCTCGGCAGTATTTAAGACCTTGCATGAGAAACATAGTTTCTCCTGGAATTAGGTCATTGTCGGGGACCCTTGGAAACTTCCCCCATCTCAGTGTGCAAAAGGCCAACCAGAAAACAGGTCCAAGGCTACAAAAAAATATGCCATTCATAGAATTCTGGAAAATGGCCACCCCCACCACACTCCCTGGAATCCGAAGGCTGCAACAAGAATCTGACATATCTTCCACCCCGCAGTTTTGGGAAAGTTTGCCCTCGAAGTGATTTCTTCCCGTTTCCTACTCTCCACTATAAAACCAATTCTCAGACCTTGTGCCGCCTTCTCCTGCACCCTCTGACACCAAGCTACAGGTTGCCAACTCTCAGACCAATAAAAGTATGCTTGTCCCGCTTTGAGGTCCAACTCTGTCTTTCGTTCTCCTCTTCTGATTTGCTTATTATATAGCACCGGAGCCTGAAGACATAAGGCACCGGGAAATTTGCTCTGAGGTTCTCCTCTGCTCCCGCCCAGCACTCCGCCCACTTCCCCCTCCCCCTCCCCCTCCCCTTTCCTCGGGGATGGCTCTGCCCCTGCGTCTGGGAGGCTTAGTTGCTGGAGACTGGATCCTTTTGGACACGTCTACACTCACTGCATGAAGCACGCTGATCAGGTAAGCTGAACCCAATGTGTTCATTTTTCAGGAGCTGTCGCGGGCCCCTCGAAGCTGCTGGGAGAGAAATGTGAATCCAGGCGGGAGGACAGCAACTAGGAAACCCGTGCACTGGGCTGCGTTGGTTTCCATGGCAACGCACAAGCTACAAAGTCCCGAACTCTGGTTCCCCGCCCACATGCTTGCCATCGCTTCCTCTGACAACCTAGAAGTACCCCCGATTTGAAATTATATGAAAACAACCTGCCCAGTAGACCACCCAAGGTTTTAGAAGTCTGCATTGTGCCTGAGGCAGGAAGGTGACAAACTTAAGGCCTACGTGAGCAGCTTAGACCTGTTTCAAAATAGTCTCCCAAAAGGATTAGGTGTAAAGCTCAGTTACCCAGCATGTATGCGGTCCTAGGTTTGCTTCCCAGTACAGCAAAATAAAAAACCTTTATGCCCTAACTGTAGCATAAAAGGAAAATGTGAGGAAAGCAACCTACAGCGGAGCGTGTATTTCCACCTGTAAATACCTGTAGCCGGGACAGTCACCTGACCTCTGTTGCTAGAACTCTGGACCTCCCACCAACTGCAACCCTACAGCCAGTAGACAGGGTGTTTTTCCAAACTGGGGCATAATTCGTAGGAGAATCCTCAGACCCAACCAAGCCTTGGTTTATATTCCTAGGAAATCCAGTACTAGTTAATCCCACCTAGATAGATGTGATAGTTTGGTTCTAGGGTCAGATAATTACGAATTAGGTTTTTCTTTACATAAGTGTATGCAGAGGCTTTCTGGTGATTCTGGTATGGGACCATTGACTTTTGACTGGCATAGGTAGTACCTAAGGCCCTAACTACATCTTAAATACCGCAATACCTCCTTGTCTCTAGAACCCCAGACAGCAACAGAATTAATTCCCAGGCTTCCCTGTAGAGGGCAGCATGTCCCCACTAAGACCTGAACTGTGCCGGCCCTGGCCCTTAGACTTCCCGCTTTTTAGAAAACCTCCACCCAGGACGAGGTGTCTTTTCTTCAAACCCAAGTAATTTTCCATTTCAGAAGCTAGTGAAGAAAGGCTTTGTGAGGTGATGAATGGTCTAGGATCACAAAGCTGAGCTACAATCCAGCAGCATGACCTTGGAATCCACAGAACTAAACCTCTTTCCGCAGCGTTACCTGTGGCCAGCCCTAAGGAAGTTTCTTGAGTGTGTCTGAAAAGCTGGTGGAAAGGTTTTTGTTTTTTGTTTGTTTGTTTGTTTTTGTTTTTTCGAGACAGGGTTTCTCTGTGTAGCCCTGACTGTCCTGGAACTCACTCTGTAGACCAGGCTGGCCTTGAACTCAGAAATCCACCTGCCTCTGCCTCCCGAGTGCTGGGATTAAAGGCATGCACCACCACTGGTGGAAAATCTTAACGAGCAATTCCTCTGCTAGTGATCCATCTTCTGGTGGCTAGTTGTCATGTGCAGTAAAGGTTTATTCTTCATTCTAGGAAGCTCTGATGCCTGGAACCATGGATAAATTTGACCTGATTAAGCTCATTGGGGAAGGCACCTTTGGGAAGGTGTACCTGGCTAAAGATAAATCAGAAAGCAGTCACTGTGTCATAAAAGAGATCAGTTTGACAAAGGTAAAGTAAAGAAGTTCACATTTTAGATAATTTTAAGTGGTGGATATAGCTTTGAAATTTATTGATTATGTGTATATGTGCGCGTGTGTGAGTTTGTGGGCATCATGTGAGTGCAAGCACCTGCAGAGGTCAGAGGTCATTGAAAGCCCTTGAACTTAATTTACAGGCAGTTCTGAGTCACCTGATACAGTGCTAAGAACTGAACCCAGGCCTTCTGCCCGAGCAGTGAGCGCTGAGTCGTCTCTCCAGCTCCCATATTTTTTCTGTTTATTTATTTATCTATTTTGTTTATTCACTTTTACATCCTGCTTGCTGCCCCCCTCCCAGTCCCCTCCTCCCACAATCCTTCCCCTTCTCCTCTGAGCAGGCGGGCAGTCCCCATAATTTTGATATAGCATGGATGCGAAAACCTTTCCACAGTTGCGTTTTTTAAGGTTCAGTTGACACTCTTCTTTCAGCCCCTTGAGCCCCATCCCAGGAACAGGTATTGAGTTCATTTGCTTGGTTTCCTGCCCCCCCCCCCCCCCATTGAACAAAAGACTTGTCTTCATGCTGGACAAATGTTGTGAAACCTGAATGCTTCCAGACCCGTCCTGTGCTTTCTCTCTCTTCCTGAATGTCTTCCCTCCCCCTCCCTTCCCTTCCGTCTTCCCCTCCCCCTCCCCTCCCTCTCGCCCTTCTACTCTGCCTACCTTCCTTTCTAGCTTCCTTTCTTGTTTTTGAGGCAGAGTCTAGATTAGGTATGTAGACATGCTAGTCTCAGACTTAGAATCCTCCTGCCTCTGCTCCCCACAGCTGAGGTTACAGGTGTGCAATATCATGCCCAGTTACCGTTATCTTTTCTCTTAAAAAACTATTTATTTAGGTTGGGCATAGTGTCGAACACCCATAACCTCAGCATTCCAGAGGTAGAGGCAAGCAGACCTCTGCGAGTTCAAGACCAGCCTGGTCTACATAGTGAGTGCCAGGACAGTCAGGGCTATGTAGAGAGATCCTGTCTCAAATGAAAATATAAAATTTCAGGGTGTGTATTTGTGCTTGCACATGTGCATTTACACACACACACACCACAGCACAGGTGTGGAGGCAGGCGAGGTTCCAGGGATCAAACTCCAGACAATAACCTGCTAGATACTTGATCCTCCCTCTTTAAATTAGCTCCATCCTTTTGCCAGTGCACTGGGTCATCTGGGTCCTTAGCAGGGGTTGTCACAGCTCCAGCATTCACATAGACATTTGAACAGTGCCCCAGCCATGGACCAGACTTTCCCTGTAAGGTATAAGGGAAAGGGAGCTAGGCTGATGTCATAAAAACATAAAACTTCTTGGCCCGATGGCGTTCACCTGCAATCCCAGGCACCTCAGAGACTGAGAAGGAGGATAGCCCCTTCAAAGCCTGCTCTGCCTTGGCTACAGGAAGATTCAAGGCCAGCCTAGACAACCTACTGAGGCCCTCCCTCACAAATAGCAAGCAGGGCCTGGAGAGATGGCTCAGTGGTTACAAGTGCTGGCTGCCCTTCTGAGTTCAATTCCTAGCAACCACACGGTGGCTCACAACCGTCTGTAATGGGATCTGATGCCCTCTGCTGGTGTGTAGGTGTATGTGCAGACAGCACTCTGTACAAAAATACATAAATAAACCTTTAGAAAATAAAAACACAAAGCAGAAAGAATACTGGGGATATGTCTCAATGGTAGACCACTTGCCTGGAGTGCATTAGACCCCAGGCTGAAGTAAGTTCTTTTCTTTGTCATACATTACATTTTGATCATATTTTCCCTCCCCTAACTCCTCCCAGATCCTCTTACCGACCTAACTTCATGTTCTCATTGTCTTTCTGGGATGGTTTGAGTATGCTTGGCCCAGGCAGTGGCACTATCAGGAGGTGTAGCCTTGTTGGAGTAGCTGTGTCACTGTGGCTTTAAGGCCCTCATCCTAGCTGCCCTGAAGCCAGTCTTCTAGCAGCCTTCAGATGAAGTAGAACTCTCAGCTCCTCCTGCACCTCCTGGATGCTGCCATGTTCTTGCCTTGATGATAATGGACTGAACCTCTGAAACTGTAAGCCAGCCCCAATTAAAGGAAGTCCTTGTAAGAGTTGCCTTGTTCACGATGTCTGTTCACAGCAGTAAAACCCTAACTAAGACGCCCTCTCTCTGCCTGTCTCTCTTTTCCCCCTTCTCTCTTCTCTGTCCATCTCTCCTACCCCAGTAGCTACATTTTTAAGAGTAGCCAAATTTAAAAAGCACTTTGAAATCTGAAATTCACATTCTGATCATGTTATTTAGAATAAGTCATGTGACACTGGATCTTAAATTAGAAGCTAGGATTGAGAATGTCAATTAAAAAATATTGGCTGAGCTGTTTTAGTGGTGGAGTGTGTATCTAACATGTATAAGGCTGCACCATCAGTTCCCAGCCAGGCCAGCCTGAGTTACAAAGAGAGGTACACCCCTTCCAGAGAGAGAGGAAGGGGGAGGGAAGGAGGGAGGGAGGGAGAGAGAGAGAGACAGAGAGAGAGAGCAGAAATGGGGTATGCGCATAGGCACCAAAACAATTAAAAAGTATTATTATTGGATGACAAATAGAATAATAAATTACAAAACTAAAATTAACCCATAAAAGATTTTTTTTTTACATTTATTCATTCACTTGCTGTGTGCATATGCACGCATGTGTGATACAGCACACATGTGGAGCTCAGAGGATAATGTGCAGGCATCAGTTCTTCCCATCCGCCGTGTGGAGTCTGGAGATTGAGCTTAGCTCACTGGGTTTGGCAGCAAATGCCTTTACCTGTCAAGCCTTCTTGCCAGTGTCAAGACACCAGCTTTGGGTTTTGTTTTGAGACAAGATCCCCTTTTGTAAGACCAGAACATCCTTAGATTCAGAATCCTCCTGCCTCAGAGTACTAAGTGCTGGCTTTACAGGCATGTATGGCTTATTTCTTAAAATGAGGAAATTCAGACTATGGAATTTTGCTTTTGTAGCATAGGACCATTTTCTCCTCAGCAGTGACTGCTCTTGGCATGTTATGTTTTAGGAAGAATTCCCTTATGCTGGAGGATAAAGCAAGTCACAGATGTTCAGAGAATGGTTAAAAAATCTAGTTACTAATTTATTTATAATTTGCATTTACGTTTTGAAGCGGGCCTCACTATGTTACCCAGGGTGATCTGTCTCCGGGAAGCTGGGAATACAGTCATGCAACAAGTGAACCAGTTTCCAACTTTCAGTACGATAACATTTCCCCACGATTATTAATTTTCTTGACTATAATTAACACTGACGAACTAACGGATACAAGGCACTATGCTCATTCCACAGTGGCCCTGCCTTCAAGAGATAAGTTTTAAAAGTGACATTAAAGCCAGCGGCATCTTGGGGGATTTCAGATGGGAGTAAGCAGGACTCGCCTCTGTAAGCAAGTGTCTTAGTCAGGGTTCTATTCCTGCACAGACATCATGACCAAGAAGCAAGCTGGGGAGGAAAGGGTTTATTTGGCTTACACTTCCACATTGCTGTTCATCACGAAAGGAAGTCAGGACTGGAACTCGAGCAGGGCAAGGAGCAGGAGCTGATACAGAGGCCATGGAGGGATGTTCCTTACTGGCTTACTTGCTCTGGCTTGCTCAGCCTGCTTTCTTATAGAACCCAGGACTACCAGCCCACAGATGGTACCACCCACAAGGGGCCCTCCCCCCCTTGATCACTAATTGAGAAAATGCCTTACCGCTGGATCTCATGGAGGCATTTTCTCAACTGAAGCTCCTTTCTCTGTGATAACTTCAGCTTGTGTCAAGTTGACACACAAACCAGCCAGGACAGCAAGTTACCTGTCCAAAGCATGCTGTCTCTCAGTATAAACTCTGATGCTCTTCCAGGGAAAGGAAGCTTCGAAGAACGAAGTGACTCTTTTGGCTAAGGTGAAGCACCCCAATATTGTGACCTTCTTCAGCTCATTCCAAGGTTAGACTTTTCCATCATTCAGGCATCCCAAGAAACTAAAAATCTTTAGAAAATATGTGTTCCCAAGAGTTGTGTATTTGTTAAATTTTATAAGTGTGTTTGTTCATCTTCCTGTCTAGTTAAGTTGTCTCTTTTCCTATCTGGTGAGGTTTGTCTTTTGAGATGAGGCCCTCTGTATCCCAGGCTGGTCTCCGTGTGCTGTGTAGTAGAATTACACCCTGAACTCTGAATGATGTTTAAAAGCAGTCCGGGAATAAAGTGTCCCACGCTCCTATCCACTGTTCTCATCTTTCTCTTCCTCGTCATCTGATTATTGTTGAAGTCCTTTGTCTAGCTGAATTCTCACCCTCAGACTTTCCGAAGTCTTGTGCCTTCCCTAACTCCCCAGGGCACTTTTCTGCTAATGTGTGTGTCTCTTTATGAATAGACATTATTATAAATTTGTTTTATTTTTTTCTTCAGACAGGAAACTTAGGGGTTGAGAATATAGCTCAGTGGTAGAATAATTGTTTAGCGTGTACGAGGTCCTGGGTTTGATCCCTAGCAACACACACATACACACACACACACACACACACACACACACACACACACACACCAATTTGATGAGTTTAGGGACTTTTATAGACATTTTGGTCCTCTACATGTGGCAGATAGTAGATACTCCATATACAGTTGCTGGATGAGTGAAAGAACTGGACCATTTTAATAGACTACAGTACAAGCTTATTCCATGTAAGTTGGAATTTGCAAGACACATTTTACAATGGACACAGTGACACAGCTAAGACCATTGGAAGTACAAATAACTTTTTTTTACCCCTGTACATTGCTTGGCAGCTTGTTTGGTACTTAAAACACAGGCTTAGCCAAGAGCCTCAGAGCCTGGAGGCACTGGACTATGAGAACCTGTAAATACAGGCTTTGCTGGACCTGCAACAGCTCATCTCCTGCCGCAAGAACCATGTCGGGCCGGGCAGTGGTGGTGCTTACCTTTAATCCCAGCACTTGGGAGGCAGAGGCAGGTGGATTTCTGAGTTCGAGGTCAGCCTGGTCTACAGAATGAGTTCCAGGACAGGCAGGGCTACACAGAGAAAGAACCATGTCTGACGTCTGCTTCTACTTTCTTGCTGGCTGTTAGCTAGAGGCCAGTCTCTACCAGGAGAGGTAAACCTTTGTGCTCTCATGACCAGGAAACAGAGCCGGAAATCTATAATCAGTTCTGTCTCTGACCTCTAGACTCTGATTGACGTAAGTCATGTGATTAGGTCAGGCCCACCCTGATAATCCTTTTCATTTACTCAAAATTAACTGTCTAGTATGAAAGATGAAGTTTTATGAATTTGAAGCAGGGTAAGAAAAATGAGAATTTAATGATGTTTTCCTAAGGCAAGATGAATTCCATCAGTAAATATTAACTCTTAGGTGCTAAGCTTGTTCTAAACTAAGAGCTCAAGACTTCAACAACGCCACTTATTTAATGGCTTCAAGACATCTCTCTGTGCTCAGCTCTCTTTTTCCATTAAGGATCCCACCCTTGGGATGGTGCCATCTACATTGAGGGTGGGTCTTCTCTCTTTAATTAGTCCAAATAAGAAACTCTCACAGAAGGTTTGTCTCCCAAGGGATTCTAGATCCTGCCAGACTGACAACTGACGTTAGCCTTCTGGACTACATAGAAATAGCCTTTATCCAAAGTCAATGAGGCAAAGAAAGCTGAAAGGAAACGTAAGGGTACTGGGAGAGGGAACCCCGAGCCATCTTAGGGCCACCCCCACTACTGAGCGCTGCATTTTCCTGTTGTAGTCTTCGCATCTAGGTTTTGAAAGGCAAATGATTGATGACATCTAAAAGCTCTCAGCACCAACTGATGCTGTTCTCTTGCAGAGAACAGCAGGCTATTTATTGTAATGGAATACTGTGCTGGAGGGGATCTCATGCAAAGGATCCAGAGGCAGCGGGGAGTGTTATTCAGCGAAGAACAGGTAAATAAATCTACTTCTAATGTCCATGGGGTGTTAAATTTACAATGTTCTACATACTAAGCTATGCAAAGCACGCTTCTGGTGGAAAGATATGAATCATACGATCGTGAATATTCTTGGCAGTTAAATTGAAATAGAATCTATTTTTGAGAACATGTTTTCATGAGGAAGTATCTCTTGTCTATGCGTCTCATGTAGGATGAACTTCAGTTCTAAAAGGGTCATGAGGTTGGGGCTGGGGAGACGGCTCAGGGTGTCAAGAGCACTTGGTATTCTGGCATAGGACATAGGTTGGTGTACTGGCTGGTTTGTGTGTCAACTTGACACAGCTGGAGTTATCACAGAGAAAGGAGATTCAGGTGAGGAAATGCCTCCATGAGATCCAGCTGTAAAGCATTTTCTCAATTAGTGATGGGGGGGGGAGGGCCCCTTGTGGGTGGTACCATCTGTGGGCTGGTAGTCTTGGGCTCTATAAGAAAGCCAGCTGAGCAAGCCAGGAGAAGCAAGCAAGCCATGGCCTCCATGGCCTCTGCATCAGCTCCTGATCCCTGACCTGCTTGAGTTCCAGTTCTGACTTCCTCTGGTGATGAACAGCAACGTGGAAGTGTGGGCTGAATAAATTGTTTCCTCCCCAACTTGCTTCTTGGTCATGATGTTTGTGCAGGAATAGAAACCCTGACTAAGACAGTTGGGTTTTCAGCACATAAATGGTGGCTCATAACTATCTATAACCTTAGTTCCAGGTAACCTAATGCCCTCTTTTGACTTCCACAGATACCAAGTATGCACATGGTGAACATATTTACATACACACAGATAAAACACTTACATATGTAAAATAAAGAATTAAATATCAAGTGGAGCCAGAAACATGGCTCAGCGGGTAAAGGCACTTGCTATTAAGGCTGACGACCTAGTTCAGTTCCCAGAGCTCATATGGTAGAGGGGCGAGCCAGTTCCTGCAAGTTTTTCTCTGACTGCCACACAGTCACCTCCCTATGTGTGTGAGACTCTCCTCACAAATAACTCATAATGTAACTTTAAAATGTTTCACATTTGGGCTAGGGAGTTGGCTTGGCTGTTAAAGGTTAGGCTCACAACCAAAAAAATAAATGCAAAGGACCTGTAAGGTTAAACAAAACAAAACAAAACAAACAAACAAACAAAAAAACATGAGACAAAGAACCTTCAAAGATGCCATCGAGTTAATTTTGTGTTGGCCATCCACAGCTGGTCATGCGGCCTGCCCTTAAGAGTGGTTTGTTTCCCCAGTGAGACTCCATTAGAGAAAATTAATTTTTCATTTGCAAGTGGTTATCAGTTGGAGATAGCTTCTGGGTTAGGGATGGAGGCTCATATCCACTTCCCCTCTCAGTACTGGGATCCCATCTAGTTTAGACCTGTACAGGCCCTGTGCATGTTGCTACAGTCTCTGCGAGTTCATATGTACATTGGTCCTTCTATGTTGAAGTATTTTATGGTGGGTTTCTGCCCTAATCTATCCTGTTTAGCTCCTGAATAAAAGACACAAAAACCTGGTATTTTATTTACAAGCTACTGGCTAAGCAGGTTCTGAGCTATTCTAACCTACATCCCAGCCATAGGCCCTGAGTTACTTGCAGTTTGACTCTTGCCTGCTTGCTCTGTTCTATGTGTATCCTTCTCTTAGCCAGGTGCTCATGGTCCATCCTGCCTCATGGTGATGTTCTTGTTCAACTCTCCTTCCCTCTTGGTCCCTATCTGAGATTCCCCACTTGATCTCAAGTCCTGTCTTCCTCTCTCTCCTGCCCAGTCACAGGCTCCATCCTCTTATTACCAACCAGAGATTATTAAGGAGCATTCTTTACAGCACATCGGTCAATACAATAGACTGCAACCTGATCTCAGGGCACAGAACTCAGCATCTGACACACAGTGCACACCCTGCACAAGACCTCCACTTAGGATTTGATATTTAGGACTGAGTGTTTGAAAGTCTCTTCCTCTCTGTACATTGGCTGTGGATCTCTGTATTTATTCCCTTCTACTGCAGAAGGAAGCTTCTGTGATGGTGGCTGAGGAAGAAACTGATCTTTGAGTACGGCAAAATGTCATTGAGAGTCATTTTATTACTTTATTTCTTTAGCAGCACAGTAGTGTTTGATTTTCTCCTAGGTTCCTGGCCTATCCATTCGAGGTACTCGGTCATCCAAACAGTGTTGGAGATGGCTTCCATCTCATGGAGTGGGCCTTCGATCAAATATTGGTTGGTTGCTTCCAGGAGCTTTGTGCCACTATTATACAGTAGATCTTGAAGTTAGGTCACCACTGTAGACAGAAGGGTTTGTAACCTGCTGGGTGTTTACCTTTCTCCTCTGGTAGCATACAGAGTCTGTTCCTCTGTCTGTTCACAGCAGTAAAACCCTAAGACAGGAATAATCCTTTATTAAACTCCCCACTGCTCTATAGCACATGTTAATTGCCACAGAATTATATAGTAAGTTTATAAAGTAAATAAGAGCTATGCTTCCCCAGCACATACTCAAGCACAGAACAGAGAATGAAAAGGCCAGAGATCATCAGTCTTCTGACCTGCATCTGATACTGTCCCACTTCAACCCATTCCAGGCCGGGCAGGCTTCCAGCACAAACACATACCATATTTGTCTTTCTGGGTCTAAGTTACCTTATTCAGGATTTTTTTTCTTCTAGTTCCATCCATTTGCCTGTGGATTTAATGATTTTTGTTTTTTAATGGCTGAATAGTATTCCACTGTATAAACATACCGCATTTTTATCTGTTTATCCATTGATGGACATCTCAGGTTTTTCTGGCTTTTATGAATAAAGCAGCAATGAACAGGGTTAAGTGTCTCTGAGAAAGATGTAGAATCCTTTGTTTATATGCCTGTCTTAGTTAGGGTTTCCTTTGCTGTGAAGAGACACCATGACCAAGGCAACTCTTATAAAGGACAACATTTAATTGAGCTGGCTTACAGGTTCAGAGGTTTAGTCCATTATCATCAAGGTGGGAACCAATGCAGCATCCAGGCAGGCATGGTGCAGGAGGAGCTGAGATCTAGATCTTGTTCCAAAGGGAGCCAGGAAAGGACTGAATTTCCCTTCCCCACTGGACAGAGCTTGAGCTCAGGAGCCTCAAAGCCCACCCCTAGAGTGACACACTTCCTCTAACAAGGTCACACCTCCTCCAAAAAGGCCATCTTCGCAATAGTGCCACTTCCCATGGGCAAAGCATATCAAACCACCACAGACCAGTCCCTGGCCCCAAAGGCTTGTCAAACACAGGAGTCTGTTGGGACCATATCATGAAGAGAGCCTCTGAGAGGCTGTTGGTGAAGCCTGGTTGCAGCAGGAGACTCCAGTGAATTGGAGATGACAGTACCATGGGATGATCACCAAGCACAGCAGCAGCAGTGGTCAGAGTCAACCAGAGCCTAGAGTGCTACGGTAGGCAGAACTGGAAAAGTGACCCAAGCCCTTTGGAGGAGCCCAGAAGATCACATGTGGATTTCAGCCATTGGAACAAGAAGTTGTAAAGTTGAGGTTGCCTTGGAGACCCCAAGATGTTAGAGATGTCAGAGCCATGGGTTACCTACTAAGGAAAGCTGTTAACAAGGAGTGGAACCAGCCCAAGAGAGAGACGTTTGTTGCAGTCAACAAAGATAAAAGGAGTTGGAGATCTGAAGAGCACTTTGACATCAGAAATGGAGTTACAGAGTTTAGAGTTTGCCCAGCTGGTTTTTGGTCTTGCTTTGGTCCAGTATTTCCTCACTGTGTCATTTTGGAATATTGATGTATATCCTGTCATGTTGGAGGCATGTGATTTGCCTTTTGATTTTGATTTTCTAGGGGATTAGTGATTGAACGAATCTCAGAAGAGACTGAACTTTTGGACTTTTAACATCGTTGAGACCGTGATAGACTATAGGAGTTTTGAAGTTGGACTAATGTATTTTGCACTATGCTATTGCTAGTTTTGGCCCCCTAGACTCATATATCTAGACAAGCCTACTGGGGCCGGGGAGTGGAATGTAGTGGTTTGAATGTGCTTGGCCTATGGAGTGGCACTGTTAGGAGGTGTGGCCTTGTTGGAGGAGGTGTGGCCTTATTGGAGGAAGTGTGGGGGTAGGCTTTGAGACCCTTCTCCTAACTGCCTAGAAGTCAGTCTTCTAGCTGCCTTCTGATCAAAATATAGAACTCACCCCAATCTCACTCATCTCCCCATCCCTCCATATCTGCCCTTCTCCCTTTCATCCCCCCACCTCAAATACCAAACAGAATATCTTGCAGTGGAAGCTGCAGTGTGTCACGGTGTGTCCCACAGTACACCCTTTTGCCCAAACAGCTTTACTTGCAAATGTTCACTGCAATGAGTCATTGGTCCGGTTCAAGGCCTCTGGCTTCTTCTACATCATTAATACTAGATCGTCACCAGGTCTCCTCTTGGCTATCCTGTTCTTGCCCTGTGTCATGGAGATCGTGCAGCATGGTTCTGTAGGACTGGCCCCTTCTCGAGCTCCAACAGTTCATGGATGGGGTGGATGCTGGGGTGGGCCAACTCGAAGTCCTAGATCTGGGATGGATGGTAGCTGAGTTGGTCAGCCCACCAGCTTTCTGGATCCCTTCTCACCAGGGCCAGCTCCCCTGCTTTGCCCAGGTGAGAGGCGGAGCCATCTTTTCTGCCTGTGGCAACTGACAGAGTATAAATCGGCTCTCCAGATTTATGCCATTGGGGCTAACTCTCCCACACTTCATGCCACCAGGGCCAGGCCTCCTGAACTGCCCTGATGGGAGGCAGGGCCAGCTCACTTGCGCTCATGTCCCTGGGGCTGTCTCTCTAATGCCCAGGCCGCCAGGGTCAGCTCTATCAAGCTGCTGAGGTTGGGGATAAGGTCAGCTCTCCCAAGTATGCCCTTGGGCCCACTCATCTGTCCCTACACCGCCAGGGCAGGATCTACTGTGCTGTCCAGGTGGGGCACAGGGCCACTCTCCTCAGCTCTACAGCTGGGGAGGGGTAAGGCCAGACCTCTCAGGCTCACACCATAGGGGCCAGCTCTCTTGTACTGCTCAGGTGAGGATTGGGGCCAGGTCTGTGGAGCCCTGGGACATTCACATGGCCCCAGCTCAGCCCAAGGATCTCTGACACAGCTGTGTTGGTGACCAGCAGACTATTCAATAGGTTTCTTCTGTTCCCTTCTGCAGATCCTGTGTTGGTTTGTACAGATTTCTCTAGGACTGAAGCATATTCACGACAGGAAGATATTACACAGGGACATAAAATCTCAGGTAAGAGCTCATACAGATGACCTCAGACACAGTCAGTCCTATTCTTTTTTAATACAATTTGTCTTCACTTTTAGAATATTTTTCTTAGCAAGAATGGAATGGTTGCAAAGCTCGGGGACTTTGGAACAGCAAGAACACTGAATAAGTGAGTACTTGTAAAATCCCAGTTTTCTTTCTATTCAAAATCCACAAAGTGTTCGTGTTGAGGCATTATGGATTAAGACAGTGAAAGTTTCATTATTTCCACAATTTCAGGTGACTATGAATACGTTAAATCATTTGACTGTCTACAGTTAAAATTCTGAAGGCTGGCTTCGAGAAATGAATCAGAGGTTAAGAGTACTTGCTCCTCTTACAGAGTACTTGAGTTTTGTTCCCAGAACCCACTTGTGGGATCTCACAACCTCCTGTTAACCCAGCTTCAGGGTATCTGGTGTTCTCTTTCTGGCCTGTGTGGTCACCCTCTCACACATGCACATATGTGTGCACACACATGCACATACATGATGAAAGTAATATCGAGATAAATTGTGACTAACCAAATGGTAGGAATGTTCCTTTTTTTTGTTTATTTGTTTTTTATTTTTTGTTTTTGTTTTTGTTTTGGTTTTGGTTTTTCGAGACAGGGTTCCTCTGTGTAGCCCTGGCTGTCCTGGAACTCACTCTGTAGACCAGGCTGGCCTCGAATGGTAGGAATGTTCTAAAGCCTAGCAAAACCACATTCCTGAACATATTAGACTGTATAAAAGAAATCCATTTGGTTTTATGGACTTTTGGTATCACAAGGAAGTATTTTGCTATGTGACTTAAGCAGAGTGGAATTCTGAATTACAGAAACTGCATGATGACAGCCATACAAAACATATGTGTGGAAACAGGTGCATGTGGGGGAGAATATATCTGAGCTTAGCAATAGGTTTTGGGATACTCAGAATCTGGGTGATGTAATTTTTTTATTCATTTAAATTTTTTCCCCTGATGGTGCTGGGGTTTAATACTGGGGTCTTTCACATGGTACACAAGTGTTCTACCACTGAGCTATCTCCCAACCTAATTCATTTTTGTATTTTCCAAATTTTAGAACACAGAACTGCATTACATCGATAGCTAGAAAAACAGAAATCTTGCTATATCTAAGAAATTTATTAATAATTCTGTTCCTTGTGGAATCTTTAAGTCATAACATATGTAATTTGTATATGTACTACTATTATTATTATTGGTATTCTTTTTTTATTATTTTTTTTTGATATTTTATTTACATTTCCAATGTTTCCCCTTTTCTGGGTCTCCTCTTTGGAAACCCCCTATCCCCTCCCCATCCCCGCCTCTATGAGGGAATTCCACCT
>CM052719.1:12881847-12935611 GCA_028551405.1 Uromys caudimaculatus | reverse complement strand
TTGAGTTGGAATTTTGATGGGGATTGCATTGAATTTGTAGATTGCTTTTGGCAGGATGGCCATTTTTACTATATTAATCCTTCCGATCCATGAGCACGGCAGATCTTTCCACCTCCTGAGGTCTTCTTCGATTTCTTTCTTCAGAGACGTGTATTATTGGTATTCTTATTACTACTTTTCAGTGCTATGACTCTGGGCAATCATTCTACCACTCATTCACATACCTAGCTGTAGGATGTGTTTACATTTAAAAATATACACACATATTTGTATATATGTGCACAGGTTTTAATATATCTTAGAATCATTTATTTTATCTGTTTGAGTATTTTGCTTGCATGCATGTAGGTATGCCATATGCATGTCTGGTGCCTGTGGAAGTCAGAAGAGGGCATTGGATACTCTGGGACTGGAGTTAGAGATGATTGTGAGCCATGATGTGAGTGCCGAGAACTGAACCTGGGTCCTCTGTGAGAACAAGGGCTTTTAGCCACCTTTCTAGCCTGTCTATACTTGTGTGATAGCATCTCATGTAACCCAGGTTATCCTTTAACTTGTTGTGTAGTTGAGGCTGGCCTTGAACTTCTTATCCTTATGCCTCTACTTCCCCAGTACTAGAAGCATCAACTCATGGGCAACCGTCTCTGGCTTTCTTGCTCTGTCTGTCTGTCTGTCTGTGTGTGTCTTTGACTCTGTCTCTCTCTTTCCATATGTATATGTATGTGTTTACATATGTATGTATATTTAAATTTGGGGTTTGCTTTTGTATTGTTTTTGAGACGAGGACCTCTCTATGTATCCCTGACTGTCCTGGAACTAACTCACTATATAGACAGATCTGGCTTCAGCTCACAGAGATATGCCTGCCTCTGCCTCCCAAGTGTTGGGATTAAAGGCGTGCATTATCAGACCTGATTTAGGGGTTGAATCCTGAGGTTAACAATCTATTGTCTTTGATAGCCCTATGTTCGTGTGAAATGCCTTACTCTCTTCTAATATGTGTATGAATACAATTCTGTTATTCACGTTGACAGTTTTCCTTGCAACATGTCTTCAGCCTTTCTCACTACTGAAACATGGTTTTTATTTACTCTAATTTCCTAGCTCCATGGAACTTGCTCAAACATGTGCTGGGACGCCTTACTACCTGTCCCCAGAGATCTGCCAGAGCAGGCCGTACAACAATAAAACGTGAGTTGCTCATGCTTGGAGAGTGTCGGTCAAATCTGGTGGATAACACTGAACGGCAGAGACTGATGTTCTAATCTCTTTTCTCCTGGTCCTGGCCCATTTTCTCTTTCTTCATGAGAATTTGGACTCAGTCTTAGAGAGATAGAAGGTAGGTAGTTGAAAGTAGAGCCAGGCAAACAGTCTTGGTTCAGTACCATTATTTTGTTGTTGTTGGTTGTTGTTTGAAGCAGAATACATATCCTGGGCTGGCCTTGAACTTGCTGCGTAGGTCCAACTAGCGGCTTGGATTTTTGATCTTTCTGCTCCTACTACCTGAGTCTGGGATCATAGGCATGTCCCAGCAGCAAGCAGGTGGGCACAGAAGCAGGTGGTACCCTGTAGTTTACACTTTGTCTGCAGGCCATCTGTGTTGGGTCCTGTGCTGGCTAGCGTTAAGTCAACTTGACACAAAGTATAGTCATCTGAGAGGAGGGAGCCTTGATTTAGACAATGCCTCCATAAAACTAGGCTGTAGGCAAGCCTGGGGGGCATTTTCTTAATTAGTGATTGATGGGGAAGGCCCCGCCCATTATGGGCTGTGCCATCCCAGGGCTGCTGGTCCTGGGTTCTATAAGAAAGCAGGCTGAGTGAGCCATGGGAATCCAATACCTCTTCTGGTGTGTCTGAACACAGCTACGGTGTACTCACATACATAAAATAAATAAATAATAAAAAGATTTATTTACTATGTATATAATGTTCTGCCCACATGTATGCCTGCTTACCAGAAGAGGGCACCAGAGCTCATTATAGATGGTTGTGAGCCACCATGTGGTTGCTGGGAATTGAACTCAGTACTTTGGAAAGAACAGCCAGTGCTCTTAACCTCTGAGCCATCTCTCCATCTCTTAAATAAGTTTTTAATAAGTATGTGAAGAGCAAAATTCAAGTCCTATACTGCAAGTAAGTTTTTCAACTGTTCATTGAGACTATGCTATCATTTAATGTAACTCTTTCTATGTCAAGAGTTTTGAGTAGAATTCATCTTCCTAAATCAACCACTTTCTAGCATTTGAGCCAAAACGATGCATCCTGGAGTCTTGCCTTTCTCCTCTGATGTCTCCAGTGCCATCATACACACATTTTCTTTGGGCACATGAAGTGAAAACTTAGCTATTATGTTGTAGTAATGCTTGTTTACTTTTGATCTTAGGATTGATAATATATTTGAAAGCACCTGTAAACAAATGTTTCGACCTAATAAAATGAGGTCATACCCACATACAGCTATATAAGAGGTAAAAGCTTCTACCAACAGTTGTCACCATTTTCAGGCCACGTAAAAGCTGTCTCTTCTCCAGGGACATCTGGTCTCTTGGCTGTGTCTTATACGAGCTCTGCACACTCAGGCATCCCGTGAGTATGTTGAGCCTCATGTGAATCTTGGATTACTAAAACATATATGCGGAATTAACTTCTAGGAGAAAAGGGTTAATGTTTGATTTTATTAGATTGTTTTAAAATTACATCTGTGTGTGTGAGAGAGAGAGACAGAGACAGAGTCAGAGAGAGAGAGAGAGAAGGAGAGAGAGAGAGAGAGAGAGAGAGAGAGAGAGAGAGAGAGAGAGAGACTAGTGTGTGCTTATGATCACATCAACTCAGGGATTCAAGATGAATATGAACAGCAGAGAGGGAACTCATTTTTTAAAATGTTAAAACTAAACCCAGGAGATGGTAGCAGGACTGAGTTTACGGTCAGCTTGGGCTGCACAGCAGGACTCTTTGTCTGTCTGTCTGTCTGTCTGCCAGCCTGCCTGCCTGCCTGCCTGTCTGCATGCACACACATGCATGTGCATGCACGTGCACGTCTGAGCACACACACACACACACACACACACACACACACACACACACACACACAGACAGAGACAGAGAGACAGAGAGAAACAGAGAGAGACACAGAGCGAGACACAGAGTGAGACACACAGAGAGAGACAGAGAAAGAGACAGAGAGAGACAGAGAGAGAGAGACAGGCATATTAGGACTATGTTTGACTACAAGATGTCTCAGTAACACTATAAAGCAAAAAGTTCAAGTCAGAGACTAGCATGTGGCACATGCTCCCGTTATACATATGTTCTTTAGAGGTAAAGAGTGTGGGGCAGACTCTGTAGGAGATGAAGCACAGCCGTCTAAGAGTCTCTCAGTTGTCACATGGGATATGCTGATTCTTCCAGCAACAAGCCTTGATGATTGAGAAGCACTGTGAGTTCATTAGGTACCTTTTTCTCCATGATTTATTGGAATCTGCCCATATAGGCACCATCTACCTGGCACGCACAAAACTTCCATGGCCCCGAGAAGCAAGTCATTCAAAGCAAGGCACCATATGCAAATATTCAAAGTGAACCATACTATTTGCATACATGTCTTAGGCAAAGAGAGCCATTCAGCATTTAGGCAGGAGTGGGATTTCTCTGCAAAGCTCAGGTCCCAGAGACTTCAGACAAGGCCAGTACTGTAGGCAGGACTTTCCTGGGCTAGTTTGCTTGTCAGCTCTTGTCTACGAAGCTGTCTTCATTATCTCTGTTGTTAATGTCAAAAGCCACATGGCTCGCATCTGAACAAAACCTGTACTCTACTGCTGCACTGCCATATGCAACATGGTTAGGTATAAATAAATGGTACTCTCGTACAGCGGAAGACTTTACTGTGGATATGTTTATCAGTAGATATTTATGTTAGAGCATTTGAAAAATCAAAAGGTAAAATGTCATGTCAACACGAATATCTCTGTAAAATAAACACTCTTGAGAAAACTGTAAGGAAATAGACCTTTAGGTTGTGAAGTTATACATAGTTTTCTATTTAGAACTTCCCATGCCTTCCAGTTTTTGACGTAAATAAATAGTGTTTTGGTAATAAAAAAAAAACCTAAAAATAAAGGAATCTTTTTTAGTTGAAAATTAAAATTAGGGACTAAGGTTGTCTTTCATAGGTAGATCACATACTGTACAAATGCAGGGTCCCCAAAACCAAAACCAAAATGAAGATAATAAAAGTATAAAACTGGTTTTAAGTAACATGAAATCTCTTAGATGAACTGCTTGAGGCATCCATTGTTGTGACAGGTGGTGGATGACAGGGTAGGACAGAGCGTAATGCTTCCCACGGTAACTCAAAAATACCTGTGGACTGGAGGTGTAGCCCAAGGGTAGAGCATCTGCCTGGCATGGTCAAGGCCCCGTGCTGACACCAAGCACAACGACAGACAGACAGACAGACAGACAGACAGACAGACAGAAAGACACAGAATATAGGTAGATAGGTAGGTAGAAGATAGATAGATAGATAGATAGATAGATAGATAGATAGATAGATAGATAGATAGACAGCTCTTGCTTCCTGGTGTATTCATTACTTTATCTGCCAGTACTTAGCTTGTCTCTGATGTGTTATCTTTATCCTTTCAGTTTGAGAGTGACAACTTACACCATCTGGTTCTGAAGATTTGTCAAGGACGTGTTGCTCCCATATCACCCCACTTCTCTCTTGACCTACAGTCCTTGATACCTCAGCTCTTTAGAGTGTCTCCTCGGGATCGACCATCTATTAATTCCCTTTTGAAAAGGCCCTTTTTAGAAACTCTTATTGCTCAGTACTTGTGTCCTGAGGTAGGTTTGGGGGTGACTCTAGATTTTGGTAGGGAAATTTGGATGATAAGTCTTTGACACATGTACTTGATTTTTAGGTCCATTCCAGAAGAATTCAGTCCCATGCTCACATGGAGAACATGGCTGTTGGCCTCACGGCTTGTTGGAGAGGTAGTCCATGGTAGGGTCATGTAACTATGTCATTAGAAAGCATGTGTGGGTGGCTGGGAGTGTGGCTTGGTGGCATGCCACTTGTCTAGCTGCCACAAGACCACGACTTCCATCCCCAGTATCACAAAAAGGAAATAATAAAACCCAATTTTTTAAAAAAAGATTTATTTATTTTACGTATACGAGTACACTGTCACTGTCTTCAGACACACCAGAAAAGGGCATCAGATCCCATTACAGATGGTTGTGAGCCACCCTGTGGTTGCTGGGAATTGAACTCAGAACCTCTGGAAGATCAGCCAGTACTTTTAACTGCTGAGCCCCAAATTTAATTCTTCGCAGGGCATCAATTGCACCTATGATCTCAGCACTTGGGGAGCTGAGGCAAAAGGATCATAGGTGCTAGACCTCAGCTATGGCTGACCCCTTTGAGGTTGGTGTGATGTTCATGGTTGCCAGGTTGCTCTTGACTAGCATGAAAAGGGCCTGGCTCAATTATTATAGAATGGGAGAAACAGAAAGAAGAGCATCAAGATCCTTACCTGATTCATAAGTGTGTCGGGTTTTTACACCACTGTGTGAGATGTGCTCGCCTCAAGCCTTGTTGCAAAGCCAGCACATTAGCTGAATGAAATATATCTCTCTATCTCTATCTCTATAGAAGCATGTCACATGTGTCTCACATCATGAGTTTTGACATATTGCTGACATTTGTGGGAGACATTCCAATAATTCTAATGACTATAAACAGTTAGAAAATATAAATGTATCAGTAGGCTAGAAGTCACCCAGTTATGTGGACATAAGCAAGTATTCCTTAGAAGTTGTGTGTCTAGCTCAGAAGTGGGGTGGGTACTCGGCTCCTTCACAAGACATGACATGTTAGTAGAGATGCTTGAAGCGGCGAGATCAAAGCTTATTTTTTGCTGGTGTGAAGGGATGGGGAGTCAGGGAGATCACAGAGTGGGAGAGCATTCAGAGACAGAGCATGAGCTATTGACCATTCACGGGGTGACATTTATTCTATAATAGAAAAGGGGGGCTGTCCATTAAGATTTATCTTGCACCAGGCAGTGGTGGTACACACCTTTAATCCCAGCACTTGGGAGGCAGAGGCAGGTGCATTTCTGAGTTCGAGGCCAGCCTGGTCTACAGAGTGAGTTCCAGGACAGCCAGGGCTACACAGAGAAACCCTGTCTCGAAAAAAACCAAAAAAAAAAAAAAAAAAAAAAAAGGAAAAAGATTTATTTTGCAGAAGACCTTTGGAGCTGAAGTTTGGATCTTGGACCTGATAAAGAACAGTGTGAGAACCTAGATGTAACTCAGAGAATGCTGGTGGCAGTCTATGGGGTGATAAGGCAGGAGAACAAATTAGTCAGGGTGTCAAGAATCAGCTGACACACTGGGAGGTTGGGTGTGTATATGGGGGGGCGAATATTAAGAAAGAGAAGGTAAAAGCAGCAGGATTTAGCTGTAGCCACATGTCCAGAGCCAATGAGCTTCACTGCTCTTTTTTTTTTTTTTTTGACATTGCATAGCCATTAGGATCTAGAGGTTCTCAACCTGGGGGTCGAGACCCCTTTGGGGGAGGGTTAAAGGAACCTTTTACAGGAGTTGCTTAAGACTGTCAGAAAACATAGATATTTAAGGAGGAGGAGGAGGGGGGAAGGAGGGGGAGGAGGAGGGGAAAAGGGGGAGGGGGGAGGAGGAAGGGGAGGAGGAGGAGGAGGGGGAAAAGGGGGAGGGGGAGGAAGGAGAGGAGGGGGAGGAGAAAATGAAAGGAGAAAGTAAAAGAATCACACAAGGTAATAATGAAGTAAAGTAGCAAGCAAAGAGATCACATAAGGCAGTAATTCAGCAAAGCAGTAAGCAAAGCCCATGTCACTGTTCCTAATATTCTTATCTGAGCCCACTTCCTTGTCCAAGCCCACTGACAAATGCCAAATTCCTAGAAGCGGCACCAAGAGCTCTCAACAGGCAGAGGAGGATTGTGTTTAAGCAGAACATTCTTATTTCCCAGGTCTGCTGCATACCTTCAGAGGAAATTTGAAGCTCAGCAATACAAGTTAAAAGTGGAAAGACAACTGGTGAGTAAGGCGCCACCTATGGGAGCTCAGGGCTTTCCTGACGGCTTCTGTGTTCCCAGACATCTGTGGGTCCAGGTTCATTGTGCTATGGGATCAAGGCCATCCAGCATTTACTTTACTTATTATTTATAGACAGAATAAACAACAGTTTAGCCCAGGACTCTCCTGGAATTCATTATGTATAGCAAGCTGACCTAAAGATCTTGCCGATCCTCCTGCCTCAGCCTCCTGGGTGGGGGAGTACAGACATGGACCACTAGACCTGGCTTATCTCACTCTTATTTTGAATTGTTCAAAAGCTTAAGTTCTTAGTCTCTCTATCATGCCCTGGGACTGCTGAACCTCAGCAGAACTTAATCTACAGCTACAACTGACCCAGGTCAGCACATAGCCCAGGTGAGAGCACAACAGGACCATTGCTTAAAAACAACACCAGTGGCTCCATTTTAAAATGCTGTTTTAATCTTTAATATTTCAATTAAGAAAATTCTGCTACTCACCATAAAATCTCCCACGCAGATTGCTTGGTGTTATATTTCTCGTCTCGAGTAAATAGTCCAGGTTACACTAGAATATGGGAGTATGCCTCATAAATCATTTCATTGAATACACAGGGTCTTCGTCCATCTTCTGCAGAGCCACATCCAAACGAGAGGGAAAAGCTCCAAAGCCATCGGGAGGAGACTAAACCCCAGGAGCTTCGGTCCAGGAAGAACAAAATGGAGGACCAGGTTTAAAATGTCCAGTTCTTTCCACCATGTGGCCTAGGCCATGGTCCTTCAGATTGCAGCCTTTCTTGCTGTAGGCCAACACTGCTTCCAGCATCCCTATGGACACACAGAGTCGAGTTCACAAGCGTTTGATAAAGTGACTTTCCATCACTAATTAGTGTGATCTTTATTAGTTCTATCATAGTGAACACAAACTTAAAACAGTAGTAACGGGCTGGAGAGATGGCTCAGTGGGTAAGAGCACTGACTGTTCTTCCGAAGGTCCTGAGTTCAAATCCCAGCAACCACATGGTGGCTCATAACCATCCATAATGAGATCTGATGCCCTCTGCTGGGGTGTCTGAGGACAGCCACAGTGTACTTATATATAATAAATAAATAAATCTTAAAAAAAAAAAAAAACAGTAGTAACATTGTACTATGCATTTGGAGGCTGACAGGGAGAACCAGTGTGTGCAGTCATGTGCCCAAAACCTGAACACAGTAGGGTTGCTGGCTTCTGGAGAAGGCAGATTGTCTTGGTTGTTCCCATGTGTAAGTTTGTGCTGGGATCTAGGCATCTGGAGTTATGATGTGCAAGGTACTTCTTGGTTTAGATTTCTAGTCTAGTCTTTCCTGGGTGGGTGTTCAGTTCTTTGGTTACTGTTGTTCAGCCTGACTCCTAGCCAAGTGTGGTGGCTGTGGGCTCTCTCTCGCAGAGAGCTGTTCTGCAGGTAGGCATGGAGTCACAGAGGAGTAGAGACAGACTAGAAGGAAAGGTTTAGAGAAGCTGTGGGAAGGAGGGAGGGGAAGATCCCATTAGGTCTGGAGCAACTGTAATGGAGCATAGGAAGGAGGAGGAAGCCCCCTACCTGAGTCCCAGCCTAGTAAGCAGCCTTGGGTTCCTAGTGGAGAGGGGTTCTGTGACTAGGCAGAGTCAAAACGGACTGGAGATGGTAGGCTGGAAGGCTGAAAGGTGTTTGCAAGAGGAACTAGGGGACACTGGATCCACACCAAGCAGCTAAGTCCCTAGTGGGTGGGAGTGGGTGGTGCTCATTTTCTCAAAAGGGAGTCTACTCATATTGACTGAGGGGCTGCTCTACTCCAGCATGACTTCATTTTACCTAAAGACACCTGCAAAGATCCTATGATCAAATAGCCACATTTGGAGGTGCTGGGTAGTAGGACTTCACTGTGGGTGGTGGTGGTGGTGATGATGGTGATGGTGGTGATGATGATGATGATGATATGAGTGAAATCTGCATGTTTCCCCAGGCGAGTCTTGAACTCCTAAACTCAAGTACTTGATTTTTCCCATTTCTCCCTTCCATGTAGTTAAGACTAAAGGTGTGCACCCCAGCTTTAACACATCTTCTGAGGGGCAACACGTTCAATTAGTGCAGAAATGGGGTGTGCAGAGTAGCTGCACGTGATTTGGAACTGTAATAGACAAATATCCCATACAGAGTCCCACACTGTGTCCCTACAGTGCTCCACAGCCTCCCAAGCTATGCAGTACCACAGTTAAAATGAGTGGATCATTACGTTCAGAAGCAACTTATTTTCTAACAATTACTTATATTACATGTTTCTAAAACTGCAGGCTATGTAGAGATTATTTCCAAGTCTTAGGTTGGCTTTGCTTTTCAGGAATATTGGAAACAGCTGGAGGAAATCCGCCAACAGTACCACAGTGACATGAAGGAAATTAAAAAGAAAATGGGGAGAGAGCTGAAGGTAAGCTTACCCCACTACAGTGAACATCGCTCTGTCAACTCAGAGGTGACGAAATGACTACATAGCAAAAGCAATGAGCTTGACATAAGAGCTTATGCTTAGCATATCCAAGGTCCTGTGTGAGATGCAAATCCTTACACACGTGCACACGTGTGTGTGCACACGCATCCACATCCACCCACACACCCACACACACCACACCCCCCCACACGTGCATACATGCATGCATACATACATACATGAACACATGTACATACACACACTTGCATACCTACATGCATGTACACGTGTACACACACAGAAACACGGACACAAATATATGCACATGTGCACACACTCTCCTGATCGGAAACGAGGTAGAGGTGCTTGTTCAGGTTTCTTTCTTCACAAGAAAGCTGTCAGACCTAACAACACTTACTACGTAAGACGATGTCCGGATGTGGTGATCTTCGTTAGGAATTGCTGTTGTCAAAAATACATGCTGTCTCCCTTGTGATCAGAAGGCCAGTGTTTACTGAGCAGCCGCTTCAGGACAGAACTGGGTTAGATGCAGAAAGTCCACAGTGAGGATAGGCTCATGCCTGTAAGGAGAGTGAAAGGAACCTGAGGTTACTAAGTTGACTGTGAACGGGGGCCCCAAAGTCTGCGTGGTCACGTACAGCGTCAAGTCTGCGTGGTCATGTACAGAGTCATTTTTCGGTTTGGGAGGTTATTAAATTAGTAATGGCTTTTCGGTTATTCTAGGACATAAGGGTTTGCTTGTGGCCTTGGCTCTTTTCTCCTACCAATGATCTCTCTCCTGCTATACATCTCTAGCTCCATATGACATAAACTGTGTATACTTTCTTCCTCCTCCACGAACATTTCAATTAAGAGTAAGCCACATATAAAATGGTGGCCTCACAAGACCATATCGTCTGGTGTCGTTGCTGTCTTAGTCTGTATAAATGCTATGATGCTTGCAGTTCCCGGGACGTATTTCTTTCATTTATAAGACTGTGTAAGTCTGAACACAGCTGACGTCATTCTCGAAAGGTCCATAACGGTGCTGGACTGGAAACTCGTCCTTCCGTATTTCGGGTTGCTAGGGTTGCAGCAGATGACCACGTCTTCAGTGGGTGATTTAGCCAGCCTGCACCTGACCTGCTGTGTAAGGAACACACAGGGATTCCAACACTATGAATATCTGCAGCCCTCTGGGTTGCTCCTTTTCTGAGCCCCGCTAGATTATGCGGAGCTCCCCTAGTGTAGTTAGGGGAACAGGTCTGCCTCCTCCAGCCCCTTTCCACCTCCAAGTGCACGCGCACAAACTAGACTAGGTGAGTGGAGGGTTTTCAGGGGACCTTATTTGTGTCCTATAACAGAAAACGCAGCAACTCCTCCCAGGTCACTTAGCAGTCCCAAGACTAGCTAAGAGCATGCCTTCTGGCAGATGCAGATCTGCTCATCGGCACACGCGTGTGCACGGATAATGGAATAAGTCTGCGTAGTCAGGCAAAGGTGAGAAGGCTGAGTGGGGTGCAGGCTTATGTGGAAGAACTTGATGGGGTGAGAGGGAACTGGCCTAGAAGAGCAGTGGACTTTAGAAGGTCTGAGCTAGGTGGCCTGTTCGAAGTGAGCCATACAGAGGCCTGTGCTGGAAGTAAGGGGTGGGCATCTCCAGAGCAGAGCGTTGTGCACAGTGTGGAGCCTTGGCCACCATCACCATCAGCCTTATGCAGTAGTCGGGGGTGGGAAGCCTTGGGCCACCATCACCATCAGCCTTATGCAGTAGTCAGGGGTGGGAAGCCTAAGTCAGAAGATCTGGACAGCAGGCACCCTCCCCTCCCCTCCTCTTTTCTTTTTTCTTTTTTAAATTTAATGTATGTGAGTACACTGTTGCTGTCTTCAGACACACCAGAAAGAGCATCGGATCCCATTACAGATGGTTGTGAGCCGCCATGTGGTTGCTGGGAATTGAACTCAGGACTTCTGGAAGAGCAGTCAGTGCTCTTAACCGCTGAGCCATCTCTCCAGCCCCATTCTCCCCCTCCTCTTTTTCCTGCCTTTTAAAACATATTTTGTTACTGGGGCTCAAATGCAGAATCTTATGTGTGTGTGCTGACCAGGGCGGGAGAGCAGGTATTTCCAGAGAGCCTGAAAGGAGCATTTGGTGAGAACCAAGTCAATCGCAAGGTAGAGGAGGAATGGAGGGGGCGTCGTGGTGTCTGTGACGAGCGCTTCATACTGTCAGAGGGGCAAACAATAAGTTGTAGCTAGCCTTTGCTACTTTGTGGGTTCTTTTTCCCACCCTTTATCCCCCTGGTTTCACCCCATCACTAGATAGAAAGACGGATAGAGGGAGGGAGGGAAGGAGACAGAGACACAGAGAGAAAGAGAGAGAGGGATCCCCAAATCTAATTTCTTTCTTCTTGTTTCTTCTTTGAATATAACCATTAACAAACTACAACCAATGCCTTCTGCCCCCGTGTACAATCAGCAATCATACCTACGGGGCCCTCATATCTAGATACCCTCTGAAAAGTTCCCAGAATTCCAAACGTCACACAATTGCAGAGACTATCTGCAGCTGGCAAAACCATGCCTCTGCTAGAGCAGGAGGCAAATCACAGTCAGCTGCTGCAGGTAATCAGAAGCAGCCCCACATCTAGACACCCGGGACTAAAATGAAAGCACATTCTTATACTATTTCTGTGTTTTATTTAAATGAAACTGAAATTCCAAATTCTCACTACAGCAAGTAGCTTCAGAGCTGATCTTATCGACTGTGTGTAATCTCTTACAGGAGAAGGCAGACCTCAGTCATAGAACCTATTTGGTGAAGAGGTGTAACCTGCCCTCCTGCCCTGATGCACCCGGGAAAGACATCTTGAAGCAGGTAGAGATGGTTATTGCCAGAGGTTTGTGAGAGTCCCAGTGAGAGTGCTTCTGCCCCAGGGGACAGGGGCGGGTCTGCCCTTTGATCAGTTCTCCTCCTCTTTTTGTAGCAGTCTCCCTCCCATGGCATCTCTAGCCAATTGCCCATGAGCTTTCTGACACAATGGATTCGTTTGCACTTTGTAGGTGTGAGTGCAACATATAAATGCCATCGACCCTTGGTGTTCCCTTCTGCTGGCTTCTTTCATGCAAGGGGAAGCATCATTATGCTTAATAGAGGTGAGCCTCACCTATGGTGTTTATAGAGTTTATCACCCCTTGTTGCTGCTCAGTGTATCCCACTATATAAATATACGAAACTTTATTGTAAACTCAACAATAGGTGGATATTTAGAGAGTTTCCATCTTTTGGCTATTGCAAACATCTGGGACTGTCATGGGCATTATATGTCATCATGGTTGCTCTCTTGTACGTCAGGGTACAGTCTCAGTACTGTTCCCTTGGGACAGGGTCTACAAATAGTCCTGAAGCTGAGTGATTTAAGCTAGGCTGGCTATCCAGCAAGCTCCAGGATTGCTTGTTTCTATTTGCCAGTGTTGCAGTTACAGGCACACAGAGCCATGCCCAGACTTTTATGTACTGGGAATTTCAATGCAGATTCTCTTGCTTAGGCAGCAAGAGAGATCTTACATGCTGAGCCACCTCCCAGCCCTAAAAGCCAAATCTTAAAGTGATAGGCACATCTCTTCTTACTTTGGTGTAACTACATTGGCCTGGGATGGCCAGATCATCTCGTAGGCATTATGTTTAATTTCCCCCCTTTTGCAATTCTAGGAGCTGAACTCAGACCCTCACATATTCTAGGCAAGGGCTCTAAAACCAAGCTGTTCAATTATTTTTATTAGAAGAGACAGGATTTTATTACATTGTCTGGAATGGCCATAAACTCAAGATCTTCCTGTCTTCTTATTGATTGGTGTTGGTCGTAGATGCTGCAGTAGAGAGAGAAGCTCACCATGATGCCAAAACCTTCATTTTCCAAAGGAGCAGAGGGGTTCAGCCTTCTTCTAAAAGTCTGACACCCAGCTAGCTAACTCCAGTTACTTTATTCAAACATTATATAAGGTTAACTGGGGCTGGGAAAGGGTCCATCTACCAAAGTTATCTTGCCCTTGCTGCCGAGAGAGCAGACAACCCACACAAATCTCAGTCCCTTCTGACCATGGCTAGCCATAATCAAAAGTCAGAACTCCAGGTTTGCCAGGAGTGGCTTAGGACTGAGGTTGGTGCAGTTGCAAGCTCTCACATAGCACCAGGTGCAGATTCTCTGGAGATACATTTCTTTAGGGTTCAAACAGTCTCAAAACATTTCTCAGCCTCTACTAATTGACCCAAACGTAGCGAAGGCTTTGCTGAAACACTTCACTTAGAGCCAGCCACGAAGGCTTTACTATACACATCTCTGTACTTCTTCCTGAATAACTCCTGGTCATCTTGCCTTATCCTTTTGAGTGGATGGAATTCCAATCACTTGCCATCATGCCTGACTGGTGCGTATGCACACGTGTGGGTCCACAGACATGTGTGTGTGTGCATGTATGTGGAGGGCAGAGGTCAACCTCAAGTGTTGTTCCTTAGGAGTCATAAACCTTGTTGGGTTTTTTTAGGGCGGGGTCTTTCACTGGGCCAGGGTTGGCCAAGTTTGCTAGATTTGTGAGCCTCAGGAATCTGTCTCTGTCTTCCCAGCACTTCAATTATAAGCATGTGGCACCTTGCCCAGCTATTTGTAAATACTTACAGTGGATCAAACTCTCAGGTCTTCAATGCTCACAAGGCAAACCCTTTGCCAACTGAGCTATTGCCCCAGCTATATTTAATTGTTTAAGAAACTGCTGCATTTGTTAGCAAAGTGGTCATTACATTCCCACCAGCATGGTGTGAGCTCTGGTTCTCTTGTGCCAGGGATCTCTCCTCATTAGGACCCTGTCCTTCAAACTCCAGCAACCTTGGTAACCCTACGTTCTCAGCCTTGTCTTATCAATACAGCAGTTTCTCAGCCCAGCAAACTGCCTGGAGCATAGGCAAGGGGAGTTGTTGGGCTCATCTCACTTGTTCCTGTGTGTCTGATGTTGAGTGTGGTTGCGGTTGTGTTAGGTAGGTGAATCAGTATGGTCCCTGGTACTCTCTCTCGACTGCAAGTTGAAGTCTGGAAACCCACTTTTTGTGAGGGACAATGTGATGGTTTGTACATGCTTGGCTCACTGAGTGGCACTATTTGGAGGTGTGGCCTTGTTGGAATAGGTGTGTCACTATGGGCGAGGGCTTTAAGACCCTCAATCCTAGCTGCCTGGAAGCCATTATTCTGATGGCAGCCTTCAGATGAGGATGTAGAACTCTCAGTTCTTCCTGCGCCATGCCTGACTAGATGCTGCCATGCTCCCACCTTGATGATAATGGACTGAACCCTCTGAACCTGTAAGCCAACCCCAATTAAATGTCCTTATAAGAGTTGCCTTGGTCATGGTGTCTGTTCACAGCAGTAAAACCCTAAGACAGACAGGGACAATGAAAAACTCTATCCTGCACAAGCTCAGCTAGAGACCTGAGGGTCACACACCACTCTAGGAACCTGACCCTGCTGTCCCCACTGCATGGAAAAATGTTTTCCTTGGACTTTATTTATTTATTTACTTATCTATTTTTTTTTATTTGCCATTGCTCTCTTCAGACACACCAGAAGGCATCAGATCCCATTGCAGATGGTTGTGAGCTACCATGTGGTTGCTGGGACTCGAACTCAGAACCTTGGGAAGAGCAGTCAGCGCTCTTAACCACTGAGCCATCTCTCTAGCCCTTCCTTGGACCTTCTTGTGTTGAGGTCCAAGGCCCAAAATCGAATGCCAAGTAACTTTTCATGCTTTTTCCCCTCCTGCTTGTTTCCCCCCTGTTACCCTACTCTCTTTCCAATTTTGTTTGAGATAGGATTTCATGTTGCCAAAGATGGCCTTCACTTCCAGACTCTCCTAACTCTGCCCTGGGACACTGGGATTGAAGGCACATACTACCACCACCAGCACCTATTTCCTTTAAAAATTGATTGATTGTTTTGTGTGTGTGTGTGTGTGTGTGTGTGTGTGTGTGTGTGTGTGTTACATGTATGTAATTAGTACAGGTGTGCATGAACTCTAGGACATGTGTGGAGGTCAGAGGACAGCTTTGGGGAGGTGATTGTCTCCTTCGACCAGGGGTCCCCGGTCACCAAGCATGGATGGCAAGTGCTTTTGCCTGCTGAGCCATCTTGCCAGGTTTCCTAGTTTATGTTCCCTGTGCATGTAAGACTTGCTTGCAATCATGTCGTTAATTTACAAACTCACGTGTTTCCTAGCCTGCTCCAGGACAGTGTAAGTTTTATGCCAGCTGGGTCCTTCAGGACATGTCTACGGTGTTCTTCATTGTGTAGAGGTGTGGGTCAGAGGGCAGAGATGGCTTAGGAAGAATTTGTAGAATTATAACTGTCCAAGCAGGCAGATCCTTCACAGTCTTCTCTGAAGTCTAGCCCAGGTCCCACATCCGGTGTCATAGTCTGGCCACCTGCACTGGCTGGTTTAGTGGGTCAACTTGATACAAGCTGGAGTTATCACAGAGAAAGGAGTCTCCCTTGAGGAAATGCCTCCATGAGATCCAGGTGTAAGGCATTTTCTCAATTAGTGATCAAGGGTGGGAGGGCCCCTTGTGGGTGGTACCATCTGTGGGCTGGTAGTCTTGGGCTCTATAAGAGAGCAAGCTGCCTTTAATCCCAGCACTTGGGAGGCAGAGGCTGGCAGATTTCTGAGTTCGAGGCCAGCCTGGTCTACAGAGTGAATTCCAGGACAGCCATGGTTACACAGAGAAACCCTGTCTCGAAAAAAAAAAAAAAAGAGAGAGCAAGCTGAGCAAGCCAGGGGAAGCAAGCCAGTAAGGAACATCCGTCCATGGCCTCTGCATCAGCTCCTGCTTCCTGATCTGCTTGAGTTCCAATCCTGACTTCCTTTGTTGATGAACAGCAGTGTGGAAATGTAAGCTGAATAAACCCTTTCCTCCCCAACTTGCATCTTGGTCATGATGTTTGTGCAGGAATAGAAACCCCGATTAAGACACCCAACTTGCCATGAAAATCATCTACTCTATAGACTTCCACCAGGATACACACACACACACACACACATACACACACACACACACACACACACCCTGTTGTCAAAATTCCATTCCGAGGCTGGGATGGGACTCAGAGGTGAAGCACTCAACTGACATGTACAAAGCTCTAATTTGCAAAAGAAAGCCATGGTCTTGAATCGGGTTGGGTTAAACTGCACTGGAGCAATGAGCATTTTGCCACGTTCATGAGCAATCTTTGTTCATGAAAATGCCAATGTTAAATACATGACTATTTTAATCCGATGGATACTGTACCTACCTTTCTCACAAATTATGATTCACTTTTCTGGCAAAAAAAGTTTTTATTCTAAAGTGTTTCATCAGATCCAATGTAGAAATCAAGTTATAGACATATATACCAATATGAATTTACACATTATGAATATATAATCAATATGAGGTGATGGAATTATGTTTTTCTCTAAACTTTTAGAATTTTGAGAGAGACTTGAAACAAATTTGGCTCAGAACATGAAAGAGTAAAACTCAAAAGCAGAGCTATAAAGTTAGGGTCTAAACATTTCTATCTTTTACTGTCATATGGAATAGCCCTACTGTGTGCTTTATTCTCCAGGTTGCCAATGTGATTGCCTGCTCCCACTGTCATATGGAATAGCCCTACTGGGTACTTTACAATCCAGGTTGTCTGTGTGATTTCCCACTTCTTATGGAATAGCCCTACTGTGTGCTTTACAATCCAGGTTGTCTGTGTGATTTCCCACTCTCACTGTCTTATGGAATAGCCCTACTGTGTGGTGCTACACTAATGATCCTAAGTATGTATGGTGCCAACATGAATTGGCCTCAGGGGTTGTAATTGGAAGGCTTTTTTGAACTGTTAGGCTAAGACTTTCTTCTTGCTTATTCTAGAGAGCGGTAAAGTTTGAAATCAGCCTAGATAAGTGTATTTTGGAGGAAGACGCTGCCCAAGAGAATGAGGTATGTCATTATCTACTTGCTGCCATGATCAACTATACAATGTGAGTTGGTCTTCAGGTTCATAAAATTGTTGCACAGGCTGCAATGAGAATATCCTTAAATGAGTTATTTTCCTGATAATGTTAATATGCTGACTTAAGTCACCTGAAAGTGCATGTCTATTTTAGGTCTTAATTAGTTCTAATTATTCTTCAGCTGCATATGGGTAAATCTCATGCAGAAAAAAAAAAATCCAGATTTCATTTGTCCTAGTTAGGGTTCCCATTGCTGTGAAGAGACACCATGACCAAGGCAGCTTTTATAAGGGACAACATTTCCTTAAGGCTGGTTTACAGTTTCAGAGGTTCAGTCCATTATCATCATGGCAGGAAGCAGGGCAGCATCCAGGCAGACAGGGTGCTGGAGAAGGAGCCAAGAGTTCTTCACCTTGATTGAAAAGCAGTCAAGAGAATGCTGTCTGTAGGCAGCTAAGAGGAAGGTCTCAAAGCCCACCCCCACAGCGACACACTTCCTCCAACAAGGCCACACCTATTCCAACAAGGCCACACCTCCTAATAGTGCCACTCCCTGGGCCAAGCATATTCAAACCACCACATCATTGTGTTACTTGATTTTAACACCTTTTAAAATTTCAACTTTCATCAGAACTTCTAACAAATGTCAGTGACATTAACTGATTTCTTTTTTACATCATATTTCCTCTGAATTAATCTTTCAGATTACTAAAAGTTAACTATGAATAATCATACCCAACACTTATATTGTGTGTGTTTGTTGATACAGACAAGACTTTATCTGCCATTATATATGATATATAATATGTAATATATATTATATAGCATATAATACATATAATATACACACACTCACACACACACACATATGTTTTCTATGGCAGAACAAATTAGCTGTATAACACTCAGGGTTGAATCCTACCAATTTCTGTCATTGTACTTTTATAAACATTTTGCTATGAAATGACTCCATTGGCATGGTGAATGTTAGAGTTTACTCAATGATTTGGTATCTGATGTCCCCAGAGCTGTGGGACCTGAGCAGACTAGGTCTGGGGAGGGGCATGTCACATGGTTTCCATGATGCGAGGCACTGGCATGAGAAAACGGACTCCAAACAACTTAGCCGCCAGGTGCCCCTCCTGTCTTAGCTTATGCTTACTACAGCTGAACCAAGGTGGCCGTTTTCCTATTGGCGATGGAACACGAGGAGCAACAGTAGGACCCAATCGCTTGGTTGTAAGGGCATCAGTGTGGTTGGCCTATGCTGTTGACTACTGGGGAGACCGAGCTGGAACGACTGTGTGAGCCCAGGAATTCTAGAACACGGCCAACAGCACAGTGAGGCCCCAGCTTAAGAAGGAAACGAAGGACTCTGGAGAGACGGCTCAGTGGTTAAGAGCAATGGTTGCTCTTCCAGGGGCACTGGGGTGTTTGATTCCCGGGCCACGTGACATCCCACAGTCATCTGTAAGACCAGTTCCAGGGGACCCGACACCCTCTGCTGGCCAGCTTGGGCATCATACACACAAGCGGTACACAGACATACATGTAGCAAAACACACTCACACACATAAATCAAAAGTAAATACACCTTTGAAGGAAGAGGAGGAGGAAGAGGAGGAGGAAGAGGAGGAGGAAGAGGAGGAGGAGGAAGAGGAGGAGGAGGAGGAAGAGGAGGAGGAAGAGGAGGAGGAAGAGGAGGAGGAAGAGGAGGAGGAGGAGGAAGAGGAGGAGGAAGAGGAGGAGGAGGAGGAGGAAGAAGAGGAAGGGGAGGAGGAGGAGGAGGAGGAGGAAGAGGAGGAGGAGTAGTAGGAGTATTGTGTTGGATCCTGAAAACAGGGCATGAATAAGAAACCCCTGAACTGAAAAGTATGATCTGATAGAAAGCCTGGGAAATTTGAGTTGTTCTGTGATCTGTGCTGGCCGCTCTTATCAAGAAGAAATTAAAACATTGATGTTTCTGTCTCAGTCAAAATAATTTTACCTTTAAAACTATATGGAGTGGGGATATGTATATATCTATCTATATCTATATATAGATATAGATAGATATATCTCACCATGTTGTTTGAAAATTAATATTTGTGAAAAGGCACAAAATGAATGCATTTAACTCCCAATCTGGCTTCTTTCTCGTGAATAATTGTGAAATTTCTTTAGGCCGTGGATAAACTAGATGATCCTTTAAGCTTTGAAGATGGCACGAAGTTTCAGGAGCACAGATGTAAGGAGGAGCATGAAGATTATACAGACAGAGCCTTTGAAGAACTCTGTGGCCCAGGAGCAGGTACATCTCCCTTGAAAGGAGGAGGAAAAGGGAGCTTTTCATCAGCAATTCATGCTCAGCTCTCTCCACTGGGCTCCTGGCTCCTGGCTCCCCCACACCCTTCATCCAGCACTCCTTCCTGCTCTACACACTGGGCAGTCCTACCCACTCCTGCAGTTTCAGCAGCTCTGGGAGTGTCATACTTAGGGGTCTGTCTCATTACCTGCTGGACAGCTCTCTGGGCAGGTGTGACAAGTACCTTAACCTCAGCCTGTGTCCTCTTCCCAGAGACCTTTGCTTCAGGGCAAGGCCATCCCCTGGGCGAGTGTTCCTCCCAGACACCCAGGGCAGTGTCTCCTCAGGGGTTCCTCTGAACTTTTCTGCTGCCTACATGTCCTCTGCGCTAGGTAGGGGTCTGTCACCCTTGAGTACTGTGTGACATAGGAAATCACAAAAACCCCAGGGTTCTGGAGCCAGGGAATCCTAGCTGGCACTGGAGTTTCTGGTCAAGGGACATTTCTTCTTTTGCAAGTTATTTTCATGTTCTGAGGCCCCCTCTCCTTTTTGAGGTGGGGGAACAATAGTAATGGTGGCCACACGGGGTTACTGTAGCAATGAGAGTGAGGTATGATATGTACGAAGTACCTGCCTAAATGAAGGCTGCTTAATAAATGATCTTCCCTTAATTAAAAAAGAGAGATTGGTTGATTGACTCTTATATGTGTATGCCTGCATGGGTTTATGTGCACCACTGGCATGAAGGTGCTGCTGGCGGGTAGAGGTGGCAGGTCCCCTGGCACTGGAATGGCAGGAGGTTGTGAGCTTCCTGATGCGGGTGCTGGGAACTGAACTCGTGCCTTCTGGAGGAACTGTAAGCAGTCTTAACTGCTGAGCCATCTCCCCTGTGCCTTCTTTTATTTTTGACTCTGCCTTCCCCCATTACATTGCCTTTATTTTAATTTTTTTATCTTAAGTACTAAGTTGAAAGTAGAAGATTGGTTTGTTTGATCATACCAGGCCAGTCCTCTTTTTTTATCTTCTTTATTTTGAGACAAGGTCTCCTTGAGTTGTCTTAACTGACCCCGAACTTCCACTCTTGCTCTACAGCCCAGGCAAATCCTACTCATCTCCCCAGTTAGCCATGTAAACATTTGCATACCTGGCTTGCCTCAGTTTCCCCTTTCTGTAATACTCTGCTATATTTTCACGGGGAAACATCTATGCTCCATTCACCAAGCATCATAATTATGGATCTCCCCCATGTAGCCAGTGCTAGAGAGTGCAAAGACAAAGGAAACCTGATTCCTGCCCTGAAATGCCATGGTTAAAGAAATGGGGGCACAGACATGGACATGTCCTGAGCCCAAATGCTCATCACTGCTGGGATAAGGGCTGGCTGGGGAGATGGGAAAGTCCCCATTCCTTCAGGGCTTAGAATGCTCATGAAGGCCGGGCTTTCCTGTGTAGGGAATGATCAGAGGGAACTTGGATCTTGAGACAGTGGCTCAGTGTCTGCTGCCTGAACATAAAGATCTGAGTTCAGGTCCCAGTACCCACAGAAAAAACTGGGAGTGGCAGCATTGCTCTGTAAGCCCAGTGCTGGTGTGTGTGTGTGTGTGTGTGTGTGTGTGTGTGTGTGTGTGTGTGTGTAGACAAGAGGACACCTGAAAGCTATTGGCCAGCCAGCCTAATAAGATCTTATGAGCTCCAGGATCAGTGAAAGATCCTGTCTCGGGGCTGGGGACATGGCTCAGTGGTTAAGAGCACCGGTTGTTCTTCCAAAGTACCTGGGTTCAATTCCCAGCACCTACATGGCAGCTTGAAATTGTCTACAAACACACATGGGGGCAGAACACCAATGTACATAAAATACAAATAAATATATTAAAAAAAAAAAAAAAAAGAAAGATCCTGTCTCAAAACTTGAGTTGGAAAACGATCAAAGGCAGCCCCTGACATAGCCTGGTGTGGTAGTGCGTACCTGCAATCCCACACTCAGGGTCAGGCATGGGGACGCTGGCTGTTCTAGCACATGGGGGGCTGAAGGGGGAAGATAAGAATGCCCTGAATTCTGAGCCAATCTGTGACAAGGAAGGCGGACATGTTGGAGAGGAGAGAGAAAGAGAGAGAGAGAGAGAGAGAGAGAGAGAGAGAGAGAGAGAGAGAGAGAGAGAGAGATTCATATGAGAATTCTCATAGATGTCTCAGTCATTTTTCTGTTCATGGATTTCCTTAGCCCTTAGTCAAACTGGATAATCAACATTAATGATGAAAACAAAACAACTTTGGAAGCTGCCTGCAGTTTCCGCCTTCTCTGTTGGGTCTGTTAGAGGCCCAGGCACACTGGGCCAGTCCCTAAAAACTGTTCGGGACTGTGGCTGTAGTGGGACTAATCAGTTATTTTCTTATACCCAGAGGGTTTCTTTCAGGATGTCACTGCTGTAGAGAACAGGAAGCACTGGGATGCCAGAGCACCTCAGACTCTGCTGCAAATAATGGCAGCAGCAGACGTAACCTCCACCTGCCCCACCATGCCGGACGGTGAGTCTTTGGTCAGCTATCAACCAGTAGCAGGGGAGGACCGCAGCTTGGCCCGGCTTTGCTCACCAGTGCAGTGCACACCTTATTGGAATGGTCGGCGCCTCTCAGTCACTACACATTTTACAAAGACAGTGTTTTGGTGTCATGAGTGTCAAGTTGAGACTTGTGCACTAGTTATCCTAGCAGCCAATGACTCTGGTCATACTACAGTACAGGAAAAAAATCGCGACTGCTGTATTTCCTTAAGTGAGAGAGGGGAGATCTGGAGGAGGGGGCCCACCTGACTTGGTTCCTAACACTGGCTCAGTTACAGCCTCGTGATGTCACTGATAATTCTTCCCCCTCACCAATAAGATTAGTCTTAGGGTTAGGTATGCAGCTTGGCTGTCAAGGGCCTAGCATGTGCACGGTCCTGGGTTCAAGCTCTAGCCAACCCAGATGGCCTTGCTTATGCAACAAGCAGGTTTTCCTCACTGAGCCATCCCCAAGCCCTTGTGCCTCCTTTGTTCTTCAATCCCTAGTCCCCAAGAAAGGGTTAACATTTAAGACTGTGCTAAAAATTGAGTAGACAGCTATCGATGACCTTGGAGTCAACTAATCCCAAGTGGAAAAGTATTCAGAAAAAGGCTTTCGTCTATGTGAACGCATACGGATGTTTTCTTGCCACAGTGCCACAGAGCAAGGATTTAGGCCGCATTTGCATTGTGCTGTGCTCTATGTAAGTCATCTCGGGTTGGTTTAAAACTTAGGGAATAGGCCCGAGAGATGGCTCAGCATATGTACTGCTCTTGTTGTGGAGGACTCAGGTTCAGTTCCCAGCACCCAAATATGGTAACTCACAACCCTATACAACTCTAGCTGTAGGAGACCCAAACCCCTCCTCAGGCCTCTTCAAGTGACCACATGCACAAATCCACACTCTCACAGTACACAGAATTACTGTAAATAATAAAAATTACACCTTAAAAGAGAAAGTATGCTAGAAACTAGGTGTGGTGGTACATGCAGTGACCCCAACATTTGGAAGGTAGAGATGGAGACCAGGAGGATAAGGAGTTCGAGATCACCCTCAGCTACTATAGACAGTTCAAAGCTAGCACGAGCTACATGAGACCCTGTCTCATCCCCACCCCAATGAAAAGTATGTTGGAAGACATGCATAAGTTTTATGCAAATAGTACATATTTTAATCATATGCAGATTTAAAACTCTTTTATTTTTATTACTTTTAATTATGTATCCTTGTGCCTCTGTGTGGATATGTACACATCTGAGCAGTGCCAGTGGATGCCGAAGACATAGGATCTCCCTGAAGCTAGAGCTACAAGTAGTTGAAAGTCACCACGTGGGAACCAAACTTAGATATTCTGCAAGAGCAGCAAGTGCTTTCAGCTGCTGAGCAGGCTCTGCAGCCCACACGCACAGATTTTATATCATTGGGTGTCCTGTAACTAAGTAATCTTGAACGCCAAGGGATGAGCGTGTATCACTGAAGTGAGTTACTGTAAGTTTGTGAGCTGATTTATAATTCAGTACGACATAGGAGAATGAGCGAGCTCAACTTAAAAAATAAGCACATGGAAATTTATCACAGTTTACACAGCAAAATATGACTCTCAACATGTGACGAAAAGGCAGTAATGTTTACACACACACACACACACTTTATAAACAAATGAGGAATGTGATGTCCATGGCTCTAACATTCTGTGGAATGTTATCTAAAATAATAAAATATAAAAACTGAAACAAGTATCTTTCTTTTTGCTAATGCAGTATCCTTTTTCAGATGGCCAAGTGATTGTGATGGAAGGTAATCCAGAAAACGGGAAGCAGTGGTGGCGGGATGTGCCAGGGACCCCGCGTGCCTTGGCAGCAGAACGTGCCTGCAGTGGCTCACTGTCTGCCGGGAAAGGAGAAACTGGTATGTGGTTTATTTTTAACAGTTACCGGTTCCCCAGGCAATTATGTCACTGCTTTACAAATGCAGAGAGTACCAGTGGTAGCTTTGGGTTGGAGAGAGAACTGGGAGTGCGCCTTGCTTGTCTGATTTGCTTTAACCAAGCTGGTTCCAAGTCAGTTGTTAAAAGCATGCACATCCAAGGTCAGAGGCATCATTTTGTGTAGCACTTCAAGCTGACGACTCTTCGGAAGGACTTGTGCTCTGGGGTGACAATCTAGCATTGCTCAGCTCAGATAGCTATTGAGAGAGTTCATTTTCCTACTGGTAGTAAGAATGCAAACCGATATAGTTTACTTTGTTTTGATTTCATTAAAAAAAAAAAGACTGTGTGTCATTGTGTAGCTCTGCTGTATGCACTTGGGCTGGCCTTGAACTCATAGAGGTCCACCTGCCTCTGCCTCTTGAGTTGTCTCCATTTTAAAAGCAATATCCATCCCTCTTCTGTCAGTATCTTTTTGTGTTGCCCAAGAAAACATCAAGCTTATAGGCACAAGTGATCCTCCTGCCTCTCGAGTCGCAGGGACAACAGGCTCATACCATTACACATGGCTACATTCTGTATTATATGTTATGTATTATATAACACAATATATCTCTATCTATTATATATACATATATATATATTATATTTCTATCTATATCATTGGTCTATCTATCTATTTATCTATCTATCTATCTATCTATCTATCTTTCTTTCTTTCTTTCTTTCTTTCTACTTCTCTATCTATCAGTCTATCTATATTACACACACACTGTTCCTGTTCCTTCTGAGGGCTGGAATTAAACGAAGGTACCACAACACCTGGCTAATCTATATTATATTTTTATTAACAATTTTTCTTACTGATCCTAAATGGTTACTATATAATTAACTTTTATCTTTGTTTAAGCTTGGATTCATTACTAAGTGATTTGTTTTCCACTGAATCAAAATACAGTTTCTATGTTATTGTTTAACATTTTCCCGATGGTGTTTATAGCTTTGTTACTGTTTAACTTTTTTTCCTAGGATGTTTATGTCCATATCACTGTTTAACTTTTTTCCTAGGATGTTGACACTGAATTCACTCTGGAGAAATCAAGCACAGGTTAGGTAGGCACAGGCTGTATACCTATCAGTTCTATGGCCCTATCACTTCTGAAGCAGAGGCTGGAAGAACTTGAGTTTTAGACAGCCTGGGGGTTAGAAATGGGTTTGAGGGTTCCAAAAAAAAAAAAAAAAAAAAAATGACCATAGAATCCAAAATAACTTCAGCAAGGCAAAACCTTCTACTTCTGAGGAATGGTGGATGGTCACGTCAATCAAGCAGGCAAGGACACACAGCTGGGGCCCTGATGGATTTTCATTCTGAACACAAAGGTAATAAAGAGACAGGCAGATATAGCTGTTCTAATACCTGACAAAATAGATTTAAAGCCAAAACCAATCTAATATATCTCTATCTAATATCTATCTATCTATCTATCTATCTATCTATCTATCTATCTATCTATCTATCTATCTCTTTTATACTCCTTAAAGGAAAAAAAAATCCCAGAGAGGATTACAGTCTTAAACATGTGTGCACCAGAGAGACAACAGTTTCACACACACAAAAAACGCTGTTAGATCTAAAGTCACAGATTGACCGGACACAGTGATATTTGGAGACTTCAGCACTCCATGCTCACCCATCCAGGCAAAAATGAAATAGTGTGATGCCAGGGCTAAATGAGGTCACAAACCAAATAGATCTAGCAGACATCTGCAGGACACTCCGCCCAAACACTAAAGAACACATTGTTTATTTTCAGGAGCCCATGAAACTATATGCAAAATCAACCCCATATTAGGACACAAGGCACAGTCTCCACAAATTTGCAAAAGAAATTCAAATAGCACTCTTCATATTATCTGACCACAGAGAAATAAGACTGGACCTCAACAGCAAGAGAAATGACAGAAAGTTACACAAACTCATGGAAGTAAAACAACAAACTACTGAGCAGAAGGAAACTGGGAGGAATCAGAAGGAAGTTTAACAAGTCCTAGGACTGAATGAAGATGGAAACATGACACACCCAAACCGGTGGGACACAAAGCAAGCAGCCATGAGAGCAAAGGTTATAGCACCACGTGCTTACAGAAGATACTAGGAAGACAGACTGTATCTGAGGGTCTTGGAAAAATAAGAGCAAACAACACTATAAAAAGAGTAGATGGGAAGAGAAAATAACATGGATGAAACTATTGAGACAGAAGGAACAACAGCAAAGCGTACGAAACTCAATTTAAAGAAGATTTGGTGCTTTGAAAAGCCGAGTTACTAATATCGTTCATCTCTAAAACCTCCTGAGCTGGGGCTCCAGAGTCCATGTTGCTCTCAGCACTATTTGTCTTTTCCAAGTGCCAACTTAGGAGGGCCCATTAAGCCCCACTTACAGCAATCAACCACTTTCTTAGTCCATTGTTCCAAAGTTTTCCAAATTCCTCCAAAAAGTGGCATGGGAGGGTCTGTCACCACAGTAGCCCACTCCTTGATACCAAACTTGTGTCTTAGTTACTTTCCTATTGCTATCCTTATAAGGTGTGATAATGGAAAAGAGCAAGCAAGCCAAAAAGAAATACAAAGTGTACAGTTTGAAGCAGAAGAGAACACCAGGAAATTTAATGTTGGAGCCATGGCTTGTGCCAAAAGAGAGGCCATATTCAAGGGAAACTCTCAGGCTGGGATCCTACCCAGCTAATCCTGCACCTTGTAAAAGGAAAAAGCCTAAGGAATTTTCTGCTCCTAAAAAGAAACAGCAAAGGTTTACGGAAATCTAATTTCAATTAGGGGGCCATACGGCATCCAAGCAGGCACTGACCTTGATGTCTTGTCACAGTGATAGAAAAGTAACTGAGACGCCAGAGTAGATCTTATACAGCCCAGGCTGGCTTCAAACTCATGTACCCTCCTGCCTCTGCTTCCTAAGTGCTATGGTTCCTGGCAGCTATCACCACGCCCAGATCAGAAGCCTCTGCGATAGGAATGAGTACAGAGACACAGGACAGCTGTGAAGATGTGTGCACATTCCCCTTAGTCCCGAAGGCCGCATCACTTCTTGCACGAAGCACAGAAGTACAGTGGGTTTACAGAAATGGAGCATGGTAGAGATGGTTCCCTTGTGGCAAGTCTTACATTTCAGCATCATCCTTTTCTTCACATTTCTGTGTCTGTTCCTTATTGTGACACTCCCTTTCTTGTGTCTTCCTGTGTTGCCTACGTGTTTAGTCCAGCGCCAAATAACTGAATATTGCATTAATCACCTTTCTCATCTCAGATACTAAATACTCAGCAAGAAACAACTTAAGGGCAAAGGACTTCTTTCAGCTCATGATTTGAGGAACCATTGTCCATCATGGCCAGGAAGGCGTGGCAGAAGATGTCTCTGGGGTGGCGGGAGCCTGTGGCAGCTTCCTGAACACATCTCAGGGCACCAGGAGACAGAGATGGAGCAGGAAGCAGGGCTGGACTATAAACCTCAAGGCTCTTTGCTCAGCAACCCACTTGCTCCACCTAGGACCACCTCCCAGTGGTTCCACAGCCTCCCCATGTAGTAACCACTTGGGGCCCGAGTATGCAAACATGTGAGCCTGTGGGAGACATTTCATAACCAAACTACAGCAATGTATCTGTTGCCATCCCCATCAGTACCTTGCTTTGCGCCATCATGAGTGGCATTCACTGTAGGATTGTGGGTATACGTTGCTCTTCAAGCACACAGACTAGTCTACTTTCATCTTTATCATTTCTTTCAGTAGTAATAATCAAACCACAGTGTCCCAAAGAAGACCAGGAAGAAGTAGAAATAGCCACGGGCTTCACAGTGGGTGACGAACAGCTGGAACCAGGATCGGATGAGGATGACATGTGAGTAGTGTCGTGTACAAGTGAGATAGAGAATGGCCCACAGAGACCTAAGCCCCTAGAGACGTAGCGTTGCGTGATACACGGATTTGTTTGGGCTCTGCTGCCCTTTCCTCTTCTCTGTCATGTGCATGTGTGCGCAGAGATGCATGCGTGCCCATGTGTAGCAGGTTTTGTTTTTCTGTTTTAGGGTTGAATCATAAGCTTGTTTCACACCAAGATACATATCTGTAATCCTAACACTTGAGAGTTATAGGCAGGAAGGCAGGGGGATCAAGAATTCAATGTCACCTTCAGCTACAAGCAGGATCAAGGCCAGTCCAGGCTGCATGGCGTCCCGCCTCAACTCCATCACCCCACTGCCCCTTCGAATGGTGAATTGCATCGTATTAAATATATGTGCCACATTTGCTTTATTGGCGCATTGATGACGATCATGGATCTTCATATCCGTGAGGATAGCATAGCTGTGGTGAATTTGCAGTCCCTCCAGCCCACCTTTCAGCTACACAGAGGTAGCAGCTTCTGTCACCACCCACTGCGGCTGCCAGGTAGGGTGCGTCTCCACTGCTGTTGTGTGGTGGCATGCTGGACACCCAGATGGCTGTCTTGTTCATTCTCTCTGCTTCCCTGGCTGTTTGTTTCCCTGTCTGTCTTATCAGTCAGCCAGCCAGCCAGTCTGTCTGTCTGTCTGTCTCACTCTCATGTCCCCACTCTGAGACAGCTTTTCTCTCTCCTCCCTCTCTCCCAGTAAACATACCAATAAAGCTCTTGTCTGTTGCTTGGTGTGATGTCGTAAAGGCACATCTTGCCCCCAAGGTACCTTTTATCTCATTCTCCTAATAATAGCTCTCCATGTATTTACAGCTTTTCTTTGAAACAGGATTGGTCTCTCTATGTTGCTAGGCTGCTATCCAAATTATCTCAGGTACCTTTCCCATTTAGCTTCCTTGTAGTGGAGAACAGACATGTTTCAATGTGCCTGGCTGTTGAAATTTTCCAATATTATTATTGAATTTTCTTCTGTAGGTACCACTTAACTTTAGAGTTGGTATTGATATAGTTTTTTTTTTTTTCTTTTTGGCATTGTTAGGGAGTGAACTAGGCCTTTATATGTAACCATTTAAATGATCTAATGTTTATACCAACAAAGACAGGATGGGTGGGGCTGGCTGTGGGTGGGGTGGTGTGAACCAAGTTAAAAACCTGCTAGCTCAGCAGGTAACTTTATTTTCTGAACTCTAGACACAGTATCTATTTACAAGCCTGACCCTACAACTAAAATGCCAACTCTTTAGAAATCTCTTTCTATCTGGGTCAATCTAGCTTTCTTTTCGAGAATACTGTTTTACCTGTGTCCTGTCATCTGCTTCTGTGTTGTTTTTGCATGCCCAAAGAGAAAATCCCTATATCTTACCCAGAGCTCCTTCCCTGGAGGCTCTTCTAAGTAGGGGGTGGGGTGGGAAAACCACTTTTGTCTTTATGGTGGGGCAGCTCATGGTCATGCAGCCGACTTTGTCTCTGGTCAAAGAACAAAAACCTCTCCCAAGCAACTCACCTTAAAATAGTGGGGAACTTCCCGTTCCTTAGCATTCTTATCTACGGAGGCTTTTAGAGGGACACCCAAAGTGCATTTATGCATGTTACAGAGAAATTCTTACATACGCTTTTTAAAATCCTATCTGGGTATCATCTATTGGGTTTTACATGTAAACAAATGGATACTTTTTAGCCCAACCTACTTGTTTTTTTTCTCCTACTCATATGTTCTTATTTTATTAGTTTGAAGTTATTTCCTGGAATACATTTGGCAGCACTGGAAGTCAAACACAGTATCCCACACAGGCATGCCGACACAGTATCCCACACAGGCATGCCGACACAGTATCCCACGCAGGCATGCCGACACAGTATCCCACACAGGCATGCCGACACAGTATCCCACGCAGGCATGCCGACACAATATCCCACACAGGCATGCCGACACAGTATCCCACGCAGGCATGCCGACACAGTATCCCACGCAGGCATGCCAAGTCGTCTACTACTGTGTCTAGTCCTCAGTCCCTAAGCTTTTAAATGCATGTTATATATTAATTATCCCACTGAGCACACTTTCTTTATGAAAATTTGTCAACATCTTCCATAGGAATAACCTCACCTAGAGGTAGTTCATCATCTGCCTTGTTAGTGAAGAATCAAGGCTGGGTATGTAGCTCAGTGGCAGGACATGCAGACAGCATGCAGAGAGCATGTAGACAGCATGCAGAGAGCATGCAGAGAGCATGTAGACAGCGTGTAGACAGCATGCAGAGAGCATGTAGACAGCGTGTAGACAGCATGCAGAGAGCATGTAGACAGCATGTAGACAGCGTGTAGACAGCATGTAGACAGCGTGTAGACAGCGTGTAGACAGCATGCAGAGAGCATGTAGACAGCATACAGAGAGCATGCAGACAGCATACAGAGAGCATGCAGACAGCATACAGGGAACATGTAGATAGTGTGTAGACAGCATGCAGAGAGCATGTAGAGAGCATGTAGACAGCGTGTAGAGAGCGTGTAGACAGCATGCAGAAAGCATGTAGATAGCATGTAGACAGAGTGTAGGCAGTTTGTAGAAAGCATGTAGACAGCATGTAACAGGCTCTTGTTTTCTTTGGGTCCTGCTCCATTCCTGACCTTTAGAAAACAAAGGGGGGGGGGTTAGGAAAAAAATTCCAGTAACGTAGCTTGTCTGTTTTGTCCCTGTCTTGGTGTCTTAGGTACGATTCTGCTGCTGTGATAGAACTGCATGATAAAGGCAGCTTATAAAGGAAGGATTTAAGCTTACAGTTTTAGAGGTTTAGTCTGGATCTCACGAAAGGGAACATGGTGGCAGGCAGGCATGTTACTGGAGCAGTAGCTGAGAGCTTATATCCCAATTTGTAGGCAGGAGAGAGAGAGAGAGAGAGAGAGAGAGAGAGAGAGAGAGAGAGAGAGAGAGAGAGAGAGAGAGAGAAGGGGGGCTGAATGACTGGACCTGTGTGGGCTTTTGAAAGCTCAGTGCCCACCTCCAGTGACACACTACCTCCAACAAGGTCATACTTCCTAGTCTTTCAACAATTTTACCAACTGGAAACCAAACATTCAAATGTATGAACCTGTGGGGCCGTTCTCACTCAAACCACCACACTTGGGAAAAAAATCCCACAAATTTATAAGCACAGACTTGAGTTTGTTCGGATTTGGAGTTTGAATCGCAGCATATGGGTGTCTTAGAAACCCCCACACTGAGAAACCAGCACTAAGAGCAACACTGAAGGGTGTTATTACTGCTAGGATAGCAGAAGAAGTAAATACACCCAGGAGTCATAATGTGCTGTCTGGTGAGGACTAAGTCCCGGGTTCAAAGACATTATCTAGCTGTCCTCGCTGAGTGGAATGGAAAAGCACCCCAGCAGGCTCCTTCATTAGAGCTCCTCCCTCAAGGCCTAATCACTTCCCAAAACAAGGCCTGTAATTTCCCACCTTTCCATTACCGGTATAGGACTGATCTGGATGTGTACGAGCAGCAGGGTTTAAAGGACTCTCATCAGTACCTGCTTCCTCGCAAGCATCTAATGCTCAACTCTCTTCCAGGGCTGGACTCCCTGGAAGGCTGACCCTGAGTTCTTGTCCCTTGTCATGTCCACTGCATTCTCAGTCCATTCGCGATGGCTCATGCAGTCTGGCACTGCTAGGAATGGGGAAGCCTTTCTCCAAGGTCATCTGTTGCCACGTATTACCAGAGCAGGCTGTCAAGTCTCTGTCTTCATCTGGCTCCTCCCTTGGATAATTATAGCCACATGTCACTTAATAATAGGAGTAGGTCTTGGCAATGCAGTTATGTGATTTCATCTTTGTGTGAACCCCACAGCTGCACTTACACGATCCTATACGGTGCAGGTCAGTCATTTCACACGTCCTCTTTTGCTTTTGTTTTTCTAGACAGGGTTTCCCTGTGTAGCCTTGGCTGTACTGGAGCATGCTCTGTAGACCAGGCTAGCCTCAAACTCAACCTGCCTCTGCCTGAGTTCTGGGAATAAAGGCCTGCACCACTATGCCTGGGTCACATGATCTCTTGCTATAGTCAAGAAACACTACATACAAGATGCAAGAGGCTGCTCTAGTCTAACATTTGTTTTTGTTATTTTGTTTGTTTTTGTAGCAGGGACTCAGGTATCCCAGATTGGCTTCAAACCTACTATGTAGCCAAGGATGATATTGAACTTCTGAATCTTCTGCCTCCACATCCTATGTGGTTCATAGGGATGCGCCACCATCTTTAATCATTGCTGTGTTTTAAACCTAAGACTTCACAAGTGTGAGGCAAGCGCTCTACCAACTGGGCCAATCCCCAGCCCAGTGCAAAAGTGCTTTACAGTACACTTTTTTTTTTCTAAATAGGAGTAAACATGAGGACCTGAGTTTGGATCCCAGTACCCACCTAAAACAGGCATGACTTTGTAACCCTGGTTGTGAGTAGAGACAGTAGGATTGTTGGCTTAGCTAGACGCTAGTTCCAAGTTTAATGAGAGATGCTGTCTTGAAGGAATAATGTAGACTGATGGAGCTGGATACCCCACGTCCTCCTCTGGCTGCTGCCTGAATGGATATAGGCAACTGCACCAGCACACACATCCAGTCACATACACCTCCCTTCCCAAGCCAAATTGATATAAAATGTTATCTGATGAAAGTCCGACACTAATGCTCAGGTGGAAGCGGACATGATAAAGGAGACTCGTTTTTCTATTAGTGCTTTTATATTGTAACATTGGCTTTGACTGCTTATTATTTCAGAAAACTTGAAGAATCTGAAGATGAGCTGAGAAGTGAAATAACAGAATCCCTAGAAAAACTTGCAGCTTCCACAGAAGAAAGGGAACTGGCTCCCAGCTCTTCTAAGAATGTGGAGAGGCCAGGAGAGAAAGGAAAGACAACCGTGCCAGTCTAGAAACTCCAGTGACGCTCTGGAAGCTCTTGTGGCCTGTTTACTCTGTATTGCTAAGATCAAGGTTCACCAAATGCCAGTCAAAATGTGCAAGTGTGAACAATCTATTCCCCACTGATGGAGATCCATGTCCTTAAAGAAAAATTCACTATCTTACTGGTTTTACACACTTTGTCCTGCTCATGCTCTTGAGGAACAACTCTGATAAATGCTGTTTTTAGCTTTAATTCCATCTATTAAACTGAAACTATTTGTTCTTATCTCCAGTTGTTTGTCTTTAGAATAAAACTTATTAGAAAACAAACAGCTTTGGCTTTGTGGCTACTCCCCTGGTCCTTGCTCAAACGGTGGTGAGACTGTATCAACCCTTCCACTTCCCTTCTAAGAGAACAGACAACGACAGATTACTGGGATTGTTTTCCAAAAGATAGGGTGATCTTAGACTCTGGGGTGAGTAGAGAGAAGAAGAACAATAGGAGAAGTGAGGTAAATTACAGAGATAGTTTTCTTCTAGAAAATTACAAAAGTTCCTATCATAGTTATATCACAGAAATTAACTTTTTTTTTTAAACACAGATGCAGTCTCATTTATTTATTCATAGCAAGGTTTTGTAGTCAGTGATACTTTTACATAATTAAGCACATATTCTGAAAGCACTAATAACACTGGTCCTTTTAATAATTTGCTTCTATGAATACCCTGTAACATTCTCTGGAAATTATTGCATTAGAGTATAATTGTAATTATGCTGGTGGTACAGCTCAGAGTTAAGGCACATGCTTAGCATGCATGGGAACTTGGGTTTGATCTCCAACACCAAAATCAAGTATGTGAGATACATCTATAGCTAACTTGCTTTAAAGGTTTATAAAGGGCCAGAAAAATAGTTGTTTTAAGAGGATTTGTTCTTCCAGTGGATTCAGGACAACATTCCTCACTCTTCCAAGAGCCATAGGCTATTTAATAAAACCCCCAGTACCAGGCATCAGAAGCCACCTTCTGAGCTGTTGACCGGGGGAGATTGAGACTCCCCAAACAATTATAGGCTATTGCTATTAGCCTTGTTGCCTCCCAGAAGTTGAAGGTCATTTGCTATTGCTGAAGACATCACACATTTTGGACACAAGACTTGTAGGAATCAAGGTGATCTGAATGAAAGAGTCCTCCCTAAGAACTAGATCTCATAATACTAGAAGGTGCTTTGTAAGCTACCAACGGATAGCAATCAATAGTCCTGCTCAGCTGTGATGCCTATAAACCACAATGACCAGCATGACAAGCTGTCCCCAAAGGTGTAATATAGAATGGTAATTATATATTGCTGGTAACCCTTAGCTGCCAAATTGAATGTAAAGTCCTCCTTCAACAGAACCATGCTTTAGTAATGAGGTTATGGATTTTGGGGAAGAGTGTATTACTGCCACTTCTACAAATCAGTGTATTTCCTAACTGCATCCTAAATACTTTATAGTTATAGTTAAATGTAGTTTTCACTTCTGATCAAAGAAGTTTCTTTTTGCAGCAGATAAGAACTATTACAGAAGGCTAAATTTGGCCAAAATATAGAGAACAACTGTCTGTGGGGTGCCTAGTCCAAATTGATACACCTACAACACTGACCTAAGGCTCAGTGAACATTACAGAGAAGAGGGACAGAAAGATTTTAAGAGCCAGAGGCCCAGGTTGTCTGCAGCAATATACTGTCTTCTAGATATGACAGGGAATCCACACCTACAAAGTATCAACAATATGCCCAAACGAGACCTGAACAATAACCACAGCAGTTGATATGCTGAAGTGGTTGGAGAAATTGTATCTGGCCCAACCCTAGATCAGGGGTTCTCAAGCTTCCTAATGCTATGACTCTTTAATACCTACAGTTCCTCATGTTATGGTGATGCCCAGTCAGAATTACTTCATTGCTACTTCATAACTATAATTTTGCTGTTATGAATTGTAATGTAAACATCTGATATGTGACCTTAAAGGGGTTGAGAGCCACTGCCTCAGATGAAGAGCTACAGGGAATTAATTAATGAGTGCTGAGAGAATTAGCTCTCCTCAGGGATGAACCCCCTAACTGGTTATCCAATACCAACCCTAAAAGCAAATACACACAAGCAACACCAAAGGGAGCCAGCAGGTTGCATTTGTATATTTATTTGCATACATATGTAGCAATAATCATTAAAGAAAAAGAATCCATGAATTCCAGAGGTAGGAGAGTGGGAAGATGATGTAAGAACATTTTAAGGGAATGAAAGAAATCACATGATACAACTTTGTATCAATAGCTCTATTATCACAATTAGATATACATATATTATACAAAGACTAACATATACTTCACAGTTGTGGTATCACTGTAAACAGGATGTGAACACCCACTGTTGTGGACTCAGAACAGAATGCTTGGACCACTGCGGGGGGAAAATCATAATTGTCGTGGACTTAACAACCACTCAGAAGTCTCACAGAAACATAAAGATGAGCCTCAACATTTCACACAGTACCTACCTGAAATCTAGTAAAAAAATAAAATATTTGTAACGCCTCATTAGGAATGCTGGAGAAGAACATACATGTAAATCATATGCTTTTAATACATAAAAATAATTTTGAAAAGTTAGTGTAAAAGTGTTTTTAAGAAATTGACAACCGTTTCTTCCTTCACCACATCCCCATTTATGTTCATTCCAATTCTATAATCTTTAGTCCTATTATTTTGTGTGGATGGGTAGGCTGTGTGGGCTATAGACAAATTTTACCTCGAAGACTGGCCTTAGCATAACAGAGTGGGCCAAGAGTCAGGATACCAGGCCATGGTCCTGATTCTGTCATTAAACAGATTTGTAACAATGAAGTCTACTCCGTTCTTTAAATTGTTTTTGTCTGTAAAGTTGAAAATAAAATAGAGAATGTGTAAGGTTCCGTTCACCTTCAGTCTCTGAAATCTCTGTAGACTGAATTATCTCCAACCTCAGCTGAGTTTCCACTGTAGTGAATCAACAAGGTAACTGGGAGTAGATAATGAAGCTAGCTAGAGCCAAACAAAGCAAGGCGACCAACAACCCAACCCAACCCAACCCACCAGCTGGAAGAACTAGTGTGCCTCTTTTGCATGCCCTCACACAAATGTCAAACTGTGTGGGCAATTCGTTTAACTAGAAGGAACTATGTTTGCACAGAATGGCGAGTGCTGCCCTTACAGTCCTATCTGTGCACACAATCACTTGTTGCTGTGCTGTGACTCAAGCTTGCTCACATGTTACAGCCAGCTTCTTACAGTTTCATCCTCAGCCCCCACACCTGCCAGTTATGCAGAATGGAGGCCAGGTGAAATTTACACTGATTTTTCAGCTACTGATTGTGAAACCAAGAAACTACAGAGTTGTAAACACATCTATCTGTAATAATGGAAGTGCAGAAACCCTTTACTTCTGGTCATTACTTTTGTTAAAAAGTTTTAAAAAATTGTTTTTATAGTGCTTAATTACTTGGTAAACAGCCATCAGACCTCTATATCATGTGTTAGGGACTGTATCTGCCTCACACACAGTGAGATCTCCAGAGGTCCAGGAGAGTCCTTAGTGAAATGTATATTCATTCAGTGTATAAGCTGGCACTAGTTTGTAGGCCATACTTGAAGAACTGTACGTTTTAAGAGTCTAGACAAATGTTTGTAGATTGTTGTTAGGAATTACGCTGGTTTGGTGAATAGCAGTTGTTCTCTGCGCTGAAGAGTTAGCTAGGTCCCCCCTCTGGTGGAGCAGGTCCTAAGTCCAATTTAAGAGCTGCTGGTTACTGTCAAGTGTGAGAACTACTGCTGCACTCTAAGGTTATCCTGCCATGCTGGTTTTCGATGTGGTCTGGAAGCTTGCCTGGCACCGTCATACCATAAAAGTTAGTCCTGGGGCAGCAACAACTCTCTCTCTCTGCACTTTCAGGTCAGTTCCAGCTTAGGCGTCATCTTTTGGCCTGTTTCTAAGTACACTGTGTCTTCAGCCATTGAGATTTATCTCCCACCTTTAGGGTTAACCAAGGGCAAAGGCAATAGGCTGCATGCTTTTGGGAGGCTCTCGGACAACCCTGGCCAATAATTCAAAAGAAGCTTCTCATGTCTGCTGTTGGATTTTTTTGTTAGGTGGTCTTTGGCTCATCTGTCCGTCCATTAAAGTTCATTAAAGCTATATATGTGTATTTATACACAGAATTACACACACACACACACACACACACACACACACACACACACACACACACACACACACAGAGTCAGTTTCAGAAAAGCAACTTAGCTTGATATTCTCTTTAATGAATTGAGGCTGATTTTTAGCCTTAAATGAGGCTGTTAAGAGATGAGAAACCCACACAAATGAACTGTGGTAGGTACTAAACAAAACCCAATTTCCATACAAACCTAGTTATGGTAAAGGTTGCTGCCTGTTTTGACTTTAAATATCCACACACCCATAAAGAAATCAGTCCTCCGCATCTCTTGACTGATAATTTAGGAATAGGATTAGAGATACCTGTTTGAAGTTTCTTTTCCCTTTTAAGAAAATTAGTAGGTATACTTAAAAGGGTTACCCATGCTGTTATTTCGGGACTCCCGGGGTTGAGGTAAAGTAGCTCCGAGGCTAGAACACTTGTGTACCATGAGCATGGCTCTACGTTCAACCTCTAACCCTAAACCCACCCCTCAGACAGAATTTAATCCAGAAGTTTAAGAATACATTTGAGAGTGCCAGCTGATAACCTGCTGTTTCTTCTAACACTTCCCTTTCCTCTGGAAGGCAGTCTTTGTCTGAGATCAGCTCAGTGCACTCTGTGGAGATCAGCATACACAACCCTGCTCTTCCTCACAGTAAGGTACTACACAGTACTCCAGCATCATAAAACAGATTAAAAACCCAGGAAGTATTAGTTTATGTTTTCTCAAGCAAAAGTGATTTAAAAAAGCAGGATTTGGGGCTTAGGATGCAGCTCAGTTGGCAGAGTGCTTGTCTAGACTGCATGAGGCCCTGAGCTCCATCACCAGCACTGCATACACTGGTGCATTCTGGGAAATGGAGGCAGGAGCACTCAAGGATTACGACAAGGAAAGAAAAAGATTAAATTAAAAGATGCATGAGTATATGAAAATTTGATTGGTACTTTTTTCTTTGAGCTCTGTACTGTTCAGATTTTGAGACCATACAGTAAGTAGAATCTGTACATTAAGCTACATGAAGCTGGGTGTAGTGGCACACCTTTAGTCCCAGCACTTGGGAGACAGAGGCGGACGGATCTCTATGAGTTCAAGGCCAGCCTAGTCTACAGAGTGAATTCTAGAACAGCCAGGGCTATACAGAGAAACTCTGTCTCAAAAAAGGAAAAAAAAAAAAAAAAGTTACTTTTTCCATATAGATTAATTCTGCTGTTTTGTTAACTACTGCCTTGTCTATACACATATTGTTGAGAATATTGCTCAGGCTGCTTTTATTACAATAAAGAATAAATTTAGAAACTATTTACAGGTGAAGGTGTTTCCTTTTACTTTTGGTGCTGGAGATGGACCTGGGGACTTGCACACACCACGCACAGCTCTCTCTCCCACTAGCTCCAGCTCCAGCTCCACGCTGGATAAAACACCTAGAGTGTGCAGCTTGGGCACTAAGTCAGTAACTTCTCCATGGAACACAGGAAAGCTACTTCAAACTCCTGGTCGGAAAATCTGCTTATAGATGCTCTAGCATTCCTCCTGATTTGAAGTCTCTTTTCTCCAGACAGAGAAAGAATATGAGCCATGGCTTCAGCATAGCCTTCTTCACTCTCAGCCAGAAATCCAGTTACTTGTCCTTCATGAGGAAGGACAATGTCCAGCTTTGGGCCTCCTGAATTGTGTGCAAGGATAACTGTGCCAGCTGCCATACACTCGACAACTCCTGACAAAGAGAGAGAACAGAAACCACAGACCTTTAAGTTGTGATCAACATAAACCTTCAAAAATTCTGAGACCCATGAAACATTTGGTTAAGTATTTCTGAGTCTAGAAATTTTCTTATTAACATGATATGAAGTAAAATGATGTTAAGAGTTGTGTGTGCCTGCCTGTGAATGAACCCGTGGAAGCCACGAGTTGACTTCGGCTTGCTCTACTGCTCTCTATTCATGGTGAAGACACTCACTGTTTTGGAGTCTAGACTGGCTGGCCAATGAGCTAAAGATCCATTGGACCAGTTGATCTCAACCTGTGGGTCACAATCCCTTTGGATTAAAGGACCCTTTCACAGGCAGGTGTTGCCTAAGACCACTAGAAAATAGATATTTTATATTATGATTCATCAGAGTAGCAAAATTATAGTTATGAAGTAGCAACAAAAATAATTTTATGGCTGGGGGTCACCATGACATGAGAACTGTATTAAAGGGTCACAGCACTAGGAGGGTTGAGAACCACTGCCCTAGACTCCAGCACTACCACCAGTGGTGGCTGTGTCACAGGTATGCTGCCACAGCTGCCTTTTACATGGGTGCTGGGATTGATCTAGGTCCTCACGGTGAGCACTTTACTCAGTGAGGTACTCATGTTCATGCTCTCTAGTCCTTAGATGGAATCTACACAAATGTTCTGTAACGTCAGTACAGTGGGGCTGAGGGTGTAGCTCAGTGGGTAAAGTGCCTGCCTAGCACTCATGAATTCCTGAGTTTGAACCCTAGCACCACATAAAAACTACACATGATGGTGCACACCTGTAATTCCAGCCGTTGGGAGGGAGATGCAGGAAGATCAAGAGTTTAAGGTCATCACACTTACACAGCAAGTTCCAGGCCAGGCTGGACTCTGTGAGACTCTGTCTCAAAGAAGGGAAAATGAATATACTACACAAAGTAGAAGGCTAGACATCGCCAGGATGACAAAATATTAACAAATGTTAAAATATTAACAAGAGGAAGAAAACACCAAAAGTAAAGTTTTCACAGGCCCAGTATCAGCAGCAGATAAAAGTGTAAACAACCTTAGAGAACTGAAGTGTGTCGCTGCTCACAAGTGCACAGCTGCCTGATTGTGTCCAGCAGCAAGGTGGATTGGGGAAGCTTTGGTTATCGCCTGTCAAATGCTGTGCATGAAGGTGTGAACAACCGGCCCCAGCCTTTCCTAGCTGTGCTCTTTCACGTCCTCGTAAGCAGGCCCAGCAGCGCTGCTCTCCTGCTCAGCCTACCACACTTTCACCCTTGCTTCCTGATCTCTTACCATGCTGCCTGCCCTAGGTCACTGAGAACCCCTTCTTTTCCCTAGTGCCAGCCTGGGGCCCAGCTCTCCTTTTGTCACCAAATACCAGTTCCATGTTTCCAAAGCACACTCCACAACCATTTTCTGCACTCCACCCCTTTTCTTCTGCCTGCTCACCTGCTCCTGCTCAGCTCTTTACTGAGGCTCCTCTGGCTTTCACTTTCCCCAGTGATCTTCGCCACATCTGCAGCTGCCTGTGTCACTCTGTATTAGTCAGGTTCTCTAAAGGAACAGAACTGATACACTAAAAATATATATTTATATGTTAAAGGATGTATTTGAGTGACTTACAGCCTTAAGTAGAGGCTTCTAGAACAATACCATTTTATCAAAAGAACTGTAGTATTTTAAAGGAGAATGTTTCTCATAAGCTCATATATCTGAATATGTGGTTTCCAGTTGGTGGAACTGTTTGTGAAGGATTAGGAGGTGTGGCCTTGTTGAGGAGGTGTGTCACTGGGGATGAACCTTGACATTTCAAAAGACTTACACCATCCTCTGTGCATTTTTCTCTGACTCCAACTTATAGATCAAGATGTATGTTTTCAGCCACCATGCCTTCGTGCTGCTTTCATGGACTCTAACCCTGTGAAACCATAAGCTCCCAATTTTTTTTCCTAAGTTGCCTTGGTCATGTTTGTCACAGCAACAAAAATATAATTAGGACCTTATGCACATCTTGCAGTATCAAACAACTTGTAAAAAAACAAAACAAAACAAAACTCACCAATCCCAAAATGCTCGTTCCACATGGTATGCAGACCGATTGTTGCTTCAGACAAGTAATTCTTCAATTCATCGAATGAAATGTTTATTTTAAATTCCACATTTTCTTGAACTCCCAAATTCTCACATAGTTTTCTTAGTTGGTTTACTCTAAACTCATCATCTTTGTTGCGACATCCTCCAATAAGGACAAGTTTAAGAGAATGGCCTGACTCAGCTGCCTTCTCATTTAGCAATTTAGCAAAAGCTTTGATCTGCAAAGCATGATTCTTTTCAGGCCTGAACTGGCCAATGGAAACCAGTAAATGCCCTGGGGTCACCTTTTTCTCATGTAAAGGGATGTCCAGAAATGTCTGCACATCACAAGGCGGATAAACAATGTTAGTGCAATGCCCAACTTTCCACAGTGAGAGAATATGGTTTAGTGTCCAAGAAGAATTAACCATGACTATGTCACTGCAAGATCCAACAAGGCCATAAATAAAAGCAAATAAATAGTAATAGATGAGCTTTGCTTTGCTGAGAAGAGCATTTCTGCTAATGAAAGCTGCATTATTAAATCCAGGATTTTGATTCTTCACTACAGACAGCATGTCAGTGCTGATAGTGGGATAGTGAACGTAACTTCCCACTCGGCAACCTCCCACATATTTAAACAGAGGGAGTGTGAAGGCATATCCCATTGAATCGATGTAGACATCAGGAACACGCTGCATCAGAGCTTCCCAGCCAAGAAGAATGGATCCAAGACTTTGGCCTAGCAATGTGAAGTGAGGATAGCGAGAATCTTCCACAAGGTAGCGTTTCCTTAAGAAAACAAACTGCACTGGGTGAACCAACTTGATGTTAAACCTTCTGAAAGCACCTTCTAGTATCTGTTGACCACTGACATTAATGTCACCAGTATACACAACATAAACTGCTTCAGGATACCTGAAATAAAATGTCATTAATTAGGTTAAAATTAAGCCAAATGTTTCAATTTCCTTATAATCATATACAAATTTACTTTTATACTAAAAATGTTTTCTACCATTTTTCATTTATTGAATTTAAACTGACTCCATCCCTCCTTTGGGTTTCTACTCTTTTTTTTTTTTTTTTTTTTGGTTTTCGGTTTTTCGAGACAGGGTTTCTCTGTGTAGCCCTGGCTGTCCTGGAACTCACTCTGTAGACCAGGCTGGCCTCGAACTCAGAAATCCACCTGCCTCTGCCTCCCAAGTGCTGGGATTAAAGGCGTGCACCACCACTGCCCGGCGGGTTTCTACTCTTAATCTTTCAAATGAGTTCCTGTGCTGTGTTTTGACTGTTAACCTGCAAATTTGTCTGTTGGAACCTAGTCTCTAGTAGAGGGGCATTAAAAGGAAAGGGACTCGTAATGGGGGGAACAGCAATTTTACCTTCTTGTGCATGTACCATACACACTTTACCCCTGGGCTCCACTCAGACCCTCTGTGGTACCTTGCAGGAGGACTAAAGGAGTCTGTTCACCCCAAGGAGGGGCAGTTATGTATGAAGTGTAAAGGGAGCCACATCCTCTGGCTCTTGATTGTGGATTACCAACCTCTGGAACTATGAGTGATAACTTTCTCTTATTTATAAACTATCCAGCTGAAGGTATTTTGTTATAGTTAGCTGATGAGACTAAGACGCCACATCTAACTATTTGCCATTCCTTCTCTTATCAGTTTTAAATGGAGCAAACACCAACATAAATTCCTGACATATTAGATGTTTTCATTTCTAGGAAGGAGTTTAGCTGTGGGGCACTTGCCCCACATACACAAGACCCTGAGTTCAGCCTTTAGCATCACAAAACAAATAAATGGGCGGGGACCCTGATTTTAATGATTCTTCCTATAAATTGGTAATGAAATAAAACAAAAAACTAAGATGCACTCAAGTTATCTTGAGATAGGATCATCATTCTATTTAAGGTTTATTTTTATTTGTGCGTATTGTATGTGATTGTGTGAGTCTGGGCCACATGTATATAGGAACATCTGGAAGGCAGAAGCAGGGGTTAGATCTCTTAGGGCTAGAGCTATAGGCAGTGACCTGAGTTGGGACTAGGAACTGAGCTCAGGTCCTCTGGAAGAGCACCAGGCACTCTCAACTGCTAAGCTACCCTCCCAGACCCGACAGAATCACAACTTTAAAGCACTACTTAGTATTCTCCTCCCTCATTTGTAAGACCCCCATCCCCAAATATGTAAACTATAGAATGAAGTCTGACTGGCTGGGGACAGTTAATCACATTCCTTTAAGAAATTAATTCCTAGTTCTGGAGACATGTCTCAGTGGACTTGTTCTTACAAAAGACCTGGGTTCAATTCCCAGTACCACATGGTAGATCATAAGGATCCCATGCCCTCTTCTGGCCTCTGTGGGTAGAGCATGTATAGCGTAGACTCATACATGCTGGTACTAATACACACAAACTAAAAAGAAATAAAATCTTTAAAAAATTAATTTCCGAGCAGAGAGCAGACAGGAAGTAGCACCCTCCCCATCACCTTTCTCTAGCTGGGTCCCACCTCAAGGGCTGTCCTGGTGGGGACAGACTGCTGAGACACACGAGTCTGTAGGGGGCATTTCACATTCAAAACACAATTTATACTTTCTCTTTTCCCTCTGGTTGCTTTTAGATCTTTCTTATTAGTATGTAGAATTTTGACTATAAGGACCTTAATGCAGATTCATTCTGTTGTATACTGCTTAGAATTTATGGAACTTTATGATTCTGAGAGCTTGTGTTTTTCATTCAATTCAGGGAATAATTAGTTATTAGTTCAAATATTACTTCTTTCCATTATTTCTCTAATAAAATTCTAGAATTCCAAATAACTGCATGTTAAATGTCTTTAAATTATCAGGTTGGAGAGATGGCTCAGTGGTTAAGAGCACTGGCTGCTCTTTCAGAGGATCTAGGTTCAGTCCCCAGGATTCACATGGCAGCTCATAACTGTCTGTAGCTCCAGTTCCAGAGGACCTAACATCCTCACCCAGACATATATACAGATAAAATACCAATGCACATGCAATAAAAAAATAAAGAACTTGAAAAAAATAAAAATAAAAAAATGTTTTAAAAATGAAAAAAATGAATTTCCGTATTAAAAAGTACAGTTATACACATACTGTTTCCTTGCTACATCAATTTTCAGACTTCCTGAGCTACTTAACTAGTTCTAAGATAACAAATTCTTTTAAACACATTGTAAGTAACATACACACGTAACTATCCCTGCACTAATATAATAAAAAAATGCTAGACTTAGGCCAAGGAGATGACTCAGTGGATAAACACATGCTACGAAGTGTGAGGACCACTGTTTACATCCCTGAGTCTACATAAAAGTGGCAGCCACTCATACTTCCACCACTCTGGAAGGCAGAGGTAAGTGGATCTCCAGGCAAGCTGCCCAGCTGGATTGGCAGGAATCCTGAGGTCCAGGTTCAGCTAGAGATCCTACCTCAAAAAAAGCAGAAGGCAATTGAGGCAGACATCCAATATCAGCTACGGGCCTCTCCACGCACAAGTACACACGCACACATGAATGTTCCCCCAAAACTATACTTATTTATTTCATTTTTTTTTTGGAAATGATTGCAGCATGCCAACTAAGGAAAAAAAAAATACGGCATTTAAGATAATTCAGGGTTGCTTTTCTAAGGGAATCTGGGACTATGTTATCATCTGGATAGGTTTCATACAGACTCCAGAGATTTATATATTTTTATAATACTCTTAAAAAATTATTTTCAGCTGGGCATAGCGGTGCATACCTTTAATCCCAGCACTTGGGAGGCAGTGGGTTTGAGGCCAGCCTGGTCTACAGAGTGTATTCCGGGACAGCCAGGGCTACATAGTGAGGCCCTGCCTCAATAAAACCAAAACCAAGTGAATTATTTGTCATGACTACCCCCACTTGCTCCCCATGCGTGTAGATCATATTCCGTGCCCCCTTGTCATCTCATCCTCTCCAGCCCGACAAATCTCTTCTTCCCAGCAAGCCTTTCTCCTGCCTTCTTGTCTTTTTCAGGTGTGTGGGCATTTAATTAGGGTTGCCCGTGTGAGCCGAGATGTGGAGAGCTTTAAGCAAAGGCAACTTACTAGTGGCTACAGCACAAAGCACTATGACTCCCCCATCTCCAGCGAGTATTAGCCGCCTTTCGCTTTCTCACTGATGGGTGGGACATTATGAGTTCATTCCATGATGGGGCCTTGAAGGGTCTAGTCTTGGACAGGCTTTGTTCATGCAGCTTAGTGTTTTTATCTGAGAAATAAAAGCATGTTTTAAGAGCTAGCTTTTCTCCTTTTTTCCCCCTGTGAGAGGTACTTCTCGTATTGCCTAGGCTGGCTTATGACTCCTGCGCTCAAATGATCCTCCCACTTTAGACTCTAGGAAACTTGGGATAACAGCCGTGCAACCCTGAAATCTGTGAAAACTAAAATTTAGTATGATCTTAGAAGGCAAGCAGCAGAGGAGTAGTTTAGCTGAGAAAGACGCATACCTACTTTTTCTGCAGGGCTCTCAAAGCACACCACAGAACTCTCTCTCCTCCGCCGCCTGCATTGCAGTATGGATGGAAAAATGCAACCACCAGTTGATCTTTTCCATTTTTGCTGGTTGACACTGACTTTTTCTTTCTCTGTAGATGTCGCCTGATAACCCAAAGGCCGATGACCAAATACACACACAAAACTCCACATATAATTAGTCCAGGAAAGAAGAGTGAATAAAAAAATCTGAAATACATAAAAGGTGAAACTCAACCTGTTGTTAATTTAAAAAGTCAGGTACAAATTAAGGTTTACCTTTTACATTATTTGCTTAATATTAAGGTTTGTAGCTCCTAAGTCTGATACAATATCCAATTATTTTTTTCTCTTAGTGGTGGTGATTGAGGTGATTCAGGCCCTCATAGATGTTAGGCAATATATCCATATTTAAACCAAATGTTTTAAAGAAAGGTAACTGTAATCCAAAGTTATGGATTACTCACCAACCACCATTATAATGCATAAAGCCAGCTATTACAATGTACACAGTACAGAGCTGGCAGCATTCCCTTTAGCAGGAAAAGGCCAAGAAGGTGCTAGAACAAACTAGTCTATTCATATTTTTAGCAATCATTACAGAACTTGAAGCAGAAAGTACAGAAAGGAAGATGTAACACAAACTTTGACAAGAATGCATGTATCCACTGCTCCTCAGAACGCTATTACGCTACATATAAATTTTCAACCTGAACAAAAATACATACGAACTTAGATAGGAACATCTTTTGAAATATGGCACTATTACAATAGTAGTAATCACCGAGTGGTTAACATTCCTGTTTTAACTTTTATAATTCTTACATAAAAAACGATATGTATCTGAAAAACAAAAACAATATATTTACAACTTTAAACATCAACCAGGAAAACAATTATACAATAGATGGTCAAGAAGCAGAGAAGCAGCAGGTAACCGGTAAGGAAACGGCTGACCGGCCAGTAGCGAGGCATGCGGAACAACTGAAGTAAACTGAGGCGTGAAAAAGAAAGCTCTTCTACAGACTTTATCTGGACTGCTCCCAAACCCTCCACGCCCTCGTGAGCTCAGGCCACCAGCTCCTCACCGCAGCACTGCGTACACGCACCAGCTCCCTGTGTCCGCCGCCATCTTGCCCCACCCTCCCCCTCGCAGCCCGGAAGCGTTTGTCTGTTCTTCTATTCCATTGGCTCCTGAGGAAAGGTGCGCTTTAGCCACGCCCTCTACTGACACGCCTTCCTGCCGGTTGCCAAATAGCGGCTTCCCACAGGCGGGACGCACACGGGCTCATCCCACTTGGGCCACACCACTGCGGTGGTGGGTGGGTGGGGGCGTGGCTTGTGATGGACAGCCGGCTCTCCCGCCCCTCTCACCCCGTTCCCCCCTCCCGTCTGGAAGCCCCCTTGCGGGCGCCCCGCCCCGCCCCCACCAGGGCGCTGGCAGCCGGTTGGGACCCAATGGGAGGTCCGGGCGGGCGGCTGGTTAATCTTCCAGTACAGAGTCCGCTCTTTCAGAGGTGTCGGCGAGTCCCCAGCGGCCGCAGTAGCGGGGCGCGGGGTGGAGAGGGGGCTGCGCAGGAGCGGGCGCCCTGGGACTGTGGTCCCCGCTGCACCCTATCCGCAGCGCACTGTGGACTCCGCTGTCCGGAGTCTGCAGCGCTGGGTCTGGGAGATCTGAGCCCCGTGTTCCCCAGGAACCACGGATGCGCGTCTTCACGCCTCCTCTCCCTGGCTGGTAAAGTCGCTCTTCCCTCCCCCCGACCAGGTGACCTTTGGGCTCGGGGATGGATCCCAGGAAGAAGTTGGCGTTTGTGGGAACGATGCCTGAACAGGAGAGACAGGTCACAGCCAAAGAGGCCAGTCGGAAAGTAAGTTTCCTTCTCCGGACTGCAGCGTGTACTCACCTGCCCGAAGCGCTTTTTTCCTGGATTCCTCCGGTACTCGTGACTGAGGACACGTACCCCCGAGAACCCGGGAGGAAAGGGTTCTAGATCAATGGTGCCACTAGCCCTCCGGTGTTCAACCATTTCGAGCCCAGCACTTCACCCGGTTCTTATTAAAGGGCTCTAGAGCGTGGGGTTGCCGTTGGAAAACTCTGGTTGCGCCTGGGAGTGTGCTAATGCCTCGCTAATGCCTGGCTCCTCAAAAGGTCTACATCCAAGTCTGTAGCTTAAAGGCATTCATTTTAATAATACAAGAGGTTAATTAATGCAGTCTCTTAAAGATGCAAAAGCAGGTCTGCTTTTCAGTTCTTCATGTGCGTTTCCCATCAGCAAATACTTACTGAAACTTGTATAGGTCGCAGGCATGTGATGAATTCTTGAAGATTTATGCATTGTTTTAAAATATTTTGTCTTGCTTAATTGATAACACGTTTTATGTTCTTGGACTTTTTTTTTTTCCAGTTAGCTATATTTTGGAGATTGTTTCAGAGTGTCATAGGTGTCTCCATAGCCTGTTGATAGTTCCCTCGTGGGTGGTCATGGCTATTGATTCCTTTCTTTCCCTGTTGACATGATCTTTGCACTTGAATGTTTAAGTGTGCGCGTGCACGTGCGTGCGCGTGCGTGCGTGCGTTATGGAGGTCAGGGGTATCTTGCTGGACTCAGTGCTCAATTTCCATGTGCGTCCTGGGGACTGAACTCAGGTCTTTTCCCAGAGTCATCTTGCCTTACTTGTACTTGAATTAAAAAACAAAAAAGCATTTATTTATTTACTTTATGTGTATATAGGAGAGGAAGGGGAGTAGAATCTAGATGTGAGAGGTAAGCAGAAGACATTCAGGAGTTGGTTTTCCCTCCTTTCAGCAAACTTAGGTCCTCAGGCTCCGTGATGGTGCTTCCATCCACCGAGCTGTTCGGCTGCTCTTATACTTGGTTTTTAATGTAGAATTTAATACTAGAAGTGTTTCTTTAGGTCTGAGTTGCTGAACTGGAGCTTGCTCCTTTTGTACAGGTCTCTGAAATTAATTAATCCAGTAATTTTATGGAGCATCCCTTGTTAGTGAAATTCACTTAGATTCTGGTGTGTAGAAATGAAAGGAGTGTAGGTTAATGGACGGGCAGGGAGGGAGGTTGCTGAGTTGGTAATTCTCAGAGTGTGAAGACAGCCCACACTGGGTAGGGGTGGCCAGAGCAGAGAAGGAGATGTGCCCTGTCTTTTGCAGTGTCCCCTTTATCTAATCAGGTCATTTAAGACCTGCTCCTCTCCATTAAGCAGTTGGTTAACTGCTCTGGCTCATGTTGGCCTCACCCAATTCTGAATTACACTGATAATGGCTTTAGGTGAAGAAGTCACCGAACCTATTATTTGCATGGTGTTGGGTTAGTTTATACTCCGTGTGTTCCCTCTCTCATTCAATTCTTACAACCCATGCTGCTTTGTCTTTACTCTGTGTTTGCTGAAAAGCAAATCCACAGTCTTGTGCTCAGGAATGCTCTGATGTAGATTTCGTTTTAATTTTGCACTCAGGACCAACTTAGGGCCTCTAGCATTCTGCTAGTGACTAAGTCCCCAGTTCCAGCCCGATATTAACTATTACCATTCAATTGCCACTTTGTCCTTGCTGTTGCTAAGGTCTGAGGGTCCAGCTGTGACTTAAGATGTTTGCTTTAGATTTTCTTATAGAATGGCATAGCAGTGTGATTGTAAACAACAGGATAGGTGTTGGGGACACAAAGGCCTTTTACTCACAGAGAAGCACTAAGAGAACCAGAAATGCTAATCAATCTGGGGTGTCTTCTCAGTGGGGGAGAGTAGATTTTGTTAATGACCTGGTGACCTATTTGCTATCTGTGGAGGCAGACCACCTACCTTTTGCTATGGAGGCAGATCTCACCCAAATTCCTTAGAGTGATTATTTCTGATTCTTCCCTCCATAGACCATTACCCACCTTTAGGGGAGATGTCAGGAGTACTTTATGGCTTGCTGACCTCTATGATCCTTTGAAACCACACTAGATTCTAGGCCTTTTAGCTATAGAATCCACCTTGGTCGTCACATGTCATTTGCAAAGGAATTTCTATGTAGTCATACCTTAAACTCTATGTTCACCTTAAGCTCTACTGTGCACCTAGATCGAAATGATTGTTGCTTGGAAACCTTTACCAAAATTGTGTTTTAAATATTCTGGCAGTGAACTGCCTGGCATTAGACTCCCTGAAGTCTGATCCAGGTTGTCGAAGTCAATCTGAACTAGGTCGTCATTCTCATCTCTTTGTGGGTTCGATTCCCCTCCTGGATACTGCAGGGTGCCCTTCAGGTAAGGGGGTGGGGAAGGGTAAGGAATGATAAGGATGACTCTTTTTAGTGGATGATCAGACGTCCGGGGCAAATTCCCATTGGACCAGAGATCCAAGAAGTTCAGATTTCAGGGAAGCATTCTGAGCTGTCAAAGTGTCCAAGTCCTGAGGCACAAGTTTGATAATTGGAAACAGGTATTTGATCTTTGTCCTGGCTTCCTGAACCTTGAGATTTCTTCATTCAGAGTGAGAGGAGAGCGTTTTATTGTTCACAAGAAGAGCCCTTTAGCTTCACTGGGGTCTGTTGAGAGTCAGACCTTGATGTGCTTTATAGCTGGGTCTGGTCACCAGAGAAACCAGCAGTGTGGTTTGGGTGTTAGAACTTTCAGGCCTCCCCTCTTCTGAGGGGGTAAAGGGACTGGATTAGTTAGTCACAAATGACTCATGATTTTATCAACCCTGCCTACCAAGCAGAACCTCCATAAAACTCCTACAGGATGAGTTTGGGGAGTTTCTAGGAAGTGAACCTTGTGAAAATTCTGGGTGTGTGGGTGGCCTGTCTACGGAAGGCATGGCACCTCTGGGAACCGATTCCCTCCACCTTGCCCTGTGCATCTCCTCCACTTGGCTGTTCTTGCATTGTGTCCTTAATAATGCATTTCTGTGAGCTGCGGTAGTGAATTACCCATCTTAAGGTCGTACAAGACCCCAACTTACAGCCAGTCATTCAGATGCACCGAAGTACCTGCTAGAATTAGGTGCCTGGTGTCCAGAAGAGTGAGGCAGCTCCCCTGGAACTGGAGTTTCAGACAGTTGTTAGCTGCTTTGTGGGTGCTGGGAATCGAACCCAGTTCCTCTGGAAGAGCAGCTGGTGCTCTTAACCACTGAGTGAGCTCTGCAGCCCTGTGGCTGGATTTTAAATGCTTTACTGACAATCATTTCAGTTTGAAATCAGAAGAGTGGTCACAGTGGTGACGTGGTTGCTGCTTACCGATAACTACAGTGTAAGGTTTCACCTTGGTCCTGTGACTTGATATTGTCCTCATTTACATGAGAAAAGAACATTGCCCGAGAAGCTCTGACAGTGCTCCTTCCTCCCCTTCCCCCTCCCTCCTTTCCTCTCTTCCCCCTTCCCTCCCTCCTCCCTCCCTCCCTTCCTTCCTTCCCTGTAATGTTGGGGACGGACCTCTGGCCTTGTGTGTGCCATCTACACCATCATCCCTCAGTTTTTTATTTTGTTTTTAAACTAAGTTAAAGAAGAAAATAGCAGATCGAAGGTAGACTTAGTGGAATAAAGCAGAGAAGCTTTATTTTTCTTTGGGTGTGGCTTGGGTGTGTCTAGTGCTGTGATAAACACATTGTCCAAAAGAAACTTGGGGAGGAAGGATGTATTTCAAATTACAGTCCCATATCACACCTGGCACAGAGGGACAGGAGCTCAAACAGGGTAGGAACCTGGAGGCGGGAGCTGATGTAGAGGCCATGGAGGGATGCTGCTTACAGGCTTGCTCTCCGTGGTCTGCTCAGCCTGTTTTCTTACATCATCCAGTAACCCCCCCCCCCCCCCCCCGGGGTGCCACTCCCTATGGGATGGACCCAACCATATCAATCATTAATTTAAAAACTGCCTCACAGGCTCACCATAATTAAGTCTTTCTGAATGACTCTAGCCTGTGTTAAGTTGACATAAAACCTAGCCAGGGCAAGATGGAACCCAGGGCCTCATGCTTGCACACAGAGCTACATCCCCTAGCCAATAATGACCAGAGATTGTGAAATCTGCCCTTTCAGAATGTAAGTTTTGCTGGTGCCAAAAAGTCCGGCGACTGAGTGGCTGGCTGTGTTCCTTATCTCAGCTGTCCCTCTGGCTTTCGCTTTACCCATCCAGTCCTGTGCTCTCAGGAGGGGCCTGGCTCAGTCTTGTCTCTTTTTCTTACTTATAGAAAATTGGTAGCACTGGGTGTGCTGTCTTTAACTTTTCTTCCTGGCTTCTCCCCCTCTCCCCTAACCCCCATTTGTTATTTAGATCTACAACTTGGGTCCCCCCACTTCCTTTTTCTTTTCTTCCCCCATGCCAGGTCCTGATTTGTAGGCTAGGCTGGCCTTGAACTCCCAGTCCTTCCGCCTCATTCCCCCTACCTGTCACAAGCTGCACAATCTGCTTTTTCTCCCTTTCTGTAGAAACAGAGGACACATCTGGTTTCTTTTCAAGGTCATGCTCTTTTCGAATACCTTTGACCCTCCTTTCTACCTGTCTGGAATTTTTTTTTTTTTTAATTTATTTACCTGTCTGGAATCTTTTTTATTTTAAAATTTATTTATTTATTATATGTAAGTACACTGTAGCTGTCTTCAGACACCCCAGAAGAGGTCATCAGATCTCATTCCGGATGGTTGTGAGCCACCATGTGGTTGCTGGGATTTGAACTCACAACCTTTGGAAGAGCTCTTAACCGCTGAGCCATCTCTCCAGCTCCTTGTCTGGAATCTTGAGGACCTATTCCCCTCTTCACTGCCACCTCCCTCTGCGCACGCAGCCATCTACTGAGCTTTTATTCTGATGTTGTCTCCCCCGTTGCCTTGTGCCCTGCCTGCTCTAGCTGATTGTTGTCTCTGTTTCCCTTAGGAAAAGAGTCCCCTCATCTCCCTGTTTTCACTCTTTGATCACATTGTGTTTTTCCTCATTATGTCATCATTTTTTTTGGCTATGAAAGAAATACATATAACCATGTATATCCAGTTATAAAATGTAATAAGTTATGCCTCTGCACCTCACCTGACCTAAGAAGAATGAAGGGTTGAGGGAGCTGGAGGGCGGGCTCGGGGACACCACAAGATCTACAGAGTCAACTAACCTGGGCGCACGGGGGCTACCAGAGACCCAAACACCAACCAAAGAGCGAGCACGGGCTGGTCCTAGGCCCTCTCCACATATGTAGCAGGTGTGCAGCTTGGACTTCATATGGGTCCCCAGCCGTTGGAGCTGGGGCTGTCTGTGATTCTGTTGCTGCCCTTGGATCCCTGTCCCCTAGCTGGGCTGCCTTGTCTGGCCTCAGTGGGAGAGGGTGCACCCAGTCCTGCTGTGACTGATGTGTCAGGGCGGGGTACCCATAGGAGCCTTTCCTTTCTCCTCTTAGAAGGGGAGTGGGGATGGGAGGGGAGAGGGAGGGGAACACTGAGAGAAGAGGAGGGGGAGGGCTGCGATTGGGATGTAACGTGACTAAATAAATAAATTAATGAAAAAAGAAAAAGAATATCGGAGCTGAGGAGAGGGTAAGGGCGCCTGGGCAGGTGTGGGGACCTGGGTTTGAAGTCTCAGCACCCATGTAGAAAGCTGGACATGCAGTGGTCGCCTGTTAACCCAGTATTGTGGGAGGTGGGGACAGAAGCGGGCTGATAGGAACTAGCTGACCAGCTAGCCTAGCTAAAATGACTAGCTTCCATTTCAGGGAGAGAGCCTGTTTTAAAGGAGAAGGTGGAGAGTGGTAGAGGAAAACATCCTATGTCCTCTTCTGGTCTCCACATGTGCACGCATGGATGCATGCACCTGCACACTCACACACATGGGTGCATGTACCTGTATACTCATATGCATGAATGCATGCACCTGCACACTCACACACATGGGTGCATGCGCCTGCACACTCACACACATGGGTGCATGCGCCTGCACACTCACACACATGGATGCATGCGCCTGCACACTCACACACATGGGTGCATGCGCCTGCACACTCACACACATGGGTGCATGCGCCTGCACACTCACACACATGGATGC